>OX940963.1:16285331-16903793 GCA_954870475.1 Euphrasia confusa | reverse complement strand
AGGTGGAATATTGGGCTTCCAATATTAATGATTAAATTGAGCCCAAGCCCAAATCTATTAATCCCATTAATATTAATTAATTTATTTTCCACTATATAAATTAATTGCACTCCCAATATTAAACCATATTATATCAAATAATATTTCTCCGGTAGTATTATTTATTCCGTGTATTTAAGATTTAAATATCCATGAATAAAATTAATTTATTGCTAATTAATTTATTCATCTCTTATATCCAAGACTAGTACCATTCAACCTTAATTATTATGTGGAACAAATCCACTCATGAGGTTTACATAATAATTCCTTATGAACTCATCTCGGGGATATTATCAACCCTTCCGGGATACACTTTCGCGTCAAGTATTCACGGCATGTCGTATATAAAATATAGTAACCCAACTTAGCCGGTAATTAACCCAATAATTAAATCGGTTAATTCCTTTGGTAAATCAAAGTTACTTATATTAAATATACACACCCGCAATAGTATCGGGGATTAAGAATAAAATACTCTGAGACATTAATCAATTATCAACGGCAATCCTAATTGATATGTCTCAAGCGATCCGCCCAATACACCAAGTGTACAAGTGTGATAAAATAATTAAGACAAATTATTTTCTCTCTCACACAACGACTATACCGATGGATTGGTCCGTGTCCATCTAGGTCGTGAGCAACTGTTTGATTAAATACGAGTAACCGATAGTATGATCTTCTGTGTGGGCCCGACACACCATACTAACTACAACGTATAGAATCCAGGACTATATTTTGCATGTATTTAATTATCAATAATTAAATGCAAACGATTGTTTATTAATTTAATAGATTAAATGCTATGACCGGGAGTTACCGTTACTGAAATCTAGAAATTAAGTACACAACTCCAACAATCTCCCACTTGTACTAAGGTCTAGTCATTTCCTCCAAACTCCCGACTCCCATACTCATCACGTGCTTAATGATGGAGTTGTGTACTTAATGTCTAGATTTAAGTAACGGAAACTCACGATCCATTGCCACTAATCTATTTAATTAAATAAACAATTATTTGCGTTTAATTATTTATAATTAAATATATGCAAATTATAGTCCTGGATTCTATACGTTGTAGTTAGTATGGTGTGTCGGGCCCACACAGAAGATCATACTATCGGTTACTCGTATTTAATCAAACAGTTGCTCACGACCTAGATGGACACGGACCAATCCATCGGTATAGTCGTTGTGTGAGAGAGAAAATAATTTGTCTTAATTATTTTATCACACTTGTACACTTGGTGTATTGGGCGGATCGCTTGAGACTTATCAATTAGGATTGCCGTTGATAATTGATTAAAGTCTCAGAGTATTTTATTCTTAATCCCCGATACTATTGCGGGTGTGTATATTTAATATAAGTGACTTTGATTTACCAAAGGAATTAACCGATTTAATTATTGGGTTAATTACCGGTTAAGTTGGGTCACTATATTTTATATATGGCATGCCGTGAATACTTGACGCGAAAGTGTATCCCGTAAGGGTTGATAATATCCCCGAGATGAGTTCATAAGGAATTATTATGTAAACCCTGCAGGTGGATTCGTTCCGCATAATAATTAAGGTTGAATGGTACTAGTCTCGGATACAAGAGATGAATAAATTAATTAGCAATAAATTAATTTTATTCATCGATATTTATATCTTAAATACACGGAATAAATAATACTATTGGAGAAATATTATTTGATATAATATGGTTTAATATTGGGAGTGCAATTAATTTATATAGTGGAAAATAAATTAATTAATAATAGTAAGGATTAATAGATTTGGGCTTGGGCTCAATTTAATCACTATTATTGGAAGCCCAATATTCCACCTCCTTAAAATCCCCTACGTATCCTATAAAAGCACTACATGGTCTTCTCTATTCTCATAACTTGAAGATCACAATTCTAGAGAGAGAAAGTAGAGAGGGAGATCCATGGAGTTCGGAAGATCGTCGCCCACCCGACGTTCGAGCTAGTGCAAGGAATACGTGGGAAGATCTCAAGGTCATCATAAGATCTCGTTTCTCCGCACAACGAATCGAAAGGTGAATTAAATTTCCGCAATTTAATTCAAGTTTATTGAATCAATTATCGAAAAACACGATCCAAGGATGAACCCCGGATTAGACGACGAACGCGTGGTGGCGATCAAGGATCGCCGGACCACGGCGATCGCCGCCTAAGGTTTCGGCGCGCGAGGAGGATCAACCCCGGCTGGGAGCCGGGGCAGCGATCGATCACCCCGATCGATCGCTGGAGCGCGGGCTGGTGCCGCGCTCCACCCCACCACGGCGGTGGGGACCTCCAGGCGGCGGCGAGTCGCCGGACTCGCCGCGGGGGCTGCTGGGCAGCCCCGACCGATCGCTAGCATGCGATCAGTGTTCGATCGCATCGAGCCCCGCGTGCGGGGGCTCGGGCTGGGCGTGCGCGCGGCTTCGGCCGTGTCGTGCGTTCGGCTCGTGCTCCGGCTCGTACGTGGTGTTCGTGTGATCTCCGGCGAAGGTTTTTGATCGGAGTTGTCATGTTCCGCGATTCCGGCAACTCCGGGTGATCGAATTCCAACAATTGGTATCAGAGCGTACGGTTACGTTTTTCGTTAATTGTTTCGATAATCGATTCTCGATGTATATGGCCATGGATTAATTTAATTTATTAAATTATTGTGCTATATATATTGTTCTACATCTATGTTTTCTCTCTTGTATGAATTTTGTTGAACGGAAAAATCAAATATTAAAAATCGAGGGTTTTTCGGAATAATTGAATCGAACTGAAATCGATTGCGACATACCTAGGCTCGAAGGGACTGTGCGGGCTGCTGGGCGTGACCTAGACGTTGCTGGGCATGCCGGCGTGTGCCACCAGTGGTGGTGGTTCGCCGGCAACCGGCGGCTGCGTTCGGTGGTTGCGTTAGCGGCATCGCGGACGGTTTCTTAATCGAGCGGGCTGCCGGGGAGGTGGCTGGAGGTATGGGCGGCGTGGTGCTGAACGTGAAGCGGGGCACGGCTGGGCGTGCCAGCGTAAGCCACCAGTGGCGGTGGTTCGCCGGCAGCCGGAGGCTAAGCTCGGCGATCGCGTTGACGGCATGCTCGGCGATCAGTGATGGCATGCTCCGTGATGTGCGGGCTGCTCGTACGGTGGGGCCACTTAGTCGCAGCGGGTCGATGGCATAGATAGTCGGAGGAGACGACGTGCCGGAGATCGACCAGGCCGCTTCCCCGCATCGCCGAAGAAGACGATCGTGTTTTGGCCGCTGCTGTAATTTTACAAAGGGTGTCGGCCGACACCTTTGCACGTCGGCCGACACAACATGTAAAATTTGAGATTGTGCATGTGCGTGTATTAATTCTTGGATGCATGGCCTTGCATGTGAATTAATTCATGGTGCTGTGCATGTGCATGTGAAATGGCTTGGGTCGATATGCATGGGCTGTGCATGGTTCGACCGGGCACGAACCGGGAAGATTCGAGCGGGTCTCGTTTTTGGTTCGTCCCGGTAAATCCGATCTTTCCGGAAATAATTTAATCTTTCTAATTTTATTTAATTTAATTTTGGAATTAATTCAAATTCTATTTGGATTAGATTTCTTAATTATGGAGTTAAATAATGGAATTAGATGGAGATTTAAATTAGGAAAGAAAATCCTAGTTTCTCTAGATATCCTATACCTACTTTGATTAGAAGTCTTAAGAAGAATCAAAATTCGATTTTGATTAGGATTCTTGAGATCTAATTTAAATAGGATTGAGAAAATTATTAAAATATTGATTTTATTTAATTTAAATATTTTATTTAAAATCATTAGATTAATTCAAAATTTATTTTGAATTGGAAAATCTTGGATTTTATTTAGAATAGAATTAAATATGGAAATCAATGGATTTTAATAATATTGATTTTATTTAATTTAAGTATTTTATTTAAAATCATTAGATTAATTCAAAATTTATTTTGAATTGGTATCTTGGATTTTATTTAAAATAGAATTAAATATGGAAATCAATGGAATTGATTTTATTTAATTGAAGTATTTTATTTAAAATAATTAGATTGATTCAAATTTATTTTGAATTGGAATCTTGGATTTTATTTAAAATAAAATTAAATATGAAAATCAAAGAATTTTTCCGACGCTCGACAAAGTATTCAAGACGTAGAATGAAGGCTCAAGACAAGCGTGCTGGAATTCATGAAGGTACGAATAGTCGAGAAATAATTTAGTTGAGCAATTATTTGATTATTTGTGTACGTACTTGCATGAATTGTATGTTTGTAATTATGCTTATGTGTATTTAATTATGCATTAGATAGCGTATCACTTTGTTATAAAAAGCTAAGTGGGAGAGGGATTGGAAACAATGCCATGGTCTCCATTGCTGTTCTCTTGGTGACTTTTATGGACTTTTGAAGTTCGTATAGACAAGTCATTGGAGGAGAATTCTTGTAATTCCTTTTACAAAGAAACATTGATTAAGTTTATCAAACAATGCCTAATTTGTCTTTCTGAAACTGATTTCAAGTCGACTCATTCTCACCCCGGGGAGTGGAATGGAGCCAAAGCCACTTGTTCATGTCGAGGACACAAATTAGAGACTTTCGTGTCATTTGATGACTAGATTGATTGTCTGCTCGGCTCCCTCATTTGATGAGAGATAGGGTTGTTCGCATGGTGAATCACTAGTTAGAAACTTTGAGTTTCACTTATGATTCTCCGCGTCCTGATTTACAAAAAATCGAATGATACAAGTAATTGGATGTCAATTGTAAAAATCTTTTGGTGTAGTAAACGTCCACACTATCGTGGCTTGCTACATTGAATGGGATTTTGGAACGATTGATGTAGACAGTTATAGAAGGGAGTAAAGGAGCGTATGTTAACGTAAACGTCCACACTATCGTGGCTTGCGGTGAATATGCGTGTCCCAAACAATCTTCTTAGATACTGAGTAATGGTTTACACTTAGGTACGCTTCTTAGTATTCTTCCCATCGAAGTAACGCTAATGATGATGTACGACCGAAGCAAATCTAATTGCTAAATCATTTGGATAGGTAAACGTCCACACTATCGTGGCTTGCCATATCTGATGGGATTTTAGATGCGATTAGTGGTTTAATGATATTATTTGGGGGAGATAATATCGGAGATTAAATCGATTGTTTGTTGTTATATGTGCTCATAGATTAGGAAATGGCTTTGAACCCACTTTCTGTGATACGTAAGGATTTTAAACTCATTGGTCCCTAAATGTAATGATTGGAATAGAGATCTAGACATTGCCCAAACTGTTAAAGAGTACAAGTTTGTACTCAGTGAGCTTTGTCCTCCCGAGCCTATTAATGACATAGGCGGCTAGACAAGAAGCGATGAGGATACTCATAAAGGCCAGTCAATTCGAGGAAACTCTTAAACACGTTTTTGAGATGATTGACCTTTTAGACGAGTTGAGACGGAAATCGCAAGCTCTTGTAGCCAATGCCAAAGGTTTCGAACCTAAAGGCAAAATCAGGGAAAAGGAAAAGCAAGCAAAGAAACCCAGTGGTCCTAAGCTACTTGGACCACGAGATGGGACGAGAAAGCCATGAGGCAAGTGTTCTCGATGCAAACAGTCTAGGTACTGGAAGTCTGATTATCCTCTCAAAGAAAGTACGAAATTTTCTTTAGTCGTGAAACATAGTCAGTGGTATTATCTACCAGAACCTGGTGTGTAGATATGGAACCACTGACGGTATGTGCATTTTAAATGCAAGGGTTCCAGGAAACCCGACGACTTAGAAAAGAAGAAATCGTAGTCTAGATGGGCAATGCTGTGGAGGAGGCAGCAGTTGCAGTGGAGGACATTTTATAGGATTTCATTTTGAGTTATTGCTTTTATGTACCTTTCATATTAGAAAGAACTTTGTTCTGGATTTCTAATGAATGGATATTTTATTTCTTTTAATCATTTGATAGTTATAAGAAGAAATAATGATATTATCTATTTTGGTACATTAGCTAGCAATATATTAGAATGATGAATCCTGAGTCCACCACGATGCAACGAACCGTTTTATATAACTCGTTTTACTAATAAGAGATTTCTTTATTAAATCATTTATACTTGTGGATTCTTATGCTAAGTCATATTTATTCAAATAAGAAGTTCAAAGGTCGAAAATTGATTGTAAGATCAATTAAGTTGAAGGAGTGGACCTTCCGACCTAAGAATCTAATTTGGAAGATGATACGACTAAGCAATCCTTTATGGATATAAGATATAAGATCCGGACAAGTATAAGAATTGATTGACTCTGATATATGCAGACCTATGTCTACTCAGACAATAAGATACGAGTACTTCATTTGATGATTACTCCAGAAATGGATTAGAATACCTGATGTGCCACAAAAGCAAGTGTTTTGACAAGTTAATGGACACTAAGCAATTGTGGAGAACCATCAAGGTATATCCATTTGTAGCCTGCGATTTGATCCGGAGGCAAGTACCTGTCTGAGGAATGCATGGCATACTAATCAGAGATTGGGATTTGATCCCAAATGACTACACCATACACTGTTGTGTAGAAATGGTGTGTCGTAAACAAGAAATGGAACTCTTATAAAAATAGTAAAGCATGAGTTATACGGAACTACCTATGTTCTATGGATATGTCTTGGAAACAACAGCGCATTCAAATGCGGTTGTAGAATATCCTGGAAGAACAAAAGATGTGTGTTCAATAGTACTATGAACCAGAAGGACGTTATAAGTTCTAACACCCGGTTCTTAGAGGAAGACTATTAGATGAACCACAAGCCCAAAATGACGTGATACTTTTGGAATGAGAGAAAACGATAAAAAGGACTAAGAACCAGCTGAACCGAGTAGCGGTACACCACTAACTGCACCTACTGTTATTACTGTTTATACACCGGAATGCCGTTGTAGTGGGAGGTTGTGTGACAACCAGAGATATTCATAATACTAGGCGAGTCTTCGGACTCTGGACCTAGTATACATGAAATCGATCCCTTGATATACATGAATGCAGTACTAGATCTAAATGTGCCTTCTTAGAGAACAATAAGGATTATTGTTAAGAGGCGAGATCATTTAGAGTACAAGCTTAGTTGATCCATTTATGGATTGTAACAAAGCTAGAGTTCGTGGAACTTGCGCATTGATGAGATAGTCCATTTGATGGATTCATCAAAAGGCATTGACGAATCGTGTGTATGGGAAACGTGATGGAAACAAGGTGGTGTTTCTCGGAGGTTTTATGTAGATAACATTTTATCATTGGTAACAATGTAAAGATGTTGTCAGACATAAAATGATGGTTGTCTAGAAAAATCGATATATGAGATAAAGAAGAAGTTAGAGCATGTTCTTAAGATCTAGGTTCTCAAGAAAAGAACATTGTACTTCTCTAAGATATCTTGTACGATTATGGTTCATTTTTAACATGCATAGTTCCGAGAAAGATTCGCTACCTTTCAAACACGGAATGCATCTATCTAAGGGTATGTGTTTTGGAACACATAAAGGTGATAGAAGCAGTGAAAGCAGTTTCCTACACTTGGAGTGTGGAAAGCTTGATAAATGCAATGTTGAAAAACGAGAACCTGATATCGGCTATGCGGTTAGCATAGTGGGAGGATATCAAGGTAATCCTGAAAAGGAATATTCGACTGCTGTAAAAGTACTTTCGAAGTACTATTCTAGACTACGAAGAAGACGAGCATTTCCTTTGGATTACATTCTCTTAGATTTCTAATCAAATGTGGACCGGTGTAAGTCGATATCAGGCTATGTGTTTCACTATTGAAGGAGAAGGAGTTTTAACATGGAAGAGTGATAAGCACGATGCTTTTCGGACTCTGCCATGGGTAACCAAATAGCGGCCTCAGAGGCAGCGGAAGTTTTGGTATAACTACGGGATAATCTCTGGGACTTAGATGTGATTCTTAATTTGCCAAAGGCTATGTAAATAGCGGTGCGATGGCAAATTGTAAGAAATCACAAGTCCATAAGTGTAAGATAACACATAGTGCAAGTACCACCTGATACGAGTCATCGTCAAGGGAGACGACGCTGTAGTCACCAAGATAACTTCAGAGCGGCAACCTAGAGTGCTCACTCACATAGTACTCAGAAGTACACCTTAAGCACGTGATGAGTATGGGAGTCGGGAATTTGGAGGAAATGACTAGACCTTAGTACAAGTGGGAGATTGTTGGAGTTGTGTACTTAATGTCTAGATTTAAGTAACGGAAACTCACGATCCATTGCCACTAATCTATTTAATTAAATAAACAATTATTTGCGTTTAATTATTAATAATTAAATATATGCAAATTATAGTCCTGGATTCTATACGTTGTAGTTAGTATGGTGGGTCGGGCCCACACAGAAGATCATACTATTGGTTACTCGTATTTAATCGAACAGTTGCTCACGACCTAGATGGACACGGACCAATCCATCGGTATAGTCGTTGTGTGAGAGAGAAAATAATTTGTCTTAATTATTTTATCACACTTGTACACTTGGTGTATTGGGCGGATCGCTTGAGATTTATCGATTAGGATTGCCTTGGATAATCGATTTAAATCTCAGTGTATTTTATTCTTAATCCCCGATACTATTGCGGGTGTGTATATTTAATATAAGTGACTTTAATTTACCAAAGGAATTAACCGATTTAATTATTGGGTTAATTACCGGTTAAGTTGGGTCACTATATTTTATATATGGCATGCCGTGAATACTTGACGGGAAAGTGTATCCCGTAAGGGTTGATAATATCCCCGAGATGAGTTCATAAGAAATTATTATGTAAACCCTGCAGGTGGATTCGTTCCGCATAATAATTAAGGTTGAATGGTACTAGTCTCGGATACAAGAGATGAATAAATTAATTAGCAATAAATTAATTTTATTCATGGATATTTATATCTTAAATACACGGACTAAATAATACTACCGGAAAAATATTATTTGATATAATATGGTTTAATATTGGGAGTGCAATTAATTTATATAGTGGAAAATAAATTAATTAATAATAGTAATGATTAATAGATTTGAGCTTGGGCTCAATTTAATCACTATTATTGGAAGCCCAATATTCCACCTCCTTAAGATCCCCTACGTAGCCTATAAAAGCACTACATGGTCTTCTCTATTCTCATAACTTGAAGATCACAGTTCTAGAGAGAGAAAGTAGAGAGGGAGATCCATGGAGTTCGGAAGATCGTCGCCCACCTGACGTTCGAGCTAGTGCAAGGAATACGTGGGAAGATCTCAAGGTCATCATAAGATCTCGTTTCTCCGCACAACGAATCGAAAGGTGAATTAAATTTCCGCAATTTAATTCAAGTTTATTGAATCAATTATCGAAAAACAAGATCCAAGGATCGAACCTCGGATTAGACGACGAACGCGTGGTGGCGATCAAGGATCGCCGGACCACGGCGATCGCCGCCTAGGGTTTCGGCGCGCGAGGAGGATCGACCCCGGCTGGGAGCCGGGGCAGCGATCGATCACCCCGATCGATCGCTGGAGCGCGGGCTGGTGCCGCGCTCCACCCCACCACGGCGGTGGGGACCTCCAAGTGGCGGCGAGTCGCCGGACTCGCCGCGGGGGCTGCTGGGCAGCCCCGACCTATCGCTAGCATGCGATCGGTGTTCGATCGCATCTAGCCTCGCGTGCGGGGGCTCAGGCTGGGCGTGCGCGCGGCTTCGGCCGTGTCGTGCGTTCGGCTCATGCTCCGGCTCGTACGTGGTGTTCGTGTGATCTCCGGCGAAGGTTTTTGATCGGAGTTGTCATGTTCCGCAATTCCGGCAACTCCGGGTGATCGAATTCCAACACTTAAGTTGTACTTCCAAGAAGTACCATGTGAATGAGCACTCTAAGTTGCCGCTCTGAAGTTATCTTGGTGACTACAGCGTCGTCTCCCTCGACGATGACTCGTATCAGGTGGTACTTGCTCTATGTGTTACTCTATGTGTTATCATCACTTTTGACTTATGACTTCTTCCAGTTTACCGTGCACCGCTATCCAATAGCCTTTGGTGAACTAAGAGTCATATCCAAGTCCAGAGGTTATCCCGGAACCTAACCAAAACTTCCGCTGCCTCTGAGGCTGCTATTCGGTTATGAGAGAGTCTGAAGCATCCTGCTTATTACTCTTTCATCTCAAGGTTCCACCTCTTTCTAAAAGTGAACACATAGCCTGATATCGACTTACACTGGTCCTTCTCTGATTTGGGATCTGAGAATTTGTAATCAAAGAAGATTTCGTATTGCTAAGTAATCTAGTACTTTCAAGTACTTTTATAGCATTCGAATATCTCTTGTCCAGATTACTTTGATATCCTCCCAATACGCAAACCGCATAGTTGATATCAGGTTCTTGTTTTATAACATTGCATCTATAAAGCTTTCCATACTCGAAGTGTAGGAAACCGCTTTGTCTTTATCTGTCTCCTTCATGTGTTCGAAACACATACCCTTTAGATAGATATATATTCTGTATCTGAAAGGCAATAACCTTTCTTAGAATTATGCATGTTTAAAACAAACCATAATCGTATAAGATATCTAGGAGAAGTACAATGTTCTTATCCTTAGATCGAAAGATCTCAAGAACATGGTCCAACTTCTACTCAATCTTATATCCCGATTCATTTAGACAACCATCATTTTATGTCTGCTGACATTCTCTCATTGTTGCCAATGATAAAATGCTATCTACATAAAATTCCGAGAAACACCACCTTGTTTCCATTACGTCTCCAATACACCTTTCGTCAATGCCTTTTGATGAATCCATTAGATGGACTATCTCACCAATTCGCAAGTTCCACGATTAGCTTTGCATCAATTCCATAAATGGATTGAGTTGTACTCTAAATGATCTTGCCTCTTAACAATAAACCCTTATTGTTTTTCTAAGCAGGCACATTTAGATCCAGTACTTTCCTTGTGCAGAGCTAGGGATCGATTTCATCTTTACTAGATCTAGAGTTGGAAGCTCTTCTAGTCTTATGAACATCTCTGGTCGTCAAACAACCTCCCACTGCAATGGCATTCCGGTGTATAAACAGTAGGTGCAGTTAGTGGTGTACTTCTACTCGGTTTGGCTGGTTCTAAGTCTCTGTCCTTTTCTCATTCTAAGGTATTACGTCAGTTAGAGCTTTGTAGTTCATCTAATAGTCTTCCTCTAAGAACCGGGCGTTAGAACTTATAACGTCCTTCTGGTTCGTAGTACTATAGAACACAATATTTTTGTTCATCTAGGATATCCTACAACCACATTGAATGTGCCGTTGTCTCCAGAAATATCCATAGAACATAGGTAGTTCCGAACAACTTGTTATTTTACTATTAGAATCCCATTTCTTATTACTGACACACCATTTCTACACGTGAGTGTATGGTGTAGTCATTTGAGACTTAATCCCAATCTTTGATTATGCTATGTGTTATTTGGTAGCCTCCGCGACTAAGTCGCAGGCTTCCAATGGATATACTTTGAAGGTTCCCCATAATTGCTTTGTGACTAAAACACTTCGCTTTTATGGCACATCAAGTATTCTAATCCATATTCGAGTACTCTTAAAAGAATTACTCGCACCTTACACATATGACTGCATATATCATTGATCATTCTCAATACTTGTCCGAATTCTACCCTTTACCGAAAGGTATGCTTAGTTGTATTATCTTCCAAATTCAATTCTTAGGTCGGAAGGTCCATTCCTTCAACTATAATTGATCAAATCAATTTCGACCTTTTGAATCTTATTTGAATAAATACTACTAAGTATAAGAATTCACAAGTATAATGATTTAACAAGAAATATATCTAATAAGTAAAAATGGTTATAGAACGGTTTGTTGCATCGTGGTAGACTAAGGATTCATTATTATTGCTATCTAATGTACCAGAATAGATAATGCCATTATTTCTTATCAAAATCATCAACATGATTAAAGAAATAAAATATCCATTCATAAATAATAGAAATCCAGAACAAAAGTTCTTTCTAAATTTAAAGGGTACATAAAGCAATAAACTTGAAATGAAATCCTATAACTAGATAAAATGTCTTCCACTGCAACAGCTGCCTCCTCTACAGCTTTGCCCATCTAGACTCGAACTCTTCTTCTCTAAGTCACCGGGTTTTCTGGAACCCCTGCATTTGAAAATGCACATACCGTCAGTGGTTCCATATCTACACACCAGAATTCTGGTAGATAATACCGCTGACTATGTTTTTACGACTAAAGAAAAATTCGTACCCTTGAGAGGACATTCAGACTTCCAGTGTCCAGACTTATTGCATCGGAAGCACTTGCCTCTTGGCTAGGCAGCCCCCACTCGTGGTCCATTCCTCTTGGCACCACTAGGTTTCCAGGCTTGCTTCCTTTTCTTGCCCCTACCTCCAACAGGCTTCAAGCCTTTGGAATTGGTAGCTACAAGCGCTTGAGACTTGCCCTTCTTGTAGATCCCCTCTGCCGCCTTCAGTTCAGTCAGGAGTTGCGCAAGAGTATAAGATAGTTTACCCATATTATAACTCATGCGAAACTGCTCAAAACTAGGGGTCAGAGACTGGAGTATGATGTCGACTTGCATCTCACCATCAATTTGAGCTCCTAGGATCTCAAGTTCATTCAACAAACTCATCATCTTAAGAATGTGCTCCCCTACGGGCGTTCCTTCAGATTGAGTAGTTGTCATAAGGACTCTCATGGCTTCTTGCCTTGCCGCACGATCTTGCTCTCCAAACATTTCCTTGAGGTTAGACAACATATCATAGGCAGTGTCCATCGACTCATGTTGGGTTTGGAGTACATTTGACATGGAAGCCAAAATATAACACCTAGCCATTTCATCAGCCTTTTTCCACTTCCTATATGCCTCTTTTTCCTCATTAGTTGAGGCATCCGTGGGCTCAGCAGGGCACACATCATGGAGTACAAATTTGTACTCTTCAGAAGTCTGGACAATGTCCATATTTCTCCTCCAATCAATATAATTGGGGCCAGTGAATTTATTCTACTTGAGTATCACAGAAAGTGGATTCATAGCTATTCTCTAAACCTATAAGCACATTTAAACAAACAATCAATTTAATATCCGATATTATCTCCCTCAAATAATATCATTAAATTACTAATTACATCTAAAATCCCATCAGATATGGTAAGCCACGATAGTGTGGATGTTTACCTATCCAAATGATTTTGTAATTAGATTTGCTTCGGTCGTACATCACTATAGCGTTACTTCGATGGGAAGAATACTATAGAGTGTACCTAAGTGTAAACCATTACTCAGCACTAAGAAGATTGTTTGAGACTCGTATGTCACCGCAAGCCACGATAGTGTGGACGTTTACATTAACACACGATCCTTCACTTTCTTCTATAACTGTCTACATCAATTGATCCAAAATCCCATTCAGTATAGCAAGCCACGATAGTGTGGACGTTTACTACACCAAAAGACTTTTAAAATTGACATCCAATTACTCGAACCATTCGATTTCGTAAATCAAGACGCGGAGAACCATAAGTGAAACTCGAAGTTTCTAACCAGTGATTCACCATGCGAACAACCCTATCTCTCATTAGATGAGGGAGCCGAGCAGACAATCGATCCACCTTCAAAAGGATGGTACGAATGTCTCTAATTTGTGTCATCCACATGACCAAGTGGCTTTGGCTCCATTCCACTCCCCGGGGTGAGAATGAGTCGACTTGAAGTCAGTTTCAGAAAGACAAATTAGGCATTGTTTGATAGACTTAATCAATGTTTCTCGTAAAAAGGAATTACAAGAATTCTCCTCCAATGACATATCTATATGAACTTCGAAAGCTCATAAATGTCACCAAGAGAACAGTAATGGAGACCATGGGAATGTTTCCATCCCCTCTCCCACTTAGCTTTTTATAACAAAAGGGATACGCTATCTAGTGCATAAAGTAAACACATATAGCATGCATACAAGCAATAAAGCACATAGTATCATATAGTCAAAATAATACTAGAAAATTATTTTTCGACTATCATGGCTTTATTCCATCTCCGTACGCATCTTCTAGTCTTCAGTCTTCGTTCTTGAATGCTCCATGTGACGAGAATATTAATCCCAATATTTAAATCTATTTATTTTTAACAAATCCAAAAGATACTTAATTCGAAAATTAAGTCAATCGAATAAATCAAAAATAAAATTAAATATTATTAATATTTTTATTTATATATTTTTCCTCTCTAATTCTATTAAATCTCCAGAATCCTATCCAAGTAAGACTTAGAACATTCTAGAAGATTTCTATAATAGAATAGGGAAATAAAATAAATTAGGACTCTTCTACTTTCCAAAATTAATTAATTTTCATGTCCATGAAAATTCCCATAAAATAGGAATAATCAATTAGGAAATTAATTTATTAATTAATTATTTTCCTTTCCAATTCTATTAAATCTCTATAATCCTATCCAAGTAAGACTTGAATATTCTAGAAGACTTCTATAATAGAATAAGGAAATAAATTAATATTAATTAATTCTTTTCCTATTTTCATGAGAGTTCCCAAACTTAGGAATACTCAAAATAGGAAAACCGAATCAATTAGGAAAGTGAATCTTGGTAGGAGTAGCATGGGTTGGGGATCCCCACACCACCCCCACCGTCGACCATCACCGGGAGGGAGCATCTGCCGCCGCCACTCCAGCCGGCCAGCCACCACCGTCGCCGGCGGCAGCCCACGGCCGAAGGGCGCGACGCCCCTCTCCCTCTTGATCGATCATGGGGTCGATCATGGGGATGATCGACCCCTTCGGTTTTTCGTCCTCTTCGTCTTCTTCATCACACATGTTCTCCGGCGGTCGTCTCGGCATCGATCCAACGTAAATAAATTACAAGAAATAAATTTACAATTCCGGTATCGATTCTATACACGAAATCGACCCTATACATTTTCCGGAAAACATAGAACAATAATAATAAATCTAAATTCGGTCAACCCCCGAATTTTTACTATTACAAGCATTCATCCACACAAAACGAATCTCGACATGTCCGAGAGTTTAATAAACGAATAATCATGGTAAAATAATTAACAATCAATTAAACCATGATAGTCGGATCCCTGCAAGGTAGAACGATAATTGAACATATACATGAACACGAAACCAAACGCTATGATACCAATTGTTGGAAATCTATATCCCGGGGTATCAAAAATTGCGGAACCGATAACCCCGACCGAAATCCCATCGCCGGAAACCGATCACGAACACCAACGAACCGGGCTCGACGAGAGTATCACCGCCGCGGGATAAACCCGCGGCTAGAAACCCTAGCCGAACCCCGCTAGGGTTTGCGATCGCCGTGCAAGGCGATCGCCGGGGATGCGCGTGCATCCCCCGAGGCTGTTCGGAACAGCCCCCGGCGGTGAGTCCGGCGACTCACCGCCGCCACCATCGAGGGAGGGCGGTGCGCCCAGCGCACCCGCCGCGGCTCCAGCCGCGGCAGCCCTAGCGATCGACCTCACGGTCGATCGCATGCCTCGGCGTCTAGCCGGGGCCCCTTCAATTGCACGCCGGCGGTCGTGCCCTAGGCCGACCGCCACCCTCGGCTCCCAGCCGAGGGTTTACCTTGAGCTTCGCCGGGGATCTCGAATCCCCGTCCCCGAAGTTCATCGTTTTCCCGGATCGTGCGTTCATGTATATATTACAATTAAATATCACATAAAATCACACAAGGGAGTTTATGATTCTACCTTTTGATTCGTTCTGCGGAGAAACGAAATCAATTGATGACCTTACGATCTTCCCACGTATTCCTTGCACTAGCTTGAACGTCGGGTGGGCGACGATCCTCCAAGCTTATGGATCCTCTTCTCTCTCTCTCTACTTTCTCTCTCTAGAAGAATATGATCTTCAAGTTATATTATGAGAATAGAGAAGACCATGTAGTGCTTTTATAGGCTACGTAGGGGATCTAAAGGAGGTGGAATATTGGGCTTCCAATATTAATGATTAAATTGAGCCCAAGCCCAAATCTATTAATCCCATTAATAATAATTAATTTATTTTCCACTATATAAATTAATTGCACTCCCAATATTAAACCATACTATATCAAATAATATTTCTCCGGTAGTATTATTTATTCCGTGTATTTAAGATTTAAATATCCATGAATAAAATTAATTTATTGCTAATTAATTTATTCATCTCTTATATCCGAGACTAGTACCATTCAACCTTAATTATTATGCGGAACAAATCCACTCATGAGGTTTACATAATAATTCCTTATGAACTCATCTCGGGGATATTATCAACCCTTCCGGGATACACTTTCCCGTCAAGTATTCACGGCATGTCGTATATAAAATATAGTAACTCAACTTAGCCGGTAATTAACCCAATAATTAAATTGGTTAATTCCTTTGGTAAATCAAAGTTACTTATATTAAATATACACACCCGCAATAGTATCGGGGATTAAGAATAAAATACTCTGAGACTTTAATCAATTATCAACGGCAATCCTAATTGATAAGTCTCAAGCGATCCGCCCAATACACCAAGTGTACAAGTGTGATAAAATAATTAAGACAAATTATTTTCTCTCTCACACAACGACTATACTGATGGATTGGTCTGTGTCCATCTAGGTCGTGAGCAACTGTTTGATTAAATACGAGTAACCGATAGTATGATCTTCTATGTTGGCCCGACACACCATACTAACTACAACGTATAGAATCCAGGACTATATTTTGCATGTATTTAATTATCAATAATTAAATGCAAACGATTGTTTATTAATTTAATTGATTAAATGCTACGACCGGGAGTTACCGTTACTTAAATCTAGACATTAAGTACACAACTCCAACAGTGTGGCATGCCATGTTACACTATGTGACATGCATCCATGCAAGCCATGCAATGCATCCCATGCATGCATATAAATTCACGTAAATATTGATTCTAAATCAATATAATTAACAAGCATTGTTCATCATCTACGAGTCCGTGTGTGACCCTGTAGGAATGATTATCGATCAATATTATATTGTTCCCAACAATTAATATTATCGAATAATCATTTAACATCCAAAGACGACCTTATGACTTTATCGATTGCACACGTAGGATCGAAGGACATATACCAACAATCTCCCACTTGGCCTTCAGAGCCAGTGTGCTGCCAATTTCCTGTTGTCACTTTATGTCTAAGTTTGAACTTGAGGCAAGACTCGAGTCATCCTCAATCGGTTCAAACCTTTATTGGACTATGAGACGGACTGTAAAACCATATTTATCACTATGATACGAATCTGTACGTGGCCACGCTTTTCCACAGTCTCGACTCTCCAAGTGGCCGGTAAGACATATGATCCATAATAAAATGGAGGACAATCCCATCTTGTCAATCCAAGCTCTCCCACTTGCTTCCTGATATACCCAATAACAAGTTTTATAACCTCCTTTTACGGAAGGCGTTTACTTGTATCAAAGTATACCAATTCACAATGGAGTCACTCTGGACTACTCAGGTCAGAGTAAATTGCTCGAAAGTCAATGAAATAGTATTATGACTCGAAATCATAAATACTATTCCAGTCGGGTCTGTTCGATCATTAGCTCCCAGCTAATATCTATGTAATTGTACTTGATGTCCCACATCACTAGCCCATGAAGCGGAGCTATAGTACACATTACAATCTAGTTCATTGTATTATCGGTTTGTCCGTAATCGATTATACGAACCAGGAACAACTATATGATTCAAGTATATCAGTTCAACCATTGGGACTTCATTATGCGGTAAGTCGATCTCATAACCCAATTGATATCACTTAATCATTTGGACAATTCATATAAATTAAACCATATTTATATGAAGAAATATGTATTATACATATGAGTGAATGTTTACCAAATCTCCAAAAGTATCTAATACAGTAATAGAAATCACAACCCATTTCTAAGATGTCTGATCTCTATTGCAGTCGTGAAAGCCTCAACCTTAAACTGCTGGAGAGGTTTAGAAAGCGGGTTTGCAACCTTACCAAAAGTTGCAACTTTATTATCTCGATGTCTCCACAAAACTATCTCCCAGATAATGTGGAACTTCCTAAGCACCAGTTTTAGACTTGTGGTGCTTCCTAGCTCATTGGCTTGCGCGATAACTCTACTATAAATAGAGAACTATCGGATGGGCTGAGCTAGCTATGCCACCTAGTTCATTCAAGAACTTTCAAATCTTAACTGCCAACATTATTGCATCCAATGCAATACTGTACTCAGCTTCTATAGTTTAATCATCTATATTGCATTGCATGGAACTATTCCAACAAATTTCACCTCTAACCAAACAAAAGATATAACCAGATTAAAGCGGAAATTATCTTAGTCTGTTTTGAAGTTAGCATTCAAACAGCTTGTTAATATCAACTCCTTTTGTCTTCCAAAGACAACAAAATATTCATTAGTCCATCTAAGATACATAAGAATATTCTTGGCCGCAGTCTAATGCGCCTCACCTGGGTTTCCTTGAAACTGAATTGTCGTGCTTAAAGCATACGATACGTCCAGTCGTGTACATATCATGGCGTACATTATAGATCCTATTGCCGAAGCATAAGGAATGTTTTCCATCTTCTTTTGCTCATCAGGTCCCGTAGGACATTGCATCTTGCTAAGAGATGTGCCATTAGTTATTGGAATGAGACCCTTTTTGGCGTGTTTCATTCTGAACTTATCAAGCACCTTTTCAAAATAGGTCGCTTTACTAAGTCCAAACATCCTTTTCGATCTGTTCGACAGATCTTGATGCCCAATATGTACTGTGCTTCTCCAAGATCCTTCATTGAAAAACAATTTCCAAGCCATTCTTTAATAGAATTAAGCATAGAAACATTGTTTCCAATAAGGAGTATGTCATCGACATACAACACAATGTATACAACGTAACTCCCACTGTTCTTCTTGTAAAATAAGACTCTTCCGAGTTCCTCTGAAATCCAAAACCCAGTATGGATTCATTGAACTGAAGATTGCTACTCCGATATACTTTGCTTTATTCCATAAATGGAATTATAAGATTGCATAATTTCTCAGCCTTATTAGGATCGATAAAACTATTTGGCTGTGTCAAAACACATTCTCTTCTAGAATCCAATTCAAGAAGTTAGCTTTAACATCCAATATTACCATAACTCATTATCAAGATGAGTAGCAATGACTAAGATAATTTGAATGATTTAATCAAAGCAACTGGTGAAAGTTTTTCCATAATCCAACTCGTGAATAAAACTTTTACCATCAACCTTGCTTTGAAAACCCTAGGTTTTCCATCTGTCTGTTTAGATCTTAAAGATCTATTAGCATTGATTGGGTCTAACCCCGTGATGCAAATATATCAAGTTCCAAACTTGATTATCAGATATTGATATCATCTTAGATTTCATGGCACCATGCCAATTTTCAGTAGATGGACTCGTCATAGCTTGGAATTAAGTCAAAGGTTCACCGCTTTCCAAAAGCATGACTTCATAGTTCTCGTTTGTCAGAATACCTAAGTATCTGTCAGGTTGAGTTCTAATCCTTCCGGACCTTCGAGGGTTAGGTGTATTTTCCGAAACCAATGGAGCACTCTCGACTTGGTCTTGAGTGTCCATCTCAGTTTGATCTTCTTGAACCTCGTTCAATTCAACTGAGCTCCCACTTACTTTCATGGAAAGATATTCCTTTTCAAGAAATACACCATCTCGAGCAACAAAGACTTTGTTCTCAGATTGGTTATAAAAGTGGTACCCTCGTGTTTCTTTTGGATAACTCACAAAGAAACATTTATCCGATTTTGGTTCAAGCTTTGTAGAGATATTTCTCTTCACATAAGCTTCACATCCCCAAACCTTGATATAAGACAAGTTAGGGACCTTCCCTTTCCATACCTCGTATGGTGTCTTATCAACAGCTTTTGACGGTGTCCTATTTAGTGTATAAGTTGAAGTCTAGAATTGTGTGTTCCCAAAAGAGACCAGTAGTTCATTTAGACCTCTCATCGAATGGTCGAACAATATCTAATATAGTTTGTTTTCTATTTTCCGAAACATAACCTTCATGTGCTTGTTAACTGATAGGTTCCACATACATCAGTAAGGATCATCCCTAATAAATCACTCACATGTTCTCCTTTCTCCAAGAAAGATGACATTGTTATCTTGTCCATCACACATCATCCACATGTATCAAATGATTCCAAGTCAAATGATTCTAGAATGCATTCTAAAAGAAGCTTCGTTACATATTTAGATGATGATTTGACCTAATCAACAATGTTATAGTTATGTCTCATTGAGACTTATTCGATTCGGCCTTTAGTGTTAATGTTATATATGATTTGTCAAGTTTAAAGTATACATAAACAATATAATAATCGTACCAAAACAAAGAATAATTCACAATTAAAACAGTTACCAAACTATTTAATAGTGAAAAACTAATCCATCAGTATCCAATACTGAACCAATATTCATTGTTTATTGAAGGTACGAAATTACATAGTTATAATACTAAAACAAGGCCCTAAGGCAAAACAACATCATATGATCATGCGGCTAATGCAGCGACATTCGCTTCATTTCTCGCCCGTAGATCGACATCTCTACTCACCAAACTTACACTTCTATGTAGTTCCTCCACATACAAATGTGAGAACCACATTTGGCATCCAATACCCAAGAAGTAGAATTTGTGAAGTTTAATATCTATATCATTAATACCTGAAGATGAAGCAACCACGTTCTTCACATCTTCTTTGAACTTTGGGCAAATTCAATTATTCCCAATAATTGAGTCTCATTCAAATTTCCCATTCAAAATTATCTCAATGTCAAAACATGATAAATCGTAAGTGAAAAATCGAAGTTTTCTAACCAGCGATATTATCATGCAATTGAAGCCCTATCTCTCATAAAATATGAGGGAGCCAACCAGACAATCGAATAACGCCATCCCATGGCTCGAAAGTCTCTAATTTGTGTCATTAATGAACTAAGTGTTTTGGATTAGATCACTCCCCGAGGTGAAAATAATCTTAACTTTAGAATCCATTATATGAAAGACAAATTAAGCATTTGTTTTGAAATTGAATAAAATATGATCTTCTACATATTTGCGATAAGTGTCCAACATCTTTTGCAGTAGATGCATTCAGATTCCCTAGGAACCCTAATAGCCTTCTTGCCCATGCTCTTTTGAATACCTCATCCCTTATAATAATATCCCTCTCAGGGTCCCTTTTTAATTCACGACTCATCATCTTAAAAAAAATTAGGAGATCATTTAAAGCAAATAATCCAATCATTTGCTTCACAAGTGGTCCCTATAGGTTTCTCTTATTCAGCCTAGCTGAAGCGATGACCCTGGTCATTCAGAACTGCTCAATCTTAGCATATTCCCCGAACATTCTATTGAGTTGTTCAATGATATCTTAGGATGTGGTTATCTAACACATTTTCCTTGTCTTCGTATTTGAGGACCATCCTCAAATTACGTTGTGAATCAAGAAAATTTGTTCAATTTTTCATAATCAAGAATTGAACCAAACTTGAATTGAGTTGATATTTGACATGATAAACTATAAAAGTAAGATAACTAAAGTATGTAAACATCCACAAAGCGGTAAACAAATAAGGTTGTCTAACAATTGTACTTATTTATTTCATTTTGTTCAATTGATATCCAATATCATTGTCCCTTAGAACAAAACGATCCCGAGATCCTCATCTTGCAAATCTTTAAGCCGACTGAGTCCGCACTTAAGTATTTCAAGATAGGTAGACATACCCATGTCAATGATATCTAATATCACTCTCGGTCGATGAGAATCCCATTCTCATCTCATGTCTCGATAGCCACGCCTGCAGTGGATCTATCGATGAGAAAACCAAACTCACGTGTAAAGGTCTAACCATTACTCTTACTTATCCCAAGATAACAAGTAGTACCCCGCTGAGGCGGACCTACCAACTTATGATCGAGGGCTTCATGAGTGTGATGTTTTTGGACAAGACATTATACTCATTATTTTGGGAACTTGCATGCATAGGTGTTTATATGTAAGTTGAACATTTATAACATAAAACATCCTATAACTAGCAAAGCAATTAAATATGTAATCGAAAGGCCCCTAGAACCTCACAACTCTCAAACGAAAATATTAAAAGCAACAAAATAGGCCTTGAACATCTTCTGGACTGGTCCGCGCCCGCCGATTTAGGTCAACCTTAGTCCGTACCCCAAAAACCACGAACGGCGCCCGCCGTTTCACAAACGGCGGTAGCCGAACACCACCGGCGGTCGCCGTTTCCAAAACGGCGCCCGCCAAAAGGGTACAGAATCGGGGCTGACCTAAAAACAACATTTCGGCGGTCGCCGTTTCCAAAACGGCGCCCGCCGACTCCATTCGGCGCCCGCCGGAGCACAAACGGCGCCCACTGTTTTGCTCCAGCAGCCCGGTTTTCGCCCGTTTCGCTTCGTTTTGCTTCGTTTCTTCTCGTTTTCGCCGGAGAGCCGATATCCAATGTCGATCCATGGATTCAATCCATTGCTTACACATTGAACAATACATTTTTGAATAGAAAAAACCTATCTATTACAAAATATTCCAAGGGACGCAGCCCTCCAAAACTATGGCCAATCGTACGTAAAAAACGACAATTTCATTCACCCGACCACTAACGGTGGCCGGCCTTATATCTAAACACATAATCACATAATCACATAAAACAATTAAGCCAATTATGTAGATTTTAAACATATTGTATCCAACACAAAAGTGTGCACGAGCCCTAGGCTCTGATACCAATTGAAGGTTTTCGATGCCGATCCAATCGCATGATTACCTCGGTCGTGTGTGCGGAAGCGTGTAAAACGAGTAAACACGAATAACAAGATCTAGTGCACACATATATATGTATAGACACACACACACACACACACACACACACATATATATATATATATATATATATATATATATATATATATATATATATATATATATATATATATATATATATATATATATATATAATATATATATATATATACATCCAATATATATAATATATATGGATTAACGAGAACACTTACAACCGGTGTAGCGTGCCTCGTTGATGTTGATGAAGGTGGTGTTGAGTCGATTGAACCACCTTCATGGATCAGCCACTAGATGCTCTCCTTGAGAATGACCTCGTCACTCTTCTTGTCTAGATCGCCCGGATGTTGAAGCCGCACAAATGGCCCGGTCTCTACGTGTTGCACATGTTGGAGTTGTGTACTTAATGTCTAGATTTAAGTAACGGAAACTCACGATCCATTGCCATTAATCTATTTAATTAAATAAACAATTATTTGCGTTTAATTATTTATAATTAAATATATGCAAATCATAGTCCTGGATTTTATACGTTGTAGTTAGTATGGTGTTGCATGGGCACACAGAAGATCATACTATCGGTTACTCGTATTTAATCGAACAGTTGCTCACGACCTAGATGGACACGGACCAATCCATCGGTATAGTCGTTGTGTGAGAGAGAAAATAATTTATCTTAATTATTTTATCACACTTGTACACTTGGTGTATTGAGCGGATCGTTTGAGATTTATCGATTAGGATTGCCGGCGATAATCGATTTAAGTCTCAGTGTATTTTATTCTTAATCCCCGATACTATTGCGGGTGTGTATATTTAATATAAGTGACTTTGATTTACCAAAGGAATTAACCGATTTAATTATTGGGTTAATTACCGGTTAAGTTGGGTCACTATATTTTATATATGACATGCCGTGAATACTTGACGGGAAAGTGTATCCCGTAAGGGTTGATAATATCCCCGAGATGAGTTCATAAGGAATTATTATGTAAACCCTGCAGGTGGATTCGTTCCGCATAATAATTAAGGTTGAATGGTACTAGTCTCGGATATAAGAGATGAATAATAAATTAATTAGCAATAAATTAATTTTATTCATGGATATTTATATCTTAAATACACGGAATAAATAATACTACCGGAGAAATATTATTTGATATAATATGGTGAATATTGGGAGTGCAATTATATTTATATAGTGGAGTTAATCATATAATTAATAATAGTAAGGATTAATAGATTTGGGCTTGGGCTCAATTTAATCACTATTATTGGAAGCCCAATATTCCACCTCCTTAAGATCCCCTACGTAGCCTATAAAAGCACTACATGGTCTTCTCTATTCTCATAACTTGAAGAACACAATTCTAGAGAGAGAAAGTAGAGAGGAGGATCCATGGAGTTCGGTAGATCGTCGCCCACACGACGTCCGGGCTAGTGCAAGGAATACGTGGGAAGATCTCAAGGTCATCATAAGATCTCGTTTCTCCGCACAACGAATCGAAAGGTGAATTAAATAATTGCTATTTAATTCTTGTATTATTGAAATCAATTATCGAAAAACAAGATCCAAAGGTCGAACCCGGAGTAGACGGACGATCGCGTGGTGGTGGCGAAGCCACCGGACCACGCCAATCGCCCGCTAGGGTTTCGGCGGGGGCGAGAGGGTCGAACCCTCGGCTGGAGCCGAGGGGATGCGATCGATCGCTTGGATCGATCGCGGAGGGCGCGGGCTGGTGCCGCCCCTCCCCACCGTGAAGGTGGCTGACCTCCAGGCGGCGGCGAGTCGCCGGACTCGCCGCGGGGGCTGCACGGGCAGCCCCACCCGATCGATCACATGAGCCCCGCGGACGGGGGCTCGGGCTGGGCGTGCGCGCGGCTTCGGCCGTGTCGTGCGTTCGGCTCGTGCTCCGGCTCGTACGCGGCGTTCGTGTGATCTCCGGCGAAGGGTTCGTTCGGGTTATTGGTTTCCGCAAATTTAAATAACCCGGGATATCGAATTCCAACAATTGGTATCAGAGCGTACGGTTACGTTTTTCGTTAATTGTTTCGATAATCGATTATCGTTGTTTATATGGCCATAGATTAATTTAATTTGTTAAATTATTGTGCTATATATTGTTCTACGTACTTGATTTTCTCTCTTGTATGAATTGTGTTGGACGGAAAAATTAATTATTAAAAACGAGGGTTTTCGGAAATATCGAACCGGATCGATCGACCGTGGGCTCGGTGCGGGCTGCCAGGGAGGTGGCTGGAAGCACGGGCTGTACCGGCTGCTGTAAGCGGGCTGAACGCAGCTGGGCGTGTCGGCGTATGCCACCAGCGGTGGTGGTTCGCCGGCAGCCAGCGGCGGCGTTAGGTTCGCGGCATCGGCTTCGGTTCGCGGCTTCGGCTTCGGATCGTGGGCTGATCGTGCGCCAAGGCTCGGAGCTGTTGGTGCTGGGCTGCTCGACTTGGGGATCACCATCGCGTGATGGCTCGCCGGAAGTCGGTGGCAGTCAGCGGCGCCGGCGCGGCTACGAGCGCGCAGCCATCGGGGACGTGTTTCGTCTTCGCGGGTTGCGTTGACGAGCACGGCTGGACACGAGGGTTTGCGTGGGATGTAACGGGGTCGATGGCATGTGTCGTCAGTGGAGACGCCGTGCCGGAAATCGACCAGAGCTGTTACACATATTCGCCGTAGAAGAAGACGATCGAAATTATTTTCACGCTGCTGAAATATTACAAAGATGTCGGCCGACACTTTTTCTTAAGTGGGCCGACACCAATGTTTTATGATGCTGTACGTGTGAAATGTGTGGCTGAATGGATGTATTCATTCCTTTGCATGGCTTTGCATGGCGTGAATTTCTTTTAATTCATGGTGCTGTGCATGTGCATGTGAAATGGCTTGGGTCGTTTGGGCATATGCTGTACATGGTTCGATTGGGATGGCCGGAATTGTTTCGGTTCGTCCCGGTAAATCCGATCTTTCCGGAAATAATTTAATCTTTCTAATTTTATTTAATTTAATTTTGGAATTAATTCAAATTCTATTTGGATTAGATTTCTTAATTATGGAATTAAATAATGGAATTAGATGGAGAGTTAAATTAGAAAAGAAAATCCTAGTTTCTCTAGATATCCTATACCTACTTGGATTAGAAGTCTTGAGAAGAATCAAAATTCGATTTTGATTAGGATTCTTGAGATCTAATTTAAATAGGATTGAGAAATTATTAAAATATTGATTTTATTTAATTTAAGTATTTTATTTAAAATCATTAGATTAATTCAAAATTTATTTTGGATTGGATAATCTTGGATTTTATTTAGAATAGAATTAAATATGGAAATCAATGGATTTTAATAATATTGATTTTATTTAATTTAAGTATTTTATTTAAAATCATTAGATTAATTCAAATTTTTTTTTGGATTGGAGAATCTTGGATTTTATTTAAAATAGAATTAAATATGGAAATCAATGGAATTGATTTTATTTAATTGGAGTATTTTATTTAAAATCTTTAGATTGATTCAAAAAATTTTTTTGAATTGGAATCTTGGATTTTATTTAAAATAAATTAAATATGAGAATCAAAGAATTTTTCCGTCGCTCGGCAAAGTATTCAAGACGTAGAATGAAGACTCAAGACAAGCATGCTGGAATTCATCGAGGTACGAATAGTCGAGAAATAATTTTACTTGAGTAATTATTTGATTATTTGTGAACGTACTTGCATGAAGTGTATGTTTGTTATTATGCTTATGTGTATTTAATTATGCATTAGATAGCGTATCCCTTTGTTATAAAAAGCTAAGTGGGAGAGGGTATGGAAACATATCCATGGTCTCCATTGCTGCTCTCTTGGTGACTTTTATAAACTTTTGAAGTTTATATAGATAAGTCATTGGAGGAGAGTTCTTGTAATTCCTCTTACGAGAAACATTGATTAAGTTTATCAAACAATGCCTAATTTGTCTTTCCAAAGCTGATTTCAAGTCGACTCATTCTCACCTCGGGGAGTGGAATGGAGCCAGAGCCACTTGGTCATGTAGAGGACACAAATTAGAGACTTTCGTGCCATTCTTTGATAGATGGGTCGTTTGTCTGCTCGGCTCCCTCACCCTCATTTATGAGAGATAGGGTCGCTCGCATGGCGAATCACTGGTTAGAAACTTCGAGTTTCACTTATGATTCTCCACGTCTTGATTTACAAGATTAAATGGATCAAGTAATTGGGAGTCAATTATAAAAGTCTCTTAGTATAGTAAACGTCCACACCACGTGGCTTGCTATACTGACGGACTTTGGATTAATTGATGTAGACAGTTGTAAGTAATTATGAAGAGTTGTGAAGTTATCGTAAACGTCCACACCACGTGGCTTGCGGTGATGTAGCAATTCCAAGTAATTTACTTTGGTACTGAGTAATGGTTTACACTTAGATACGCATTATAGTATTCCTCCCCACGAGGTTCCGCTATAAGTGATGTATGACCGAAGCAAATCTAATTGCTAAATCATTTGGGTGGGTAAACGTCCACACCACGTGGCTTGCCTTACCTGATGGGATTTTAGATGTGATTAGTGGTTTAATGATATTATTTGAGGGAGATAATATCGGAGATTAAATCGATTGTTTGTTGTTATATGTGCTCATAGATTAGGATATGGCTTTGAACCCACTTTATGTGATACGTAAGGATTTTTAAACTCATTGGTCCCTAAATGTAATGATTGGAATAGAGATCTAGACATTACTCAAACTGTTGAAGAGTACAAGGTTGTACTCAATAAGCTTTGTCCTTCCGAGCCTATTGATATAGGCGGCTAGACAAGAGGCGATGTGGATACTCATAAAGGGCTATCGATTCGAGGAAACGCTTAAACACGTTTTTGAGATGATTGACCTTTTAGACGTGTTGAAACGGAAATCGCAAGCTCTTGTAGCCAATGCCAAAGGTTTCGAACCTAAAGGCATGAATCGGGGGAAAGGAAAAGAAAGCAAAGAAACCCAGTGGTTCTAAGATTACTTGAACCACGAGATGGGACGAGAAAGCCAAGAGGCAAGAGTTCTCGAAGCAAACAGTCTGGGTACTGGAAGTCTGATTATCCTCTCAAAGAAAGTACGAAATCTTCTTTAGTCGTAAAACATAGTCAGTGGTATTATCTGCCGGAACCTGGTGTGTAGATATGGAACCACTGGCGGTATGTGCATTCTAAATGCAAGGGTTCCAGGAAACCCGACGACTTAGAAAAGAAAAGATCGTAGTCTACATGGGTAATGCTGTAAGGAGGCAGCTGTTGCAGTGGAGGACATTTTATAGGATTTCATTTTGGGTTATTGCTTTTATGTACCTTTCAAATTAGAAAGAACTTTGTTCTGGATTTCTAATAAATGGATATTTTATTTCTTTTAATCATTTGATGGTTATAAGAAGAAATAATGATAGTATCTATTTTGGTACATTAGCTAGCAATATATAAATGATGAATCCTGAGTCCACCACGATGCAACGAACCGTTTTATATATAACTCGTTTTACTAATAAGAGATTTCTTTATTTAATCATTTATACTTGTGGATTCTTATGCTAAGTCATATTTATTCAAATGAGAAGTTCAAAGGTCGAAAATTGATTGTAAGATCAATTAAGTTGAAGGAGTGGACCTTCCGACCTAAGAATCTAATTTGGAAGATAATACGACTAAGCAATCCTTTATGGATATAAGATATAAGATCCGGACAAGTATTAGAATTGATTGACTCTGATTTATGATCAGAGTTTGGGATTGGATCCCAAGTGACTACACCATACAGTCCTCTGTAAGATTGGTGTGTCGGAAATAAGAAATGGAACTCTTATAGAAATAGTAAAAGCGCGAGTTAAACGGAACTACCTATGTTCTATGGATATGTCTTGGAAACAACGGCACGTTCAAATGTGGTTGTAGAATATCCTAGAAGAACAAAAGGTGTGTGTTCGATAGTACTATGAACCAGAAGGACGTTATAAGTTCTAACGCCCGGTTCTTAGAGGAAGACTATTAGATGAACCACAAAGCCCAAAATGACATGATACTTTTGTAAGAGAGAAAACGATTAAGACTTAGAACCAGCCGAACCGAGTAGCGGTACACCACTAACTGCACCTACTGTTATTGCTGTTTATACACTGGAATGCCATTGTAGTGGGAGGTTGTTTGACAACCGAAGATATTCATAAAACTAAGTGAGTCTTCGGACTCTGGACCTAGTATACGTGAAATCGATCCCTAGATCTACATGAAGGCGGTACTAGATCTAAATGTGCCTTCTTGGAAAGCAATAAGGATTATTGTTAAGAGGCGAGATCATTTAGAGTACAAGCTTAGTTGATCCATTTATGGATTGTAACAAAGCTAGAATTCGTGGAACTTGCGCATTGATGAGATAGTCCATTTGATGGATTCATCAAAAGGCATTGACGAATCGTGTGTATGGGAAACGTGATGGAAACAAGGTGGTGTTTCTCGGAGGTTTTATGTAGATAAACATTTTATCATTGGCAACAATGTAAAGATGTTGTCAGACATAAAATGATGGTTGTCTAGAAAAATCGATATATAAGATAAAGAAGAAGTTAGAGCATGTTCTTAAGATCTAGGATCTCAAGAAAAGAACATTGTACTTCTCCTGGACATCTTACATATATATGATTATGGTTCGTTTTAACATGCAAGATTCCGAGAAAGGTTCGTTACCTTTCAGAGACGGAATGCATCTATCTAAGGTATGTGTTTTTGAACACATAAAGGTGATAGAAGCAGTGAAAGCAGTTTCCTACACTTGGAGTGTGGAAAGCTTGATAAATGCATTGTTGAAAACGAGAACCTGATATCGGCTATGCAGTGAGCATAGTGGGAGGATATCAAGGTAATCCTGGAAAGGAATATTCGACTGCCGTAAAAGTACTTTCGAAGTACTGTTCTAGACTACGAAGCAGACGAGTTTTTCCTTTGGATTACATTCTCTTAGATTTCTAATCAAATGAGGACCGGTGTAAGTCGATATCAGGCTATGTGGTGTAAGTCGATATCAGGCTATGTGTTTCACTATTGAAGGAGAAGGAGTTTTAACATGGAAGAGTGATAAGCACGATGCTTTTCGGACTCTGCCATGGGTAACCAAATAGCGGCCTCAGAGGCAGCGGAAGTTTTGGTATAACTCCGGGATAATCTCTGGGACTTAGATGTGATTCTTAATTTGCCAAAGGCTATGTAAATAGCGGTGCAATGGCAAATGGTAAGAAATCACTAGTCCATAAGTGTAAGATAACACATAGTGCAAGTACCACCTGATACGAGTCATCGTCGAGGGAGACGACGCTGTAGTCACCAAGATAACTTCAGAGCGGCAACCTAGAGTGCTCATTCACATAGTACTTATTGGAAGTACAACTTAAGCACGTGATGAGTATGGGAGTCGGGAGTTTGGAGGAAATGACTAGACCTTAGTACAAGTGGGAGATTGTTGGAGTTGTGTACTTAATGTCTAGATTTAAGTAACGGAAACTCACGATCCATTGCCATTAATCTATTTAATTAAATAAACAATTATTTGCGTTTAATTATTTATAATTAAATATATGCAAATCATAGTCCTGGATTTTATACGTTGTAGTTAGTATGGTGTTGCATGGGCACACAGAAGATCATACTATCGGTTACTCGTATTTAATCGAACAGTTGCTCACGACCTAGATGGACACGGACCAATCCATCGGTATAGTCGTTGTGTGAGAGAGAAAATAATTTATCTTAATTATTTTATCACACTTGTACACTTGGTGTATTGAGCGGATCGTTTGAGATTTATCGATTAGGATTGCCGGCGATAATCGATTTAAGTATCAGTGTATTTTATTCTTAATCCCCGATACTATTGCGGGTGTGTATATTTAATATAAGTGACTTTGATTTACCAAAGGAATTAACCGATTTAATTATTGGGTTAATTACCGGTTAAGTTGGGTCACTATATTTTATATATGACATGCCGTGAATACTTGACGGGAAAGTGTATCCCGTAAGGGTTGATAATATCCCCGAGATGAGTTCATAAGGAATTATTATGTAAACCCTGCAGGTGGATTCGTTCCGCATAATAATTAAGGTTGAATGGTACTAGTCTCGGATATAAGAGATGAATAATAAATTAATTAGCAATAAATTAATTTTATTCATGGATATTTATATCTTAAATACACGGAATAAATAATACTACCGGAGAAATATTATTTGATATAATATGGTGAATATTGGGAGTGCAATTATATTTATATAGTGGAGTTAATCATATAATTAATAATAGTAAGGATTAATAGATTTGGGCTTGGGCTCAATTTAATCACTATTATTGGAAGCCCAATATTCCACCTCCTTAAGATCCCCTACGTAGCCTATAAAAGCACTACATGGTCTTCTCTATTCTCATAACTTGAAGAACACAATTCTAGAGAGAGAAAGTAGAGAGGAGGATCCATGGAGTTCGGTAGATCGTCGCCCACACGACGTCCGGGCTAGTGCAAGGAATACGTGGGAAGATCTCAAGGTCATCATAAGATCTCGTTTCTCCGCACAACGAATCGAAAGGTGAATTAAATAATTGCTATTTAATTCTTGTATTATTGAAATCAATTATCGAAAAACAAGATCCAAAGGTCGAACCCGGAGTAGACGGACGATCGCGTGGTGGTGGCGAAGCCACCGGACCACGCCAATCGCCCGCTAGGGTTTCGGCGGGGGCGAGAGGGTCGAACCCTCGGCTGGAGCCGAGGGGATGCGATCGATCGCTTGGATCGATCGCGGAGGGCGCGGGCTGGTGCCGCCCCTCCCCACCGTGAAGGTGGCTGACCTCCAGGCGGCGGCGAGTCGCCGGACTCGCCGCGGGGGCTGCACGGGCAGCCCCACCCGATCGATCACATGAGCCCCGCGGACGGGGGCTCGGGCTGGGCGTGCGCGCGGCTTCGGCCGTGTCGTGCGTTCGGCTCGTGCTCCGGCTCGTACGCGGCGTTCGTGTGATCTCCGGCGAAGGGTTCGTTCGGGTTATTGGTTTCCGCAAATTTAAATAACCCGGGATATCGAATTCCAACAGCACACGAACCCGGATGACGAACACTTTGCTTGCTTGAGTCGGTTCTCCAAGAACACTCTCTCCTTTCTCCCTTTTTGTTGTGAATTTCGTGGCTGATCAAGTTGTGTGTGAAAACACATGTTTTCATCATTTATTTAATCACCAATAACCTCTTTACTTCACCATAAGTGATCCCCATGTAACCCCCACACTTATGAACATCAATATGCACCATAAAGGGTGTAATGGGGAGGTGAAGAGGCATTGCCACATATACATGCCACATGACATGAAATATGGCCCCACTTGCTTGTGTGGCATGCCATGTCACACTATGTGACATGCATCCATGCAAGCCATGCAATGCATCCCATGCATGCATATAAATTCACGTAAATATTGATTCTAAATCAATATAATTAACAAGCATTGTTCATCATCTACGAGTCCGTGTGTGACCCTGGTATGATTCAATATTATATTGTTCCCAACAATTAATATTATCGAATAATCATTTAACATCCAAAGACGACCTTATGACTTTATCGATTGCACACGTAGGATCGAAGGACATATACCAACAGGATGAACCTGCGGCTAAACCCTAGTCGAGCCCCCGCCGGGGCTCGCGATCGCTAAGTGCGATCGCATGGGGCTTCTCCGACAGCCCCCAGCGGTGAGTCCGGCCAGCGGACCGCTGCGGCACCAGCCCGCGGCACCCCCAGCGATCGACCCTAGGACGATCGCATGCCCCGGCTCCAACCAGGGCTCCTTCCCGTCGCGCCCGGCGATCGAAACCCTAGGGTTCGATCGCCACCCCTCAGCTCCCAGCCGAGGGTTCTCATCGATCTCTGTCGGGGATCTCGTATCCCCGTCCGCGGAGTTCGTTCGTTTCCCGGATCTTGGTTCAAGTGTATATTACGATAATTACATAAAATCATAAAAGGGGGTTTATGATTTCTAACTTTGTTCTCGTTGTGCGGAAAAACGAGATCTTTAGTTGAAGACCTTTAAACCTTCCCGCGTATTCCTTGCACTCCGTTCGAACGTCGTGTGGGCGACGATCCTCCGAACTCTTATGGATCTCCTTCTCTCCTTTATCTCTCTAGAATTATGATCTTCAAGTTATGAGTATGAGAATAGAGAAGACCATGTAGTGCTTTAATAGGCTACGTAGGGGATCTAAAGGAGGTGGAATATTGAGCTTCTAATAATAGTATTTAAATTGAGCCAAGCCCAAATCGGTATAGTTTTGAACAACGAACTATCGAGGGTTCGAATCCCTCTCTCTCCTTTATTTTATCATTGAATCAAATTTTTCTATTGATTTTGCACGGATTAGTATCATAAAGAAAGGGGAATGGCTAGGCTATCCCGCCTAGCCAAGCCCGAAAAATAGCAAAATCTCTTAGATAGAGTTGAAAAAAAAAATTAATCCACTATTATTAATTATATTTATTTTCCACTATATAAATATAATTGCACTCCCAATATTATACCATATTATATCAGATAATATTATCTCCGGTAGAATTATTTATTTCGTGCATTTAAGATATAATTGTCCATGAATAAATTAAATTTATTGCTAATTAATTTATTCATCTCTTGTAATCCGAGAATAGTACAATTCAACTTTAATTATTATGCGGAACAAATCCACTCATGAGGTTTACATAATAATTCCTTATGAACTCATCTCGGGGACATTATCAACCCTTTCGAGGACACACTTTCCCGTCAAGAATTCACAGTATGTCATACACAAAATACAGTGACCCAACATTGCCGGTAATCGACCGGTTATTCTAATCGGTCAATTCCTTTGGAAAATCAAAGTCACTAATATTAAATGCACACACCCGCAATAATATTAGGGATTAAGAATAAAATACACTGAGACTTAAACCGATTATCTAAGGCAATTCTAATCGATAAATCTCAAGCGATCCGCCCAATACACCAAGTGTACAAGTATGATAAAATAATTAAGACAAATTATTTTCTCTTTCATACAACGACTATACCAATGGATTGGTCCTTGTCCATCTAGGTCGTGAGCTACTGTTTGATCAATATACGAGTAACCGATAGTATGATCTTCAGTGTGACGTCGCACACCATACTAACTACAACGTATATACTCTAGGACTATAATTTGCATATATGTTTAATTATAAATAATTAAAAGCAAATGATTGTTTATTCATTTAAATAGATTAAATGCCATGGACCGGGAGTTTACCTTACTTAAATCTAGACATTAAGTATACAACTCCATCACGTTTGAGATACTTCTACATGATATAATGCTTCTCGGGGTGGAGGCTGTTGGAGTTGTGTACTTAATGTCTAGATTTAAGTAACGGTAAACTCCCGGTCATAGCATTTAATCTATTTAATTAATAAACAATTGTTTGCTTTTAATTATTATTAATTAAATGTATGCAAATCATAGTCCTGGATTTTATACGTTGTAGTTAGTATGGTGTGTCGAGCCCACACAGAAGATCATACTATTGGTTACTCGTATTTAATCAAACAGTGGCTCACGACCTAGATGGACCCGGACCAATCCATCGGTATAGTCGTTGTGTGAGAGAGAAAATAATTTGTCTTAATTATTTTATCACACTTGTACACTTGGTGTATTGAGCGGATCGTAGAGATTCATCGATTAGGATTGCCGGCGATAATCGATTCGAGTCTCAGTGTATTTTATTCTTAATCCCCGATATTGTTGCGGGTGTGTATATTTAATATAAGTAACTTTGATTTACCAAAGGAATTAACCGATTTAATTATTGGGTTAATTACCGGTTAAGTTGGGTCACTATATTTTATATATGGCATGCCGTGAATGATTGACCGGACAGTGTATCCCGGAAGGGTTGATAATATCCCCGAGATGAGTTCATAAGGAATTATTGTGTAAACCTCATGAGTGGATTCGTTCCGCACAATAATTAAGGTTGAATGGTACTAGTCTCAGATTAAAGAGATGAATAAATTAATTAGCAATAAATTAATTTTATTCATGGATATTTAAATCTTAAATACACGGAATAAATAATACTACCGGAGAAATATTATTTGATATAATATGGTTTAATATTGGGAGTGCAATTAATTTATATAGTGGAAAATAAATTAATTAATATTGATAAGGATTAATGGACTTGGGCAGTGGGCTCAATTTAATCTTCAATATTGGAAGCCCAATATTCCACCTCCTTTAGATCCCCTACGTAGCCTATAAAAGCACTACATGGCCTTCATAAATCATAAGACAAGATTATCATACTTGATATTCTAGAGAGTTGAAGGAGATCCATAGGAGTTCGATAGATCGTCGCCCACCCGACGTTCGAACGGAGTGCAAGGAATACGTGGGAAGATCCAAAAGGTCTTCAACTTGATTTCGTCTCTCCGCACAACGAATCAAAGGTATGATCATAAAACTCCTTGTGTGATTTTATGTTCTATTAATTGTGGCATATACATGAACACACGATCCGGAAAAACGACGAACCTCGGGGACGGGGATTCGAGATCCTCGGCGGAGCTCGAGAAGAACCCTCGGCTGGGCGCCGAGGGAGCGATCGAACCTAGGGTTCGATCGCGTGCACACGCGAGGAACCCCGGCTGGGAGCCGGGGTAGGCGATCGACCGCGGTGGTCGATCGCCGGGCAGCCGCGGCTGGAGCCGCGGCGGGTTCGCCGCTGGGCGAACCGCCCTCCTCGGGCGGTGGCGGTGAGTCGCCGGACTCACCGCCCGGGGCTGCCGGAGCAGCCCCAGCGATCGCCTCGTGGGCGATCGCGAGCCCCACGGTGGGGCTCGGCTAGGGTCTAGCCGCGGGTTCATCCCGCGGCGATGCTCTTGTCGAGCCCGGTTCTCCGTGGTGTTCGTGATCGGTTTCCGGCGACGGGATTTCGGTCGGGTTGTTGGTTTCCGCATTTTTGATAACCCGGGATATCGAATTCCAGCAATTGGTATCAGAGCGTTTGGTTTCGTGTTCATGTATGTGTTCAATTGTGTTCTACCTTGCAGGGATTCCGACTATCATGGTTTAATTGATTGTTAATTATTCGTTTAATTAATTGCTATTTAATTTACCATGATTGTTCGTTTATTAAACTCTCGGACATGTCGAGATTCGTTTTGTGTGGATGAATGCTTGTAATAGTAAAAATTCGGGGGTTGACCAAATTTAGATTTATTATTATTGTTCTATGTTTTCCGGAAAGTGTATAGGGTCGATTTCATGTATAGAATCGATACCGGAATTGTAAATTTATTTCTTGTAATTTATTTACGTTGGATCGATGCCGAGACGACCGCCGGAGAACTCGTGTGACGAAGAAGACGAAGAGGACGAAGGACCGGGATCGATCAAACCCCTTGATCGACCCCAATCGATCGACCCAAAGGAAGGGGGCCGATCGCCCTCGGCTAGGGTTGCCGCCGGCGACGGTGGCGGCCGGTGGCTGGGCTGGGCGGCGGTGCTCCTCCGGGGGTGGGCGGTCGAAGGGTGGGGGTGGCGTGGGGTCTCCCGATCTCATGCTACTCCTACCTAGATTCTACTTACCTAATTGATTCGTTTTTCCTAATTGATTTTTCCTATTTTTGGGAATTCTCATGGATTAGGAAAAGAATTAATTGGAATTAATTTTATTCCTTATTCTATTATGGAAATCTTCTAGAGTATTCCAAGTTCTACTTGGAATAGGATCCTAGAGATTTAATAGAATTTGAAAGGAATAAAAGTTAATTTAGGATTGATTTATTTCCTAATTGATTATTCCTATTTTTTATGGGAATTTTCATAGTAATGGAAATTAATTAATCTTGGAAAGTAGAAGAGTCCTAATTTATTTTATTTCCTTATTCTATTATAGAAGTCTTCTAGAATATTCCAAGTTTGACTTGGATAGATTATTCTAGAGATTTAATAGAATTAGATAGGAAAATAAATAAATAAAAATATTAATAATATTTAATTTTATTTTTGATTTATTCGATTGACTTAATTTTCGAATTAAGTATCTTTTGGATTTATTAAAAATAAATAGATTTAAATATTGGGATTAATATTCTCGTCACATGGAGCATTCAAGAACGAAGACTGAAGACTAGAAGACGCATACGGAGATGGAATAAAGCCATGATAGTCGGAAAATAATTTTTCTAGCATTATTTTGACTATGTGCTATGTGCTTTATTGCTTGTATACATGCTTATGTGTTTAATTATGCATTAGATAGCGTATCCCTTTGTTATAAAAAGCTAAGTGGGAGAGGGGATGGAAACATTCCCATGGTCTCCATTACTGTTCTCTTGGTGACTCTTATGGACTTTTGAAGTTCGTATAGATGTGTCATTGGAGGAGAATTCTTGTAATTCCTTTTACAAGAAACATTGATTAAGTTTATCAAACAATGCCTAATTTGTCTTTCTGAAACTGACTTCAAGTCGACTCATTCTCACCCCGGGGAGTGGAATGGAGCCAAAGCCACTTGGTCATGTGGATGACACAAATTAGAGATATTCGTACCATTCTTTTAAAGATGGATCGTTTATCTGCTCGGCTCCCTCATCTAATGAGAGATAGGGTTGTTCGCATGGTGAGTCACTGGTTAGAAACTTCGAGTTTCACTTATGATTCTCCGCGTCTTGATTTACAAGTAATTGGGAGTCAACTATAAAAGTCTTTTGGTGTAGTAAACGTCCACACGAACGTGGCTTGCTATGCTGAATGGGATTTTTGGAAATAGTTGATGTAGACAGTTATAGGGAATTATGAAGGATTGTGAGTTATCGTAAACGTCCACACTAACGTGGCTTGCGGTGACGTAGCAATTTCAAATGATTCACCTTAGTACTGAGTAATGGTTTACACTTAGGTACGCTTTATAGTATTCATCCCAACGAAGTAACGCTGTAATGATGTACGACCGAAGCAAATCTAATTGCTAAATCATTTGGGTGGGTAAACGTCCACACGAACGTGGCTTGCCTTATCTGATGGGATTTTAGATGTGATTAGTGATTTAATGATATTATTTGAGGGAGATAATATCGAATATTAAATTAATTGTTTGTTTAAACGTGCTTATAGGTTTAGAGAATAGCTATGAACCCACTTTCTATGATACTCAAGGAGCATAAGCTCACTGGCCCCAACTATATTGATTGGAAGAGAAATTTAGACATTGTCCTAACTTCGGAGGAGTACAAGTTTGTACTCCATGAAGTGTGCCCTGCTGAGCCCACGGCTGCCTCAACTGATGAGGAAAAACTAACATATCGAAAGTGGAAAAAGGCTGATGAAATGGCTAGGTGTTATATTTTGGCTTCTATGTCAAATGTACTCCAAACCCAACATAAGTCGATGGACACTGCCTATGATATGATGTTTAACCTCAAGGAGATGTTTGGGGAGCAAGATCGTGCGGCAAGGCAAGAAGCCATGAGAGTCCTCATGACAACTACTCAGTCTGAAGGAACGCCCGTAGGGGAGCACGTTCTTAAGATGATGGGTCTGTTGAATGAGCTTGAGATCCTAGGAGCTCAAATTGATGCTGAGACGCAAGTCGACATCATACTCCAGTCTCTGACCCCTAGTTTTGAGCAGTTTCGCATGAGCTATAATATGGGTAAACTATCTTATTCTCTTGCGCAACTCCTGACTGAACTGAAGGCGGCAGAGGGGATCTACAAGAAGGGCAAGTCTCAAGCGCTTGTAGCTACCAAGTCCAAAGGCTTTAAGCCTGGTGGAGGTAGGGGCAAGAGGAGGAAGCAAGCCTGGAAACCCAGTGGTGTCAAGAAGACTGTACCACGAGTGGGGGCTGCAAAGCCAAAGGGCAAGTGCTTCCGATGTAACAAGTCTGGACACTGGAAGTCTGAATGTCCTCTCAAAGGTGCGAATTTTTCTTTAGTCGTAAAAACATAGTCAGCGGTATTATCTACCAGAATTCTTGTGTGTAGATATGGAACCACTGACGGTATGTGCATTTTGAATGCAGGGGTTCCAGAAAACCCGGCGACTTAGAGAAGAAGAGTTCGAGTCTACACGGGCAAAAGCTGTAGAGGAGGCAGCTGTTGCGGTGGAAGACATTTATCTGCTTTAGTAGTTAAATAGGATTTCATTTCAAAGTTATTGCTTTATGTACCCTTTATTTTAGAAATAACGTTTTGTTCTGGATTTCTATTATTTATGAATGGATATTTTATTTCTTTAATCATTGGATGATTTTGATAAGAAATAATGGCATTATCTATTCCGGTACATTAGATAGCAATATATGAATGATAAGATCCTAAGTCTACCACGATGCAACGAACCATTCTATAACTTGTTTTACTTGTTAGATATTTCTTTATTAATCATTGAACTTGTGAATTCTTATACTTAGTAGTATTTTTCAAATAAGATTCAAATGGTCGAAATTGATTTGATCAATTATAGTTGAAGGAATGGACCTTCCGACCTGAGGATTGAATTTGGAGGATAATACATCTAAGCAAACCTTTCTGGATAAAGGATAGAATTCAGACAAGTATTGGAAATGATTAGATATGCAGACATATGTGTAAATTAGAAAGGTACGAGCAATTCTTTCAAAGAATACTCGGTGATGGATTAGAATGCTTGATGTGCAATAAAAGCAAAGTGTTTTGACTAGTCAATGGACACAAAGCTATTATGGGGAACCATCAAAGTATATCCATAAGAAGCCTGCGACTCGGTCGCGGAGGCCATTACCTATCTGAATAACACATAGCATAATCAAAGATTGGGATTCAATCCCAAAGGGGCGCGCCATACACTTACGTGTAGAGATGGTGCACTATAAAGAAATGGAAATCTGATAGTAAAAGGACAAGTTGTTCGGAACTACCTATGTTCTATGGATATTCCTAGATACTACGGCATATTGAATATGGTTGTAGGATATCCTAGATGAACGAAGTATTGTGTGTTCTATAGTACTATGAACCAGAGGGACGTCTCGTCCGGTTCATAGAGGAAGACTATCAGATGAACCACAAATCCTAAAATTGACGTAATACCTTGGAATGAGAAGAAGGACAAAAGACTAGGAACCAGCCAAACCGAGTAGAAGTACACCACATACTGCACCTATTGTTATTACTGTTATACACCGGGACGCCATTGCAGTGGGAGGTTGTTGGACAACCAGAGATGTTCATAAGACTAGAGGAGTTCGGACTCTGGATCTAGTAGAGATGAAATCGACCCCTAGCTCTGCATAAGGGCGGTACTAGATCTAAATGTGCCTGCTTGGAACAATAAGGTTTATTGTTAAGAGGCTAGATCATTTAGAGTACAAGCTTAGTAAATCCATTTATGGATAGTAACAAAGCTATGAATCGTAGAACTTGCGAATTGATGGGATAGTCCATTTGATGGATTCATCAAATGGCATAGACGATAGGTGTATTGAAGATGTAATAGAAACAAGGTGGTGTTTCTCGGAGATTTTATGTAGATGACAATTTCATCATTGGCAACAATGTAGAAAATGTTGTCAGACATAAGATAATGGTTGTCTAAATGAATCGAGATATAAGATTGAGTAGAAGTTAGAGCATGTTCTTAAGATCTTACGATCTAAGGATAAGAACATTGTACTTCTCCTAGACATCTTATACGATTATGGTTTGTTTTAAACATGCATACTTCTGAGAAAGGTTATTGTCTTTCAGAGACAGAATATACATCTATCTAAAGGGTTTGTGTTCGTACACATGAAGGAGATAGACAAAGCAGTTTCCTATACTTCAAGTATGGAAAGCTTTATAGATGCAATGTTGTAAAACAAGAACCTGATATCAACTATGCGGTTTGCGTAGTGGGAGGATATCAAGGTGATCTAGACAAGAGATTTTCGGATGCTGTAATAGTACTTGCAAAGTACTGAATTATTAAGCAAGACGGAATCTTCTTTGATTACAAGTTCTCAGATCCTAAAAATCAAAAAGGAGGACCAGTGAAAGTCGATATCAGGCTATGTGTTCACTTTTAGGAAGAGGTGGAACCATGAAATAAAAGAGTGATAAGCAGGACGCTTCTCAGGCTCTATCATAACCGAAAAGCAGCCTCAGAGGCAGCGGAAGTTTTGGTTAGGTTCCGGGATAACCTCTTGACTTGGATATGACTCTTAGTTTACCAAAGGTTATTGGATAGCGGTGCACGGTAAACTGGAAGAAGTCATAAGTCAAAAGTGATGTTAACACATAGAGCAAGTACCACCTGATACGAGTCATCGTCAAGGGGGACGACGTAGTATTCACCAAGATAACTTCAGAGCTGCAACCTAGATTGCTCACTCACATAGTACTTCTCGGAAGTACACCTTAAGCACGTGATGAGTATGGGAACCGGGAGTTTGGAGGAAATGACTAGACCTTAGTACAAGTGGGAGATTGTTGGAGTTGTGTACTTAATGTCTAGATTTAAGTAACGGTAAACTCCCGGTCATAGCATTTAATCTATTTAATTAATAAACAATTGTTTGCTTTTAATTATTATTAATTAAATGTATGCAAATCATAGTCCTGGATTTTATACGTTGTAGTTAGTATGGTGTGTCGGGCCCACACAGAAGATCATACTATCGGTTACTCGTATTTAATCAAACAGTGGCTCACGACCTAGATGGACCCGGACCAATCCATCGGTATAGTCGTTGTGTGAGAGAGAAAATAATTTGTCTTAATTATTTTATCACACTTGTACACTTGGTGTATTGAGCGGATCGTACAGATTCATCGATTAGGATTGCCGGCGATAATCGATTCGAGTCTCAGTGTATTTTATTCTTAATCCCCGATATTGTTGCGGGTGTGTATATTTAATATAAGTAACTTTGATTTACCAAAGGAATTAACCGATTTAATTATTGGGTTAATTACCGGTTAAGTTGGGTCACTATATTTTATATATGGCATGCCGTGAATGATTGACCGGACAGTGTATCCCGGAAGGGTTGATAATATCCCCGAGATGAGTTCATAAGGAATTATTGTGTAAACCTCATGAGTGGATTCGTTCCGCACAATAATTAAGGTTGAATGGTACTAGTCTCGGATTAAAGAGATGAATAAATTAATTAGCAATAAATTAATTTTATTCATGGATATTTAAATCTTAAATACACGGAATAAATAATACTACCGGAGAAATATTATTTGATATAATATGGTTTAATATTGGGAGTGCAATTAATTTATATAGTGGAAAATAAATTAATTAATATTGATAAGGATTAATGGACTTGGGCAGTGGGCTCAATTTAATCTTCAATATTGGAAGCCCAATATTCCAACTCCTTTAGATCCCCTACGTAGCCTATAAAAGCACTACATGGCCTTCATAAATCATAAGACAAGATTATCATACTTGATATTCTAGAGAGTTGAAGGAGATCCATAGGAGTTCGATAGATCGTCGCCCACCCGACGTTCGAACGGAGTGCAAGGAATACGTGGGAAGATCCAAAAGGTCTTCAACTTGATTTCGTTTCTCCGCACAACGAATCAAAGGTATGATCATAAAACTCCTTGTGTGATTTTATGTTCTATTAATTGTGGCATATACATGAACACACGATCCGGAAAAACGACGAACCTCGGGGACGGGGATTCGAGATCCTCGGCGGAGCTCGAGAAGAACCCTCGGCTGGGCGCCGAGGGAGCGATCGAACCTAGGGTTCGATCGCGTGCACACGCGAGGAACCCCGGCTGGGAGCCGGGGTGGGCGATCGACCGCGGTGGTCGATCGCCGGGCAGCCGCGGCTGGAGCCGCGGCGGGTTCGCCGCTGGGAGAACCGCCCTCCTCGGGCGGTGGCGGTGAGTCGCCGGACTCACCGCCCGGGGCTGCCGGAGCAGCCCCAGCGATCGCCTCGTGGGCGATCGCGAGCCCCACGGTGGGGCTCGGCTAGGGTCTAGCCGCGGGTTCATCCCGCGGCGATGCTCTTGTCGAGCCCGGTTCTCCGTGGTGTTCGTGATCAGTTTCCGGCGACGGGATTTCGGTCGGGTTGTCGGTTTCCGCATTTTTGATAACCCGGGATATCGAATTCCAGCAGAGGCATTGGCTATGGTAGAGACTGCATGCAAAGACTACGATAGCAACTACGGTAGCAACTAGCGCAAGGGCGATTGTGGCAAAGAGTACCAGCAGGGACGTGCATCGGCATCTGGTCCCACGTGGACTGTTTCACAAGCTTCCAAGCATTGTGAGGGGGCTGCAGTAGGCATTGCGATGCTATTGCAAGGTTCAAGGGCAGCAACAAGACTCAGGCTGCGGCAGGCAGTACTGTGAGTTGTTGACATGGAGAATTCACGCTCTGGTGTTATCCGGAGGTGGGGAAAGGTGATCTACATCAGCTTTCCAGGATATGAAAATGGATCGCGCTCCATATTTGATGTTGGAGATGCATGTTTGCATCAAGTCCGAAGAGGACACCTTACAATCATGGAATTGTGCAGGGGCTGCGGCAGGCACTTTCGTTGTTTCGCAGGGACTGTGTGGTAGGCATTCTCGTGATGCTGCAGGGCTGTGGTAGGCATTCTCATGCTGCCATAGGGGGAAAGTTAGGCAACAAGATTCAGGTTGCGGCAGGCAGAGTTGTGAGTTGCTAACTTGATGAAGTCGTCTCTAGAGGCTTCTGGAGGTGCAGGAAGGTGGAGTGACATCTACTTTCGGATTATATGACTTATGTCATATGCAAATTATTGATGCCGCAAGGTGGTGTTGAAGAATTAGGGAATGCAGTACCTATGGCAGGAGCTGCTGTAGTATTGGGTGATGGAAATCGATATCCCGGAATTAATAAATTAATTAAAATTAATTATCTAATTAATTCCGACCGAAATCCTTTCGAGATCGAATATCCGGGGTTGTCAAAGTGCGGAACGACAACTCCAATCGAAATCCCGGTTGCCGGAAATCCGCCACGAACCACCACGCGAAGCCGGACTCAACCAAACCCTAACCACGGGGATAGCCCGGGCTGTTCGGTCGAGCCCTCGCGTAGGGCACGCGGCTGTCCTTGGCAGCCGCCTAGGGCTGCTCGTAGCAGCCCCCTTTCATGCCCAGCCGACGCCCGGTGATCGCACGCCCAGCCACGGTCGAACCGTGGCTAGCGATCACCGCCAGCCCGCCACCGCGCGAGCGGCAACCAGCCCGCGCGAGCGGTGCTCGCACCGTGCGAGCGACTGCTCCAGCAGCCCGCTGGACATGCCGGAAACCCTCACGGAATAGCCCCATCATCGGACCCTCCGCCACGGCCAAACCGTGGCTGCCCGATGGAGGCGTGCGCTCGCAACCGTGCGAGCGCTAGGGTTTCACGCCCTCGACCCTCCTAGCCGAGCCGTTGAGCCGCTGGCGGTCCGGTGATCTTCGATCACCACCGCCCGGTTCAACCTCGTCATGGGTCGCGTTCTCGAATCTTGGTTCAAGATATTTTTACAATAATTAAACGATAAAATCATAAAGAGGGTTTTACGATTTACCTCGTTCTCGTTGTTCGGAAAAACGAAGAACTCAATTTGACGACCTTGAGATCTTCCTACGTATTCCTTGCACTAGCTCGGACGTCGTGTGGGCGACGATCTACCGAACTCCATGGATCTCCCTCTCTACTTTCTCTCTCTAGAATTGTGATCTCCAACTTATGAGAATAGAGAAGACCATGTAGTGCTTTTATAGGCTACGTAGGGGATCTTAAGGAGGTGGAATATTGGGCTTCCAATATTAATGATTAAATTGAGCCCAAGCCCAAATCTATTAATCCATTAATATTAATTAATTCTATTTTCCACTATATAAAATTAATTGCACTCCCAATATTAAATCATATTATATCAAATAATATTTCTCCGGTAGTATTATTTATTCCGTGTATTTAAGATATAAAATATTCAGAGATTTAAATCGATTATCGCCGGCAATCCTAATCGATAAATCTCAAGCAGATCCGCTCAATACACCAAGTGTACAAGTGTGATAAAATAATCAAGACAGATTATTTTCTCTCTCACACAACGACTATACCGATGGATTGGTCCGTGTCCATCTAGGTCGTGAGCATCTGTTCGATTAAACACGAGTAACCGATAGTATGATCTTCTGTGTGTCCATACACACCATACTAACTACAACGTATAAAATCCAGGACTATAATTTGCATATATTTAATTATAAATAATTAAACGCAAATAATTGTTTATTTAATTAAATAGATTAATGGCAATGGATCGTGAGTTTCCTTACTTAAATCTAGACATTAAGTACACAACTCCAACAATCTCCTACTTGTACTAAGGTCTAGTCATTTCCTCCAAACTCCCGACTCCCATACTCATCACGTGCTTAAGTTGTACTTCCAAGAAGTACTATGTGAATGAGCACTCTAGGTTTCCGCTCTGAAGTTATCTTGGTGACTACAGCGTCGTCTCCCTCGACGATGACTCGTATCAGGTGGTACTTGCACTATGTGTTATCTTACACTTATGGACTTGTGATTTCTTACAATTTGCCATCGCACCGCTATTTACATAGCCTTTGGCAAATTAAGAATCACATCTAAGTCCCAGAGATTTATCCCGGAGTTATACCAAAACTTCCGCTGCCTCTGAGGCCGCTATTTGGTTACCCATGGCAGAGTCTGAAAAGCATCGTGCTTATCACTCTTCCATGTTAAAACTCCTTCTCCTTTAATAGTGAAACACATAGCCTGATATCGACTTACACCGGTCCTCATTCGATTAGAAATCTAAGAGAATGTAATCCAAAGGAAATGCTCGTCTGCTTCATAGTCTAGAACAGTACTTTGAAAGTACTTTTACAGCAATCGAATATTCCTTTCCAGGATTACCTTGATATCCTCCCACTATGCTAACCACATAGCCGATATCAGGTTCTTGTTTTCAACATCGCATTTATCAAGCTTTCCACACTCGAAGTGTAGGAAACCGCTTTCATTGCTGCTATCTCCTTTTGTGTTCCAAAACACATATCCTTAGATAGATGCATTCCGTCTCTGAAAGGTAACGAACCTTTCTCGGAATCTTGCATGTTAAAACGAACCATAATCATATATATGTAAGATGTCCAGGAGAAGTACAATGTTCTTTCCCAGAGATCCAAGATCTCAAGAACATGTCCAACTTCTTCCTTCATCTTTCATATTTATTTATCTAGACAACCATCATTTTATGTCTTGACAACATCTTTACATTGTTACCAATGATAAGAATGTTCTCTACATAAAACCCGAGAAACACCACCTTGTTTTCCATCACGTTTCCAATATACACGATTCGTCTATGCTTTTGATGAATCCATAAAATGGACTATCTCATCAATTTGCAAGTACCACGAACTCAATGCTTTGTTTCAATCCATAAATGGATCAACTAAGCTTGTACTCTAAATGATCTCGCCTCATAGCAATAATCCTTATTGCTCTCCAAGAATGCACATTTAGATCTAGTACGGCCTTCATGTAGATCTAGGGATGGATTTCATGTATACTAGGTCTAGAGTCCGAAAACTCTCCTAGTCTTATGAATATCTCTGGTTGACCCACAACCTCCCACTACAACGGCATTCCGGTGTATAAACAGTAATAACAGTAGGTGCAGATAGTGGTGTACCGCTACTCGGTTCAGCTGGTTCTAAGTCTTAATCTTTCTCTCTCATTTCAAAGTATCATGTCACTTTGAGCTTGTGGTTCATCATATAGTCTTTCTCTAAGAACCGGGCGTTAGAACTTATAACGTCCTTCTGGTTCATAGTACTATGGAACACTCATCTTTTGTTCTTCTAGGATATTCTACAACCGCATTTGAATGCGCCGTTGTTTCCAGACATATCCATAGAACATAGGTAGTTCCTTATAACTCATGCTTTTACTATTTCTATAAGAGTTCCATTTCTTGTTTACGACACACCATTTCTACACAACAGTGTATGGTGTAGTCATTTGGGATCAAATCCCAATCTCTGATCAGTATGCCATGCATTTCTCAGATAGGTACTTGCCTCCGCGATCAAATCGCAGGCTACAAATGGATATACCTTGATGGTTCTCCATAACAGCTTTGTGTCCATTGACTTGTCAAAACACTTGCTTTTGTGGCACATCAGGTATTCTAATCCATTTTTCGAGTAATCATAAAATGAAGTACTCGTACGTTATTGTCTGAGTAGACATAGGTCTGCATACATCAGAGTCAATCAATTCTTATACTTGTCCGGATCTTATATCTTATATCCATAAAGGATTGCTTAGTCATGTTATCTTCCAAATTAGATTCATAGGTCGGAAGGTCCACTCCTTCAACTTAATTGATCAAATATCAATTTTCGACCTTTGAACTTCTTATTTGAATAAACATGACTTAGCATAAGAATCCACAAGTATAATCGATTTAATAAAGAAAACTCTTATTAGTAAAACGAGTTTCATACTACGGTTCGTTGCATCGTGGTGGACTCAGGATTCATCATTTATATATTGCTAGCTAATGTACCAGAATAGATAATATCTTTATTTCTTCTTATAACCATCAAATGATTAAAAGAAATAAAATATCTATTCATTAGAAATCCAGAACAAAGTTCTTTCTAATATGAAAGGTACATAAAACAATAACCCAAAATGAAATCTTATAAAATGTCCTCTACTGCAACTGCTGCCTCCTTTACAGCATTGCCCATGTATACTACGATTTCTTCTTTTCCAAGTCGTCGGGTTTCCTGGAACCCTTGCATTTAAAATGCACATACCGTCAGTGGTTCCATATCTACACACCAGGTTCCGGTAGATAATACCACTGACTATGTTTTACGACTAAAGAAAATTTCGTACTTTCTTTGAGAGGATAATCAGACTTCCAGTACCCAGACTGTTTGCATCGAGAACACTTGCCTATTGGCTTTCTCGTCCCATCTCGTGGTCCAAAAAGAACCACTGGGTTTCTTTGCTTTCTTGTCCTTTCCCCCGATTCATGCCTTTAGGTTCGAAACCTTTGGCATTGGCTATAAGAGCTTGCGATTTCCGTCTCAACTCGTCTAAAAGGTCAATGGTCTCAAAAACGTTTTTAAGCGTTTCCTCGAAGTGACTGGCCTTTATGAGTATCCTCATCGCTTCTTGTCTAGCCGCCTATGTCAATAGGCTCGGGAGGACAAAGCTCACTGAGTACAACCTTGTACTCTTCAACAGTTTGGGTAATGTCTAGATCTCTATTCCAATCATTACATTTAGGGACCAGTGAGTTTAAAATCCTTACGTATCACAGAAAGTGGGTTCAAAGCCATCTCCTAATCTATGAGCACATATAACAACAAACAATCGATTTAATCTCCGATATTATCTCCCTTAAATAATATCATTAAATCACTAATCACATCTAAAATCCCATCAGATATGGCAAGCCACGTGGTGTGGACGTTTACCAATCCAAATGATTTAGCAATTAGATTTGCTTCGGTCATACATCACTTATAGCGTAACTTCGTGGGGAAGAATACTATAATGCGTATCTAAGTGTAAACCATTACTCAGTACTAAAGTAAATCGTTTGGAATTGCTACATCACCGCAAGCCACGTGGTGTGTGTTGGAAATCGACTACCCGGGATGCGTTCGCTCGATCACTCGAACATCCGAACGATCCTAGTCGACCTCCAGGTCCGTTACTCCGTTCACGTGCCAGCCCGTGTCCCGATTCACGCCCAGCCATTGCCCCGAAGGACAACCGCGCGAACCAGAGCTGGCTGCCCGAAAAACAGCGAAACGGCGACCGCCGTTTGCCCTCCGGCGACCGCCGTTTGTCCGCGAACAGCAGCACGACCTGCTGTTCCGAGCGCGTTTCCGGGTCGATTTTCCTCTTCCGACTACCGATCTGGAGGTCCTTGACCCCCAGTAGTCTAGGAACATGATCCACGACGCCCGGAACCCGATCTTAGATCCGATGTATTTTTAACGAAATAGAAAACGAAACGTATGCGGAATAAGGGTTTCGATTTCTTATACCTTTGTCGCGTGATTCAGAGAAGCCGAATTGTTGAGACAATGAAGCCTTCCGGTGTATGTCTCTATCCCCGATGTTCAGCCGTTGAGTGGGCAACGATCCGCTGAACCTTCCTCTTCTCCTTTCTCTCTTGAACCCAGCGTAGGAATAATATCCTCTGTCTCAGAAATATATTTGCGCAAGCAAAACTATTTCTATAGAATTATTACTGCTCTAATCTGAATTAATTAAGCAGAGGAAAATTAATTGCGCAAGTTTTTATTTTCTCTGCAGAATTAATTATAGCGGCTAAGGTTTTGATCTTCTGTCTCAGAAATATAATTGCGCTAGCAATCAATTTCTTCAGAAAATAATAACAGCGCTAATCTATTTATTTTTACAGAAAAATAATTGCGCAACAATTTATTTTTCTCCGCAAAAATAAAATAGCGGCGTTTTTTAGGTTTAGAGAAAGAGAGGGTGAGGTATTTATAGAGCTACACCAGGGACCTTATGGATATTAATTATTAGGCTAAATTTCAATTTAATTAACTCGGCGTCCTAAAAGGCAAACCTTAATTAAATTCCACAATTTTAATTATAATTAATTCCACTATAAAATTATAATTGAATTCCCAATAATTAATTTATATTATTTCAACAATAATAATTCCGCCGAATTAACTTTAATTACTAATAATTAAATTAACTCGTTTCTTGTTATCCGAGACTAGTACCACTCATCCTTATTATCATGTGGAACGAATCCACCTGCAGGGTTTACATGATAAACTTTATGAGCTCATCTCGGGGACATCATCAACCCAATAAATGGGACACTGTTTCCTGTCTATAATCTATAGCATGCCGTGTGTACAATTCCGATTCCCAATTTACCGAGAATATTGACTAATCAATTAGTCTCACTCACTAGTAAGTCAAAGAACCGAGAACTGGACACACGCACCTATAATTATATAGGGATTAGGAATTCGTATATCCGTAATATCTGAGGTCTAGTTCGATTACTGCGATTAGTATAAATCGAACGCCCTCCCGTGGTCCTGCTCAATACACCAAGTGTACAAGTGTAACATGATAGTCAAGACCGACTATCTACCAGTCACACTACGACGTACCGATGGATTGTCCTTGTCCATCTAAGTCGTGAGCTACTGTTCGATAGTATACGAGTAACCGACAGTATGATCTTCCGCGTGTCTCCTCACGCCATACTGTCTACAACGTATACATCAAGGACTATTGCATTAAATGCAATCATGCTTGAATCATATCTCGAATTAAAGTATAGATAAGGAGTTCCGTATTTGCACTAAACTAGACATTTAGAATACAACTCCATCAATCTCCCACTTATACTAAAAGTCTAGTCGCCCTCTCCCAAACATCAGATTCCCATAACCTCATCACGCCTACCCAACGCTTTCGCTGGAAGTGCCTCTGTGAACGGGTTTACCAGGCAATCCTCTCGATGCTATCTAGGTGACAACTGCATCGTCTTACTAGACGATCTCTCGAATCAGGTGGTACTTGCGCTCTACGTGTTATCTCCCACTGTGGACTCGTGGCATTTCAAGTTTGCCAATACCGCTATTCAAAATAGCTTTGGGTAAACTAGAAACCACATCTAAGTCCCTTAGGAAGTTCTGGAGCCACACTGACCTTTTAACTGCCTCAGAGGCCGTTATCCTTTCAGTTTCCATGGTAGAGTCCGTAATGCATCGCTGCTTTACATTCTTCCATGTGATTGCTCCACTTCACAGTGAGAACACATAGCCTGAATTCGACTTTCGACTGTCCCTGTTTCATTTGGAAATCCAATTCTATGTAATCCAAAGGAAAAAACTTGACTGCTTTGTAACTCAGAACATAATTCCTGGTCCTCTGCAGGAACCTAAACATGTTCTTTACATCAGTCGAGTGATCCTTTCCAGGATTACTATGATATCTCACCACCATACCCACGGCATAGTAGATATCAGTCTCGTGCATAGCATTACATACATTAAGCTTCCCACCATTAAGGTGCAGGGAACTGCTTACTCTTCATCTATCTCCTTTATTGTGTCGGACACAAAACCTTAGATAGACGAATTCCACATCTAAAAGGTGAAGACCTTTCTTGGAATTCTGTATGCTGCAACGAGTAAGAATTGTATTTATGTATGAGGCTCGAGATAAGTTCTATGTTCTTTTCTGGCGATCATGTATTACTTTGATCCCATGAACATTCCCGACTTCTCCTAAGTCTCTTACATTTAATTACTCGGACAACCATCCCTTTATGTCCGATAACATCTTTCATATTGTTTCCAATTTAGAAGGATGTCGTCTACATAAAGAATGAGAAAACACCACATCTTTTCTGTCACTTATTTATTACACTCAGGACCTAAACATGCCTTGAATGAATCCATGAAATGGATTTTCTCATAGGTCCGCATGTGTCCAAGATCTTGAAGCTTCCTTCAATCCTCAGATTGATTAAGCTTGCTTACCGAATGCTCTTGGCTCTTTTCGATGAATCTCTCTGGCTGTCCCACACAGATGGCCCCGTCAAGACTTCGATTTAGGAAATCTGTCTTGACTTCCATCTTCCATGTGAAGACAAAAGAATCCGGATCGACTTTTGCCATGACTGAGCATCTTGATCTTTCAGCGTCTCGTCATAGATCCAGGGTTCGGCTTCATGTTCTCCAGGTAACAAGTCCGAAGACTCACCTATAAACATGAACCTGTTGGGTTGTCTAACAACCCTCCCACTACGACGACGCTCCGGTGTATCTTTAAGTGACTAAAGATTATAGTAGTGAATTACTCAGTTAGGCTGGTTCTAAGTCTTGATCAGTCCCTCTAAGCACATTAAGTATTACTCTACTCTTGGCTTGTGATCTTGCATATATATAGTCCATGTCTAAGAACCGAACATTGATGCAATCAATGAACATCTGGTCCTTTGGACTATATTACATATCTCAATTCGTTTTCTTAGGGTATCCTATAAACAGACGAATATCAATACAAGTTTCCAAAGGAATCAAGTTCAGGATAAACGCCGCTGTTTCCAAGCCATATCCCAAAAACGATTTAGGTAACTCTGAATGTCTACTTTCCCATATCTATAAGAGTCCTATTCCTTCTTTACAACACATTATTTTGCCGAGGCATAAATGGTGTAGTACTTTCTTGGATCTTTTCCCTTTAACAGTAAAGGGTTGCTCGGTCATTAAAACTTCCAAGTATGATTCGAAGGTTGGAAGGTCCTTTCCTTCAACGTGGCTGAGTAGTCCATCAGCTTTCACCCTTTGAATCGTACTCAAGTTAAAATGATCTAGCCTAAGATTCCATAAGTACATTTGATTTATCCTAGAAGGATCTTTACTCTTATTGGGGTTCGACATTGTGTTATTAGCTCCGGTCTGTTGCATTGTGGAAGAATACGGATTTAGTATTAAATTGTCTATCAATATACCAGAATAGATAATATCCCCGTTTCCTAAAGAAACGGAATATCTATTCTAAGCCAACTTAGAAATCCGAAATGAAATTTCTTTCGAAATGCCGGCACATAAAGACAATTTATTAGAACTAAAATCCTACCGTTAAAACATTTAACATCTCCCACTGCAACGGCTGTTACCTTAACATTATTGCCCATGTAGGTTACTACTTCTTCCTTTCTAAGTCTCCGGGTTTCCTGAAACCCCCGCATTTAAATGCAGACATGATTAGTGGTTTCCGTATCCACACACCAGGTACTGGTAGATAACACCACTAAACATGTTTCGGTGACTAAGGAGAAGTTAACTTCTAGTTGCTTTGAGAGGAAAATCAAACTCCCAGTATCCAAACTGCTTACAACGGAAGCACTTACCCCTTGGGCTTGCTTTTCCCATTCCGTGGTCCAGATATATTAGGCCCACTGGGTTTCCGTATTTTCTTCTTCTTCCTTTTGCCGCCTGAAGGCCTAGGAAGAGCCAATTTCTCAGCCACAAGTGTTTTGAGAGCCATTAAAGATTCCCTCAGCCGCTTGAAGTTCAACCAGGAGCTCCGCCATTGAATAAGACCTCTTATCCATGTTATATTTTAGGCGGAACTGCTCAAAACTTCTCGGCAGAGACTGGAGCACAAAATCAACCTGGGTTACCCCATTGATAATTGTTCCCAGAATCTCTATCTCATTAAGATAGCCCATCATTCTAAGAACGTGATCCCTCACGGGCGTTCTTTCCGACATGATGGCCGTCATGAGTTGCCTCATTTCACTTTGTCTGGCTGTCATGTCCTGATAACCAAAAACTTCTTGAGGTTAAGCATCATATCATAGGTAATAGTCATGGCATGATCCTGATGTCGCAGCACATTTGACATGAAAGTCATAATGTTGCTCCGCGTCATCTCATAGCCTTGATCCATTTCCAATGAGCTTCCTTTCCTCAGTAGTGGAAGCATCATTTGGTTCAGCAGGTCAATTGACTTGGAGTACATATTTGTACTCCTCTGCAGTTAGGACAATGTCCAAGTTTCTTTTCAAATCTATACAATCAGGTTCAGTGAGTTTGTTGACTTTTAATGGGAATAATACCATATAAAACAAACAATGAGTTTAATTCGATATCATTTCCCTTAAGTGATATCATTAAACTACCAATCATTTCCAAAATCTCATCAGACATAGCAAGCCACGTTCTTGTGGACGTTTACCAGTCCAAATGATTTTATGATTGGATTTCACTTCGGTCGTACATCATTATAGCAGTGACTCCGATGGGGAGGATACTATAAAGCGTACCTAAATGTATACCATTTCTCAGTACTAAGTCCACCGCTCGGGAACCACATGTCCACCGCAAGCCACGTTCTTGTGGACGTTTACGTTGACATGCGGTCCTCCACGACTTTCTATAACTGTCGAGCCTCAATTAATCCCAAAGTTCCGTTTCCATTTAGCAAGCCACGTTCTTGTGGACGTTTACTAAAACAAACAACTTTATTAATTGAATCTCACTTATTTAAATGTCATAGAATCTTAATTAACCCAAAGTACCGTTTCCATTTAGCAAGCCACGATAGTGTGGACGTTTACTAAAACAAACAACTTTGTTAATTGACTCTTACATTTATTAAATTTCACAATTTTATTAATCAAAGCTTGATATCTCGTAAGTGAAACTCGAAGTTTCTAACCAGCGATCAATCATGCAATTGAGCCCTATCTCTCACTAGGTGAGGGAGCCAATCAGACAATCGATCTAGTCATCGAATGACTCGAAAGTCTCTAATTTGTGTCATTGACATAACCAAGTGGCTCTGGCTCCATTCCACTCCCCGGGGTGAGAATGAGTCGACTTGAAATTAGTCTTTGAAAAACAAATTAGGCATTGCTTTTGAAAAATATAATTATTAAATTCTATAAGTGGAATTAATTTCGAATTTTGATCCAGTGATATCCGTTTATCGACTTTATCCGATAGGGAGGATGACACTAAAGCCAACTCGTAAGTCAATACACATCACATTCAAAACAGAGAATGGAGACCGCGGGATTGTTTCCAATCCCTCTCCCACTTAGTATTTTACGATAAGGGATAACATGCATAAATAATTTAAGCATAATAATAAACACGTAAATCACATAAAAAGCAATTAACGTGGCCCCGATTATTATGGCCTTAAATATTTTCCAATGCACGTCTCTTGGAACTTCATCTCGTTGCTCGTCTCGATCTCGGTCCACCACCGACTCGCTCGAGGGTCAAGAGACGAACTCCTCCCACTGGAGCCTCGTTGAGTCGTCCGTGGGGTCGAACTAACCCCAGCCCCGCTGCTGCCCGTCGCGAACACGGGGTGTGTTCGATGGCTGCCCGTTGCCGGTTCGCTCTCCTCGATCCTCGTTTCTCCGGGTTTTGATCTCGTCTCGATCCACCAAAAATAGTAAGAAAAATTACAAGAATAAACTTACTAAATCCGGCATAGATCCTATACAAGGTGATCGACCCTATACATGTCCCGGATACAACGAAAAATAAATAAACCTAACGACTCAACCCGTCGTTTTTATTTATTACAAACAAGCATCGTTTTTCCAAAACAAAAACAATCTCGACAAGCCCGAGAGTTTAATCAAAACCACAAATTAAAGCACAACATACAATCACAATGTTGGCCATAATAACCGGGTTCGAACCTGCAAAACAAATCTCGCAAAAATACAACGAATCGACAAAACCGGCTCTGATACCAATTGTTGGAAATCGACTACCCGGGATGCGTTCGCTCGATCACTCGAACATCCGAACGATCCCAGTCGACCTCCAGGTCCGTTACTCCGTTCACGTGCCAGCCCGTGTCCCGATTCACGCCCAGCCATTGCCCCGAAGGACAACCGCGCGAACCAAAGCTGGCTGCCCGAAAAACAGCGAAACGGCGACCGCCGTTTGTCCGCGAACAGCAGCACGACCTGCTGTTCCGAGCGCGTTTCCGGGTCGATTTTCCTCTTCCGACTACCGATCCGGAGGTCCTTGACCCCCAGTAGTCGAGGAACATGATCCACGACGCCCGGAACCCGATCTTAGATCCGATGTATTTTTAACGAAATAGAAAACGAAACGTATGCGGAATAAGGGTTTCGATTTCTTATACCTTTGTCGCGTGATTCGGAGAAGCCGAATTGTTGAGACCACGAAGCCTTCCGGTGTATGTCTCTATCCCCGACGTTCAGCCGTTGAGTGGGCAACGATCCGCTGAACCTTCCTCTTCTCCTTTCTCTCTTGAACCTACTGTAGGAATAATATCCTCTGTCTCAGAAATATATTTGCGCAAGCAAAACTATTTCTACAGAATTATAACTGCGCTAATCTGAATTAATTAAGCAGAGGAAAATTAATTGCGCAAGTTTTTATTTTCTCTCCAGAATTTATTATAGCGGCTAAGGTTTTGATCTTCTGTCTCAGAAATATAATTGCGCTAGCAATCAATTTCTTCAGAAAATAATAACAGCGCTAATCTATTTATTTTTACAGAAAAATAATTGCGCAACAATTTATTTTTCTCCGCGCGGCGTTTCTTACGTTTAGAGAAAGAGAGGGTGAGGTATTTATAGGACCTTATGAAAATTAATTATTAGGCTAAATTGCAATTTAATTAACTCGGCGTCCTAAAAGGCAAACCTTAATTAAATTCCACAATTTTAATTATAATTAATTCCACTATAAAATTATAATTGAATTCCCAATAATTAATTTATATTATTTCAACAATAATAATTCCGCCGAATTACATATACGACTTTCCCCGTGTTTAAGACATCGTATGTCCACGAATTAACTTTAATTACTAATAATTAAATTAACACGTTTCTTGTTATCCGAGACTAGTACCACTCATCCTTATTATCATGTGGAACGAATCCACCTGCAGGGTTTACATGATAAACTTTATGAGCTCATCTCGGGGACATCATCAACCCAATAAATGGGACACGGTTTCTTGTCTATAATCTATAGCATGCCGTGTGTACAATTCCGATTCCCAATTTACCGAGAATATTGACTAATCAATTAGTCTCACTCACTAGTAAGTCAAAGAACCGAGAACTGGACACACGCACCTATAATTATATAGGGATTAGGAATTCGTATACCCGTAATATCTGAGGTCTAGTTCGATTACTGCGATTAGTATAAATCGAACGCCCTCCCGTGGTCCTGCTCAATATACCAAGTGTACGAGTGTAACATGATAGTCAAGACCGACTATCTACCAGTCACACTACGACGTACCGATGGATTGTCCTTGTCCATCTAAGTCGTGAGCTACTGTTCGATAGTATACGAGTAACCGACAGTATGATCTTCCGCGTGTCTCCTCACGCCATACTGTCTACAACGTATACATCAAGGACTATTGCATTAAATGCAATCATGCTTGAATCATATCTCGAATTAAAGTATAGATAAGGAGTTCCGTATTTGCACTAAACTAGACATTTATAATACAACTCCATCAGTGTGGACGTTTACGACAACTTCACAACTCTTCACAATTCCTTATAACTGTCTACATCAATTAATCCAAAATCTGTTAGTATAGCAAGCCACGTGGTGTGGACGTTTACTACACCAAGAGACTTTTATAATTGACTCCCAATTACTTGATCCATTCAATCTTGTAAATCAAGACGCGGAGAATCATAAGTGAAACTCGAAGTTTCTTACCAGTGATTCACCATGCGAACGACCCTATCTCTCATAAATGAGGGAGCCGAGCAGACAATCAATCCATTTCAAGAAATGGTACGAAGGTCTCTAATTTGTGTCCTCGACATGACCAAGTGGCTTTGGCTCCATTCCACTCCCCGGGGTGAGAATGAGTCGACTTGAAATCAGTTTCGGAAAGACAAATTAGTCATTGTTTGATAAACTTAATCAATGTTTCTCGTAAAAGGAATTACAAGAATTCTCCTCCAATGACTTATCTATACGAACTTCAAAAGTTCATAAAAGTCACCAAGATAACAGCAATGGGGACCATGGCATTGTTTCCAATCCCTCTCCCACTTAGCTTTTTATAACAAAGGGATACGCTATCTAATGCATAATTAAATACACATAAGCATGCATACATGAAATAAAGCACATAGAATATTATCACATAATCAAAATAATACTAGAATATTATTTTCCGACTATTATGGCTTTATCGCATCTCCGTATGCTTCTTCTAGTCTTTAGTCTTCGTTCTTGAATGCTTCATGTGACGGGAATATTAATTCCAATATTTAAATCTATTTATTTTTAATAAATCCAAAAGTTACTTAATTCGAAATTAAGTCAATCGAATAAATCAAAAATAAAATTAAATATTATTAATATTTTTATTATTTTTATTTTCCTCTTCTAATTTCATTAAATCTTTAGAATCCTATCCAAGACCTACTTGAAATATTCTAGAAGATTTCCATAATGAAATAAGGAAATAAAATAATTTAGGACTCCTAATCCTTCCAAATTAATTCCTTTCCTTTTTCTATTAAAAATCCCATAAAGGAATAATTAAATAAGGAAAAATTAATTAAGGACTTTTAAAACATTCCAAATTAATTATTTTCCTAATCCATTATAATTCCATAAAGGAATAATTAAATAGGAAAAATAAATTAATTATAAATTTATTCATTTTCCTACTCCATGAAAATTCCCAAGAATAGGAATAATCAATTAGGAAAAATAAATTTATTCTAAATTTATTCTTTTCCTACTCCATGAGAATTCCAAAAAAAATAGGAATACTCAAAATAGGAAAACCGAATAATTTAGGAAAGTTGGATCTTGGCGGGAGAGCATGAGATCACGAGGACCCCGCGCCCCCACCACCATCGCCGGCCGAGAGGAGAGCACCGCCGCCGCCCCAGCCACGCGCCACCACCACCGGTGGCTAGGCGAGGCCGAGAACCGCGGGCAGCCCCCTTCTTCACCATCGATCAATCGATCCTTCAAGGGGTTCGATCATGGGGTTGATCGATCCCCGGAATCCTCCCTCTCTTCATCTCCTCCGTCACACCTTTTTCGGTCGTCGTTTCGTCCTCGATCCAACGTAAAATAAATTACAAATTTATTACTACGCTATCCGGTATCGATTCTCTACAAAACGACCTCAAACAATTTCCGGAAAAATTAAGAACAAGCATTCACCACACAAGAACAAATATTGACATCACCGAGAGTTTAATAATCAAGAGAAATATTATGACATTAATTATCAATAATTAAATCTAGCCATAATAATCGGAAACCCTGCAAGGTAGAACAATTTATCGAAAAATACCATGAACTAAAACCAACGCTCTGATACCAATTGTTGGAAATCGATATCCCGGAATTAATAAATTAATTAAAATTAATTATCTAATTAATTCCGACCGAAATCCTTTGGAGATCGAATATCCGGGGTTGTCAAAGTGCGGAACGACAACTCCAATCGAAATCCCGGTTGCCGGAAATCCGCCACGAACCACCACGCGAAGCCGGACTCAACCAAACCCTAACCACGGGGATAGCCCGGGCTGTTCGGTCGAGCCCTCGTGTAGGGCTCGCGGCTGTCCTTGGCAGCTGCCTAGGGCTGCTCGTAGCAGCCCCCTTTCATGCCCAGCCGACGCCCGGTGATCGCACGCCCAGCCACGGTCGAACCGTGGCTAGCGATCACCGCCAGCCAGCCACCGCGCGAGCGGTGGTCCTGCCGCGCGAGCGGCGACCAGCCCGCGCGAGCGGTGCTCGCACCGTGCGAGCGGCTGCTCCAGCAGCCCGCTGGACATGCCGGAAACCCTCACGGAACAGCCCCATCATTGGACCCTCCGCCACGGCCAAACCGTGGCTGCCCAATGGAGGCGTGCGCTCGCAACCGTGCGAGCGCTAGGGTTTCACGCCCTCGACCCTCCTAGCCGAGCCGTTGAGCCGCCGGCGGTCCGGTGATCTTCGATCACCACCGCCCGGTTCAACCTCGTCATGGGTCGCGTTCTCGGATCTTGGTTCAAGATATTTTTACAATAATTAAACGATAAAATCATAAAGAGGGTTTTACGATTTACCTCGTTCTCGTTGTTCGGAAAAACGAAGAACTCAATTTGACGACCTTGAGATCTTCCTACGTATTCCTTGCACTAGCTCGGACGTCGTGTGGGCGACGATCTACCGAACTCCATGGATCTCCCTCTCTACTTTCTCTCTCTAGAATTGTGATCTCCAACTTATGAGAATAGAGAAGACCATGTAGTGCTTTTATAGGCTACGTAGGGGATCTTAAGGAGGTGGAATATTGGGCTTCCAATATTAATGATTAAATTGAGCCCAAGCCCAAATCTATTAATCCATTAATATTAATTAATTCTATTTTCCACTATATAAAATTAATTGCACTCCCAATATTAAACCATATTATATCAAATAATATTTCTCCGGTAGTATTATTTATTCCGTGTATTTAAGATATAAAATATTCAGAGATTTAAATCGATTATCACCGGCAATCCTAATCGATAAATCTCAAGCAGATCCGCTCAATACACCAAGTGTACAAGTGTGATAAAATAATCAAGACAGATTATTTTCTCTCTCACACAACGACTATACCGATGGATTGGTCCGTGTCCATCTAGGTCGTGAGCATCTGTTCGATTAAACACGAGTAACCGATAGTATGATCTTCTGTGTGTCCATACACACCATACTAACTACAACGTATAAAATCCAGGACTATAATTTGCATATATTTAATTATAAATAATTAAACGCAAATAATTGTTTATTTAATTAAATAGATTAATGGCAATGGATCGTGAGTTTCCTTACTTAAATCTAGACATTAAGTACACAACTCCAACATTGGGCATGTCAGGCTGAAGCCTAAATGAAAATACTGCTGGGATTCGATATCCCGGGCTATCAAAAATTGCGGAACCGATAACCCGACCGAAACCCTATCGCCGGAAACCGATCACGAACGCCAACGAACCGGGCTCGACGAGAGTACCATCGCCGCGGGATAAACCCGCGGCTAGAAACCCTAGCCGAACCCCGTTAGGGTTCGCGATCGCCGTGCATGGCGATCGCCGGGGATGCGGGGTGCATCCCCGCGGGGCTGTCGAACCAGCACCCGCCGGCGGTGAGTCCGGCGACTCACCGCCACCGCCACCACGAGGAGGAGGGCGCCCAGGCGCGGCTCCAGCCCGCGGCTGCCCTCGCGATCTAGCCCAGCTCGATCGCCCGCTCCAGCCGAAGCCGGAGCTCCCCGCGCACGCGCCGCCGATCGAGGGTGGCCGGGGGGTTCATCCGCCGTGGCTACAGCCCACGGCGAACCCCCAGCGATCGACCGAAGTCGATCGCGTGCCCCGGCGTCCAGCCGGGGCTCCCCTTTGTCGGCGGTACCGGCGGTCGAAACCCTAGGGTTCGACCGCCCCTCGTTCGATCCCCACGGGGATCCAACGATCCCCGTATCTAGGTCTCGACGCTTTCCCGGATCGTCTTGTTCATGTATATATCACAATTATTACGAACAATTAATCATAGAGGGGTTTATGATTATATTACCTCGATTCGTTGTACGGAGAAACGAAATCAAACGTTGATGACCTTGCGATCTTCCCACGTATTCCTTGCACCTCGTTCGAACGTCGTGTGGGCGACGATCTATCGAACTCCTATGGATCTCCTTCAACACTCTAGAACTATCAACTATTGATATTCTTGTCTTATGAAGTTATGAATTATGAAGGCCATGTAGTGCTTTTATAGGCTACGTAGGGGATCATAAGGAGGTGGAATATTGGGCTTCCAATATTGAAGATTAAATTGAGCCCAATGCTCAAGTCCATTAATCCTTATCAATATTAATTAATTTATTTTCCACTATATAAATTAATTGAACTCCCAATATTAAACCATATTATATCAAATAATATTTCTCCGGTAGTATTATTTATTCCGCGTATTTAAGATTTAAATATCAATGAATAAATTTATTTATTGCTCAATAAATTATATTCATCTCTTGTATCCGAGACTAGTACCATTCAACCTTAATTATTGTGCGGAACAAATCCACTCATGAGGTTTACACAATAATTCCTTATGAACTCATCTCGGGGATATTATCAACCCTTCCAGGATACACTTTCCCGTCAAGTATTCACGGCATGTCATATATAAAATATAGCGACCCAACTTAACCGGTAATTAACCCAATAATTAAATCGGTTAATTCCTTTGGAAAATCAAAGTCTCTAATATTAAATATATACACCCGCAATAGTATCGGGGATTAAGAATAAAATACTCTGAGATTTAAATTGATTATCCAAGGCAATCCTAATCAATAAATATCAAGCGATCCGCCCAATACACCAAGTGTACAAGTGTGATAAAATAATTAAGATAAATTATTTTCTCTCTCACACAACGACTATACCGATGGATTGGTCCATGTCCATCTAGATCGTGAGCAACTGTTTGATTAAATACGAGTAACCGATAGTATGATCTTCCGTGTGCCCATGCAACACCATACTAACTACAACGTATAAAATCCAGGACTATATTTTTGCATAATTAATTAATAATAATTAAATGCAAATAATTGTTTATTAATTAAATAGGTTAAATGCTATGACCGGGAGTTTACCGATACTTAAATCTAGACATTAAGTACACAACTCCAACAATCTCCCACTTGTACTAAGGTCTAGTCATTTCCTCCAAACTTCCGACTCCCATACTCATCACGTGCTTAGAGTTGTACTTCCAAGAAGTACTATGTGAATGAGCACTCTAGGTTGTCGCTCTGAAGTTATCTTGGTGACTACTGCGTCGTCTCCCTAGACGATGACTCGAATCAGGTGGTACTTGCTCTATGTGTTATCATCACCTTTTGAACTTATGACTTCTTCCAGTTTACCATGCACCGCTATACAATAGCCTTTGGTAAACTAAGAGTCATATCCAAGTCCAGAGGTTATCCCGGAACCTAACCAAAACTTCCGCTGCCTCTGAGGCTGATATTCGGTTATGAGGGAGTCTGAGAAGCGTCCTGCTTATCACTCTTTCATTTCATGGTTCCACCTCTTTCTAAAAGTGAACACATAGCCTGATATCGACTTACACTGGTCCTCTTCTGATTTAAGATCTGAGAATTTGTAATCAAAGAAGATTTCGTCTTGCTTAATAATCCAGTACTTCGCAAGTACTATTACAGCATCCGAAAATATCTTGTTTAGATTACCTTGATATCCTCCCACTACGCAAACCGCATAGTTGATATAAGGTTTTTGTTTTACAACATTGCATCTATAAAGCTTTCCATACTTGAAGTATAGGAAACCGCTTTGTCCTCATCTATCTCCTTCATGTGTTCGAACACATACCCTTTAGATAGATGTATATTCTGTCTCTGAAAGGCAATAACCTTTCTCAGAAGTATGTATGTTTAAAACAAACCATAATCGTATAAGATATCTAGGAGAAGTACAATGTTCTTATCGTTAGAACGAACGATCTTAAGAACATGCTCTAACTTCTACTCAATCTTATATCTCGATTTATTTAGACAACCATTATTTTATGTCTGACAACATTTTTACATTGTTGCCAATGATAAAATGTCATCTACATAAAATCTCCGAGAAACACCACTTTGTTTCCATTACGTCTCCAATACACCTTTCGTCTATGCCTTTTGATGAATCCATCAAATGGACTATCCCATCAATCCGCAAGTTCCACGATTCATTGCTTTGTTTCAATCCATAATGGATTTACTAAGCTTGTACTATAAATGATCTTGCCTCTTAACAATAATCCTTATTGTTTTTCTAAGCCGGCACATTTAGATCCAGTACTGCCCTTATGCAGAGCTAGGGATCGATTCATCTTTACCAGATCCAGAGTTCAAAACTCTTCTAGTCTTATGAACATCTCTGGTTGTCTTAACAACCTCCCACTGCAATGGCGTCCCGCTGTATAACAGTAACAACAGTAGGTGCAGTATGTGGTGTACTTCTACTCGGTTTGGCTGGTTCCTAGTCTTTGTCCTTTTTCTCATTCCAAGGTACTGCGTTAGTTCGGGCTTTGTGGTTCGTCTAATAGTCTTTCTCTAAGAACCGGGCGTTACACGTCCTCCTGGTTCATAGTACTATAGAACACACAACACTTTGTTCATCTAGGATATCCTACAACCATATTGAATATGCCGTTGTCTCCAGGAATATCCATAGAACATAGGTAGTTCCGAACAACTTGTCCTTTTACTATTAGAATTCTATTTCTTATTTACTCACCATCTCTACACGTAAGTGTATGGTGTAGTCATTTGAGACTTAATCTCAATCCTTGATTGTGTTATGTGGTAGCCTCCGCGACTAAGTCGCAGGCTTCCAATGGATATATTTTGAAGGTTCCCCATAATTGCTTTGTGACTAAAACACTTCGCTTTTATGGCACATCAAGCATTCTAATCCATCTTCGAGTATTTTTAAAAAGAACTACTCGCACCTTACACATATCAATGATCATTCTTAATACTTGTCCGAATTCTATCCTTTACCGAAAGGTATGCTTAGTTGTATTATCTTCCAAATTCAATTCTTAGGTCGAAAGGTCCATTCCCTCAACTATAATTGATTAAATCAATTTCGATCTTTTTGAATTTTTATTTGAATAAATACTACTAAGTATAAGAATTCACAAGTATATGTTGGGTTTCGACTACCCGGGATGCGTTCGTTCGATCGCTCGAACATCCGAACCATCCAAGTCGACATCCGAAGTCACTACTTCGTTCGCACGACAGCCCTTATCCCGAATCACACCCAGCCATCGCCCCGGAGGACAACCGCGCGAAACGGAGCTGGACTGTACCCAATCAGCGCCCGCCGATTGCAGTCCAGCGGTCGCTGGTGGAGCTGCAAACAATGGTCGCTGTTTGCCCACCAGCGGGCGCTGTTCGTCCGCGAACAGCAACGCAACGTTGCTGTTCCGGGCTCGTTTCCGGGTCGTTTTTCCTCATCCGACTACCGTTCCGGAGGTCCTAGAACCCCCAGTAGTCGAGGAATACGATCCACGACCCCGGAACCCGATCCACGTTCTTGTATGTTCAACGAGATAAAACGAGATCGAATAAATTGCGGAAAAAGATAGATCCGATCTCATACCTTGCGGTCGATTGTTGAGACCTTAGATGCTTCTGGTGTATGACTCTGCCCCGACTCCAACCGTTGTGTGGGCAACGATCTGTTGGGTCTGCCTTTTCTGCTTTCTCCTTTCTCTACCAGCGTTAATATATCTTTTCTCTCTAAGAGAAAATATCAGCGCTAACATAATGTTTTTAACAGAGAAAAACTTAATTGCGCTAAACAATTATTTTCTCTGCTGAAAATAAAAAGCGGCGAAGTGTAGGTCTAGAATAGGCAGGGGGGGGGGGGGTTTATATAGAGTTACACCAGGGACCCAAGGTTAAATTAATTAAGAGCTAAATTGAAATATTAATTAACTTGGAATACGTAAACGCAATTCCTTAATTAATCGATTTCAATTTTAATTATTATTAACTCCACTATAAAATAATAATTGAATTCCCGAAATTAATTTAATATTATTTCAACAATAATATTTCCGCCGAAATTACATATACGACTTTCCCCGTGTTTAAGATATCGAACGTCCACGAATTTATTTAATTACTAATAATTAAATTAATTCGTTTCTTATTATCCGAGACTAGTACCACTCATCCTTATTATCATGTGGAACAAATCCACCTGCAGGGTTTACATGATAAACTTTATGAGCTCATCTCGGGGACGTTATCAACCCGATAAACGGGACACGGTTTCCTGTCTATAATCTATAGCATGCCGTGAGTACAATTACGATTCCCAATTTACCGAGTATCTCGACTAATCAAATAGTCTCACTCATTGGCAAGTTAAAGAACCGAGAATTGAACACACGCACCTATAATTATATAGGGATTAGGAATTCGTATATCCGTAATCTCTGAGGTCTAGTTCGATTACGTCGATTAGTATAAATCGAACGCCCTCCCGTGGTCCTGCTCAATACACCAAGTGTACAAGTGTAACATAATAGTCAAGACCAACTATTACCCAGTCACACTACGACGTACCGATGGATTGTCCCTGTCCATCTAAGTTGTGAGCTTCTGTTCGATAATATACGAGTAACCGACAGTATGATCTTCCGCGTGTCTCCTCACGCCATACTGTCTACAACGTATATATCTAGGACTATTGCATTTAAGTTCATGATCGATAAAAAATGCCGACAGTTTGATTAATAGATAATGTAAAACACAGACAAGGAGTTCCATATTGTCACTAAACTAGACATTTAGAATATAACTCCATCAATCTCCCACTTATACTAAATCTCTAGTTGCCCTCTACCATACATCCGATACACATCCCCTTCACGTGTCTCTTGAACGCTTCCGCTGGAAGTGCCTTCGTAAAGGGGTCAGCCAGGTTATCCGCTGATGCAATCTTGGTGACAACCGCATCGCCTCTCCTGACGATGTCTCTAATCAGGTGGTACTTGCGATCTATGTGTTTACTCGCATTGTGGGCTCGTGGTTCCTTTGCATTAGCCACTGCACCGCTATTGTCACAATAAATTGTGATAGCTCTAGGCATTTTAGGAACCACATCCAAGTCCATAAGGAAGTTCCGGAGCCACACCGATTCTTTAGCTGCCTCAGAGGCTGCTACATATTCGGCTTCCATGGTAGAGTCCGAAATGCATTTCTGCTTAACACTCTTCCATGAGACTGCTCCACCTCCCAATGTGAACACATAGCCTGATGTAGACTTTCGCTGATCCTTATCAGATTGGAAATCCGAGTCTGTGTAACCAATAGGAATCAACTCGGACGCTTTGTAACTCAGAACATAATTCCTAGTCCTTCGCAGGTACTTAAGTATGTTCTTTACAGCAGTCCAGTGACCCTGTCCAGGGTTACTCTGATATCTAGCTACCATGCCCACGGCATAGCAGATATCAGGTCTCGTGCACAACATGGCATACATTAGACTTCCTACTGCCGAAGCATAAGGAACCTTCTTCATGTAATCTATCTCCTTTTGTGTTTTGGGACACATGTCTTTAGATAGATGAATTCCATGGCAGAAAGGTTGAGCACCTCTCTTGGCAGAATCGTATCAATATATGAAGCTTGGGACAAGCTTAATGTTCTTTTCCGGCGATCCCTTATAACCTTGATCCCAAGAACATGCCCAACTTGTCCTAAGTCTTTCATATCGAATTACTTGGACAACCATCCCTTTATGTCCGACAACATCTTCACATTGTTACCAATTAGAAGGATGTCATCTACATAAAGCACGAGAAACGCCACACTGTTTCCGTCACTTCTCCGGTATACACACGACTCGTCCATGCTTTGAATGAATCCATAAGACTGGATAACCTCATCAAACCGCATGTCCCAAGATCTAGAAGCTTGCTTCAATCCATAAATGGATCGGTTTAGCTTACACACTAGATGCTCTTGGCCTTTCTTGATGAAACCTTCTGGCTGTCTCATGTAAATGGTCTCGTCAAGATTCCCATTCAAGAATGCTGTCTTGACGTCCATTTGCCACACCTCATAATCCATATGAGATGCTATAGACAAAAGAATCCGGATCGACTTTAGCATAGCTACCGGCGAAAAAGTTTCCTCATAATCGATCCCTTCTTTCTGAGTATACCCTTTCGCAACAAGCCTAGCCTTGAAGGTTTCGACCTTCCCGTCAGACCCTCTTTTTCTCTTGTACACCCACTTGCAACCAATGGCTTTTACACCTTTGGGCGGTGCTACAAGATTCCAGACCTGATTTGAATCCATTGATTCAATCTCAGATTTCATCGCCTTTTGCCAAGACAGAGCATCTTGATCTTTAAGCGCCTCGCCATAGGTCCAGGGATCGGCTTCATGTTCTCCAGGTAACAAGTCCGAAGACTCACCTATAAACATGAACCTATCGGGTTGTCGAACAACCCTCCCACTACGACGAGGCTCCGGTGTAACCTCAGTAACTACAGGTGCAGACTGTGGTGGCGTATCACCCGGTTCGGTTGGATCTAAGCCTTGATCGTCCCCTCTCAGTTCGTTAAGTATTATCTCACTCTTGGGCTTGTGGTCCATTATATAATCCTCTTCCAAGAACCGAGCGTTGGTGCTAACAACGATCTTCTGGTCCTTAGGACTATAAAATAGACCACCTTTCGTTCCTCTAGGATATCCTATAAACAACCGAATATCTGAACGAGATTCCAACTTATCAGCCCCATGCTTCAGCACATGTGCTGGACAACCCCAGATCCGAATGTGTTTCAAGTTCGGCTTACGCCCGGTCCACAATTCCGAGGGCGTCTTAGGGACTGATTTAGAAGGAACTAAGTTCAGGATATACGCCGCTGTTTCCAAGGCATATCCCCAGAACGAAACTGGTAGGTCTGAATAACTCATCATAGATCTTACCATTTCCATAAGAGTCCTATTCCTTCTTTCTGCTACACCATTCTGCTGGGGCGTGTATGGTGCAGTCATCTGGGAGTCAATCCCATTCTCTAATAAGTACGCCTTAAACTCTCCCGAGAGGTACTCTCCTCCACGATCAGATCGTAGAGTCTTTATGGTTTTACCATGAAGGTTCTCTACAAGAGCATTGTACTCCTTGAACTTGTCAAAACACTCGCTCTTGCGGCGCATCAGGTATATAAAACCATACCTTGAGTAATCATTGTTGGAATTCGATATCCCGGGTTATTAAAATTTGCGGAAACCAATAACCCGATCAAACCCTTCGCCGGAGATCACATGAACGCCGACTCATCCGCCGGAGTCCAGCCTTTGGAGACCACGCACCCGAAGGCACGCGGCCCGCCCCCAGCCGAACCCCCGCGAGACGGGGTTCACGCGATCGAAGATCGCGTTTGATCTTTGCGATCGATGGGGCTGCCCAGCAGCCCCCCCGCGGCGAGTCCGGCGACTCGCCGCCGCATGGGAGGTCAGCCCGCCTCCAGCTGGGCCGTCGCGGGGCCCAGCCCGCTGCCGGCGATCGATCCTTGGATCGATCGCACCCCCCGGCGTCCAGCCGGGGTTCGCTCCATGCGCGCACGCCGAAACCCTAGGCGGCGATCGCCGTGGTCCGGCGATCCTAGATCGCCACCACGCGTTCGTCGTCTAATCCGGGGTTCGAACTATTGGATCTTTGTTCTTCGATAATTGATTCAATAAAACAAGAATTAAATAGCAATTATTTAATTCACCTTTCGATTCGTTGTGCGGAGAAACGAGATCTTATGATGACCTTGAGATCTTCCCACGTATTCCTTGCACTAGCCCGGACGTCGTGTGTGCGACGATCTACCGAACTCCATGGATCTCCCTCTCTACTTTCTCTCTCTAGAATTGTGTTCTTCAAGTTATGAGAATAGAGAAGACCATGTAGTGCTTTTATAGGCTACGTAGGGGATCTTAAGGAGGTGGAATATTGGGCTTCCAATATTAATGATTAAATTGAGCCCAAGCCCAAATCTATTAATCCCATTAATATTAATTAATTTATTTTCCACTATATAAATTAATTGCACTCCCAATATTAAACCATATTATATCAAATAATATTTCTCCGGTAGTATTATTTATTCCGTGTATTTAAGATATAAATATCCATGAATAAAATTAATTTATTGCTAATTAATTTATTCATCTCTTATATCCGAGACTAGTACCATTCAACCTTAATTATTATGCGGAACAAATCCACCTGCAGGGTTTACATAATAATTCCTTATGAACTCATCTCGGGGATATTATCAACCCTTACGGGATACACTTTCCCGTCAAGTATTCACGGCATGTCATATATAAAATATGGTGACCCAACTTAACCGGTAATTAACCCAATAATTAAATCGGTTAATTCCTTTGGAAAATCAAAGTCACTTATATTAAATATACACACCCGCAATAGTATCGGGGATTAAGAATAAAATACACTGAGACTTAAATCGATTATCGCCGGCAATCCTAATCGATAAATCTCAAACGATCCGCTCAATACACCAAGTGTACAAGTGTGATAAAATAATCAAGATAGATTATTTTCTCTCTCACACAACGACTATACCGATGGATTGGTCCGTGTCCATCTAGGTCGTGAGCAACTGTTCGATTAAATACGAGTAACCGATAGTATGATCTTCTGTGTGTCCATACAACACCATACTAACTACAACGTATAAAATCCAGGACTATAATTTGCATATATTTAATTATAAATAATTAAATGCAAATAATTGTTTATTTAATTAAATAGATTAATGGCAATGGATCGTGAGTTTCCGTTACTTAAATCTAGACATTAAGTACACAACTCCAACAATCTCCCACTTGTACTAAGGTCTAGTCATTTCCTCCAAACTCCCGACTCCCATACTCATCACGTGCTTAAGTTGTACTTCCAAGAAGTACAATGTGAATGAGCACTCTAGGTTGCCGCTCTGAAGTTATCTTGGTGACTACAGCGTCGTCTCCCTCGACGATGACTCGTATCAGGTGGTACTTGCACTATGTGTTATCTTACACTTATGGACTTGTGATTTCTTACCATTTGCCATCGCACCGCTATTTACATAGCCTTTGGCAAATTAAGAATCACATCTAAGTCCCAGAGATTATCCCGGAGTTATACCAAAACTTCCTCTGCCTCTGAGGCCGCTATTTGGTTACCCATGGCAGAGTCCGAAAAGCATCGTGCTTATCACTCTCCCATGTTAAAACTCCTTCTCCTTTAATAGTGAAACACATAGCCTGATATCGACTTACACCGGTCCTTATTCGATTAGAAATCTAAGAGAATGTAATCCAAAGGAAATGCTTGCTTGCTCCGTAATCCAGAACATAGTCTCCAGTACTTCGAAAGTACTTAAAATGTTCATTACAGCAGTCAAGTATTCCTTTCCAGGATTACCTTGATATCCTCCCACTATGCTAACCGCATAGCCGATATCAGGTTCTTGTTTTCAACATCGCATTTATTAAGCTTTCCACACTCGAAGTGTAGGAATCCGCTTTCATTGCTTCTATCTCCTTTTGTGTTCCAAAACACATACCCTTAGATAGATGCATTCCGTGTTTGAAAGGTAGCGAATCTTTCTCGGAATATGCATGTTAAAAATGAACCATAATCGTATAAGATATCTAGAGAAGTACAATGTTCTTTTCTTGAGATCCTAGATCTTAAGAACATGCTCTAACCTCTTCTTTATCTCATATATCGATTTTTCTAGACAACCATCATTTTATGTCTGACAACATCTTTACATTGTTACCAATGATAAAATGCTATCTACATAAAACCTCCGAGAAACACCACCTTGTTTCCATCACGTTTCCCATACACTCGATTCGTCTATGCTTTGATGAATCCATAAAATAGACTATCTCATCAATTTGCAAGTACCACGAACTCAATGCTTTGTTCCAATCCATAAATGGATCAACTAAGCTTGTACTCTAAATGATCTTGCTTCTTGGCAATAATCCTTATTGCTCTCCAAGAAGGCACATTTAGATCTAGTACTGCCTTCATGTAGATCTAGGGATCGATTTTATGTATACTAGGTCCAGAGTCCGAAGACTCTCCTAGTCTTATGAATATCTTCGGTTGTCCCACAACCTCCCACTACAATGGCATTCCGGTGTATAAACAGTGATAACAGTAGGTGCAGTTAGTGGTGTACCGCTACTCGGTTCGGCTGGTTCTAAGTCTTAATTGTTTTCTCTCTCTTCAGAAGTATCATGTCATTTTGGGCTTGTGGTTCATCTAATAGTCTTCCTCTAAGAACCGGGCGTTAGAACTTATAACGTCCTTCTGGTTAATAGTACTATCGAACACATATCTTTTGTTCTTCTAAGATATTCTACAACCGCATTGAAATGCGCCGTTGTTACCAAGACATATCTATAGAACATAGGTAGTTCCGTATAACTCAAGCTTTTACTATTTCTATAAGAGTTCCATTTCTTATTTCCGACACACCAATCTTACAGAGGACTGTATGGTGTAGTCTCTTGGGATCCAATCCCAAGCTCTGATCAAACATCAGAGTCAATCAATTCTAATACTTGTCCGGATCTTATATCTTATATCCATAAAGGATTGCTTAGTCGTATTATCCTTCAAATTAGATTCTTAGGTCGGAAGGTCCACTCCTTCAACTTAATTGATCTTACAATCAATTTTCGACCTTTGAACTTTTTATTTGAATAAAAATGACTTAGCATAAGAATCCACAAGTGTAAATGATTTAATAAAGAAATCTCTTATTAGTAAAACGAGTTATATAAAACGGTTCGTTGCATCGTGGTGGACTCAGGATTCATCATTTATATATTGCTAGCTAATGTACCAAAATAGATAATATCATTATTTCTTCTTATAACCATCAAATGATTAAAAGAAATAAAATATCCATTTATTAGAAATCCAGAACAAAGTTCTTTCTAATTTGAAAGGTACATAAAAGCAATAACCCAAAATGAAATCCTATAAAATGTCCTCCACTGCAACTGCTGCCTCCTCCACAGCATTGCCCATGTAGACCACGATTTCTTCTTTTCTAAGTCGTCGGGTTTCCTGGAACCCTTGCATTCAAAATGCAAATACCGTCAGTGGCTCCATATCTACACACCAGGTTCCGACAGATAATACCACTGACTATGTTTTTACGACTAAAGAAGATTTCGTACTTTCTTTGAGAGGATAGTCAGACTTTCAGTACCCAGACTGTTTGCATCGAGAACTCTTGCCTCATGGCTTTCTCGTCCCATCTCGTGGTCCAAGTAACTTAGGACCACTGGGATTCATTGCTTTCTTTTCCTTTCCCCCGATTTTGCCCTTAGGTTCAAAAACTTTTGGCATTGGCTACAAGAGCTTGCGATTTCCGTCTCAACTCATCCAAAAGGTCAATCATCTCAAAAACGTGTTTAAGCGTTTCCTCGAAGGACTGGCCTTTATGAGTATCATCATCGCTTCTTGTCTAGCCGCCTATGTCAATAGGCTCGGGAGGACAAAGCTCACTGAGTACAACCTTGTACTCTTCAACAGTCTGGACAATGTCTAGATCTCTATTCCAATCATTACATTTAGGGACCAATGAGTTTAAATCCTTACGTATCACATAAAGTGGGTTCAAAGCCATTTCCTAATCTTATGAGCACATATAACAACAAACAATCGATTTAATCTCCGATATTATCTCCCTCAAATAATATCATTAAACCACTAATCACCTCTAAAATCCCATCAGATAAGGCAAGCCACGTTCGTGTGGACGTTTACCCACCCAAATGATGTAGCAATTAGATTTGCTTCGGTCGTACATCAGTTATAGCGTTACTTCGTTGGGAAGAATACTATAAAGCGTACCTAAGTGTAAACCATTACTCAGTATCCAAGAAGATTGTTTGGGACACGTATATTCACCGCAAGCCACGTTCGTGTGGACGTTTACGTTAACATACGCTCCTTCACTCCCTTCTATAATTGTCTACATCAATTAATCCAAGATCCCATTCAGCATAGCAAGCCACGTTCGTGTGGACGTTTACTACACCAAAAGATCTTTATAATTGACATCCAATTACTTGAATCATTTAATCTTGTAAATCAAGACGCGGAGAATCATAAGTGAAACTCGAAGTTTCTAACCAGTGATTCACCATGCGAACGACCCTATCTCTCATAGAATGAGGGAGCCGAGCAGACAATCGATCTAGTCATCAAATGACACGAAAGTCTCTAATTTGTGTCATCCACATGACCAAGTGGCTTTGGCTCCATTCCACTCCCCGGGGTGAGAATGAGTCGACTTGAAATCAGTTTCAGAAAGACAAATTAGGCATTGTTTGATAAACTTAATCAATGTTTCTCGTAAAAGGAATTACAAGAATTCTCCTCCAATGACTTGTCTATACGAACTTCAAAAGTCCATAAAAGTCACCAAGAGAACAGCAATGGAGACCATGGCAATGTTTCCATTCCCTCTCTCACTTAGCTTTTTATAACAAAGGGATACGCTATCTAATGCATAATTAAATACACATAAGCATAATCACAAACACACATTTCATGCAAGTACGTACACAAATAATCAAATAATTGCTCAAGTAAAAAAATTTCTCGACTATTCGTACCTTGATGAATTCCTGCATGCTTGCCTTGAGTCTTCATTCTACGTCTTGAATACTTTGCCGAGCGACGGAAAAATTCTTTGATTCTTATATTTAATTTTACTCCAATTAAATAAAATCAATTCCATTGATTTCCATATTTAATTCTATTTTAAATAAAATCCAAGATTTTCCAATCCAAAATAAATTTTGAATTAATCTAATGATTTTAAATAAAATACTTAAATTAAATAAAATCAATATTTTATTAAAATCCATTGATTTCCATATTTAATTCTATTCTAAATGAAATCCAAGATTTTCCAATCCAAAATAAATTTTGAATTAATCTAATGATTTTAAATAAAATACTTAAATTAAATAAAATCAATATTTTTAATAATTTCTCAATCCTATTTAGATTAGATCCCAAGAATCCTAATCAAAATCGAATTTTGATTCTTCTTAAGACTTCTAATCCAAGTAGGTATAGGATATCTAGAAAAACTAGGATTTTCTTTCCTAATTTAACTTTCCATCTAATTCCATTATTTAATTTCATAATTAAGAAATCTAATCCAAATAGAATTTGAATTAATTCCAAAATTAAATTAAATAAAATTAGAAAGATTAAATTATTTCCGAAAAGATCGGATTTATCGGGACGAACCGAGTATCGGTCGATCGAGCCTTAAGCACGATCAACCATCACCACCGCAAGAAACAATTAATCGGCTCCATGCATGCGAAAGCATGCAAACCATTAATCACATGGTTATGCACATGCCACGAGACACAAAACCATGCATTAATAATTAATTCAATCAGCGAGAGGAAATGAATTACCCAGCAGCTTTATCTTGATCGATCGTCTCCAGCACGGCGTCTATCCCTGGAGCAGCCGACTTCCGGCCTGACAACGCCGACGACGTCCCATGCCATCGACTTCGCCCCAGTAGCAGCCCGCACAACATCGAGATCCCCAGTTGCAGCTCGGATGGGCGCACCAGCAGCCCGAGCGAAGGGGTTCATCCGTGTTGCCGCGACTGCCGATCGAGCTCTATGTCAGCGATCGACATCCGGCGACCACCGCCTCGGTGAATCAAGCCGTCGACCTCTGCCATCAGCCCAGCCGCTGCCGCACGCACAGCCCGTGCCTCCAGCTACCTCCCCGGCAGCCCGCACCGAGCCGTCGATCGATCCGGTTCGATTATTCCGAAAAACCTCGTTTTTAATAATTAATTTTTCCGACAAACACGATTCATACAAGAGAGAAAACATAGACGTAGAACAATATAGCACAATAATTTAACAATTTAAATTAATCTATGGCTATAAACAACGACAATCGATTATCGAAACAATTAACGAAAAAACGTAACCGTACGCTCTGATACCAATTGTTGGAATTCGATATCCCGGGTTATTAAAATTTGCGGAAACCAATAACCCGATCAAACCCTTCGCCGGAGATCACATGAACGTCGACTCATCCGCCGGAGTCCAGCCTTTGGAGACCACGCACCCGAAGGCACGCGGCCCGCCCCCAGCCGAACCCCCGCGAGACGGGGTTCACGCGATCGAAGATCGCGTTTGATCTTTGCGATCGATGGGGCTGCCCAGCAGCCCCCCCGCGGCGAGTCCGGCGACTCGCCGCCGCATGGGAGGTCAGCCCGCCTCCAGCTGGGCCGTCGCGGGGCCCAGCCCGCTGCCGGCGATCGATCCTTGGATCGATCGCACCCCCCGGCGTCCAGCCGGGGTTCGCTCCATGCGCGCACGCCGAAACCCTAGGCGGCGATCGCCGTGGTCCGGCGATCCTAGATCGCCACCACGCGTTCGTCGTCTAATCCGGGGTTCGAACTATTGGATCTTTGTTCTTCGATAATTGATTCAATAAAACAAGAATTAAATAGCAATTATTTAGAAGGAACCAAGTTCAAGATATACGCCGCTGTTTCCAAGGCATATCCCCAGAACGAAACTGGTAGGTCTGAATAGCTCATCATAGATCTAACCATTTCCATAAGAGTCCTATTCCTTCTTTCTGCTACACCATTCTGCTGGGGCGTGTATGGTGCAGTCATCTGGGAGTCAATCCCATTCTCTAATAAGTACGCCTTAAACTCTCTCGAGAGGTACTCTCCTCCACGATCAGATCGTAGAGTCTTTATGGTTTTACCATGAAGGTTCTCCACAAGAGCTTTGTACTCCTTGAACTTGTCAAAGCACTCGCTCTTGCGGCGCATCAGGTATATAAAACCATACCTTGAGTAATCATCAGTGAAGGTTACGAAATATTCATAACCTCCTCTCGCTTGGACAGATAAAGGCCCGCACAAATTAGAGTGAATCAATTCCAGTACTTCCTTGGATCTATACCCCTTATCACTAAAGGGTCGCTTGGTCATTTTTCCTTCCAGGCATGATTCGCAGGTTGGAAAGTCCTCATCTTTCACACCACTGAGTATTCCATCAGTTATCAACCTTTGAATCCTGCCCAAGTTAATATGACCTAGCCTAAGATGCCATAAGTACTTTTGATTCATTCTAGAAGGCTCCTTTCTCTTATTGGTACTAGATGTGTTATTTGACTCTACTCGTTGCATCGTGGAATAATCAGGATTCAGTATATATAAGTTGCCTATCAATGTACCAGAACAGATATACTCACCATTCTTTTTGATAATAACAGAACTATCAAAAGAAACAGAATATTTATTCAAAACCAATTTAGAAACCGAAACAAGGTTCTTTCTAAAATTCGGTACATAAAGGCAATTATTCAATACCAAAACTTTATTATTAAAAGACAAAAAAATATCTCCCACTGCAAATGCCGCCACTTTTGTAGCGTTGCCCATGTAGATAGTGATCTCTCCCTCTCTAAGCCGCCGGGTTTCCTGGAACCCCTGCAAAGAATTGCAGACATGATCAGTGGCTCCCGTATCCACACACCAGGTACCGGTGGATAACACCGCTAAACATGTTTCAGTGACTAAGGAAAAGTTCGTACCTCCTTGTCTGAGAGGACAATTAGACTTCCTATGTCCAGACTGCTTGCAACGGAAACACTTGCCCTTGGGCTTGTTCACTCCACTCCGTGGTCCACCATTGCTGGGTCCACTGGGTTTCCGTCCTTGCTTCTTCTTCCTCTTAGTCCCCGGAGGGCCAGGAAGTTTCACAGCCACAAGTGCCTGAGATTTCTTAAAGATTCCCTCTGCCGCCTGGAGTTCAGTCAGGAGCTCCGCCAACGAATATAACCTCTTGTTCATGTTATAGTTCAGGCGGAACTGCTCAAAACTCCTAGGCAGAGACTGGAGCACTATATCGATCTGGGTTTCCCCATCGATAGCTCCTCCCATAATCTCTATCTCATTCAGATAGCCTATCATCCTAAGAACGTGATCCCTCACGGGCGTTCCTTCGGACATAGTGGCCGTCATGAGTTTTCTCATGGCATCTTGCCTGGCTGCCCTATCCTGACTACCAAACATCTCCTTGAGGTTAAGCATCATATCATAGGCAGTGGTCATGGCCTCATGCTGATGTTGCAGCACATTTGACATAGAAGCCAAAATGTAGCACCGCGCCATCTGATCAGCCTTGACCCACTTCCGATGAGCTTCCTTTTCCTCAGGAGTGGAGTTATCAGTAGGTTCATCAGGACAAACCTCATGGAGTACATACTTGTACTCCTCAGCAGTTAGGACAATGTCCAAGTTTCGTTTCCAATCAACATAGTTTGGACCAGTGAGTTTGTTTTCTTTTAGTATAATGGACAGCGGGTTGAGTGCCATATCTATAAAAGAGACAAATCAAACTGTCAAATTTAATTCGATATTAACTCCCTTAATTAATATCATTAAATTTACCAATTAATCTTAAAATCCCATCAGACTAGCATGCCACGTTCATGTGGACGTATACTAGTCCAAACGATTTTATAACTGGACTTTTTCTTTGGTCGTACATCTTTACAGCAGTGACTCCGATGGGGAGGATACTGTAAAGCGTACCTAAGTGTATACCATTTCTCAGTACTAAGTTAACCGCTCGGAAACTACACGCCCACCGCAAGCCACGTTAGTGTGGACGTTTACGTTGACATGCGGTCCCTTTACGATTTCCTATAACTGTCGAGCCTCAATTAACCCAAAGTTCCGTTTCCGTCTAGTAAGCCACGATAGTGTGGACGTTTACTAAAAAAACAACTTTGTTAATTGAATTCCATTTAATAAATTTCACAATTTCGTTAATCAAAGCTTGATATCTCGTAACTGAAACTCGAAGTTTCTAACCAGCGATCAATCATGCAATTGAGCCCTATCTCTCACTAGGTGAGGGAGCCAACCAGACAATCGATCTAGTCATCAAATGACTCGAATGTCTCTAATCTGTGTCATCGACATAACCAAGCGCTTTGGCTCCATTCCACTCCCCGGGGTGAGAATGAGTCGAGTTGAAATTAGTCTTTGAAAGACAGATTAGGCATTGCTTTGAAAAACTTAAGTGTTCAATTCTATAAATGGAATTGAATTCGAATTTTGATCCAGTGATATCCGTGTGTCAACTTTATCCGATAGGGAGGATGACACTAAAGCCAACTCGTAAGCGACACACATCACTATCAAAATAGAGAATGGAGACCGCGGGATTGTTTCCAATCCCTTTCCCACTTAGTTTTTACGAAAGGGATAACAAGTACATGCATATAGAAAATTAAAGCACAATAAAACGCACGTAAACACACAAAAAGCATTTAACGTGGCCCGATTATTATGGCCTTTAAAATCTTCGATGCACGTCTTCTCGGATCTTCGTCTCGTTGCTCGTCTCGGTCTCGGTCCATCACCAACTCGTCTAAGGACCAAGAGACGAACCCCTCCCACTGGAGTATCATCCCGGGCCCTCGACAAGCGATCCGTGATGTCCGTCGAACTCCCGCGTCGCTGCTGCCAAAACTCAAAACAGCGCCCGCCGTTTGAGGAACAGCGGTCGCTGGAGGAGCTGCAAACGGCGACCGCCGTTTGCCCTCCAGCGGGCGCCGTTTTTGCACAGTAGCCGCGGGTTCGACTTCTCGACCCTCGTTCGTCCGTCCTTCGATCTTCTCTCGATCCACCAAGCAGCAGCAACATTACAAGAGTAATACTAACTACTTCCGGCATCGATCCTATACAGGAATGATCGATCCTATACACCCGGATAAACGAAAAACGAAAAAACCCTAAACGACTCAACCCGTCGTTTTAAACTATTACAAGCAAGCAACGTTAAAAACAAAAGATCTCGACAATCCCGAGAGTTTAACACACCACAACATACAGTACAAAAAAAATTTGACCATAATAATCGGGTGATCCTGCAAAACAAACTCGCAAACAATACAAAGAACGTATAACCGGCTCTGATACCAATTGTTGGGTTTCGACTACCCGGGATGCGTTCGTTCGATCGCTCGAACATCCGAACCATCCCAGTCGACATCCGAAGTCACTACTTCGTTCGCACGACAGCCCTTATCCCGAATCACACCCAGCCATCGCCCCGGAGGACAACCGCGCGAAACGGAGCTGGACTGTACCCAATCAGCGCCCGCCGATTGCAGTCCAGCGGTCGCTGGTGGAGCTGCAAACAGCGGTCGCTGTTTGCCCACCAGCGGGCGCTGTTCGTCCGCGAACAGCAACGCAACGTTGCTGTTCCGGGCTCGTTTCCGGGTCGTTTTTCCTCATCCGACTACCGTTCCGGAGGTCCTAGAACCCCCAGTAGTCGAGGAATACGATTCACGACCCCGGAACCCGATCCACGTTCATGTATGTTCAACGAGATAAAACGAGATCGAATAAATTGCGGAAAAAGATAGATTCGATCTCATACCTTGCGGTCGATTGTTGAGACCTTAGATGCTTCTGGTGTATGACTCTGCCCCGACTCCAACCGTTGTGTGGGCAACGATCTGTTGGGTCTGCCTTTTCTGCTTTCTCCTTTCTCTACCAACGTTAATATATCTTTTCTCTCTAAGAGAAAATATCAGCGCTAACATAATGTTTTTAACAGAGAAAAACTTAATTGCGCTAAACAATTATTTTCTCTGCTGAAAATAAAAAGCGGCGAAGTGTAGGTCTAGAATAGGCAAGGGGGGGGGGGGGGTTTATATAGAGTTACACCAGGGACCCAAGGTTAAATTAATTAAGGGCTAAATTGAAATATTAATTAACTTGGAATACGTAAACGCAATTCCTTAATTAATCGATTTCAATTTTAATTATTATTAACTCCACTATAAAATAATAATTGAATTCCCGAAATTAATTTAATATTATTTCAACAATAATATTTCCGCCGAAATTACATATACGACTTTCCCCGTGTTTAAGATATCGAACGTCCACGAATTTATTTAATTACTAATAATTAAATTAATTCGTTTCTTATTATCCGAGACTAGTACCACTCATCCTTATTATCATGTGGAACAAATCCACCTGCAGGGTTTACATGATAAACTTTATGAGCTCATCTCGGGGACGTTATCAACCCGATAAACGGGACACGGTTTCCTGTCTATAATCTATAGCATGCCGTGAGTACAATTACGATTCCCAATTTACCGAGTATCTCGACTAATCAAATAGTCTCACTCATTGGCAAGTTAAAGAACCGAGAATTGAACACACGCACCTATAATTATATAGGGATTAGGAATTCGTATATCCGTAATCTCTGAGGTCTAGTTCGATTACGTCGATTAGTATAAATCGAACGCCCTCCCGTGGTCCTGCTCAATACACCAAGTGTACAAGTGTAACATAATAGTCAAGACCAACTATTACCCAGTCACACTACGACGTACCGATGGATTGTCCCTGTCCATCTAAGTCGTGAGCTTCTGTTCGATAATATACGAGTAACCGACAGTATGATCTTCCGCGTGTCTCCTCACGCCATACTGTATACAACGTATATATCTAGGACTATTGCATTTAAGTACATGATCGATAAAAAATGCCGACAGTTTGATTAATAGATAATGTAAAACACAGACAAGGTGTTCCATATTGTCACTAAACTAGACATTTAGAATATAACTCCATCAGTATAATGATTAATAAAGAAATACATCTAATAAGTAAAACAAGTTATACATAACGGATTGTTGCATCGTGGTAGACTAAGGATTCATCATTCACATATTGCTATCTAATATGTACCAGAATAGATAATACCATTATTTCTTATCTAAATCAATGAATGATTAAAGAAATAAATATCCATTCATTAATAAAGAAAATCCAGAACAAAAGTTCTTTTCAAAATAAGGGGTACATAAAGCAATAACTTGAAATGAAATCCTAAAACTACTGAAAACAGATAAATGTCTTCCACTGCAACCGCTGCTACCCCAACAGCTTCGCCCATGTAGACTCGAACTCTTCTTCTCTAAGTCGCCGGGTTTTCTGGAACCCCTGCATTCAAGAATGCACATACCGTCAGTGGTTCCATATCTACACACCAGAATTCTGGTAGATAATACCGCTGGCTATGTTTTTAAGACTAAAGAAAATTCGTACCTTTGAGAGGACATTCAGACTTCCAGTGTCCAGACTTGTTACATCGGAAGCACTTGCCTCTTGGCTTTGCAGCCCCCACTCGTGGTCCATGCCTCTTGGCACCACTGGGTTTCCAGGCTTGCTTCCTTTTCTTGCCCCTACCTCCAACAGGCTTCAAGCCCTTGGACTTGGTAGCTACAAGCGCTTGAGACTTGCCCTTCTTGTAGATCCCCTCTGCCGCCTTCAGTTCAGTCAGGAGTTGCGCAAGAGTATAAGATAGTTTACCCATATTATAGCTCATACGAAACTGCTCAAAACTAGGGGTCAGAGACTGGAGTATGATGTCGACTTGCATCTCAGCATCAATAGAAGCTCCTAGGACCTCAAGTTCATTCAACAAACTCATCATCTTAAGAACGTGCTCACCGACGGGCGTTCCTTCAGACTGAGTAGTCGACATGAGGACTCTCATGGCTTCTTGCCTAGCCGCACGATCTTGCTCCCCAAACATCTCCTTGAGGTTAAACATCATATCATAGGCAGTGTCCATCGGCTCATGTTGGGTTTGGAGTACATTTGACATGGAAGCCAAAATATAACACCTAGCCATTTCATCAGCCTTTTTGCACTTCCGATATGTCAGTTTTTCCTCATCAGTTGAGGCAGCTGTGGGCTCGGCAGGGCATACTTCATGGAGTACAAACTTGTACTCCTCAGAAGTCAGGACAATGTCTAAATTTCTCTTCCAATCAATGTAATTGGGACCAGTGAGCTTATGCTCCTTGAGTATCACAGAAAGTGGATTCATAGCTATTCTCTAAACCTATAAGCACATTTAAACAAACAATTAATTTAATGTCCGATATTATCTCCCTTAAATAATATCATTAAATTACTAATTACATCTAAAATCCCATCAGGCAAGGCAAGCCACGTGGTGTGGACGTTTACCCACCTAAATGATTTAGCAATTAGATTTTCTTTGGTCATACATCGATTATAGCGTGACTTCGTGGGGAAGAATACTATAACACGTATCTAAGTGTAAACCATTACTCAGCACCAAAGTACATCGTTTGGAATTGCTACATCACCGCAAGCCACGTGGTGTGGACGTTTACGATAACTTCACAACTCTTCACAATTACTTACAACTGTCTACATCAATTAATCCAAAATCCGTCAGTATAGCAAGCCACGTGGTGTGGACGTTTACTACACTAAGAGACTTTTATAATTGACTCCCAATTACAAGAACCATTCGATTTTCGTAGATCAAGACGCGGAGAATCATAAGTGAAACTCGAAGTTTCTAACCAGTGATTCACCATGCGAACAACCCTATCTCTCATTAGATGAGGGAGCCGAGCAGACAATCGATCCATCTATCAAAGAATGGCACGAAGGTCTCTAATTTGTGTCATCCACATGACCAAGTGGCTTTGGCTCCATTCCACTCCCCGGGGTGAGAATGAGTCGACTTGAAGTCAGTTTCAGAAAGACAAATTAGGCATTGTTTGATAAACTTGATCAATGTTTCTTGTAAAAAGAATTACAAGAATTCTCCTCCAATGACATATCTATATGAACTTCGAAAGCTCATAAATGTCACCAAGAGAACAGTAATGGAGACCACGGGAATGTTTCCATCCCCTCTCCCACTTAGCTTTTTATAACAAAGGGATACGCTATCTAATGCATAATTAAACACATAAGCATGCATGTAAGTAATAAAGCACATATCACATAGTCAAATAATGCTAGAAAATTATTTTCCCGACTATCATGGCTTTATTCCTTCTTCATATGCATCTTCTAGTCTTCAGTCTTCGTTCTTGAATGCTCCATGTGACGAGAATATTAATCCCAATATTTCAATCTATTTATTTTTAATAAATCCAAAAGATACTTAATTCGAAAATTAAGTCAATCGAATAAATCAAAAATAAAATTAAATATTATTAATATTTTTATTTATTTATTTTCCTATCTAATTCTATTAAATCTCTAGAATAATCTATCCAAGTAAAACTTGGAATATTCTAGAAGACTTCTATAATAGAATAAGGAAATAAAATAAATTAGGACTCTTCTACTTTCCATGATTAATTAATTTCCATTACTATGAAAATTCCCATAGGAATAATCAATTAGGAAATAAATCAATTCTAAATTAACTTTTATTCCTATCCAATTCTATTAAATCTCTAGGATCCTATTCCAAGTAGAACTCAGAATACTCTAGAAGACTTCCATAATAGAATAAGGAAATAAAATAAATTCCAATTAATTCTTTTCCTAATCCATGAGAATTCCCAAAAAAAAGGAAAACTCAAATAGGAAAACCGAATTAATTTAGGAAAGTGAATCTTTGGTAGGAGTAGCATGGGTTGGGGATCCCCACACCACCCCCACCGCCGACCACCACCATCACCGGGCACCACCACCGCCGCCCCCTAGCCACGCGCCACCACCACCGGTGGCCGGCGTGGCCGGAAGCCTTAGCGGGCAGCCCCCATGGTGGGGTCGATCGATCCTCATGGGGATCGATCATGGGGATGATCGACCCCCCCGGTTTTTCGTCCTCTTCATCTTCTTCGTCACACGTGTTCTCCGGCGGTCGTCTCGGCATCGATCCAACGTAAATAAATTACAAGAATTAAATTTACAATTCCGGTATCGATTCTACACATGAAATCGACCCTATACATTTCCGGAAAACATAGAACGTAATAATAAATCCTAAATTCGGTCAACCCCCGAATTTTTACTATTACAAACATTCAACCACACAAAACGAATCTCGACATGTCCGAGAGTTTAATAAACGAATAATCATGATAATTAATTAACACAATAATTAAATCCAACCATGATAGCCGGAAATCCCTGCAAGGTAGAACAATAATCGAACATATACATGAACACGAAACCAAAACGCTCTGATACCAATTGCTGGGATTCGATATCCCGGGCTATCAAAAATTGCGGAACCGATAACCCGACCGAAACCCTATCGCCGGAAACCGATCACGAACGCCAACGAACCGGGCTCGACGAGAGTACCATCGCCGCGGGATAAACCCGCGGCTAGAAACCCTAGCCGAACCCCGTTAGGGTTCGCGATCGTCGTGCATGGCGATCGCCGGGGATGCGGGGTGCATCCCCGCGGGGCTGTCGAACCAGCACCCGCCGGCGGTGAGTCCGGCGACTCACCGCCACCGCCACCACGAGGAGGAGGGCGCCCAGCCGCGGCTCCAGCCCGCGGCTGCCCTCGCCATCGAGCCCAGCTCGATCGCCCGCTCCAGCCGAAGCCGGAGCTCCCCGCGCACGCGCCGCCGATCGAGGGTGGCCGGGGGGTTCATCCGCCGTGGCTCCAGGCCACGGCGAACCCCCAGCGATCGACCGAAGTCGATCGCGTGCCCCGGCGTCCAGCCGGGGCTCCCCTTTGTCGGCGGTACCGGCGGTCGAAACCCTAGGGTTCGACCGCCCCTCGTTCGATCCCCACGGGGATCCAACGATCCCCGTATCTAGGTCTCGACGCTTTCCCGGATCGTCTTGTTCATGTATATATCACAATTATTACGAACAATTAATCATAGAGGGGTTTATGATTATATTACCTCGATTCGTTGTACAGAGAAACGAAATCAAACGTTGATGACCTTGCGATCTTCCCACGTATTCCTTGCACCTCGTTCGAACGTCGTGTGGGCGACGATCTATCGAACTCCTATGGATCTCCTTCAACTCTCTAGAACTATCAACTATTGATATTTTTGTCTTATGAAGTTATGAATTATGAAGGCCATGTAGTGCTTTTATAGGCTACGTAGGGGATCATAAGGAGGTGGAATATTGGGCTTCCAATATTGAAGATTAAATTGAGCCCAATGCTCAAGTCCATTAATCCTTATCAATATTAATTAATTTATTTTCCACTATATAAATTAATTGCACTCCCAATATTAAAACATATTACATCAAATAATATTTCTCCGGTAGTATTATTTATTCCGCGTATTTAAGATTTAAATATCCATGAATAAATTTATTTATTGCTCAATAAATTATATTCATCTCTTGTATCCGAGACTAGTACCATTCAACCTTAATTATTGTGCGGAACAAATCCACTCATGAGGTTTACACAATAATTCCTTATGAACTCATCTCGGGGATATTATCAACCCTTCCGGGATACACTTTCCCGTCAAGTATTCACGGCATGTCATATATAAAATATAGCGACCCAACTTAACCGGTAATTAACCCAATAATTAAATCGGTTAATTCCTTTGGAAAATCAAAGTCTCTAATATTAAATATATACACCCGCAATAGTATCGGGGATTAAGAATAAAATACTCTGAGATTTAAATTGATTATCCAAGGCAATCCTAATCAATAAATCTAAAGCGATCCGCCCAATACACCAAGTGTACAAGTGTGATAAAATAATTAAGATAAAATATTTTCTCTCTCACACAACGACTATACCGATGGATTGGTCCATGTCCATCTAGGTCGTGAGCAACTGTTTGATTAAATACGAGTAACCGATAGTATGATCTTCTGTGTGCCCATGCAACACCATACTAACTACAACGTATAAAATCCAGGACTATATTTTTGCATAATTAATTAATAATAATTAAATGCAAATAATTGTTTATTAATTAAATAGGTTAAATGCTATGACCGGGAGTTTACCGATACTTAAATCTAGACATTAAGTATACAACTCCAACAAATACTAGGAGAAATATGATCGGGTATGATCATATGAAGGTCAGCGTGATCTGAAATCATGTTGGGACTGAAGTCGGATGGTCGGGTCTGATCATGGATTGGTGAATAAGGTGGTTGCAAAGGATTTGCTTGATTTCTTTACGCGGCAGGGATGAGCAGTACTTGATCACTACTGCAAGATCGGTGACATGTGTTTAGAAGTTTGAACAAGGTGGAGATTTGTGAAAATATGTTCGAAATTCTAAATTTTTATGTAAGGTATGTCCATGCGGCAGGGCGAAGGTATTAACTCTGCCGCAGTGCGAAGGCAGAAACCGATTTCTCTGGCAGGAGACAATATCTAGGCAGGATCTCCTATTTTTGGTAAGAGACCAAAAATTTAATATCTCTTTCCATACTTATCCGATTGAGGTGATTCAAAAGTCAACGGAATCGTTGGAGGACAAGGAACCTATTCCTACCATGAAGCGGTCTCCAAGTCGCCTATATATTCATGTCTTTCTACAGCAGCGAGGGCGTGAGAGAGAGGCAGGGACATCGGTCGTTCGATGAGAGTCGACCAAAAGTATTCGGGTTTTAATACTTGTTATTAGACGTGAGGTTAGATCGATAATCGCTTATGCCTTGTTGGCTCATGACTATAAAGAGTGATTGTAATTTCGTTTACGTTTAATAAAGAAGAAACACCCCTCTCCCCGAGCACGTAGGTAGAGGCTGCCTCGCCACAGGCAGCGCGATACCAAAGCTCGTAAAATCTTGTCTTGTGTGTGTTGTTTATCGTGCTTTTATATTCATGTGAGTTCACATATACGTGAGTGATTGTGAGATGGAGAGTCAAATCATATTCATTCGATTTTGAGTTATTCTCGTCATGTGGTTTATGAAAGTCTAATTTGATAAGATTTATTCGGTTAGTTAGACCTTGTTGTGCGAATCCTCAACAATTATATTTCATAAAAGTTTAAGAATCATATTAGGAGAATGATTTATTCATAATTTGCAATTTGATAGGTTTTCTAAACCTATATATTTGGGTTATAGAGGAAAATTATAGAGTGCATAGAGTGAATTATTGTATGTCTCAGGATTTCTCTTTCTTTCCGTGGTTTTTTTTTCGTGTTTTGGGTTTTCAGGTAAATTTGTGTGTTCGTTTTTTTTTCGTTTATCTTTTTCTATTGTTATTTCGTGTTTATTTATATTCTCGAGTGGCATACGATTTGTGTTTTAAATTGCAACAAGTGGTATTAAAGCATCATAAAAACCATAACAATAATATTAGAGTATGGCGGTTTATAATTTGTAGCTAGTGCTCGAGAATATTTTTAAAAATGACAATAAAGTACAATAATGAAGATGAAAATATTTTTAGAAAGACTCCGTTATGCACATGAAAATTCAAGATGAAAGTTATTTTGATTCAATTTGATCAAATAAAAAAAAGACTTTAGTTGCGAAGTCAATCATTGTGCTGCGTTTTAAACTTTTTTAAATATTCAAATATGAAATACCTAATTCATTTTTAGATTATTAAAACTTGAATTCAATATAAAATATATACACTTTCTTTTCTATATTAATTGTAATTCTTTTAGAAATAACAAAAGAGGTGTGACAACTATGAAACGGAGAAAGTACTCAGTAAAAATGTACGATTCGTACGCAAATCTACTCCTATAATGTTGTAATTTTTCCATAACTTGTTCGTGTATTTTCGCAATGAAGTCTTCAATAGAAGCTCATCATATCGACATCCGACAACCTTTTATCTAGAGGATCGATTATTAAAATGTGAAGCTGCATTTGCAAACACCATGCCTTCTGGTAATTTGCAAGGTGAAATGAAAAGAGAATAAAATAAAATTTTGATGTCGTCACACTGTTAAATACTCCATTAAAAGAACCATATGTATGTGTGCTGATGAATTTACAAGAGTTGGGATACAAAAACTAATTAATACTCATTCACAATGAAATTCCACATTTGGGTATTGAAAAATAATATTTTTCCTTTAAAGACAAGCAGAAGCACTCTATTTCTTCTATAGCACATGCATATACATATACATATATGTACCTTGTTGTACCTCAATGCAAAAATCGAATCATGAACTTGAGAACGTCAAGTGGGAAGTACGTAACGATGCTGAAAATCCAAATAACTCCTGCCCAGCCCCATCCTATGCCGCTGATTTTCGCAAACTCCCAATCCGCGTACACAGCAATGATTGTAGCAACCTGCAGAAATCAACAATACAAAATTAAAGCCTTTGATATATATATAACAAGGAAAAAAATCGATTCGTTTTTCTCTACAACTCACCAACTGGGCTAACAAGAAAGCTCCGATAAGCAAGAATCCAGGGCGTTCGACAAACGACCAGCCTCTTGACCTAGTCACGAAGATGAGTGCTTGACTGATAATACTCACTTGAAGGTAGAGGGCTGCGGTAAGCTCGTCCGGGCTGTCCCTCAACGATCTCACATCAAACATTTTCTAAAAACAACATTTTAGTTATATTTGGATCACCTAATTATTGTTTTTATTACGTCCAAGGAAAAGAAACTTACGGAGAAGAAGTCAGTATCGGCAGCCAGATAGAAAAACAGGACTGTCATGAGCGCCATGTACGTTCCAAGAACAATTCCGGTGGCAAAGATCTCATTCAACTGCCAAGAATCGGGCAACGGAGAAGGCTTGACCCTGTCCTTCGAGATAGTCATGATAGTCCCGTCGTTGAGTACAGCGATGACCAAACACATGAAGGGCGAGAAGTCGAACTTCCAAATGAGGGCAATGAGCATGAACCCCATCACAATACGGATCGTGATCGAAACTGCATAGATCGTGTAGTTCTTCATCCTCTGGAAGATAGCTCGGCTCGTTAAAACCGCGCTCACGATAACACTAAGTCCCGGCTCGGTCAACACAATGTCCGAAGCACTCCTAGCAGCATCAGTTGCATCGTCCACAGCAATCCCAATGTCGGCCTTCTTTAGCGCGGGAGCATCGTTCACTCCGTCTCCGGTCATTCCGCATATGTGATTCTTTTCTTGGAGCCTCTTCACAATCTCGTATTTATGCTCTGTTGAATGTATTGGAGAATATATTTAATATAAATGTGAAGTTGTCGAATATCTCTATCAGTTCGAGCTTTTAGGTGAAACGACTTCTAACAGAATTATGTATATAGATTTGTTTTAAAATAATATTTCTTAGTTTGGTTTTTAGGGGTTCTTGATTGTTACCTGGGAATACTCCGGCGAAGCCGTCGGCCTTCTCGATGAGTTCGTCGATGGGGATGGAAGCGATGGACTCGTCTTTGCTCTGGCCGAGAAGGGCCGAAGAGGGATACATGTTGGTGCCCATGCCGAGCCTTCGTCCGGTTTCTATACCGATGGCGAGCTGATCACCGGTGATCATCTTCACGCTGACACCGAGTTCGAGGGCTTTGCGGATAGTCTCCGCACTGTCGTGCCTCGGAGGGTCGAACAGAGGTAACAAACCGACAAACTCCCAAGGCTCACCGGAACTCTCTTTGGTTTTCTCATTTACAGTCTACCAATACAGAAAAGTTAATTAAAGAGATCATGAGTTGAGTCCTTTTGGATCAACTTATTTAAAACAGTTTATAAAATGTTATGTCTTATAAGTTATAATTTGTTTTAATGTAAATTTATGTTTGTCAATGTAAAATCTTATATTACTATTTTTATAAAAAAAATGTTATTGACGAAAAAAAATTTTAAAAATTTGTGTGAGTAAAATAATAAATTTGGAATTATTTAATATATATATATATATATTATGTAGTAATAATTTTATGAGTAATTTAGGTCTTTTACTGTTAAAAAAAAGTACTTTTTCCTTTTTTTTTTTATTTTATTTTAAAAAGCTTATAGATCTTTTTTAAAAAATTTACCAAACAAATTAATCTGACCTGTCTAGAAACGCCAAGAGAACGAAGACCACGGTTTGCAAAGTTATCGATGATCTCATGGGACTTCTTGAGGAGATCCCCTTTGAGCTCACAAAGTTCAATAATCTGTCAAGGTTATGAAACAAAATCGTTGGAGTGAAAGGTGCCATTTATATTGTATTCAAATATCGGTTATTTACTTGCTCTGGAGCGCCCTTGCTGCACCTATGCCACTCTCCATTACTGTCAATATAGGTGATTGCGGTTCGCTTATCCACCGGGTTGAACGGGAGGAAATGAACCTCGGTGATTCCTGCTCTTGCCTCCTTGGGGTCAGCGAGCATGCTAACAATCGAGGCATCGATAGCGTCTTGGTTCTCGACTCTGGAAGCCCTGGCAGCAAGCAAGACGACAGTGTCTTTATCCAAGTTGTTGGGGAATACCTCGATCAAACTCTTGTCAACGGTGAGCTTGTTGAGAGTAAGTGTTCCCGTCTTGTCACTGCAGAGCACGTCCATGCCGGCCATCTCCTCGATCGCTGTCATCCTCTTTGTGATTGCTCCTTGTTCAGAGAGCCGGTGAGAGCCGATAGCCATCGTCACGGACAAGACAGTCGGCATGGCTATCGGGATGCCTCCTATGAGGAGAACCAAAAGGTTGTCGATGCCTTGCCTGTAGTTCCTTTTCTGGATGAAGTACATCACTATGATCTCGAGCAGCATGCCCACACCGATCGAGCAGATGCAAAAGTTACCGATCGCGGTCAGCACCTGATGATACGAACGAAAGATCATATATACTGTCAAAATTGGGCCAATAATACCTTAATACAAACAAAAGGTCATATGTACTTTAAAGTTGGGCCAATAACACCTTAAAAGGTGATAAGGTTGTCCAACTTATATGTGTTAAAAGACTTTGTTAAGGTGATAAGATTGTCCAACTTATATGTGAGCTCAAGGTTATTTATACAATTGATGTAGAATATTTCTAACACTTTGATGTGGGATATCTCTAACACCTCCTCTCACGAGTAAGTCGAAAATTTCCTCGGCAGAGGCACCCACAATCGAAGGTTATTTAACCAATTGATGTGGGATATCTTTAACACTTCCTCTCACGAGTAAGTTGGAAATTTCATCGGCAAGGACACCCACAATCGGAAATTTCAAGTATTGGGCTTGTTAATGTGATAACGTTGTCCAACATATATGTGAGCCCAAAGTTCTTTATCCAATCGATCTGAGATATTGTAACATATACCTTCCTTTCTAAGAGGGTTAATTCATTAACGATACTATCCGTCGACACCTACCTTTTGAAAGTGTCCGACGTTGTTGGTGTTGTCGACGAGATGAGCAGCTTTCCCGAAAAAGGTGTGGACCCCGGTGGCGATGACCACGGCCTCGATCTCACCTTGCTTGCAGGTGGACCCCGAATAGACTCCCTGACCAGGGTACTTTGTCACGGGAAGCGACTCGCCTGTGAGAGCCGACTGATCGATTTTCAGGGGATCTCCCTCCAAGAGACGAGCATCGGCTGGGATGATGTCACCCAATTTCACGCTGATCAAGTCCCCCGGGACGAGGATCGAAGCTTCCTGCTCACTCCACTTGCCATCTCTTAAAACCTACAATATGAAATGTTATAAACATTTTTTATATGAAATGTTATAAACCAATGGAAACTATATTAATATACCTTAGTTTTGGGAGCAAGGCCAGCCATGAGAGCAGCTGCAGCGTTCCCTGCGTTGTTTTCCTCGATGAAACTGATAGTCGAGTTGATGAAAAGAAGCACCACGATACCAACAAAGTCTTGCCAATCCGGACCCTTGCCCTGTACGTACGATTTTATGTGAGAAATTGATCCACATTTTATGGGAGAAATCGATTTTACGTACCCCTCCGTTGGCCAACACAATGGCCATGATTGCAGCGCTCTCCATGACCCAAGACAAGGGGTTCCACATGAAGCCCAAGAACTTGAGGAACTTGCTCTCGTTTTTTTCCTCGAGCTTATTGTGCCCGTAGATCTCGAGTCTTTTGGCTCCTTCATCGGATGTCAGACCGTCTCTCGAACATTTCAACTCTGTGAATACTTGTTCGATGGGAATTTTCTCCTACATGCACATATATATATATTTATACAACACATTTTTTCTTAACAAATTGCACAGGAAAATTACATAAAATTATGAAACTTACCAGATTGACTGTTTCATTTTCTGAGGCCATTTTTATCCTTTTTTTCTCTGTTTTTCCTTTTTTTTGAAGGAAAAGAGATTGAGAGTGCTAATGCTCTCTGTCTCCTTCCCCTGTGTTTATTTTATTTTTTTAATTTTTATATTTTTACATGAACCAAATCTCTTTTAATGAGAGAGACATGCAGAAATTATATAGTGTAGTTTTTGCAAAACATGGAGAGGCGTGCATGTTTACAAGGGGGGCCTCCCGCTTATGTATAGTAACCCCAAACACTTGTGGATATATGCCACAATTTTTTTTACTATATTTGATATATGTACCAATATTATTAATTATAAATATATTATTTTAATCAAAGTTCTAAAAGGCGTTAGGCGGGCGGTGACTAGGGGCCTAGAGCCTGGAGGGATTAATGAGGTTTTAAGCGGGGATTAATCGTTTTACATTTTTATATTTATTTAATTAATATTATATTTTAAAAATAAATTTTATATATATTTTTCAAAAAAATAACAATTTTTTAAATTTAATTATAATAATTAGTTATATTATCTTTGTTTATAGGTTCAATAAAGCTAAAATATTATAAAATTTAATCATATTTCACAAATCACATCAAATATAGTTTTTTAATCTCTTTAACACAAAAATATCATTTTTGTTATAAACTCAAAGGAATTGAGAGAGAATAATATAATAGAAAGAGAGACAATATAAGAGGAGAATAGAATTGTTATGAATTGTTGTATTCATTCATATGGGGAGACCACTTTATATAGGATACAAAGTAGGGTTTCTGTCTTGTTCAATAAGAAAGGGTAAACTAGTCATTCACTAATTAATAATATTCATAACACTCCCCCTTGAATGACCATTTACAGGATTGCTGCTTCGTTAAAACCTTGCCAGGAAAACCCAGTAGGACAAAACCTAAGCGAAGGAAAAAGAGTACAACTTGTTCCCCCTGATTGTAATCACCGAAGATCTTTGACTTTGTGATCAATGAGTCTCATTAAAACCTGTAACTAATAAAACCATATAGGAAAAACTTAGTTATATAAATTTTTGTCTTCAGGACACAACCTTCGAATTTTCGAGTTTTACATTCATTTGTATTATTGTATATTTTTCGTCCTTCAGGGACATGCCTTACCAGACATATATATTGACTAGAGCATTCGAAATTGCTATAACCGGTCGATAACTCTTCAGGAGTATATTAGATGCGTCTAGTGTTCAATATACATTTCTTCACAAGTGAATAATAATGTGAACTTAAATTCAAAATCATTTGAACTTCAGGTTCAATATCTCAGTTTATCTCGAAAACAAACTCAAATGGAACATTCTGGTGTCCTCATTAATTATTATCGAGTGATGTACATGCCTCGTTAAAAACCTCGTTATAAAACCTTGTAGGAAAAAATACTGGAGGAAAAGAGTACATGACATTCACATTTATATTGTGGTGATTGTCTCGTTAAAAACCTCTAACTAAGAAAACCCTGTGGGAAAAACTTAGTAGAGGGAAAAAGAGTGCAATCACTGGTCTTCGGGACCTTGTCTCAATATCAATTTTGTCCATAATGACATATGTAATATGATACTCTATACATGTTCTGATTTTCATTTTCTTTCATTTCAGGAATCTTAAAATCCATCCAGGATTTTCATGTATGTATCATTCGATGCATATATTTATCGTTGTTGCTGCCATAAATATTTGGTAGCGGAACTTAATGTCATCTTTCTGTTGGAGTTGTGTACTTAATGTCTAGATTTGAGTAACGATAAACTCCCGATCATAGCATTTAATCTATTTAATTAATAAACAATTATTTGCATTTAATTAATTATGCAAAATATGGTTCTGGGTTTTATACGTTGTAGTTAGTATGGTGTTGCATGGGCGCACAGAAGATCATACTATCGGTTACTCGTATTTAATCGAACAGTTGCTCACGACCTAGATGGACACGAACTAATCCATCGGTATAGTCGTTGTGTGAGAGAGAAAATAATTTATCTTAATTATTTTATCACACTTGTACACTTGGTGTATTGGGCGGATCAGCTTGAGATTCATCGATTAGGATTGCCGGCGATAATCGATTCGAGTCTCAGTGTATTTTATTCTTAATCCCCGATATTATTGCGGGTGTGTATATTTAATATAAGTGACTTTGATTTACCAAAGGAATTAACCGATTTAATTATTGGGTTAATTACCGGTTAAGTTGGGTCACTATATTTTATATACGACATGCCGTGAATACTTGACGGGAAAGTGTATCCCGTAAGGGTTGATAATATCCCCGAGATGAGTTCATAAGGAATTATTATGTAAACCCTGCAGGTGGATTTAATCCGCATAATAATTAAGGTTGAATGGTACTAGTCTCGGATATAAGAGATGAATAATATTTATTGAGCAATAAATAAATTTATTCATGGATATTTAAATCTTAAATACACGGAATATATAATACTACCGGAGAAATATTATTTGATATAATATGGAATAATATTGGGAGTGCAATTTTATTTATATAGTGGAAAATAAATAAAATTTAATATTGATAAGGATTAATGGATTTGGGTTGGACCCAATTTAATCTTCAATATTTAGAAGCCCAATATTTATTCTCCTTATGATCCCCTACGTAGCCTATATAAGCACTACATGGTCTTCACTTTTCATAACACAATAATTGACCTACGCCAATCATAAAGTCTTGAGAGTGAGGAAGATCCATAGGAGTTCGATAGATCGTCGCCCACACGACGTTCGATCAAGGTGCAAGGAATACGTGGGAAGATCGCAAGGTCATCAAAGGTGTTTGATTTCGTTTCTCCGCACAACGAATCGAAGGTAAAAATCATAAACCCTCTCTTATGATTTCGTGTGAATTAATCGTAGTATATACATGAACACACGATCCGGTAAGCGTACGAACTTCGGGGACGGGGATTCGAGATCCCCGGCGAAGATCGAAAGGGGCGGCCGAAACCTAGGGTTTCGACCGCCGATAACCGCGCCAAGGAGGAGCCCCGGCTGGACGCCGGGGCACACGATCGACCAAGGGTCGATCGCTGGGGAAGCCGCCGTGGGCTGGAGCCACGGCAGATGGCCTCCCCGACCTCCCTGGACGGCGGCGTGCGCGCGGGGAAGCTCCGGCCGAAGCCGGAGCGGGCGATCGACCGAAGTCGATCGCGGAGGGCAGCCGCGGGCTGGTGCCGCGGCTGGGGGCCCTCCACCCCGAGAGGTGGTGGCGGTGAGTCGCCGGACTCACCGCCGGCGGGTGCTGATCGGATCAGCCCCGCGGGGATGCCGTGCATCCCCGGCGATCGCCATGAACGGCGATCGCGAACCCTAGCGGGGTTCGGCTAGGGTTTCTAGCCGCGGGTTCATCCCGCGGCAGTGTTACTCTCGTCGAGCCCGGTTCGTTGGTGTTCGCGTTCGTGGATCCGACTCGTGGGATAAAATCGGCTGGGGGCGGGCTGCGTGTCTTCGGGCGCGTAGTCTCCAAAGGTCGGACTCCTGCGGATGAGTCGGGGATCCAATCTCCGGCGATGAAGGATTTCGGTCGGGTTGTCGTTTCCGCTTATTTCGATAACCCGGGATATCGATTTCCAGCAAATGGTATCAGAGCGTTTGGTTTCGTGTTCATGTATATGCTCGATTATTGTTCTACCTTGCAGGATCTCCGGCTATCATGGTTGGATGTAATTAATTATTGTTTATTAATTAATTATCATGATTATTAAACTCTCGGACATGTCGAGATTCGTTTTGTGTGGATGAATGTTTGTAATAGTAAAAATTCGGGGGTTGACCGAATTTAGGATTTATTATTACGGTTTTTTCCGGAAAATGTATAGGGTCGATTTCATGTATAGAATCGATACCGGATAATTGTAATTTAAATTTTGTAATTTTAATTACGTTGGTTCGATGATGAGACGATCGCCGGAAGACGAAGACGTGTGACGAAGACGAAGAGGACGAAAAGCCGGGGGGGTCGATCATCCCCATGATCGATCCCCATGAGGATCGATCGACCCCATCCCGGGGGCTGCCCGCTAGGGTTTCTAGCCACGCCGGCCACCGGTGGTGGTGGCGCGTGGGCTGGGGGCGGCGGTTGTGGTGGTCCCGGGCGGTGGAGGTCGACGGTGGGGATGGCGTGGGATCTCCCAATCTCATGCTATTCCTACCAAGATCCACTTTCCCAATTAATTCGGATTTTTCCTTTTTGAGTACTTTCCTTTTGGAAACTCTCATGGTTTAGGAAAAGAATTAATTTAAATTAATTTTATTTTCTATTGATTTATTTCCTTCATGGAAATATTCATAGATTAGAAATTTAATTAATTTAGTACTAAATTTATTTTCCCTATTTGATTATTCCTACTCATGGGAATATTCATGGATTAGGAATAAAAATAAATTTGGAAAGTAGTAAGTCCTAATTTATTTTTCCTTGTTCTATTATAGATAACTTCTAGAGTATTCCAAATTTTATTTGGATAGATTATTCTAGAGTTTTAATAGAACTAGATAGGAAAATAAATAAAAAAAAATATTAATAATATTTAATTTTATTTTTGATATATTCGATTGACTTAATTTTCGAATTAAGTAATTTTTGGATTAATTGAAAATAAATAGATTTAAATATTAGAGATTAATATTCTCGTCACATGGAGCATTCAAGAACGAAGACTGAAGACTAGAAGATGCGTACGGAGATGGAATAAAGCCATGATAGTCGGAAAATAATTTTCTAGCATTATTTTGACTATGTGATACTATGTGCTTTATTGCTTGTATGCATGCTATATGTGTTTATTTTTATGCACTAGATAGCGTATCCCTATTATTATAAAAAGCTAAGTGGGAGAGGGGATGGAAACATTCCCATGGTCTCCATTGCTGTTCTCTTGGTGACTCTTATGGACTTTCGAAGTTCGTATAGACGAGTCATTGGAGGAGAATTCTTGTAATTCCTTTTACAAGAAACATTGATCAAATTTATCAAACAATGCCTAATTTGTCTTTCTGAAACTGACTTCAAGTCGACTCATTCTCACCCCGGGGAGTGGAATGGAGCCAGAGCCACTTGGTCATGTAGAGGACACAAATTAGAGACTTCCGTGCCATTCTTTGATAGATGGGTCGCTTGTCTGCTCGGCTCCCTCATTTATGAGAGATAGGGTCGTTCGCATGGCGAATCACTGGTTAGAAACTTTGAGTTTCACTTATGATTCTCCACGTCTTGATTTACGAGATTAAATGGATCAAGTAATTGGGAGTCAATTATAAAAGTCTCTTAGTATAGTAAACGTCCACACCACGTGGCTTGCTGTGCTGACGGACTTTGGATTAATTGATGTAGACAGTTGTAAGTAATTATGAAGAGTTGTGAAGTTATCGTAAACGTCCACACCACGTGGCTTGCGATGATGTAGCGATTCCAAGTAATTTACTTTGGTGCTGAGTAATGGTTTACACTTAGATACGCCTTATAGTATTCCTCCCCACGAGGTTCCGCTATAAGCGATGTATGACCAAAGAAAATCTAATTACTAAATCATTTGGGTGGGTAAACGTCCACACCACGTGGCTTGCCTTACCTGATGGGATTTTAGATGTGATTAGTAATTTAATGATGTTATTCCAGGGAGATAACGTCGGATATTAAATTAATTGTTTTTTTAAATGTGCTTATAGGTTTAGAGAATTGCTATGAATCCACTTTTGTTGATACTTGAGGAAATTAACGCACTGGTTCCATACTGTATTGAATGGAAAGAAGAGTTAGACATTGCTCAGACTGCAAAAGAGTACAATGACGTACTCAGTGAAACTTGTCCTCCTGGACTCACCATTAACTCAACTGAGGAGGAGATTTTTGACTTTGAAAGGTGGGGTAGTGCTCGTGCATTAGCCGCTAATCATGATGTCATGCTCAAACTCAAGTTGCTGTTTGGACATGATGAGAAGGCTAGAAAAGAGGCGATGAGGATACTCGTAAAGATCTGTTACTTCGATGAAACACTTGATCATGTTTTTGAGATGATGGATCTTTTGGACGAGTTGAAACAATCGCGAGCTCTTATAGCCAAAGCCAAAGGTTTCGGACCTAAAGGCAAGGGAAAGGAGAAGAAGACAAGAGGGTCCGATGGTCCTAAGGGACTTGGACCAAAGGGAGGGATAAAGAAGCCTTCTGGCAAACATCCCCAAGGAAAGCAGTCTGAGTACTGGGGGTCTACATCTTGTCCTCTCAAAGGTACAGATTTTTTCTTTAGTCGTAAAACATAGTCAGCGGTATTATCTACCAGAGTTCTGGTGTGTAGATATGGAACCACTGACGGTATGTGCATTCTAAATGCAGGGGTTCCAGAAAACCCAGCGACTTAGATAAGAAGAGTTCGAGTCCACTTGGGCAGAGCTGTTTAGGAAGCAGCGGTTGCAGTGGAAGACATTTATCTTTTTGATAATTATAGGATTTCATTTCAAGTTTATTGCTTTGTACCCTTCATTTTAGAAAGAACTTTTGTTCTGGATTTCTATTATTAATGGATATTTTATTTCTTTAATCATTCGATGGTTTAGACAAGAAATAATGGCGATATCTATTCTGGTACATTAGGTAGCAATATGTGAATGATGAATCCTTAGTCTACCACAATGCAACAAACCGTTATATATAACTTGTTTTACTTATTGGATGTATTTCTTTATCGACCATTGTACTTGTGAATTCTTGAACTTGGTAGTATCTATTCAAAAGGGATTCAAAAGGTCGAAATTGATTTGATCAATTATAGTTGGAGGAATGGACCTCCCGACCTAAGAATCGATCTTGAAAGATGATACAACTAAGTTACCCTTTCTGGGTAAAGGATGGAATTCGGACAAGTATTAAGAATGATCAAAGATGATATATGCAGACATATGTGTAATTAGAGAAGTACGAGTCGTTCTTTAAAGAATACTCGAAGGTGGATTAGAATACTTGATGTGCCATAAAAGCGGAGTGTTTTTCAACACAAAGCCATTATGGGGATCCTTCAAAGTATATCCATTAAAAGCCTTCGACTCGTTCGCGGAGGCTGTCACCTATCTAAATAACACATAGCATAAATCAAAGATTGAGATTAAATCTCAAACGACTGCACCATACACTGATGTGTAGACATGGTGTGTCAGGAATAAGAAATGGGATTCTAATAGTAAAAGAACAAGTTTGTTCGGAACTACCTATGTTCTATGGATATTTCTGGATACAATGACACATTCGATGTAATTGTAGAATATCCTAGAAGAACAAGTAATTGTATGTTCAATAGTACTACGAACCAGAATGGTGTCTTAGCCCGGTTCTTAGAGGAAGACTATTGGATGAACTACAATGCCCTAACTGACAAAGTAATTTATAAAGAGGAAAGAGTAGACTGAGAACCAGCCTAACCGAGTAGTAGTACACCACTAACTGCACCTAATGTTATTACTGTTATACACCGGAACGCCATTGCAGTGGGAGGTTGTTAAACAACCGGAGATGTTCATAAGACTAGAGGAGTTCGGACTCTGGATCTAGTAAAGATGAAATCGACCCCTAGATCTGCATAAGGGCAGTACTAGAACTAAATGTGCCTGCTTGGAACAATAAGGATTATTGTTAAGAGGCTAGATCATTTAGAGTACAAGCTTAGTAAATTCATTTATGGATTGAATTAAAGCTATGAATCGTGGAACTTGCAAATTGATGAGATAGTCCATTGTATGGATTCATCAAGAAGCATAGACAAGATTGGTGTATTGAAGACGTAATGGAAACAAGGTGGTGTTTCTCGGAATTTTATGTAGATAACACTTCATCATTGGCAACAATGTAAAAGCATTATCAGACATAAAATAGAGGTTGTCTAAGTAAATCGAAATATAAGATTAAGATGAAGTTGGGTCATGTTCTTAGAAATCTTTCGATCTCTAGATAAGAACATTTGTACTTCTCTTTAGATATCTTATACGATTATGGTTTGTTTTAAACATGCACTATTCTGAGAAAGGTTATTGCCTTTCGAGAACAGAATGCATCTATCTAAGGTATGTGTCTTGAACACATGAAGGAGATAAATATAGACAAAGCAGATTCTTACACTTTGAGTGTAAAGGGCTTTGTAAATGCGGTGTTATAAAACAAGAACCTGATATCAACTATGCGGTTAGCGTAGTGGGAGGATATCAAAGTAATCTGGATAAGAAATATTCGAATGCTGTAAAAGTACTTGGAAGTACAGGATTACTGGCAATACGAAATCTTCTTAGATTACGCTTTCTCAGATAAAAATCAGAGAATGGACCAGTGTAAGTCGATATCAGGCTATATGTTCACTTTTAGAAGAGGTGGAACCTAAGGAAGAAAGAGTGATAAGCGTGAAGCTTCTCGGACTCTATCATAAACCGAATAGCAGCCTCAGAGGCAGCGGAAATTTTGGTTAGGTTCCGGAATGACCTCTGAACTTGGATATGATTCTTGGTTCACCAAAGGCTATGTGAATAGCGGTGCATGGTAAACTGGAAGAAGTCATAAGTTCAAAAGGTGATGATAACACATAGAGCAAGTACCACCTGATACGAATCATCGTCAGAGAGACGACGTAGTAGTCGCCAAGATAACTTCAGAGCGGCAACCTAGAGTGCTCACTCACATAGTACTCAGAAGTACACCTTAAGCACGTGATGAGTATGGGAACCGGGAGTTTGGAGAAAATGACTAGACCTTAGTACAAGTGGGAGATTGTTGGAGTTGTGTACTTAATGTCTAGATTTGAGTAACGATAAACTCCCGATCATAGCATTTAATCTATTTAATTAATAAACAATTATTTGCATTTAATTAATTATGCAAAATATGGTTCTGGATTTTATACGTTGTAGTTAGTATGGTGTTGCATGGGCGCACAGAAGATCATACTATCGGTTACTCGTATTTAATCGAACAGTTGCTCACGACCTAGATGGACACGAACTAATCCATCGGTATAGTCGTTGTGTGAGAGAGAAAATAATTTATCTTAATTATTTTATCACACTTGTACACTTGGTGTATTGGGCGGATCAGCTTGAGATTCATCGATTAGGATTGCCGGCGATAATCGATTCGAGTCTCAGTGTATTTTATTCTTAATCCCCGATATTATTGCGGGTGTGTATATTTAATATAAGTGACTTTGATTACCAAAGGAATTAACCGATTTAATTATTGGGTTAATTACCGGTTAAGTTGGGTCACTATATTTTATATACGACATGCCGTGAATACTTGACGGGAAAGTGTATCCCGTAAGGGTTGATAATATCCCCGAGATGAGTTCATAAGGAATTATTATGTAAACCCTGCAGGTGGATTTAATCCGCATAATAATTAAGGTTGAATGGTACTAGTCTCGGATATAAGAGATGAATAATATTTATTGAGCAATAAATAAATTTATTCATGGATATTTAAATCTTAAATACACGGAATATATAATACTACCGGAGAAATATTATTTGATATAATATGGAATAATATTGGGAGTGCAATTTTATTTATATAGTGGAAAATAAATAAAATTTAATATTGATAAGGATTAATGGATTTGGGTTGGACCCAATTTAATCTTCAATATTTAGAAGCCCAATATTTATTCTCCTTATGATCCCCTACGTAGCCTATATAAGCACTACATGGTCTTCACTTTTCATAACACAATAATTGACCTACGCCAATCATAAAGTCTTGAGAGTGAGGAAGATCCATAGGAGTTCGATAGATCGTCGCCCACACGACGTTCGAACAAGGTGCAAGGAATACGTGGGAAGATCGCAAGGTCATCAAAGGTGTTTGATTTCGTTTCTCCGCACAACGAATCGAAGGTAAAAATCATAAACCCTCTCTTATGATTTCGTGTGAATTAATCGTAGTATATACATGAACACACGATCCGGTAAGCGTACGAACTTCGGGGACGGGGATTCGAGATCCCCGGCGAAGATCGAAAGGGGCGGCCGAAACCTAGGGTTTCGACCGCCGATAACCGCGCCAAGGAGGAGCCCCGGCTGGACGCCGGGGCACACGATCGACCAAGGGTCGATCGCTGGGGAAGCCGCCGTGGGCTGGAGCCACGGCAGATGGCCTCCCCGACCTCCCTGGACGGCGGCGTGCGCGCGGGGAAGCTCCGGCCGAAGCCGGAGCGGGCGATCGACCGAAGTCGATCGCGGAGGGCAGCCGCGGGCTGGTGCCGCGGCTGGGGGCCCTCCACCCCGAGAGGTGGTGGCGGTGAGTCGCCGGACTCACCGCCGGCGGGTGCTGATCGTATCAGCCCCGCGGGGATGCCGTGCATCCCCGACGATCGCCATGAACGGCGATCGCGAACCCTAGCGGGGTTCGGCTAGGGTTTCTAGCCGCGGGTTCATCCCGCGGCAGTGTTACTCTCGTCGAGCCCGGTTCGTTGGTGTTCGCGTTCGTGGATCCGACTCGTGGGATAAAATCGGCTGGGGGCGGGCTGCGTGTCTTCGGGCGCGTAGTCTCCAAAGGTCGGACTCCTGCGGATGAGTCGGGGATCCAATCTCCGGCGATGAAGGATTTCGGTCGGGTTGTCGTTTCCGCTTATTTCGATAACCCGGGATATCGATTTCCAGCACTTTCAATATATTTTATTTACATCGAGTTTCTGCGAAAAACTCTTGAGCAACTAACCTCGCTTTTATATCTCACCACATTATTATTCGTTTTCGTACGAACACCCATGTATATCCTTCTGGGATAATATTTTTATCCAGCGAGTAATGCTCAGCCTCAATTGCTCATTTCTATTTTCTTGAGTGCTGCTGGCACACTATTATAGATATAAGTTTTGGATCCAAATTTTCTAGAGCAACTCTTGAGGTAAATATGTCGTTGACTGATGGAGTTATATTCTAAATGTCTAGTTTAGTGACAATATGGAACTCCTTATCTGTGTTTTTCATTATCTATTAATCAAACTGTCGGCATTTTGTCTATCTTGTACTTGAATGCAATAGTCCTAGATATATACGTTGTAGACAGTATGGCGTGAGGAGACACGCGGAAGATCATACTGTCGGTTACTCGTATACTATCGAACAGAAGCTCACGACTTAGATGGACAGGGACAATCCATCGGTACGTCGTAGTGTGACTGGGTAATAGTTGGTCTTGACTATTATGTTACACTAGTACACTTGGTGTATTGAGCAGAACCACGGGAGGGCGTTCGATTTATACTAATCGACGTAATCGAACTAGACCTCAGAATTACGGATATACGAATTCTTAATCCCTATATAATTATAGGTGCGTATGTCCAATTCTCGGTTCTTTAACTTGCCAATGAGTGAGACTATTTGATTAGTCGAGATACTCGGTAAATTGGGAATCGGAATTGTACACACGGCATGCTATAGATTATAGACAGGAAACCGTGTCCCGTTTATCGGGTTGATAACGTCCCCGAGATGAGCTCATAAAGTTTATCATGTAAACCCTGCAGGTGGATTTGTTCCACATGATAATAAGGATGAGTGGTACTAGTCTCGGATAATAAGAAACGAATTAATTTAATTATTAGTAATTAAATAAATTCGTGGACGTTCGATATCTTAAACACGGGGAAAGTCGTATATGTAATTTCGGCGGATTTATTATTGTTGAAATAATATTAAAATTAATTTCGGGAATTCAATTATTATTTTATAGTGGAGTTAATAATAATTAAAATTGAAATCGATTAATTAAGGAATTGCGTTTACGTATTCCAAGTTAATTAATATTTCAATTTAGCCCTTAATTAATTTATCCTAAGGTCCCTAACGTAACTCTATAAAAACCCCCCTCCCGTACTCTCCTAAGACCTAACATTCGCCGCAATAATTCATTTCAGCAGAGAAAAATAATTGTTAGCGCAATTAAGTTTTTTTTTTCTCTGTTTAAATTAATTAGTTAACGCAATTAAAAATTATTCTCACAGAATAGTTTATACGCTGGTCTTGGAAAGGAGAGTACAGACGTGAGAACTCCAGCGGATCGTTGCCCACACAACGGCTGGAGAAGGGATCTGAGGCATACGTTAGAAGCATCTAAGGTCTCAACAATCGACCGAGAGGTATGAGATCGAATTCTCTATTCCGCTATTTATTCGATCTAATTCTCGTTGATCATACATGAACGTAGATCGGATTCCGGGGTCGTGGATCGTGTTCCTCGACTACTGGGGGGTCTAGGACCTCCGGAACGGTAGTCGGATGAGGAAAAACGACCCGGAAACGAGCCCGGAACAGCAACGTCACGTTGCTGTTCGCGGACAAAACGGCGGTCGCCAAAGGGCAAACGGCGGTCGCCGTTTGCAGTTCCTTTCAGCGACCGCTGGACTGCTTTCGGCGGTCGCCGAATCGATGCAGTCCAGTTCCGTTTCGTGCGGTTGTCCTTCGGGGCGATGGCTGGGCATGATTCGGGATAAGGGCTGTTAAGCGAACGAAGTAGTGACTTCGGAGGTCGACTGGGATGGTTCGGATGTTCGAGCAATCGAACGAACGCATCCCGGAGAGTCGAAATCCAACAATTGGTATCAGAGCCGGTTTGTGCGTTCTTGTATTGTTTGCGAGTTTTGTTTTGCAGGATAACCCGATTATTATGGTCATATGTTTATGTACTGTTTATTGTGGTTTGTTAAACTCTCGGGATTGTCGAGATTTTTGTTTTTGTCGTTGCTTGCTTGTAATAGTTAAAACGACGGGTTGAGTCGTTTAGGTTTTATTTTCGTTTTTCGTTTATCCGGGTGTATAGGATCGATCAAAATGTATAGGATCGATGCCGGAAGTAGTTAGCTTTACCTTGTAATGTTGCTGCTGCTTGGTGGATCGAGACGAGATCGAAGGCCGGACGAACGGGGGTCGAGAAGTCGAACCCGCGGCTGCTGAAGGGCAAACGGCGGTCGCCGTTTTTCAAACGGCGGTCGCCGTTTCGGTGTTTTCTTGGCAGCAGCTTGCGGGGGTTCGACGGACATCACGGATCGCTTGTCGAGGGCCCGGGATGATACTCCAGTGGGAGGAGTTCGTCTCTTGGTCCTTAGACGAGTCGGTGATGGACCGAGACCTAGACGAGCAACGAGACGAAGATCCGAGACGTGCATTGAAGACTTTAAAGACCATAATAATCGGGCCACGTTAATTGCTTCTTGTGTGTTTAACGTGTTTTATTATGCTTTAATTTCATATGCATGTGAATGTTATCCCTTTCGTAAAAACTAAGTGGGAGAGGGATTGGAAACAATCCCGCGGTCTCCATTCTCTGTTTTGATAGTGATGTGTGTCGCTTACGAGTTGGCTTTAGTGTCATCCTCCCTATCGGATAAAGTTGACACACGGATATCACTGGATCAAAATTCGAATTCAATTCCATTTATAGAATTGAACACTTAAGTTTTTCAAAGCAATGCCTAATCTGTCTTTCAAAGACTAATTTCAACTCGACTCATTCTCACCCCGGGGAGTGGAATGGAGCCAAAGCGCTTGGTTATGTCGATGACACAGATTAGAGACATTCGAGTCATTTGATGACTAGATCGATTGTCTGGTTGGCTCCCTCACTTTGTGAGAGATAGGGCTCAATTGCATGATTGATCGCTGGTTAGAAACTTAGAGTTTCACTTACGAGATATCAAGCTTTGATTAACGAAATTGTGAAATTTATTAAATGGAATTCAATTAACAAAGTTGTTTGTTTAGTAAACGTCCACACTATCGTGGCTTACTAGACGGAAACGGAACTTTGGGTTAATTGAGGCTCGACAGTTATAGGAAATCGTAAAGGGACCGCATGTCAACGTAAACGTCCACACTAACGTGGCTTGCGGTGGGCGTGTAGTTTCCGAGCGGTTAACTTAGTACTGAGAAATGGTATACACTTAGGTACGCTTTACAGTATCCTCCCCATCGGAGTCACTGCTGTAATGATGTACGACCGAAGTAAAAGTCCAGTTATAAAATCATTTGGACTAGTATACGTCCACATGAACGTGGCATGCTAGTCTGATGGGATTTTAGGATTGATTGGTAGATTTAATGATATTAATTAAGGGAGTTAATATCGAATTAAATTTGACAGTTTGATTTGTCTCTTTTATAGATATGGCACTCAACCCGCTATCCATGATACTAAAAGAGAACAAACTCACTGGTCCGAACTATATTGACTGGAAACGAAACTTGGACATTGTCCTGACTGCTGAGGAGTACAAATATGTACTCCATGAGGATTGTCCTGATGAACCTATTGACACCTCTACTCCTGAGGAAAAGGAAGCTCATCGGAAGTGGGTCAAGGCTAATCAGATGGCGCGGTGCTACATTTTGGCTTCTATGTCAAATGTGCTGCAACATCAGCATGAAGCCATGACCACTGCCTATGATATGATGCTTAACCTCAAGGAGATGTTTGGTAGTCAGGATAGGGCAGCCAGGCAAGATGCCATGAGGCAACTCATGACGGCCACTATGTCCGAAGGAACGCCCGTGAGGGATCACGTTCTTAGGATGATAGGCTATCTGAATGAGATAGAGATTATGGGAGGATCTATCGATGGGGAAACCCAGATCGATATAGTGCTCCAGTCTCTGCCTAAGAGTTTTGAGCAGTTCCGCCTGAACTATAACATGAACAAGAGGTTATATACGTTGGCGGAACTCCTGACTGAACTCCAGGCGGCAGAGGGAATCTTTAAGAAGTCTCAGGCACTTGTGGCTGTGAAACTTCCTGGCCCTCCGGGGACTAAGAGGAAGAAGAAGCAAGGACGGAAACCCAGTGGACCCAGCAATGGTGGACCACGGAATGGAGTGAACAAGCCCAAGGGCAAGTGTTTCCGTTGCAAGCAGTCTGGACATTGGAAGTCTAATTGTCCTCTCAGACAAGGAGGTATGAACTTTTCCTTAGTCACTGAAACATGTTTAGCGGTGTTATCCACCGGTACCTGGTGTGTGGATACGGGAGCCACTGATCATGTCTGCAATTCTTTGCAGGGGTTCCAGGAAACCCGGCGGCTTAGAGAGGGAGAGATCACCATCTACATGGGCAATGCTACGAAAGTGGCGGCGGTTGCAGTGGGAGATGTTCATTTGTCTTTTAATAATAAAGTTTTAGTATTGAATGATTGTCTTTATGTACCAAACTTTAGAAAGAACCTTGTTTCGGTTTCTAAGTTGGTTTTGAATAAATATTCTGTTTCTTTTGATAGTTCTGTTATTATCAAAAAGAATGGTGAGTATATCTGTTCTGGTACATTGATAGGCAACTTATATATACTGAATCCTGATTATTCCACGATGCAACGAGTAGAGTCTTTTAACACATCTAGTACCAATAAGAGAAAGGAGCCTTCTAGGATGAATCAAAAGTACTTGTGGCATCTTAGGCTAGGTCATATTAACTTGGGTAGGATTCAAAGGTTGATAACTGATGGAATACTCAGTAGTGTGAAAGATGAGGACTTTCCAACCTGCGAATCATGCCTGGAAGGAAAAATGACCAAGCGACCCTTTAGTGATAAAGGGTATAGATCCAAGGAAGTACTAGAGTTGATTCACTCTGATTTGTGCGGGCCTTTATCTGTCCAAGCGAGAGGAGGTTATGAATATTTCGTAACCTTCACTGATGATTACTCAAGGTATGGTTTTATATACCTGATGCGCCGCAAGAGCGAGTGCTTTGACAAGTTCAAGGAGTACAAAGCTCTTGTGGAGAACCTTCATGGTAAAACCATAAAGACTCTACGATCTGATCGTGGAGGAGAGTACCTCTCGGGAGAGTTTAAGGCGTACTTATTAGAGAATGGGATTGATTCCCAGATGACTGCACCATACACGCCCCAGCAGAATGGTGTAGCAGAAAGAAGGAATAGGACTCTTATGGAAATGGTAAAATCTATAATGAGTTATTCAGAACTACCAGTTTCGTTCTGGGGATATGCCTTGGAAACAGCGGCGTATATCCTGAACTTGGTTCCTTCTAAATCAGTCCCTAAGACGCCCTCGGAATTGTGGACCGGGCGAAAGCCGAACTTGAAACACATTCGGATCTGGGGTTGTCCAGCACATGTGCTGAAGCATGGGGCTGATAAATTGGAATCTCGTTCAGATATTCGGTTGTTTATAGGATATCCTAGAGGAACGAAAGGTGGTCTATTTTATAGTCCTCAGGACCAGAAGATCGTTGTTAGCACCAACGCTCGGTTCTTGGAAGAGGATTATATAATGGACCACAAGCCCAAAAGTGAGATAATACTAAACGAACTGAGAGGGGACGATCAAGGCTTAGATCCAACCGAACCGAGTGATACGCCACCACAGTCTGCACCTGTAGTTACTGAGGTTACACCGGAGCCTCGTCGTAGTGGGAGGGTTGTTCGACAACCCGATAGGTTCATGTTTATAGGTGAGTCTTCGGACTTGTTACCTGGAGAACATGAAGCCGATCCCTGGACCTATGACGAGGCGCTTAAAGATCAAGATGCTCAGTCTTGGCAAAAAGCGATGAAATCTGAGATTGAATCAATGGATTCAAATCAGGTCTGGAATCTTGTTGCACCGCCCAAAGGTGTAAAAGCCATTGGTTGCAAGTGGGTGTACAAGAGGAAAAGAGGATCTGACGGGAAGGTTGAAACCTTCAAAGCTAGGCTTGTTGCGAAAGGGTATACTCAGAAAGAAGGGATCGATTATGAGGAAACCTTTTCGCCGGTAGCTATGCTAAAGTCGATCCGGATTCTTTTGTCTATAGCATCTTATATGGATTATGAGGTGTGGCAAATGGACGTCAAGACAGCATTCTTGAATGGGAATCTTGACGAGACCATTTACATGAGACAGCCAGAAGGTTTCATTAAGAAAGGCCAAGAGCATCTAGTGTGTAAGCTAAACCGATCCATTTATGGATTGAAGCAAGCTTCTAGATCTTGGAACATGCGGTTTGATGAGGTTATCCAGTCTTATGGATTCATTCAAAGCATGGACGAGTCGTGTGTATACCGGAGATGTGACGGAAACAGTGTAGCGTTTCTCGTGCTTTATGTAGACGACATCCTTCTAATTGGCAACAATGTGAAGATGTTGTCGGACATAAAGGGATGGTTGTCCAAACAATTCGATATGAAAGACTTAGGACAAGTTGGGCATGTTCTTGGGATCAAGGTTATAAGGGATCGCCGGAAAAGAACATTAAGCTTGTCCCAGGCTTCATATATTGATACGATTCTGGCTCGTTTCAACATGCAGAATTCCAAGAGAGGTGCTCAACCTTTCTGCCATGGAATTCATCTATCTAAAGACATGTGTCCCAAAACACAAAAGGAGATAGATTACATGAAGAAGGTTCCTTATGCTTCGGCAGTAGGAAATCTAATGTATGCCATGTTGTGCACGAGACCTGATATCTGCTATGCCGTGGGCATGGTAGCTAGATATCAGAGTAACCCTGGACAGGGTCACTGGACTGCTGTAAAGAACATTCTTAAGTACCTGCGAAGGACTAGGAATTATGTTCTGAGTTACAAAGCGTCCGAGTTGATTCCTATTGGTTACACAGACTCGGATTTCCAATCTGATAAGGATCAGCGAAAGTCTACATCAGGCTATGTGTTCACATTGGGAGGTGGAGCAGTCTCATGGAAGAGTGTTAAGCAGAAATGCATTTCGGACTCTACCATGGAAGCCGAATATGTAGCAGCCTCTGAGGCAGCTAAAGAATCGGTGTGGCTCCGGAACTTCCTTATGGACTTGGATGTGGTTCCTAAAATGCCTAGAGCTATCACAATTTATTGTGACAATAGCGGTGCAGTGGCAAATGCAAAGGAACCACGAGCCCACAATACGAGTAAACACATAGATCGCAAGTACCACCTGATTAGAGACATCGTCAGGAGAGGCGATGCGGTTGTCACCAAGATTGCATCAGCGGATAACCTGGCTGACCCCTTTACGAAGGCACTTCCAGCGGAAGCGTTCAAGAGACACGTGAAGGGGATGGGTATCGGATGTATGGTAGAGGGCAACTAGAGATTTAGTATAAGTGGGAGATTGATGGAGTTATATTCTAAATGTCTAGTTTAGTGACAATATGGAACTCCTTATCTGTGTTTTTCATTATCTATTAATCAAACTGTCGGCATTTTGTCTATCTTGTACTTGAATGCAATAGTCCTAGATATATACGTTGTAGACAGTATGGCGTGAGGAGACACGCGGAAGATCATACTGTCGGTTACTCGTATACTATCGAACAGAAGCTCACGACTTAGATGGACAGGGACAATCCATCGGTACGTCGTAGTGTGACTGGGTAATAGTTGGTCTTGACTATTATGTTACACTAGTACACTTGGTGTATTGAGCAGAACCACGGGAGGGCGTTCGATTTATACTAATCGACGTAATCGAACTAGACCTCAGAATTACGGATATACGAATTCTTAATCCCTATATAATTATAGGTGCGTATGTCCAATTCTCGGTTCTTTAACTTGCCAATGAGTGAGACTATTTGATTAGTCGAGATACTCGGTAAATAGGGAATCGGAATTGTACACACGGCATGCTATAGATTATAGACAGGAAACCGTGTCCCGTTTATCGGGTTGATAACGTCCCCGAGATGAGCTCATAAAGTTTATCATGTAAACCCTGCAGGTGGATTTGTTCCACATGATAATAAGGATGAGTGGTACTAGTCTCGGATAATAAGAAACGAATTAATTTAATTATTAGTAATTAAATAAATTCGTGGACGTTCGATATCTTAAACACGGGGAAAGTCGTATATGTAATTTCGGCGGATTTATTATTGTTGAAATAATATTAAAATTAATTTCGGGAATTCAATTATTATTTTATAGTGGAGTTAATAATAATTAAAATTGAAATCGATTAATTAAGGAATTGCGTTTACGTATTCCAAGTTAATTAATATTTCAATTTAGCCCTTAATTAATTTATCCTAAGGTCCCTAACGTAACTCTATAAAAACCCCCCTCCCGTACTCTCCTAAGACCTAACATTCGCCGCAATAATTCATTTCAGCAGAGAAAAATAATTGTTAGCGCAATTAAGTTTTTTTTTTTCTCTGTTTAAATTAATTAGTTAACGCAATTAAAAATTATTCTCACAGAATAGTTTATACGCTGGTCTTGGAAAGGAGAGTACAGACGTGAGAACTCCAGCGGATCGTTGCCCACACAACGGCTAGAGAAGGGATCTGAGGCATACGTTAGAAGCATCTAAGGTCTCAACAATCGACCGAGAGGTATGAGATCGAATTCTCTATTCCGCTATTTATTCGATCTAATTCTCGTTGATCATACATGAACGTAGATCGGATTCCGGGGTCGTGGATCGTGTTCCTCGACTACTGGGGGGTCTAGGACCTCCGGAACGGTAGTCGGATGAGGAAAAACGACCCGGAAACGAGCCCGGAACAGCAACGTCACGTTGCTGTTCGCGGACAAAACGGCGGTCGCCAAAGGGCAAACGGCGGTCGCCGTTTGCAGTTCCTTTCAGCGACCGCTGGACTGCTTTCGGCGGTCGCCGAATCGATGCAGTCCAGTTCCGTTTCGTGCGGTTGTCCTTCGGGGCGATGGCTGGGCATGATTCGGGATAAGGGCTGTTAAGCGAACGAAGTAGTGACTTCGGAGGTCGACTGGGATGGTTCGGATGTTCGAGCAATCGAACGAACGCATCCCGGAGAGTCGAAATCCAACATTGACGACTTTTTATTTTTCCATTTGATGACAATTCAATATATCAACCAAAGCATTTCCCATAATATTTAATTTGGTTGTTCCGCAATCCCACGATATATTATCATGTGCACATGCTTTTTCAATGGGATTTTCATCTAACTCTCTTTAGGAGATTTTGAGGGTGACTAAATTTTATTACCACAGATTTATTTTATATCTTGAGATCGATCTACTACGCTTCGGGCGTATATTAGAATAAACATTTGAGTTGATCTCTTTGTTATTTGAACTTTTATAGTTCATTTTTCACAAATATATGTGATTTTGTCACACCTTCATTAATTTGGCAGATTACTTGCTGAATATTGCAAGTCACTTATTTTCATGAACTTCGGGTTCAATTGATTGGTGCATGGATCTAGAATTAAAGATCGTTTTCATTCCATGAAATTTCTCGGCATTTATAATTTTTATATTCTTATTTCCCCCTAATGCCGGGAAATGATCTTCGTTAAATATGCAACTTAGCGTAATTGATATAAACCGATCTTCTGGATCGTGATCTTCTGGATCATGGGCTTGAGATATTTAATATACCTTATTTTCTAATATGTCTGTTCATGAAAATACGCTCTAGTGGTGATATGAATATAAGTTGCATATTTCAAATTAATTCGCAGATGGGAAATAACAATTTCCACGCACTTAATAATAATCATGATATGCATCATTTTCAATTTTTACCAATGATCCTTCGGGGATCTATATATTAGGTTTTACCAATGATCCTTCGGGGATACAAAATCTTTACCAATGATCTTTCGAGGATAAAAATAAATCTCAATATATAATTTTCTCACAAACTACGTTTAATTGGAATCGAGTTTTTCGATATTCCATTAATACCCACATAATAGATACATTTGTTTTCGATTTTCAGAAGATATCCTTCAGGGATAAATCATACGACGAGAACAATCGCGTTTTACTATGAGTATGATGATGTAACTTATTGCTACAAGCAATTTGATTTGATATTTCAGCGGGAATATCATATCATGTTCTTCAAGAACATTTAATACGTATTGCTACTACGGAGCAATTTAATTTGATATTTCCAAACTTATTGCTACTACAGGAGCAATTTAATTTGATATTTATGGAATACTATCAAATCATTATTTCTTCCAGAACAGTTAATATAATATTTAAACCAGGAGTATATGTTCTTCAGGAACATTCAATTTAATTGATTATTAAGAATACTTGATTTGATATTACTTCAGGAATATCAAATTATAATGCGACTCAAACTTGTGAGGTGTTACTTTCATGATAGCTTTATTATATGCTTCGACAGATTTTAAATCTCATAATCCAATGTAGAGTCAATCATACCACGTTTTGGTAGCACGACCAACTTCATGTGATCGTATCTTTCTTTTAAATCTTTCCACAAAGATAGCGGATCTTTCACGATGAATTTTCAAAGATATTTTCGAGATTATTAGTATATAATCATCATCAATTTGATATTGATATTTCTACAGGAATATCACATCACGATGTTCATCAGAAACATTTAATTTTGATATTTCATCAGGAATATCATATCATGTTCTTCAGGAACGTTTAATTTTGATATTTCTTCAAGAATATCATATTACAATGTTCTTCAGGAACTTAATCATAATTAATTTGATATTACTTCAGGAATATCAGATTATAATGTTCTTCGGGAACATATGATATTACTTCAGGAATATCATATTACAATGTTCTTCGGGAACATATCACTTTTGTGAAGAAGGGAGAAGAAGTAGATATATTTATAATTATTTAATAAATATAAACAAAATATAAATTCTTGCCTTGTACTTCGATCTTGGATGTGTAGAACTTCGATAAAGAACGCGGTTGAGCTTTCGTGCTGATAACGTGTTATAAACTCAAAGGAATTGAGAGAGAATAATATAGTAGAAAGAGAGACAATATAAGAGGAGAATAGAATTGTTATGAATTGTTGTATTCATTCATATGGGGAGACCCCTTTATATAGGATACAAAGTAGGGTTTCTGTCTTGTTCAACAAGAAAGAGTAAACTAGTCATTCACTAATTAATAATATTCATAACAATTTTTAAAATTTTTGTAGCCAATAAAAGCGTTAAATTCGCAACGAAACGAAAAAAATATTATTTTAATTTTTTTATACGAAATCGCCTAAACCCGATTAATCCCCGTCTGTTCTTTTGGACTGAAACTGGCTGAACTGAACTGAACTTAAGCGATCTGAACTGAACTGAATTGATTTTTTTATAAAAATAAATAATAATTTGTATAAATTATTAAATATATTTTTAAAAATATTAATAATATTATGACGGTAACTAGATTTTATATTTAAAATTATAGATTCAAATTATTTTTTATTTATTTTATTTTAATTTATTTTGAAACGAACTGAATTAAACTGAACTGAAGTGATCTGAATTTTAGAACTGAACTGAATTGAAGCGATCTGAACTGAACTGAACTGGACTGAAATTAAGTTCAAAAGAACTTACCCGCCTAAATCCGCCTTGACCCGCCTAGCCGCCTAAAATAGAGAATTCATGCGGTTTATGATGGAGTTGTATACTTAATGTCTAGATTTAAGTAACGTAAACTCCCGGTACATGTCATTTAATCTATTTAAATAAATAAACAATCATTTGCTTTTAATTATTTATAATTAAATATATGCAAATTATAGTCCTAGATTATATACGTTGTAGTTAGTATGGTGTGCGACGTCACACGGAAGATCATACTATCGGTTACTCGTATATTGATCAAACAGTAGCTCACGACCCAGATGGACAGTGATCAATCCATCAGTATAGTCGTTGTATGAGAGATAAAATAATTGGTCTTAATTATTTTATCATACTTGGTGTATTGGGTGGATCGCTTGAGATTTATCGATTAGGATTGCTTTAGATAATCGATTTAAGTATCAGTGTATTTTATTCTTAATCCTTAATATTATTGCGGGTGTGTGCATTTAATATTAGTGACTTTGATTTTCCAAAGGAATTGACCGATTAGAAAACCGGTCGATTACGGACAAAGTTAGGTCACGGTATTTTATATATGACATGCCGTGAATTCTTGACGGGAAAGTGTGTCCTCGAAAGGGTTGATAATGTCCCCGAGATGAGTTCATAAGGAATTATTATGTAAACCTCATGAGTGAATTTGTTCCGCATAATAATTAAAGTTGAATGATACTATTCTCGGACTATAAGAGATGAATAAATTAATTAGCAATAAATTTAATTTATTCATGGACATTTATATCTTAAACACACGGAATAAATAATACTACCGGAGATAATATTATTTGATATAATATGGTATAATAATGAGAGTGCAATTATATTTATATAGTGGAAAATAAATATAATTAATAATAGTGGATTAATAGATTTTGGCTTGGGCTCAATTTAATCATTATTATTAGAAGCTCAATATACCACCTCCTTTAGATCCCCTACGTATCCTATAAAAGCACTACATGGTCTTCACAATTCAAGACACCAATAAGAAAGGAATTATCATACTTGATATTCTAGAGAGTTCGTGAAGGATATCCATAGGAGTTCGGAGGATCGTCGCCCACACGACGTTCGAACGGAGTGCAAGGAATACGCGTGAAGGTCTAGAGGTCTTCAACTAAAGATCTCGTTTCTCCGCACAACGAGAACAAAGGTAGAAATCATAAACCCCCTTTTATGATTTTGTGTTAATATCGTGATATGCACATGAACCAAGATCCGGGACGAACGAACTCCGCGAACAGGGATACGCGATCCCCGACGGAGATTGAAGGTACCCTCGGCTGGGAGCCGAGGGTGGCGGTCGAGCCCTAGGGCTTCGACCGCCGGCAGCGATCGAAGGGGAGCCCCGGCTAGACGCCGGGGCAAGCGATCGACCTAGGGTCGATGGCTGGGGGCTGCCGCGGGCTGGTGCCGCGGCGGGCGCCCCCTCCCTGGACGGTGGTGGCGGTGAGTCGCCGGACTCACCGCCGGGGGCTGCTACGAGCTGTTGGAAATCGATATCCCGGAATTAATAAATTTAAATTAATAAATCATCTAATTAATTCCGACCGAAATCCTTCGAATATCCGGATTGTCAAAATTGCGGAACCGACAATCCAATCGAAATCCTTTCGCCGGAAACCACCGCAAACCACCACGCATGACCGGAGCCCGACCAAGGTAGCCGCCGTGGGATGAACCCACGGCAAACCCTAGCCGTGCCCCACGAGGGGCTCGCGATCGCGGTGGGCGATCGCATGGGGATGCATCGTGCATCCCCGGGCTGCTCGTAGCAGCCCCCGGCGGTGAGTCCTCGATCCGCTCAATACACCAGTACACTTGGTGTATTGAGCGGATCTGCTTGAGATTCATCGATTAGGATTGCCGGCGATAATCGATTTAAGTCTCTGTGTATTTTATTCTTAATCCCCGATATTATTGCGGGTGTGTATATTTAATATAAGTGACTTTGATTTACCAAAGGAATTAACCGATTTAATTATTGGGTTAATTACCGGTTAAGTTGGGTCACTATATTTTATATATGGCATGCCGTGAATACTTGACGGGAAAGTGTATCCCGGAAGGGTTGATAATATCCCCGAGATGAGTTCATAAGGAATTATTATGTAAACCCTGCAGGTGGATTCGTTCCGCATAATAATTAAGGTTGAATGGTACTAGTCTCGGATATAAGAGATGAATAAATTAATTAGCAATAAATTAATTTTATTCATGGATATTTATATCTTAAATACACGGAATAAATAATACTACCGGAGAAATATTATTTGATATAATATGGTTTAATATTGGGAGTGCAATTAATTTTATATAGTGGAAAATAGAATTAATTAATATTAATGGATTAATAGATTTGGGCTTGGGCTCAATTTAATCATTAATATTGGAAGCCCAATATTCCACCTCCTTAAGATCCCCTACGTAGCCTATAAAAGCACTACATGGTCTTCTCTATTCTCATAACTTGAAGATCACAATTCTAGAGAGAGAAAGTAGAGAGGGAGATCCATGGAGTTCGGTAGATCGTCGCCCACACGACGTCCGGACTAGTGCAAGGAATACGCGGGAAGATCTCAAGGTCGTCAAATTGAGTTCTTCGTTTTTACGAACAACGAGAACGAGGTAAATCGTAAAACCCTCTTTATGATTTTATCGTTTTAATTATCGTGAAAATATCATGAACAAGATCCGAGAGATGAGACTCGACACGAGGTCGAACCGGGCGGTGGTGGGCGCGTACCACCGGACCGCCGGCGGCTCGACGGCTCATTCGGATCGGTCGAAGGGCGTGAGCCTCGGCTGGACGCCGAGGACTCAATCGAGCAAGGCTCGTTCGCCCGCACGGGCTCGGTCGTGAGCTGCGGGGTTTCCTGCAGCGGACTCACGGGCTGTCCGAGCCCCTCCCGTACGCACCGCACGAGGCTCCAGCGGGCTGCTGGAGCAGCCCCGCTCGCACGGTGCGAGCACCGCTCGCGCGGGCTGGTCGCCGCTCGCACGGCTGGACCGCCGCTCGCGCGGCGGTGGGCTGTTGGTGATCGCAAGCCACGGCTGGACCGTGTCTGGTCGTGCGATCACCGGGCGAGGGCTGGGCGTGCCAAGGGGGCTGCCAAGGGCAGCCCTAGGCGGCTGCCTTGAACAGCCGCGAGTCCCACGAGGGGACTCGACCGAACAGCCGCGGCTTTGCCGTGTTAGGGTTTTGGTTGAGTCCGGCGCTTCGTGGTGGTTCGTGGCGGATTGTTCCGGCAACCGGGAGTCGATTGGAGTTGTCGTTCCGCATTTTGACAACTCCGGATATTCGATCTCCGAAGGATTTCGTTCGGAATTAATTAGATAATTTATTTATTTAAATTTATTAATTCCGGGATATCGATTTCCAACAATTGGTATCAGAGCGTTGGTTTTAGTTCATGGTATTTTTCGATAAATTGTTCTACCTTGCAGGGTTTCCGATTATTATGGCTAGATTTAATTATTGTTAATTAATGTCATAATAATGTTCTTGATTATTAAACTCTCGGTGATGTCAATATTTGTTCTTGTGTGGTGAATACTTGTTCTTAATTTTTCCGGAAATTGTTTGAGGTCGTTTTCATGAGAGAATCGATACCGGATAGCGTAGTAATAAATTTGTGATTTATTTTACGTTGGATCGAGGACGAAACGACGACCGGAAAAGTGTGACGGAGGAGACGAAGAGAGGGAGGACTCGATTGGCCATCCCCATGGCCGATCCTTGGAGGGTCGATCGACCACCATGAGGAGTTCGACTCCTCTAGGTGAGGTGGTCGATCATGATGGACATGGGAATCCCCATCCCATGTTCGTCTAGGCCAAGATTCAACTTTCCTAAATTATTCGGTTTTCCTATTTTGAGTATTCCTATTTTTTGGGAATTCTCATGGAATAGGAAAAGAATTAATTTAGAATAAATTTATTTTTCCTTATTGATTATTCCTATTCTTGGGAATTTTCATAGATTAGGAAAAGGAATAAATTTATAATTAATTTATTTTTCCTATTTAATTATTCCTTTATGAAATTTTTAATGGATTAGGAAAATAATTAATTTGGAAAGTTTAGGAGTCCTAAATTAATTTTTCCTTATTTAATTATTCCTTTATGGAATTTTTAATGGATTAGGAAAGGATTTAATTTGGAAGGACTAGGAGTCCTAAATTATTTTATTTTCTTATTTCATTATGGAAATCATCTAGAATATTCCAAGTGGGTCTTGGATAGATTATTCTAGAGATTTAATGAAGTAGAAAGGGAAAATAAAATAAATTATTTTATTTCCTTATTTCATTATAGAAGTCTTCTAGAATATTCCAAATGGGTCTTGGATAGATTATTCTAGAGATTTAATGAAGTAGAAAGGAAAATAAAAATAATAAAAATATTAATAATATTTAATTTTATTTTTGATATATTCGATTGACTTAATTTTCGAATTAAGTAACTTTTGGATTAATTGAAAATAAATAGATTTAAATATTGGAATTAATATTCCCGTCACATGGAGCATTCAAGAACGAAGACTAAAGACTAGAAGACGCATACGGGGATGCGATAAAGCCATAATAGTCGGAAAATAATATTCTAGTATTATTTTGATTATGTGATAATATTCTATGTGCTTTATTTCATGTATGCATGCTTATGTGTATTTAATTATGCATTAGATAGCGTATCCCTTTATTATAAAAAGCTAAGTGGGAGAGGGTATGGAAACATATCCATGGTCTCCATTGCTGTTCTCTTGGTGACTTTTATGAACTTTCGAAGTTCATATAGATAAGCCATTGGAGGAGAATTCTTGTAATTCCTCTTACGAGAAACATTGATTAAAGTTTATCAAACAATGCCTAATTTGTCTTTCCAAAACTGATTTCAAGTCGACTCATTCTCACCCCGGGGAGTGGAATGGAGCCAAAGCCACTTGGTCATGTCGAGGACACAAATTAGAGACTTTCGTGTCATTTGATGACTAGATCGATTGTCTGCTCGGCTCCCTCATTTATGAGAGATAGGGTCGTTCGCATGGTGAATCACTGGTAAGAAACTTCGAGTTTCACTTATGATTCTCCGCGTCTTGATTTACAAGATTGAATGGATCAAGTAATTGGGAGTCAATTATAAAAGTCTCTTGGTGTAGTAAACGTCCACACCACGTGGCTTGCTATGCTGACGGATTTTGGATTAATTGATGTAGACAGTTGTAAGAAATTGTGAAGAGTTGTGAAGTTGTCGTAAACGTCCACACCACGTGGCTTGCGGTGATGTAGCAATTCCAAACGATTTACTTTGGTACTGAGTAATGGTTTACACTTAGATACGCATTATAGTATTCCTCCCCACGAGGTTCCGCTATAAGTGATGTATGACCGAAGCAAATCTAATTGCTAAATCATTTGGATGGGTAAACGTCCACACCACGTGGCTTGCCATATCTGATGGGATTTTAGAGGCGATTAGTGATTTAATGATATTATTTAAGGGAGATAATATCGGAGATTAAATCAATTGTTTGTTGTTATATGTGCTCATAGATTAGGGAATGGCTTTGAACCCACTTTCTGTGATACTTGAGGAATTTAAACTCACTGGTCCCTAAATGTAATGATTGGAATAGAGATCTAGACATTACCCAAACTGTTAAAGAGTGCAAGGTTGTACTCAGTGAGCTTTGTCCTCCCGAGCCTACAAATGTCTTAACTGATGAGGAAAGGACTGATTTTGATATCATGTTCAAACTCAAGGAGATGTTTAGACATGACATATGCGGCTAGACAAGAAGCGATGAGGATACTCATAAAGGCCAGTCGCTTCGAGGAAACGCTTAAACACGTTTTTGAGATGATTGACCTTTTAGACGAGTTGAGACGGAAATCGCAAGCTCTTGTAGCCAATACCAAAGGTTTTGAACCAAAGGGTAAAATCGGGGGAAAGGAAAAGCAAGCAAAGAAACCCAGTGTTCTTGGACCACGAGATAGGACGAGAAAGCCATGAGGCAAGAGTTCTCGATGCAAACAGTCTGGGTACTGGAAGTCTGATTATCCTCTCAAAGAAAGTACGAAATTTTTCTTTAGTCGTAAAACATAGTCAGTGGTATTATCTACCGGAACCTGGTGTGTAGATATGGAACCACTGACGGTATGTGCATTTTAAATGCAAGGGTTCCAGGAAACCCGACGACTTAGAAAAGAAGAAATCGTAGTCTACATGGGCAATGCTGTAGAGGAGGCAGCAGTTGCAGTGGAGGACATACTATAGGATTTCATTTTGGGTTATTGCTTTTATGTACCTTTCAAATTAGAAAGAACTTTGTTCTGGATTTCTAATAAATGGATATTTTATTTCTTTTAATCACTTGATGGTTATAAGAAGAAATAATGATATTATCTATTTTGGTACATTGGCTAGCAATATATAAATGATGAATCCTGAGTCCACCACGATGCAACGAACCGTAGTATGAAACTCGTTTTACTAATAAGAGATTTCTTTATCAATTATACTTGTGGATTCTTATGCTGAGTCATGTTTATTCAAATAAGAAGTTCAAAGGTCGAAAATTGATATTTTGATCAATTAAGTTGAAGGAGTGGACCTTCCGACCTAAGAATCTAATTTGGAAGATAATATGACTAAGCAATCCTTTATGGATATAAGATGTAAGATCCGGACAAGTATAAGAATTGATTAACTCTGATGTATGCAGACCTATGTCTACTCAGACAATAAGGTACGAGTACTTCATTTGATGATTACTCGAGAAATGAATTAGAGTACCTGATGTGCCACAAAAGCAAGTGTTTTGACAAGTCAATGGACACTAAGCAAATGTGGAGAACCATCAAGGTATATCCATTTCTAGCCTGCGATTTGATCGCGGAGGCAAGTACCTGTCTGAGGAATGCATAGCATACTGATCAAAGATTGGGATTTGATCCTAAATGACTTCACCATACACTGTTGTGTAGAAATGGTGTGTCGTAAACAAGAAATGGAACTCTTATAGAAATAGTAAAAACATGAGTTATACGGAACTACCTATGTTCTATGGATATGTCTGGAAACAACGGCGCATTCAAATGCGGTTGTAGAATATCCTAGAAGAACAAAAGATGTGTGTTCAATAGTACTATGAACCAGAAGGACGTTATAAGTTCTAACGCCCGGTTCTTAGAGAAAGACTATATAATGAACCACAAGCCCAAGGTGACGTAATACTTTGAAATGAGAGAGAAAGATTAAGACTTAGAGCCAGCCGAACCGAGTAGCGGTACACCACTAACTGCACCTACTGTTATCACTGTTTATACACCGGAATGCCATTGTAGTGGGAGGTTGTGGGACAACCGGAGATATTCATAAGACTAGGAGAGTCTTCGGACTTTGGACCTAGTATACATGAAATCGATCCCTAGATCTACATGAAGGCCGTACTAGATCTAAATGTGCCTTCTTGGAGAGCAATAAGGATTATTGCTAAGAGGCGAGATCATTTAGAGTACAAGCTTAGTTGATCCATTTATGGATTGAAACAAAGCATTGAATTCGCGGTACTTGCAAATTGATGAGATAGTCCATTTTATGGATTCATCAAAGCATAGACGAATTGTGTGTATTGGAAACGTGATGGAAAACAAGGTGGTGTTTCTCGGAGTTTTTATGTAGATGACACTCTTATCATTGGCAACAATGCAAGGATGTTGTCAGACATAAAATGATGGTTGTCTAGAAAAATCTATATATGAGATAAAGAAGAAGTTAGAGCATGTTCTTAAGATCTAGGATCTCAAGAAAAGAACATTGTACTTCTCTAGATATCTTATACGATTATGGTTCGTTTTAACATGCAAGATTCCGAGAAAGGTTCGTTACCTTTTTCAGAAACGGAATGCATCTATCTAAGGATATGTGTTTTGGAACACAAAAGGAGATAGAAGCAATGAAAGCGAATTCCTACACTTCGAGTGTGGAAAGCTTAATAAATGCGATGTTGAAAACAAGAACCTGATATCGGCTATGCGGTTAGCATAGTGGGAGGATATCAAGGTAATCCTGGAAAGGAATACTTGACTGCTGTAATGAACATTTTAAGTACTTTCGAAGTACTGGAGACTATGTTCTGGATTACGGAGCAAGCAAGCATTTCCTTTGGATTACATTCTCTTAGATTTCTAATCGAATGAGGATCAGTGTAAGTCGATATCAGGCTATGTGTTTCACTATTGAAGGAGAAGGAGTTTTAACATGGAAGAGTGATAAGCACGATGCTTTTCGGACTCTGCCATGGGTAACCAAATAGCGGCCTCAGAGGCAGCGGAAGTTTTGGTATAACTCCGGGATAATCTCTGGGACTTAGATGTGATTCTTAATTTGCCAAAGGCTATGTAAATAGCGGTGCAATGGCAAATGGTAAGAAATCACAAGTCCATAAGTGTAAGATAACACATAGTGCAAGTACCACCTGATACGAGTCATCGTCGAGGGAGACGACGCTGTAGTCACCAAGATAACTTCAGAGCGGCAACCTAGAGTGCTCATTCACATAGTACTTCTTGGAAGTACAACTTAAGCACGTGATGAGTATGGGAGTCGGGAGTTTGGAGGAAATGACTAGACCTTAGTACAAGTGGGAGATTGTTGGAGTTGTGTACTTAATGTCTAGATTTAAGTAACGGAAACTCACAATCCATTGTCACTAATCTATTTAATTAAATAAACAATTATTTGCGTTTAATTATTTATAATTAAATATATGCAAATCATAGTCCTGGATTTTATACGTTGTAGTTAGTATGGTGTTGCATGGGCGCACAGAAGATCATACTATCGGTTACTCGTATTTAATCGAACAGTTGCTCACGACCTAGATGGACACGGACCAATCCATCGGTATAGTCGTTGTGTGAGAGAGAAAATAATTTATCTTAATTATTTTATCACACTTGTACACTTGGTGTATTGAGCGGATCTGCTTGAGATTTATCGATTAGGATTGCCGGCGATAATCGATTCGAGTCTCAGTGTATTTTATTCTTAATCCCCGAAACTATTGCGGGTGTGTATATTTAATATAAGTGACTTTGATTTACCAAAGGAATTAACCGATTTAATTATTGGGTTAATTACCGGTTAAGTTGGGTCACTATATTTTATATATGGCATGCCGTGAATACTTGACGGGAAAGTGTATCCCGGAAGGGTTGATAATATCCCCGAGATGAGTTCATAAGGAATTATTATGTAAACCCTGCAGGTGGATTTGTTCCGTATAATAATTAAGGTTGAATGGTACTAGTCTCGGATATAAGAGATGAATAAATTAATTAGCAATAAATTAATTTTATTCATGGATATTTATATCTTAAATACACGTAATAAATAATACTACCGGAGAAATATTATTTGATATAATATGGTTTAATATTGGGAGTGCAATTAATTTTATATAGTGGAAAATAGAATTAATTAATATTAATGGATTAATAGATTTGGGCTTGGGCTCAATTTAATCATTAATATTGGAAGCCCAATATTCCACCTCCTTAAGATCCCCTACGTAGCCTATAAAAGCACTACATGGTCTTCTCTATTCTCATAACTTGAAGATCACAATTCTAGAGAGAGAAAGTAGAGAGGGAGATCCATGGAGTTCGGTAGATCGTCGCCCACACGACGTCCGGACTAGTGCAAGGAATACGCGGGAAGATCTCAAGGTCGTCAAATTGAGTTCTTCGTTTTTCCGAACAACGAGAACGAGGTAAATCGTAAAACCCTCTTTATGATTTTATCGTTTTAATTATCGTGAAAATATCATGAACAAGATCCGAGAGATGAGACTCGACACGAGGTCGAACCGGGCGGTGGTGGGCGCGTACCACCGGACCGCCGGCGGCTCGACGGCTCATGTCGGATGGGTCGAAGGGCGTGAGCCTCGGCTAGACGCCGAGGACTCAATCGAGCAAGGCTCGATCGCCCGCACGGGCTCGGCCGTGAGCTGCGGGGTTTCCTGCAGCGGACTCACGGGCTGGCCGAGCCCCTCCCGTACGCACCGCACGAGGCTCCAGCGGGCTGCTGGAGCAGCCCCGCTCGCACGGTGCGAGCACCGCTCGCGCGGGCTGGTCGCCGCTCGCACGGCTGGACCGCCGCTCGCGCGGCGGTGGGCTGTTGGTGATCGCAAGCCACGGCTGGACCGTGGCTGGTCGTGCGATCACCGGGCGAGGGCTGGGCGTGCCAAGGCGGCTGCCTTGAACAGCCGCGAGTCCCACGAGGGGACTCGACCGAACAGCCGCGGCTTTGCCGCGATTAGGGTTTTGGTTGAGTCCGGCGCTTCGTGGTGGTTCGTGGCGGATTGTTCCGGCAACCGGGAGTCGATTGGAGTTGTCGTTCCGCATTTTGACAACTCCGGATATTCGATCACCGAAGGATTTCGGTCGGAATTAATTAGATAATTTATTTATTTAAATTTATTAATTTCGGGATATCGATTTCCAACAATCTGGACATTGCCCAAACTGTTGAAGAGTAAAAGATTGTGCTCAGTAAGCTTTGTCCTCCCGAGCCTACCAATGTCTCAACTGATCAGGAGAGGACTGATTTTAAGAAGTGGGAAAATGCTTATGCAGTAACCACTGATTATGATATCATGTTCAAACTCAAGCAGACGTTTAGACATTACATAGTAGCTAGACAAGAAGCGATGAGGAGAGACAGAAATCGCAAGCTCTTGTAGCCAAGTCCAAAGGTTTCGAACCTAAGGGCAGAAACCGGGGGGTGGAAAAGCAAGCAAAGAAACCCAGTAGTCCTAAGATACTTGGACCGCGAGATGGGGCGAGAAAGCCAACAGGCAAGCATTCTCGATGCAAACAGTCTGGGTACTGGAAGTTTGATTTTTCTCTCAAAGAAGGTACAAAATTTTCTTTAGTCATTTAAAACATAGTCAGCGGTATTATCTACCAGTAACCTGGTGTGTAGATATGGAACCACTGACGGTATGTGCATTTTAAATGCAGGGGTTCCAGGAAACCCAAAGACTTGGAAAAGAAAAGATCGTGGTCTATGTGGGCAATGCTGGGGAAGCAGCAGCTGTTGCAGTGGAGGACATATTCTCTTGTAGTTATAGGATTTCATTTCAAGTTATTACCATATTTATTTTAGAAGGAACTATGTTCTGGTTTTCTAATTTTAATGACTGGATATTTTGTTTCTTTTAATCATTTGATGGTTATTGAGAAGAAATGATGGTATTTTCTATTCTGGTACATTAGTTAGCAATATATATGAATGATGAATCCCAAGTCTGCCACGATGAAACAAACCGAGAATATAACTCGTTTTACCTATTAGAGATATTTCTTTAAATCATTACACTTGTGGATTCTTATGTTAAGTAGCATTTATTCAAATAAAATTCAAAAGGACGAAAATTGAGTTGATCAATTAAGTTGAAGGAGTGGACCTTCCGACCTAAGAATTAAATTTGAAAGATAATACAACTAAGCAATCCTTTCTGGATAAAGGATATGAAATTCGGACAAGTATTAGAATTGATTAACACTGATATATGCAGACATATGTCTACTCAGACAAGGAAGGTACGAGTACTTCATTTAATGATTACTCGAAGTATGGATTAGAAATACTTGATATGCCACAAGAGCAAGTGTTTTGACAAGTCAATGGACACAATGCTATTGTGGAAAACTTTCAAGGTATATCCATTAGAAGCCTGCGATCTAATCGCGGAGGCTAGTACCTGTCTGAGGGAAGCATGGCATAATCAGACAGTGGGATTAGATCCCAAATGACTACGCCACACACTCTCGTGTAGAAATGGTGTGTCAGAAATAAGAAATAAGAGCTCTTATGAGAATGGTAAAAGGATGAGTTAATCGGAACTTCCTATGTTCTATGGATATTTCTGGAAGACAACGGCACATTCAAATTAAATGCGGTTGTAGAAAATATCCTACAAGAACAAAAGTTGTCTGTTCAAATAGTACTATGAACCAAAAGGACGTTATAAGTTCTAACGCCCAGTTCTTAGAGGAATACTATTAGATGAAACACAAAGCCCAAAGTGACATGATACTTTGGAATGAGAGAAAAGGATAAAGACTGGGAACCAACCGAACCGAGTAGCGGTACACCACTAACTGCACCTACTGTTATTACTGTTTGTACACCGGAATGCCGTTGTAGTGGGAGGTTGTGGATCAACCAGAGATAATCATAAGACTAGGAGAGTTTCGAACTCTAGACCTAGTATACATGAAATCGATCCATGGATCTACATAGAGGCAGTACTAGATCAAAATGTGCCCTCTTGAGAAGCAATGAGGATTATTGCTAAGAGGCGAGAGGATTATTGCTAAGATGCGAGATCATTTAGAGTACAAGCTTAGTTGATCCATTTATGGATTGTAACAAGGCTGAAATCGTGGAACTTGCGAATTGATGAGATAATTCATTTGATGGATTCATCAAAAGGCATAGACGAATCGTGTGTATTGAAAACGTGATGGAAACAAGGTGGTGTTTCTCGGGGTTTTATGTAGGTAGCATTTTATCATTGGTAAAAATGTAAAGATGTTGTCGGACATGAAATGATGGTTGTCTGGATAAATCGATATGTAAGATAAAGAAGAAGTTAGGGAATGTTCTTAAGATCTAGAATCTCAAGAAAAGAATATTGTACTTCTCCTAGATATCTTATACGATTATGGTTCGTTTTAACATGCATAAATTCCGAGAAAGGTTCGTTACCTTTCAGACACGGAATACATCTATCTAAGGGGATGTGTTTTGGAACACATAAATGAGATAGAAGCAGTGAAAGCAGTTTCCTACACTTTGAGTGTGGAAAGCTTAATAAATGTGATATTGAAAAACGAGAACCTGATATCGGCTATGCGGTTAGCATAGTGGGAGGATATCAAGGTAATCCTGGAAAGGAATATTCGACTAGTGTAAAAGTACTTTCTAAGTACTATGATTACGGAGCAAAACGAATTCTTCCTTTGGATTACATTTTCTCAGATCTCTAATCAAATCAGGATCAGTGTAAGTCGATACCAGGCTATGTGTTCACTTATAAAAGAGGTGGAATTTTAAAATGGAAGAGTGATAAGCACGATGCTTTTCAGACTCTGCCATGGGTAACCAAATGGCGGCCTCAAAGGCAGTGGAAGTTTGGGTAGGGCTCCGGGATAACCTCTGGACTTAGAAATGATTCTTAGTTTACCAAAGGTTATGTAAATAGCGGTGCAATGGTAAACTGAAAGAAGTCATAAGTCCGTAGTGAAGATAACACATAGAGCGCAAGTACCAACTGATACGAGTCATCGACAAGAGAGATGACGCTATAGTCACCAAGATAACTTCGGAGACGGCAACCTAGAATGCTCATTCACAAGGCACTTCTTTGGAAGTGCAGATCAAGCACGTGATGGGTATGGGAGTCGGGAGTTTGGAGGAAATGACTAGACCTTAGTATAAGTGGGAGATTGATGGAGTTGTATACTTAATGTCTAGATTTAAGTAATGTAAACTCCCGGTACATGACATTTAATCTATTTAAATAAATAAACAATCATTTGCTTTTAATTATTTATAATTAAATATATGCAAATTATAGTCATAGATTATATACGTTGTAGTTAGTATGGTGTGCGACGTCACACGGAAGATCATACTATCGGTTACTCGTATATTGATCAAACAGTAGCTTACGACCTAGATGGACAGGGACCAATCCATCGGTATAGTCGTTGTATGAGAGAGAAAATAATTGGTCTTAATTATTTGATCATACTTGTAAACTTGGTGTATTGAGCGGATCGCTTGAGATTTATCGATTAGGATTGCCTTAGATAATCGATTTAAGTCTCAGTATATTTTATTCTTAATCCCTAATATTATTGCGGGTGTGTGTATTTAATATTAGTGACTTTGATTTTCCAAAGGAATTGACCGATTAGAATAACCGGTCGATTACCGGCAAAGTTGGGTCACGGTATTTTATGTATGACATGCCGTGAATTCTTGACGAAAGTGTGTCCTCGAAAGGGTTGATAATGTCCCCGAGATGAGTTCATAAGGAATTATTATGTAAACCTCATGAGTGGATTTGTTCCGCATAATAATTAAAGTTGAATGGTACTATTCTCGGACTATAAGAGATGAATAAATTAATTAGCAATAAATTTAATTTATTCATGGGCATTTATATCTTAAACACACGGAATAAATAATACTACCGGAGAAAATATTATTTGATATAATATGGCATAATATTGAGAGTGCAATTATATTTATATAGTAGAAAATAAATATAATTAATAATAGTGGATTAATAGATTTGGGCTTGGGCTCAATTTAATCATTATTATTAGAAGCTCAATATTCTACCTCCTTTAGATCCCTACGTAGCCTCTTAAGATCCCCTACGTAGCCAATAAAAGCACTACATGGTCTTCACAATTCAAGACACCAATAAGACAAGAATTATCATACTTGATATTCTAGAGAGTTCGTGAAGGAGATCCATAGGAGTTCGTAGGATCGTCACCCACACGACGTTCGAACGGAGTGCAAGGAATACGCGGGAAGGTCTAGAGGTCTTCAACTAAAGATCTCGTTTATCCGCACAACGAGAACAAAGGTAGAAATCATAAACCCCCTTTTATGATTTTGTGTTAATATCGTGATATGTGTTGGAACCGATAACCCTGACCGAAATCCCATCGCCGGAAACACGCGAACCATCAAACGGAGCCGGGCTCGACCCGAGCATCGCCGCGGGATGAACCCGCGGCCGAAACCCTAGCCGAGCCCCCGCCAGGGTTCGCGATCTCGATCGATCGCAAGTGGCTGCTCCGGCAGCCCGGGGGCGGTGAGTCCGGGAGGGGCGCCAGCCGCGGCAGCCCCAGCGATTGAGCCTCGATCGCTCGCCCCGGCGTCCAGTCGGGGCTCCCTTCCCGCGGATCGCCGCGATCGATCCCTAGGTTCGATCGCCCCTCGGCTCCCAGCCGAGGGCTCTACTCGTCCTTCGCCGGGGATCTCGAATCCCCGTCCCCGAAGTCCGTCGTTTTCCCGGATCGTGCGTTCATGTATATATCACAATTACATATTCACATAAAATCATACAAGGGAGTTTATGATTTTACCTTCGATTCGTTGTGCGGAGAAACGAAATCAAATTGAAGACCTTTGAATCTTCCTACGTATTCCTTGCACCTCGTTCGAACGTCGTGTGGGCGACGATCCTCCGAACTCCTTATGGATCTCCTTCTCTCTACTTTCTCTCTCTAGAAGAATTATGATCTTCAAGTTATGAGAATAGAGAAGACCATGTACATAGGCTACGTAGGGGATCTAAAGGAGGTGGAATATTGGGCTTCCAATATTAATGATTAAATTGAGCCCAAGCCCAAATCTATTAATCCCATTAATATTAATTAATTTATTTTCCACTATATAAATTAATTGCACTCCCAATATTAAACCATATTATATCAAATTATATTTCTCCGGTAGTATTATTTATTCCGTGTATTTAAGATTTAAATATCCATGAATAAAATTAATTTATTGCTAATTAATTTATTCATCTCTTTTATCCGAGAATAGTACCATTCAACCTTAATTATTATGCGGAACAAATCCACTCATGAGGTTTACATAATAATTCCTTATAAACTTATCTCGGGGATATTATCAACCCTTCCGGGATACACTTTCCCGTCAAGTATTCACGGCATGTCATATATAAAATATAGTGACCCAACTTAACCGGTAATTAACCCAATAATTAAATCGGTTAATTCCTTTGGAAAATCAAAGTCACTTATATTAAATATACACACCGGCAATAGTATCGGGGATTGAGAATAAAATACTCTGAGACTTGAATCAATTATCAAAGGCAATCCTAATTGATAAGTCTCAAGCGATCCGCCCAATACACTAAGTGTACAAGTGTGATAAAATAATTAAGACAAATTATTTTCTCTCTCACACAACGACTATACCGATGGATTGGTCCGTGTCCATCTAGGTCGTGAGCAACTGTTCGATTAAATACGAGTAACCGATAGTATGATCTTCTGTGTGACGTCGCACACCATACTAACTACAACGTATATAATCCAGGACTATATTTTGCATATATTTAATTATCGAATAATTAAAAGCAAACAATTGTTTATTAATTAAATAGATTAAATGCTATGACCGGGAGTTACCGTTACTTAAATCTAGACATTAAGTACACAACTCCAACAATCTCCCACTTGTACTAAGGTCTAGTCATTTCTTCCAAACTCCCGACTCCCATACTCATCACGTGCTTAAGTTGTACTTCCAAGAAGTAACATGTGAATGAGCAATCTAGGTTGCCGCTCTGAAGTTATCTTGGTGACTACAGCGTCATCTCACTCGACGATGACTCATATCAGGTGGTACTTGCTCTATGTGTTGTCATCACCTTTTGACTTATGACTTCTTCCAGTTTACCATGCACCGCTATATAATAGCCTTTGGTAAACCAAGAGTCATATCCATGTCCAGAGGTTATCCCGGAACCCAACCAAAACTTCCGCTGCCTCTGAGGCTGCTATTCGGTTATGAGAGAGTCCGAGAAGCGTCCTGCTTATCACTCTTTCATTTCAAGGTTCCACCTCTTCCAAAAGTGAACACATAGCCTGATATCGACTTACACTGGTTCTTCTCTGATTTTGAGATCTGAGAACATGTAATCTAAGAAGAATCCGCGTTGCTTCGTAATCTAGTACTTCAAAAGTACTTTTACAAAATTCGAATATCTCTTGTCCAGATTACTTTGATATCCTCCCACTACTCTAACCGCATAGTTGATATCAGGTTCTTGTTTTTCAACATTGCATTCACAAAGCTTTCCACACTCGAAGTGTAGGGAACCGCTTTGTCTTCATCTATCTTCTTTATGTGTTCAAAACACATATCTTTAGATAGATATATATTCTGTGTCTGAAAGGCAATAACCTTTCTCAGAATTATGCATGTTTAAAACAAACCATAATCGTATAAGATATCTAGGAGAAGTACAATGTTCTTATCCTTAGATCGAAAGATCTCAAGAACATGTTCCAACTTCTACTTAATCTTATATCCCGATTCATTTAGACTACCATCATTTTATGTCTGACGACATCTTTACATTGTTGCCAATGATAAAAATGTTTATCTACATAAAATTCCGAGAAACACCACCTTGTTTCTATCACGTTTCCAATACACCTATCGTCTATGCCTTTTGATGAATCCATCAGATGGACTATCTCATCAATTTGCAAGTTCCACGATTTATAGCCTTGTTCCAATCCATGAATTGATTAACTAAGCTTGTACTCTAAATGATCTTGCCTCTCAACAATAAACCTTTATTGCTTTCTAAGCAGGCACATTTAGATTCAGTACTGCCCATGTGCAGAGCTAGGGATCGATTTCATCTTTACTAGATCTAGAGTTCAAAACTCTTCTAGTCTTATGAATATCTCTGGTCGTCAAACAACCTCCCACTGCAATGGCATTCCGGTGTATAAACAGTAATAACAGTAGGTGCAGTTAGTGGTGTACTTCTACTCGGTTTGGCTGGTTCTTCTAGTCTTTGTCCTTTTCTCATTCCAAGGTATTACGTCAGTTAGGGCTTTGTTGTTCATCTAATAGTCTTCTTCTAAGAACCGGGCGTTAGAGCTTATAACGTCCTTCTGGTTCATAGTACTATAGAACACAATATTTTGTTCACCTAGGATATCCTACAACCACATTGAATGCGCCGTTGTTTCCAGGAATATCCATAGAACATAGGTAGTTCCGAACAACTTGTCCTTTTACGATTAGAATTTCATTTCTTATTTTCGACACACCATTTCTACACGTGAGTGTATGGTGCAGTCATTTGGGATCTAATCCCATTCTTTGATTATGCTATGTGTTATTTAGATAGGTGGTAGCCTCCGCGACAAAGTCGCAGGTTTCTAATGGATATACTTAGAAGGTTCCCCATAACAGCTTTGTGTCTAAAACACTTCGCTTTTTATGGCACATCAAGCATTCTAACCCATCTTCGAGTATTCTTAAAAGAATCACTCGCACCTTTCTAATTACACATACGTCTGCATATATCAGTATTAAATCGTTCTCAATACTTGTCCGAATTCTACCCTTTATCCATAAAGGTTTGCTTAGTTGTATTATCTTCCAAATTAAATTCTTAGGTCGGAAGGTCCATTCCTTCAACTATAATTGATCAAATCAATTTCGACCTTTTGAATCTTATTTGAATAAATACTACTAAGTATAAGAATTCACAAGTATAATGATTTAACAGGAAATATATCTAATAAGTAAAACAAGTTATAGAACGGTTTGTTGCATCGTGGTAGACTAAGGATTCTTCATTCATATTATTGCTATCTAATGTACCAGAATAGATAATACCATTATTTCTTATCAAAATCATCAAATGATTAAAGAAATAAAATATCCATTCATAAATAATAGAAATCCAGAACAAAAGTTCTTTCTAAAATAAAGGGTACATAAAGCAATAATCTCGAAATGAAATCCTATTTCACTACTCATAAATAAATGTCTTCCACTGCAACAACTGCCTCCTCCACAACTTTGCCCATGTAGACTCGAACTCTTCTTCTCTAAGTCGCCGGGTTTTCTGGAACCCCTGCATTTAAAATGCACATACCGTCAGTGGTTCCATATCTACAAACCAGAATTGTGGTAGATAATACTGCTGACTATGTTTTTACGACTAAAGAAAAATTCGTACCTTTGAGAGGACATTCAGACTTCCAGTGTCCAGACTGTTGGAGTTGTGTACTTAATGTCTAGATTTAAGTATCGGTAAACTCCCGGTCATAGCATTTAACCTATTTAATTAATAAACAATTATTTGCATTTAATTATTATTAATTAATTATGCAAAATATAGTCATGGATTTTATACGTTGTAGTTAGTATGGTGTGCATGGGCACACAGAAGATCATACTATCGGTTACTCGTATTTAAATCAAACAGATGCTCACGACCTAGATGGACCCGGACCAATCCATCGGTATAGTCGTTGTGTGAGAGAGAAAATAATTTATCTTAATTATTGTATCACACTTGTACACTTGGTGTATTGGGCGGATCGCTTGAGATTTATTGATTAGGATTGCCTTGGATAATCAATTTAAATCTCAGAGTATTTTATTTTTAATCCCCGATACTATTGCGGGTGTATATATTTAATATTAGAGACTTTGATTTTCCAAAGGAATTAACCGATTTAATTATTGGGTTGATTACCGGTTAAGTTGGGTCGCTATATTTTATATATGACATGCCGTGAATACTTGACGGGAAAGTGTATCCCGGAAGGGTTGATAATATCCCCGAGATGAGTTCATAAGGAATTATTGTGTAAACCTCATGAGTGGATTTGTTCCGCACAATAATTAAGGTTGAATGGTACTAGTCTCGGATACAAGAGATGAATATAATTTATTGAGCAATAAATAAATTTATTCATGGATATTTAAATCTTAAATACACGGAATAAATAATACTACCGGAGAAATATTATTTGATATAATATGGTTTAATATTGGGAGTGCAATTAATTTATATAGTGGAAAATATATTAATTAATATTGATAAGGATTAATGGACTTGAGCATTGGGCTCAATTTAATCTTCAATATTGGAAGCCCAATATTCCACCTCCTTATGATCCCCTACGTAGCCTATAAAAGCACTACATGGCCTTCATAAATCATAAGACAATAATATCAATACTTGATAGTTCTAGAGAGTTGAAGGAGATCCATAGGAGTTCGATAGATCGTCGCCCACACGACGTTCGAACGAGGTGCAAGGAATACGTAGGAAGATCGCAAGGTCATCAACGTTTAATTCGTTTCTCCGTACAACGAATCGAGGTAATATAATCATAAACCCCTATATGATTATTTGTTCGTAATAATTGTGATATATACATGAACAAGACGATCCGGGAAAGCGTCGAGACCTAGATACGGGGATCGTTGGATCCCCGTGGGGATCGAACGAGGGGCGGTCGAACCCTAGGGTTTCGACCGCCGGTACCGCGCGACGAAGGGGGAGCCCCGGCTGGACGCCGGGGCACGCGATCGACTTCGGTCGATCGCCGGGATGCCGCGGGCTGGTGCCGCGGCGGATCCCAGTCGCCCCTTCGACGGCGGTGTGCGCACGGGGAGCCCCGACTGAAGCCGGGGCGGGCGATCGAGCTGGGATCGATCGCGAGGGCAGCCGAGGGCTGGAGCCTCGGCTGGGCGCCCTCCTCCTCGTGGTGGCGGTGGCGGTGAGTCGCCGGACTCACCGCCGGCGGGTGCTGGTCCGACAGCCCCGCGGGGATGCACCCCGCATCCCTGGCGATCGCCGTGCACGGCGATCGCGAACCCTAACGGGGTTCGGCTAGGGTTTCTAGCCGCGGGTTTATCCCGCGGCGATGGTACTCTCGTCGAGCCCGGTTCGTTGGCGTTCGTGATCGGTTTCCGGCGATAGGGTTTCGGTCGGGTTATCGGTTCCGCATAATTTTTGATAGCCCGGGACATCGAATCCCAGCAAATGGTATCAGAGCGTTTGGTTTCGTGTTCATGTATATGTTCGATTATTGTTCTACCTTGCAGGGATTTCCGGCTATCATGGTTGGATTTAATTATTGTGTTAATTAATTATCATGATTATTCGTTTATTAAACTCTCGGACATGTCGAGATTCGTTTTGTGTGGTTGAATGTTTGTAATAGTAAAAATTCGGGGGTTGACCGAATTTAGGATTTATTATTACGTTCTATGTTTTCCAGAAAATGTATAGGGTCGATTTCATGTATATAATCGATACCGGAATTGTAAATTTAATTCTTGTAATTTATTTACGTTGGATCGATGCCGAGACGACCGCCGGAGAACTCATGTGACGAAGGAGATGATGAGAGGGAGAACTAGGGTTCGGGATCGATCATGAGATCGATCCCATGGTGTTCGATCGAAGGGGGTGAAGGGGCTGCCCGCGGGAACTCTCGGCCACGCCGGCCACCGGTGGTGGTGGCGCGTGGGCTGAGGTGGCGGCGGTGCTCCTCCCCGGCCGGCGATCGAAGGTGGGGTTGCGTGGGGTCTCCCGATCTCATGCTACTCCTACCTAGATTCACTTTCCTAAATTAATTCGGTTTTCCTATTTGAGTTTTCCTATTTATGGGAATTCTCATGGATTAGGAAAAGAATTAATTGGAATTTATTTTATTTCCTTATTCTATTATGGAAGTCTTCTAGAGTATTCCGAGTTCTACTTGGAATAGGATCCTAGAGATTTAATATAATTGGAAAGGAATAAAAGTTAATTTAGGATTGATTTATTTCTTAATTGATTATTCCTACTTTATGGGAATTTTCATAGTAATGGAAATTAATTAATCTTGGAAAGTAGAAGAGTCCTAATTTATTTTATTTCCTTGTTCTATTATAGATATCTTCTAGAATATTCCAAGTTTTACTTGGATAGATTATTCTAGAGATTTAATAGAATTAGATAGGAAAATAAATAAATAAAAATATTAATAATATTTAATTTTATTTTTGATTTATTCGATTGACTTAATTTTCGAATTAAGTATCTTTTGGATTTATTAAAAATAAATAGATTTAAATATTGGGATTAATATTCTCGTCACATGGAGCATTCAAGAACGAAGACTGAAGACTAGAAGACGCATACGGAGATGGAATAAAGCCATGATAGTCGGAAAATAATTTTCTAGCATTATTTTGACTATGTGATATGTGCTTTATTACTTGTATGCATGCTTATGTGTTTAATTATGCATTAGATAGCGTATCCCTTTGTTATAAAAAGCTAAGTGGGAGAGGGGATGGAAACATTCCCGTGGTCTCCATTACTGTTCTCTTGGTGACATTTATAAGCTTTCGAAGTTCATATAGATATATCATTGGAGGAGAATTCTTGTAATTCCTTTTACAAGAAACATTGATCAAGTTTATCAAACAATGCCTAATTTGTCTTTCTGAAACTGACTTCAAGTCGACTCATTCTCACCCCGGGGAGTGGAATGGAGCCAAAGCCACTTGGTCATGTGGATGACACAAATTAGAGATCTTCGTACCATTCTTTGATAGATGGATCGATTGTCTGCTCGGCTCCCTCATTTATGAGAGATAGGGTCGTTCGCATGGTGAATCACTGGTTAGAAACTTCGAGTTTCACTTATGATTCTTCGCGTCTTGATCTACGAGAATCGAATGGATCTTGTAACTGGGAGTCAATTATAAAAGTCTCTTAGTGTAGTAAACGTCCACACCACGTGGCTTGCTATACTGACGGATTTTGGATTAAGTGATGTAGACAGTTGTAAGTAATTGTGAAGAGTTGTGAAATTATCGTAAACGTCCACACCACGTGGCTTGCGGTGATGTAGCAATTCCAAACGATGTACTTTGGTGCTGAGTAATGGTTTATGCTGGAAATCGATATCCCGGGGTATCAAAAATTGCGGAACCGATAACCCCGACCGAAATCCCATCGCCGGAAACCGATCACGAGCTTCACGATGTCCGGAGCTCAACCGGAGAATCGCCGCAGGATAAACCCGCGGCCGAAACCCTAGCCGAGCCCCACCGCGGGCTCGCGATCGCGTTCGATCGCGTGGGGCTGCCTAGAAGCCCCCGACGGTGAGTCCGGCGACTCACCGCCACCACCGACCGGGGAGGGAGCGCCCAGCCGCGGCGCGAAGCCGCGGCAGCCCCCAGCGATCGACCCTAGGTCGATCGCTCGCCCCGGCGTCCAGCCGGGGCTCCCCTCGCGTGGCCGCTTCCGGCGGTCGAAGCCCTAGGCTCGACCGCCACCCCCTCGGCTCCCAGCCGAAGGGTCCTCTCGATCCTTCGCCGGGGATCTCGAATCCCCGTCCGCGAAGATCGTCGTTTTCCCGGATCATGTGTTCATGCATGTATCACAATTTAATTCACATAAATTCACACGAAGGAGTTTATGATCATACCTTTGATTCGTTGTGCGGAGAAACGAAATCAAGTTGAAGACCTTTTGGATCTTCCCACGTATTCCTTGCACTCCGTTCGAACGTCGGGTGGGCGACGATCTATCGAACTCCTATGGATCTCCTTCAACTCTCTAGAATATCAAGTATGATAATCTTGTCTTTTTGATTTATGAAGGCCATGTAGTGCTTTTATAGGCTACGTAGGGGATCTAAAGGAGGCGGAATATTGGGCTTCCAATATTGAAGATTAAATTGAGCCCACTGCCCAAGTCCATTAATCCTTATCAATATTAATTAATTTATTTTCCACTATATAAATTAATTGCACTCCCAATATTAAACCATATTATATCAAATAATATTTCTCCGGTAGTATTATTTATTCCGTGTATTTAAGATTTAAATATCCATGAATAAAATTAATTTATTGCTAATTAATTTATTCATCTCTTTAATCCGAGACTAGTACCATTCAACATTAATTATTGTGCGGAACGAATCCACTCATGAGGTTTACACAATAATTCCTTATGAACTCATCTCGGGGATATTATCAACCCTTCCGGGATACACTGTCCGGTCAATTATTCACGGCATGCCATATATGAAATATAGTGACCCAACTTAACCGGTAATTAACCCAATAATTAAATCGGTTAATTCCTTTGGTAAATCAAAGTCACTTATATTAAATATACACACCCGCAATAATATCGGGGATTAAGAATAAAATACACTGAGACTCGAATCGATTATCGCCGACAATCCTAATCGATGAATCTCAACGATCCGCTCAATACACCAAGTGTACAAGTGTGATAAAATAATTAAGACAAATTATTTTCTCTCTCACACAACGACTATACCGATGGATTAGTCCGGGTCCATCTAGGTCGTGAGCCACTGTTTGATTAAATACGAGTAACCGATAGTATGATCTTCTGTGTGGGCCCGACACACCATACTAACTACAACGTATAAAATCTAGGACTATGATTTGCATATATTTAATTAATAATAATTAAAAGCAAACAATTGTTTATTAATTTAATAGATTAAATGCTATGACCGGGAGTTTACCGTCACTTAAATCTAGACATTAAGTACACAACTCCAACAATCTCCCACTTGTACTAAGGTCTAGTCATTTCCTCCAAACTCCCGGTTCCCATACTCATCACGTGCTTTAAAGTGTACTTCCGAGAAGTACTATGTGAGTGAGCAATCTAGGTTGCCGCTCTGAAGTTATCTTGGTGACTACTACGTCGTCTCCCTCGACGATGACTCGTATCAGGTGGTACTTGCACTATGTGTGATCATCACTTTTTAGACTTATGACTTCTTCCGGTTTACCATGCACCGCTATATAATAGCCTTTGATAAACCAAGAGTCATATCCAAGTCTTAGAGGTTATCCCGGAACCTAACCAAAACTTCCGCTGCCTCTGAGGCTGCTATTCGGTTATGAGAGAGTCTGAGAAGCGTCCTGCTTATCACTCTTTCATTTCATGGTTCCACCTCTTTCTAAAAGTGAACACATAGCCTGATATCGACTTTCACTGGTCCTTCTTTGATTTTTAGATCTGAGAAACTGTAATTTAAGAAGATTTCGTCTTGCTCCGTAAGTCAGTACTATGAAAGTACTCTCACAGCATTCGAACATCCCTTATCCAGATTACCTTGATATTCTCCCACTACACAAACCGCATAGTTGATATCAGGTTCTTGTTTTACAACATTGCATCTATAAAGCTTTCCATACTTGAAGTATAGGAAACTGCTTTGTCCTCATCTATCTCCTTCATGTGTTCGAACACATACCCTTTAGATAGATGTATATTCTGTCTCTGAAAGGCAATAACCTTTCTCAGAAGTATGCATGTTTAAAACAAACCATAATCGTATAAGATATCTAGGAGAAGTACAATGTTCTTATCGTTAGAACGAACGATCTTTAGAACATGCTCTAACTTCTACTCAATCTTATATCTCGATTCATATAGACAACCATTATCTTATGTCTGACAACATTTTCTACATTGTTGCCAATGATGAAATTGTCATCTACATAAAATCTCCGAGAAACACCACCTTGTTTCCATTACGTCTTCAATACACCTTTCGTCTATGTCTTTTGATGAATCCATCAAATGGATTTTCTCATCAATTCGCAAGTTCCACGATTTATAGCTTTGTTACTATCCATAAATGGATTTACTAAGCTTGTACTCTAAATGATCTAGCCTCTTAACAATAAACCTTATTGTTCCAAGCAGGCACATTTAGATCTAGTACCGCCCTTATGCAGAGCTAGGGGTCGATTTCATCTCTACTAGATCCAGAGTCCGAACTCCTCTAGTCTTATGAATATCTCTGGTTGTCCGACAACCTCCCACTGCAATGGCGTCCCGGTGTATAATAGTAATAACAATAGGTGCAGTATGTGGTGTACTTCTACTCGGTTTGGCTGGTTCCTAGTCTTTGTCCTTTTTCTCATTCCAAGGTATTACATCAGTTCAGGCTTTGTGGTTCATCTAATAGTCTTCCTCTATGAACCGGACGAGACGTCCCTCTGTTTCATAGTACTATAGAACACACAATACTTCGTTCATCTAGGATATCCTACAACCATATTCAATATGCCGTTGTATCTAGGAATATCCATAGAACATAGGTAGTTCCGAACAACTTGTTCTTTTACTATCAGATTTCCATTTCTTATTTACAACGCATCATCTCTACACGTAAGTGTATGGCGTGGCCCTTTGATTACGCAATGTGTTATTCAGATAGGTGATGGCCTCCGCGACCGAGTCGCAGGCTTCTAATGGATATACTTTGATGGTTCCCCATAATAGCTTTGTGTCCATTGACTAGTCAAAACACTTTGCTTTTATGGCACATTAAGTATTCTAATCCATCACCGAGTATTCTTGAAAGAATTACTCGTACCTTTCTAATTTACACATATGTCTGCATATCTAATCATTTCCAATACTTGTCTGAATTCTATCCTTTATCCAGAAAGGTTTGCTTAGACGTATTATCTTCCAAACTCAATCCTTAGGTCGGAAGGTCCATTCCTTCAACTATAATTGATTAAATCAATTTCGACCATTCGAATCTTATTTGAAAATACTACTAAGTACAAGAATTCACAAGTATAATGATTTAATAAAGAAATATCTAACAAGTAAAACAAGTTATAGAACGGTTCGTTGCATCGTGGTAGACTTAGGATCTATCATTCATATATTGCTATCTAATGTACCAGAATAGATAACGCCATTATTTCTTATCAAAATCATCCAATGATTAAAGAAATAAAATATCCATTCATAAATAATAGAAATCCAGAACTAAACGTTCTTTCTAAAATAAAGGGTACATAATGCAATAATCTTGAAATGAAATCCTATTTAACTACTAAAGCAGATAAATGTCTTCCACTGCAACCGCTGCCTCCTCTACAGCTTTTGCCCGTGTAGACTCGAACTCTTCTTCTCTAAGTCGCCGGGTTTTCTGGAACCCCTGCATTCAAAAATGCACATACCGTCAGTGGTTTCATATCTACACACCAGAATTTCTGGTAGATAATACCGCTGACTATGTTTTTACGACTAAAGAAAAATTCGTACCTCTGAGAGGACAAGATATAGACCCCCAGTACTCAGACTGTTTTCCTTGGGGATATTTGCCAGAAGGCTTCTTTATCCCTCCCCGTGGTCCAAGTACTTTAGGACTACTGGATTCCCTTGTCTTCTTCTCCCTTCCCTTATGTAAGCCTATAGGTTCGAAACCTTTGGCCTTGGATATAAGAGCTTGCGACTATCTCAACTCGTATAAAAGATCTAGCATCTCGAAAACGTGATCAAGCGTTTCCTCGAAGCAACTGACCTTTATGAGTATCCTCATCGCCTCTTTTCTAGCTTTTACATCATGTCTAAACATCAACTTGAGTTTAAGCATGACATCATGATTAGCGGCTAATGCAAGAGCACTATCCCACTTCTCAAAGTCAACTATTTCCTCATCAGTTGAGTTAATGGTAGGTCTAGGAGGACAAGTTTCACTGAGCACATCTTTGTACTCTTTTACAGTCTGAGTAATGTCTAACTCTTTATTCCATCCCACACAGTATGGAACCAGTGCGTTAAATTCCTTGAGTATCATAGAAAGTGGGTTCATAGCTATTCTCTAAACCTATAAGCACATTTAAACAAACAATCAATTTAATATCCGATATTATCTCCTTCAAATAATATCATTAAATTACTAATCACATCTAAAATCCCATCAGGTAAGGCAAGCCACGTTGTGTGGACGTTTACCCACCCAAATGATTTAGCAATTAGATTTTCTTCGGTCATACATCGCTTATAGCGGAACCTCGGTGGGTGGAATACTATAAGGCGTATCTAAGTGTAAACCATTACTCAGCACCAAAGTAAATCGTTTGGAATTGCTACATCACCGCAAGCCACGTTGTGTGGACGTTTACGACAACTTCACAACTCTTCACAATTTCTTACAACTGTCTACATCAATTAATCCAAAATCCGTCAGTATAGCAAGCCACGTTGTGTGGACGTTTACTACACTAAGAGACTTTTATAATTGACTCCCAGTTACAAGATCCATTCGATTTCGTAAATCAAGACGCGGAGAATCATAAGTGAAACTCGAAGTTTCTAACCAGTGATTCACCATGCGAACAACCCTATCTCTCATTAGATGAGGGAGCCGAGCAGACAAACGATCCATCTTCAAAAGAATGGTACGAATGTCTCTAATTTGTGTCATCCACATGACCAAGTGGCTTTGGCTCCATTCCACTCCCCGGGGTGAGAATGAGTCGACTTGAAGTCAGTTTCAGAAAGACAAATTAGGCATTGTTTGATAAACTTAATCAATGTCTCTTGTAAAAGGAATTACAAGAATTCTCCTCCAATGACACATCTATACGAACTTCAAAAGTCCATAAGAGTCACTAAGAGAACAGTAATGGAGACCATGGGAATGTTTCCATCCCCTCTCCCACTTAGCTTTTTATAACAAAGGGATACGGTATCTAATGCATAATTAAACACATAAGCATGCATACAAGCAATAAAGCACATAACACATAGTCAAAATAATGCTAGAAAAATTATTTTCCGACTATCATGGCTTTATTCCATCTCCGTATGCGTCTTCTAGTCTTCAGTCTTCGTTCTTGAATGCTCCATGTGACGAGAATATTAATCCCAATATTTAAATCTATTTATTTTTAATAAATCCAAAAGATACTTAATTCGAAAATTAAGTCAATCGAATAAATCAAAAATAAAATTAAATATTATTAATATATTTATTTATTTATTTTCCTATCTAATTCTATTAAATCTCTAGAATAATCTATCCAAGTCAAACTTGGAATATTCTAGAAGACTTCTATAATAGAATAAGGAAATAAAATAAATTAGGACTCTTCTACTTTCCAAGATTAATTAATTTCCATTTCTATGAAAATTCCCATAAAATAGGAATAATCAATTAGGAAATAAATCAATCCTAAATTAACTTTTATTCCTTTCCAATTCTATTAAATCTCTAGGATCCTATTCCAAGTTGAACTCGGAATACTCTAGAAGACTTCCATAATAGAATAAGGAATAAAATTAATTCCAATTAATTCTTTTCCTAATCCATGAGAATTCCCAAAAATAGGAAAAACTCAATTAGGAAAACCGAATCAATTAGGTAAGTAGAATCTAGGTAGGAGTAGCATGAGATCGGGAGACCCCACGCCACCCCCACCTTCGACCGCCCATCCCCGGAGGAGCACCGCCGCCCAGCCCAGCCACCGGCCGCCACCGTCGCCGGCGGCAACCCTAGCCGAGGACGATCGGCCCCCTCCCCTTGGGTCGATCGATTGGGGTTGATCAAGGGGTTTGATCGATCCCGGTTCTTCGTCCTCTTCGTCTCCTTCGTCACACGAGTTCTCCGGCGGTCGTCTCGGCATCGATCCAACGTAAATAAATTACAAGAAATAAATTTACAATTCCGGTATCGATTCTATACATGAAATCAACCCTATACACTTTCCGGAAAACATAGAACAATAATAATAAATCTAAATTCGGTCAACCCCCGAATTTTTACTATTACAAGCATTCATCCACACAAAACGAATCTCGACATGTCCGAGAGTTTAATAACGAATAATCATGGCAAAATTAAATAGCAATTAATTAAACGAATAATTAACAATTAATTTCAACCATGATAGTCAGAATCCCTGCAAGGTAGAACACAATTGAACACATACATGAACACGAAACCAAACGCTCTGATACCAATTGCTGGAAATCGATATCCCGGGGTATCAAAAATTGCGGAACCGATAACCCCGACCGAAATCCCATCGCCGGAAACCGATCACGAGCTTCACTATGTCCGGAGCTCAACCGGAGAATCGCCGCGGGATAAACCCGCGGCCGAAACCCTAGCCGAGCCCCACCGCGGGCTCGCGATCGCGTTCGATCGCGTGGGGCTGCCTAGTAGCCCCCGGCGGTGAGTCCGGCGACTCACCGCCACCACCGACCGGGGAGGGAGCGCCCAGCCGCGGCGCGAAGCCGCGGCAGCCCCCAGCGATCGACCCTAGGTCGATCGCTCGCCCCGGCGTCCAGCCGGGGCTCCCCTCGCGTGGCCGCTGCCGGCGGTCGAAGCCCTAGGCTCGACCGCCACCCCCTCGGCTCCCAGCCGAAGGGTCCTCTCGATCCTTCGCCGGGGATCTCGAATCCCCGTCCCCGAAGATCGTCGTTTTCCCGGATCATGTGTTCATGCATGTATCACAATTTAATTCACATAAATTCACACGAAGGAGTTTATGATCATACCTTTGATTCGTTGTGCGGAGAAACGAAATCAAGTTGAAGACCTTTTGGATCTTCCCACGTATTCCTTGCACTCCGTTCGAACGTCGGGTGGGCGACGATCTATCGAACTCCTATGGATCTCCTTCAACTCTCTAGAATATCAAGTATGATAATCTTGTCTTTTTGATTTATGAAGGCCATGTAGTGCTTTTATAGGCTACGTAGGGGATCTAAAGGAGGCGGAATATTGGGCTTCCAATATTGAAGATTAAATTGAGCCCACTGCCCAAGTCCATTAATCCTTATCAATATTAATTAATTTATTTTCCACTATATAAATTAATTGCACTCCCAATATTAAACCATATTATATCAAATAATATTTCTCCGGTAGTATTATTTATTCCGTGTATTTAAGATTTAAATATCCATGAATAAAATTAATTTATTGCTAATTAATTTATTCATCTCTTTAATCCGAGACTAGTACCATTCAACATTAATTATTGTGCGGAACGAATCCACTCATGAGGTTTACACAATAATTCCTTATGAACTCATCTCGGGGATATTATCAACCCTTCCGGGATACACTGTCCGGTCAATTATTCACGGCATGCCATATATGAAATATAGTGACCCAACTTAACCGGTAATTAACCCAATAATTAAATCGGTTAATTCCTTTGGTAAATCAAAGTCACTTATATTAAATATACACACCCGCAATAATATCGGGGATTAAGAATAAAATACACTGAGACTCGAATCGATTATCGCCGACAATCCTAATCGATGAATCTCAACGATCCGCTCAATACACCAAGTGTACAAGTGTGATAAAATAATTAAGACAAATTATTTTCTCTCTCACACAACGACTATACCGATGGATTAGTCCGGGTCCATCTAGGTCGTGAGCCACTGTTTGATTAAATACGAGTAACCGATAGTATGATCTTCTGTGTGGGCCCGACACACCATACTAACTACAACGTATAAAATCTAGGACTATGATTTGCATATATTTAATTAATAATAATTAAAAGCAAACAATTGTTTATTAATTTAATAGATTAAATGCTATGACCGGGAGTTTACCGTCACTTAAATCTAGACATTAAGTACACAACTCCAACAGTTTACACTTAGATACGCGTTATAGTATTCTTCCCCACGAAGTTACGCTATAATCGATGTATGACCAAAGAAAATCTAATTGCTAAATCATTTAGGTGGATAAACGTCCACACCACGTGGCTTGCCTTACCTGATGGGATTTTAGATGTAATTAGTAATTTAATGATATTATTTGAGGGAGATAATATCGGACATTAAATTAATTGTTTGTTTAAATGTGCTTATAGGTTTAGAGAATAGCTATGAACCCACTTTCTGTGATACTCAAGGAGCATAAGCTCACTGGTCCCAATTACATTGATTGGAAGAGAAATTTAGACATTGTCCTGACTTCTGAGGAGTACAAGTTTGTACTCCATGAAGTGTGCCCTGCCGAGCCCACGACTGCCTCAACTGATGAGGAAAAACTGGCATATCGGAAGTGGAAAAAGGCTGATGAAATGGCTAGGTTTTATATTTTGGCTTCCATGTCAAATGTACTCCAAACCCAACATGAGCCGATGGACACTTCCTATGATATGATGTTTAACCTCAAGGAGATGTTTGGGGAGCAAGATCTTGCGGCTAGGCAAGAAGCCATGAGAGTCCTCATGTCGACTACTCAGTCTGAAGGAACGCCCGTTGGGGAGCACGTTCTTAAGATGATGAGTTTGTTGAATGAACTTGAGGTCCTAGGAGCTTCTATTGATGCTGAGACGCAAGTCGACATCATACTCTAGTCTCTGACCCCTAGTTTTGAGCAGTTTCGTATGAGCTATAATATGGGTAAACTATCTTATACTCTTGCGCAACTCCTGACTGAACTAAAGGCGGCAGAGGGGATCGACAAGAAGGGCAAGTCTCAAGCGCTTGTAGCTACCAAATCCAAGGGCTCGAAACCTGTTGGAGGTGTTGGAGTAGTATACTTAATGTCTAGATTTGAGTATTGTGAACTCCTTGTACACTTTCATTTACCTATTAAATACCAACATTCATTTGCTTTTAATTATTGTTAATTAAATATATGCAAATTATAGTCCTGGATTTTATACGTTGTAGTTAGTATGGTGTGTTGGGCCCACACAGAAGATCATACTATCGGTTACTCGTATTTAAGCGAACAGATGCTCACGACCTAGATGGACTCGGACCAATCCATCGGTATAGTCGTTGTGTGAGAGAGAAAATAATTTGTCTTAATTATTTTATCACACTTGTACACTTGGTGTATTGAGCGGATCGATTGAGACTCATCAATTAGGTTTGCTCGGCGATAATTGATTTGAGACTCAGTGTATTTTATTCTTAATCCCCGATACAATTGCGGGTGTGTATATTTAGTATAAGTGACTTTGATTTTCCAAAGGAATTGACCGGTTTAATTATTGGGTCAATTACCGGTTAAGTTGGGTCACTATATTTTATATATGGCATGCCGTGAATTCTTGACGGGACAGTGTATCCCGGAAGGGTTGATAATATCCCCGAGATGAGCTCATAAGGATTTATTATGTAAACCTCGCGAGTGGATTTAATTCCGCATAATAAATAAGGTTGAGTGGTACTAGTCTCGGATAAAAGAGATGAATAAATTTATTAAGCAATAAATAAATTTTATTCATGGATATTTATATCTTAAATACACGGAATAAATAATACTACCGGAGAAATATTATTTGGATATAATATGGTTTAATATTGGGAGTGCAATTAATTTATATAGTGGAAAATAAATTAATTAATATTGATAAGGATTAATGGACTTGGGAAGTGGGCTCAATTTAATCTTCAATATTGGAAGCCCAATATTCCACCTCCTTTAGATCCCTTACGTAGCCTATAAAAGCACTACATGGCCTTCATAATAGACAAGACAAGATAATCATACTTGATTAGTCTAGAGAGTTGAAGGAGATCCATAGGAGTTCGATAGATAGTCGCCCACCCGACGTTCGAACGGAGTGCAAGGAATACGTGGGAAGATTCAAAGGTCATCTTGATTTCGTTTCTCCGAACAACGTATCGAAAGGTAAAAATCTAAACGCCCTTGATTTATTCGATTTTGGTTTATCGTGAAATACCGTAGAACAAGATCCGAAGATCGAACCCGGAGTAGAGGACGATCGCGTGGTGGTGGTGAAGCCACCGGACCACGGGCGATCGCCCCTAGGGTTCGACGGGGCAAAGGGGGCCGAACCCTCGGCTGGGCCGAGGGTGTGCGATCGACCGCAAGGGGTCGATCGCTGGGCACGGGCTGATGCCGTGCCCAACCTCGCCGTGAAGGCGAGGCCCTCCAGGCGGCGGCGAGTCGCCGGACTCGCCGCGGGGGCTGCTGGAGCAGCCCCACCCCAACCGATCGCCGGCGTGCGATCGGTGATCGCGTGAGCCCTAGCCGCGGGGGCTCGGCTGGGCGTGCACGTGGCTTCGGCCACGTCGTGCGTTCGGTCGTGCTCCGGCGCGTGCAACGGCGTTCATGTGATCTCCGGCGATGGGTTTTTGATCGGGCTATGATTTCCGCAAATTTTAATAGCCCGGGATATCGAATACCAGCAATTGGTATCAGAGCGTGGTTTACGTTCGCGGTATTTTCGATAAAATTGTTCTACCTTGCAGGGTTTCCGACTATTATGGCTTAATTAATTTTTGTTAATTTATTTTGTCATGATTGTTGGTTTGATTAAACTCTCGGACATGTCGAGATTCGTTTTTGGTGGTGAATGCTTGTAATAGTAAAAATTCGGGGGTTGACCGAATTTAGGATTTATTATTACGTTCTACGTTTTTCCGGAAAATGTATAGGATCGATTTCATGTATAGAATCGATACCGGATAGTGTAAAATTTTTTTGTAATTTATTTTGCGTTGGATCGATGCCGAAACGACCGCCGGAAAAGACGCGTGACGAAGGAGATGATCGTGAGGGTGAACGGGACAAGGATCGACCATCCCCATGGTCGATCCCATGAGGATCGATCGACCCCTACATGGAGGAGCCGCCGGCGATGGTGGCCGGCCACCTCCTAGGTGGCGGTCGAGGGTGGCGCGGGGATCCCCACCCCGTGCTATCCCGGTCCGGAGATTTACTTTCCTAATTAGTTCGGATTTTTCCTATTTGAGTATTCCTATTTTTGGGAATTCTCATGGATTAGGAAAAGAATTAATTGGAATTAATTTTATTTCCTTATTCTATTATGGAAGTCTTCTAGAGTATTTCGAGTTCTACTTGGAATAGGATCCTAGAGATTTAATAGAATTGGAAGGGAATAAAAGTTAATTTAGGATTGATTTATTTCCTAATTGATTATTCCTATTTTATGGGAATTTTCATAGTAATGGAAAATAATTAATCTTGGAAAGTAGAAGAGTCCTAAATTATTTTATTTCCTTATTTCATTATGGAAATCATCTAGAATATTCCAAGTGGGTCTTGGATAGATTATTCTAGAGATTTAATGATGTAGAAAGGGAAAATAAAATAAATAAAAATATTAATAATATTTAATTTTATTTTTGATTTATTCGATTGACTTAATTATTATTAATTAAGTATCTTTTGGATTTATTAAAAATAAATAGATTTAAATATTAGAAATTAATATTCTCGTCACATGGAGCATTCAAGAACGAAGACTAAAGACTAGAAGATGCGTACGGAGATGGAGTAAAGCCATAATAGTCGGAAAATAATATTCTAGTAATTATTTTGACTATGTGATAATACTATGTGCTTTATTACATGTATGCATGCTATATGTGTTTACTTTTATGCACTAGATAGCGTATCCCTTTGTTGTAAAAAGCTAAGTGGGAGAGGGTATGGAAACATACCCATGGTCTCCATTGCTGCTCTCTTGTTGACTTTTATAAACTTTTGAAGTTTATATAGATAGGTCATTGGAGGAGAGTTCTTGTAATTCCTCTTACGAGAAACATTGATTAAGTTTATCAAACAATGCCTAATTTGTCTTTCCAAAGCTGATTTCAAGTCGACTCATTCTCACCCCGGGGAGTGGAATGGAGCCAAAGTCACTTGGTCATGTCGAGGACACAAATTAGAGGCAGTCGTACCATTCTTGGATAGGTGGATCGATTGTCTGCTCGGCTCCCTCATTTATGAAAGATAGGGTCGTTCGCATGGTGAATCACTGGTTAGAAACTTCGAGTGTCACTTATGATTCTCCACGTCTTGATTTACAAGATCGAATGGATCAAGTAATTGGATTTCAATTATATAAATCTTCTGGTGTAGTAAACGTCCACACGAACGTGGCTTGCTATACTGGATGGGATTTTAGAATAATTGATGTAGACAGTTATAGGGATTTGTGAAGGATTGCGAGTTATCGTAAACGTCCACACAAACGTGGCTTGCACTTAGATACGCTTTATAGTATTCTTCCCAACGAAGTAACGCTGTAATGATGTATGACCGAAGCAAATCTAATTGCTAAATCATTTGGGTGGGTAAACGTCCACACGAACGTGGCTTGCTTTAACCTGATGGGATTTTAGATGTGATTAGTGATTTAATGATATTATTTGAGGGAGATAATATCGGATATTAAATTGTTTGTTTGTTTTATGTGCTTATAGGTTAAGAATGACTGTGACCCCACTTTGTGATATACTTAAAGATGAAAACTCACTGGTTCCATATAGTACTGATTGGAAAAGAAATCTAGACATTGTTCAAACTGTCAAGCTTTCTGAATCCACTGTTGTTCCAACTACGTTGAGACATGGGGTGGAAGCTAGGCAAGAGGTGTTTAACATACCCACGGAATCGTTCCTCAATGAGTCCCTTGAAAACGGCTCGGCGAAGGCGATTTTTGTGCGTAAGTTAAGAGAAACACGAGCTCTTGTGGCTAGGCTAAAAGAAAAGCGTGCAAAGAGACCCAGTGGTTTAAAATCACGGATTGGGAAAGGCAAGCCGTTAGGCAGATGCTTTCGATGCAAACAGTTTGGGCACTGGAGGTCTGATTGTCCTCTCATCAAAGGTACGAAATTTTCCTTAGTCACTGAAACATTATCAGTGGTGTTATCTACCAGCACCTGGTGTGTAGATACGGGGGCCACTGATCATGTCTGCAATTCATTGCAGGGGTTCCAGGAAACCCGGAGACTTAGAGAGGGAGAGATCGTGGTCTACATGGGCAATGCCGCGAGGGTGGCGGCTGTTGCAGTGGGAGACGTTCACTTACGCTTTAGTAATGATAGGGTTTTAGTTTTACATAATTGTCTTTATGTACCCAACTTTAGAAAGAATTTAATTTCGGTTTCTAAACTTATTATGAATGGATATTCTGTTTCTTTTGACCACTCTGTGATCATAAGAAGAAACAGTGAGATTATCTGTTCTGGTACATTGGTGGACGATTTGTATGTGCTAAATCCTGAGTCTAACACGATGCAACTAACCGAGAGTAATAACACATCTACGAACACCAATAAGAGAAAGGAACCTTCTAAAATGAATCAATTATACTTGTGGCATCTAAGGCTAGGTCATATAAACTCGAATAGGCTTCAAAGGTTGAAAGTTGATGGTCTAATCAGCGATGTTGAAGGAGAGGACCTTCCAACCTGCGAATCCTGTTTAGAGGGTAAAATGACCAAGCGTTCTTTTTCTGGTAAAGGACGGAGGGCTGAACAAGTATTGGATTTGATTCACTCTGATGTATGCGGACCTATGTCTACTCAGGCAAGGGGAGGGTACGAGTATTTCATCACTTTCACTGATGATTACTCAAGATATGGATTTGTATATTTGATGCGCCGCAAGAGCGAATCCTTTGACAAGTTCAAGGAGTTCAAGGCTTTTGTGGAGAACCTTCAAAATAAATCCATTAAATGCCTGCGATCTGATCGCGGAGGCGAGTACCTGTCTGGAGAATTCAAGGCATACTTAGCAGAGAATGGGATTGATTCCCAAATGACATCACCATATACTCCCCAGCAGAATGGTGTGTCGGAAAGAAGGAATAGGACTCTTATGGAGATGGTGCGATCAATGATGAGTTACTCGGACTTACCTACAATGTTCTGGGGACATGCCTTGGAAACAGCGGCGTACATTCTCAACATGGTTCCAACAAAAACGGTACCCACCACACCCATGGAAAGGTGGAGCGGGCGCAAGCCTAGCCTCAGGCACCTTCGGATTTGGGGTTGTCCAGCACATGTGTTGCGACAAGGTGCCGATAAGTTAGAACCTAGATCTGAATTACGGCTGTTTGTAGGATACCCAAAAGGAACTAAAGGTGGCATGTTCTATAGTCCTACGGACCATAAGATCGTTATAAGTACTAACGCTCGGTTCTTAGAGGAAGACTATGTCATGGACCACAAGCCCAAAAGTGACATAATACTTGATGAGTTGAGAGGTAACAAAGAAGACTTAGATACAGCCGAACCGAGTATAGATACACCACTAGAATCTGCACCTGACACTGTCACTGTTAATACACCGGAACGCCGTCGTAGTGGGAGGGTTGTTAAGCAACCAGACCGATGGATTGGACTGGGTGAGTCTTCGGACTTTGGACCTGGAGTTCATGAAATCGATCCCTGGACCTATGATGAGGCGGTACAAGATATAGATGCACCTTCTTGGAAGAAAGCGATGAAATCCGAAATTGAATCTATGGATTCTAATAAAGTCTGGGATCTTGTAGAACCACCAAACGGCGTAAAGCCAATTGGGTGTAAATGGGTCTACAAGAGAAAGAGAGGATCTGACGGAAAGGTTGAAACCTTTAAAGCTCGGCTTGTTGCGAAAGGATATACTCAGAAAGAGGGAATCGATTATGAGGAGACCTTCTCGCCGGTAGCCAAGATAAAGTCGATACGGATTCTCTTATCCATAGCAGCTCATATGGATTATGAGGTGTGGCAAATGGATGTCAAGACAGCTTTCCTAAATGGAAGTCTTGACGAGACGATTTATATGAAACAACCAGAAGGATTCATTGCTAAGGGGCGAGATCATCTAGTGTGCAAGCTTAATCGATCCATTTATGGATTGAAACAAGCCTCGAGATCGTGGAACCTGCGGTTTGACGAAGTAGTCCAGTCTTTTGGATTCAGTCAAAGCATGGACGAATCGTGTGTGTATTGGAAACGTGATAGGAAGAAGGTGGTGTTTCTCGTGCTTTATGTAGATGACATTCTTCTCATTGGCAACAGTGTAAAGATGTTATCAGACATAAAGGGATGGTTGTCTAGACAATTCGATATGAAAGATTTGGGAGAAGTCGGGCATGTTCTAGGGATCAAGGTTATAAGGGATCGCCGGAATAGAACATTGTACCTATCCCAGCAATCTTACATAGACACGATTCTGGTTCGTTTTAACATGCAAGATTCCAAGAAGGGTGAGCTACCCTTCAGCAAAGGAACTTATCTTTCTAAGGAGATGTGTCCTCAGACACAAAAGGAGAAAGATGAAATGAAAGCAGTTCCCTACGCTTCGGCTGTGGGAAGCTTGATGTATGCAATGTTATGCACGAGGCCTGATATCTGCTATGCGGTTGGCGTAGTAGCGAGATATCAGAGTAACCCTGGAAAGGCTCATTGGACTGCCGTAAAGAGCATTTTCAAGTATTTGAGAAATACTAGGGATTATGTTCTAAGTTACGGGGCAGACAATTTGATTCCTTTGGGTTATACGGATTCGGATTTCCAAGCTGATAAGGACCGGCGAAAGTCGACATCAGGCTATGTGTACACTTTGGGAGGTGGAGCCATATCATGGAGGAGTGTTAAGCAAAAGTGCATTTCAGACTCTACCATGGAAGCTGAATATGTTGCAGCCTCAGAGGCAGCGAAAGAGTCAGTTTGGTTCCTTAATTTCCTCCAGGACTTAGATGTGATTCCGAGTTTGCCTAAAGCTATGACAATTTATTGTGACAATAGCGGTGCAGTGGCAAACAGTAAGGAACCACGGTCCCATAGTGCTACGAAACACATAGAGCGCAAGTACCACCTGATTCGAGTCATCGTCAAGAGGGGCGATGCGATAGTCACCATGATAGCTTCGGAGGACAACCTAGCGGACCCTTTCACCAAGATACTTCCTAAGGAAGTATATTTCAAGCACTTGGAGGGTTTGGGAGTCAGAAGTTTGGAGGATAAGACTAGACCTTAGTATAAGTGGGAGATTGTTGGAGTAGTATACTTAATGTCTAGATTTGAGTATTGTGAACTCCTTGTACACTTTCATTTACCTATTAAATACCAACATTCATTTGCTTTTAATTATTGTTAATTAAATATATGCAAATTATAGTCCTGGATTTTATACGTTGTAGTTAGTATGGTGTGTCGGGCCCACACAGAAGATCATACTATCGGTTACTCGTATTTAATCGAACAGATGCTCACGACCTAGATGGACTCGGACCAATCCATCGGTATAGTCGTTGTGTGAGAGAGAAAATAATTTGTCTTAATTATTTTATCACACTTGTACACTTGGTGTATTGAGCGGATCGATTGAGACTCATCAATTAGATTTGAGACTCAATGTATTTTATTCTTAATCCCCGATACAATTGCGGGTGTGTATATTTAGTATAAGTGACTTTGATTTTCCAAAGGAATTGACCGGTTTAATTATTGGGTCAATTACCGGTTAAGTTGGGTCACTATATTTTATATATGGCATGCCGTGAATTCTTGACGTGACAGTGTATCCCGGAAGGGTTGATAATATCCCCGAGATGAGTTCATAAGGATTTATTATGTAAACCTCGCGAGTGGATTTAATTCCGCATAATAAATAAGGTTGAGTGGTACTAGTCTCGGATAAAAGAGATGAATAAATTTATTAAGCAATAAATAAATTTTATTCATGGATATTTATATCTTAAATACACGGAATAAATAATACTACCGGAGAAATATTATTTGGATATAATATGGTTTAATATTGGGAGTGCAATTAATTTATATAGTGGAAAATAAATTAATTAATATTGATAAGGATTAATGGACTTGGGCAGTGGGCTCAATTTAATCTTCAGTATTGGAAGCCCAATATTCCACCTCCTTTAGATCCCCTACGTAGCCTATAAAAGCACTACATGGCCTTCATAATAGACAAGACAAGATAATCATACTTGATTAGTCTAGAGAGTTTAAGGAGATCCATAGGAGTTCGATAGATCGTCGCCCACCCGACGTTCGAACGGAGTGCAAGGAATACGTGGGAAGATTCAAAGGTCATCTTGATTTCGTTTCTCCGAACAACGAATCGAAAGGTAAAAATCAAAACGCCCTTGATTTATTCGATTTTGGTTTATCGTGAAATATCGTAGAACAAGATCCGAAGATCGAACCCGGAGTAGAGGACGATCGCGTGGTGGTGGCGAAGCCACCGGACCACGGGCGATCGCCCCTAGGGTTCGACGGGGCAAAGGGGGCCGAACCCTCGGCTGGGCCGAGGGTGTGCGATCGACCGCAAGGGGTCGATCGCTGGGCACGGGCTGGTGCCGTGCCCAACCTCGCCGTGAAGGCGAGGCCCTCCAGGCGGCGGCGAGTCGCCGGACTCGCCGCGGGGGCTGCTGGAGCAGCCCCACCCCAACCGATCGCCGGCGTGCGATCGGTGATCGCGTGAGCCCTAGCCGTGGGGGCTCGGCTGGGCGTGCACGTGGCTTCGGCCACGTCGTGCGTTCGGTCGTGCTCCGGCGCGTGCAACGGCGTTCATGTGATCTCCGGCGATGGGTTTTTGATCGGGCTATGATTTCCGCAAATTTTAATAGCCCGGGATATCGAATACCAGCAGGAGGTAGGGGCAAGAAAAGGAAGCAAGCCTGGAAACCCAGTGGTGCCAAGAGGAATGGACCACGAGTGGGGGCTGCAAAGCCAAGAGGCAAGTGCTTCCGATGCAACAAGTCTAGACACTGGAAGTCTGAATGTCCTCTCAAAGGTATGAATTTTTCATTAGTCGTAAAAACATAGTCAGCGGTAGTATCTACCAGAATTCTGGTGTGTAGATATGGAACCACTGACGGTATGTGCATTTTAAATGCAGGGGTTCCAGAAAACCAGGCGACTTAGAGAAGAAGAGTTTGAGTCTACATGGGCGAAGCTGTTGGGGTAGCAGCGGTTGCAGTGGAAGACATTTATCTGCTTTCAGTAGTTTTAGGATTTCATTTCAAGTTTATTGCATTATGTACCCCTTTATTTTAGAAAGAACTTCTGTTCTGGATTTCTATTATTTATGAATGGATATTTTATTTCTTTAATCATTTCATGATTTGGATAAGAAATAATGGTGTTATCTATTCTGGTACATTAGATAGCAATATATGAATGATGAATCCTTAGTCTACCATGATACAACAATCCGTTGTATAACTTGTTTTACTTATTAGATGTATTTCTTTATTAATCATTATACTTGTGGATTCTTATACTTAGTAGTATTTATTCAAATAAAGATTCAAACGGTCGAAATTGATTTAATCAATTATAGTTGAAGGAATGGACCTTCCGACCTAAGAATTGAATTTGGAAGATAATACAACTAAGCATACCTTTCGGTAAAGGATAGAATTCAGACAAGTATTAAGAATGATCAATTATATGTGCGAGTAGTTCTTTTAAGAATACTCGAAGATGGATTAGAATGCTTGATGTGCCATAAAAGCGAAGTGTTTTAGTCACAAAGCAATTATGGGGAACCTTCAAAGTATATCCATTGGAAGCCTGCGACTTAGTCGCGGAGGCTACCACATAACACAATCAAAGATTGAGATTAAGTCTCAAATGACTACACCATACACTTGCGTGTAGAGATGGTGAGTCAGTAAGAAATAGAATTCTAATAGTAAAAGGACAAGTTGTTCGGAACTACCTATGTTCTATGGATATTCCTGGAGACAACGGCATATTCAATATGGTTGTAGGATATCCTAGATGAACAAAGTGTTGTGTGTTCTATAGTACTATGAACCAGAAGGACGTGTAACGCCCGGTTCTTAGAGAAAGACTATTAGAAGAACCACAAAGCCCGAACTGACGCAGTACCTTGGAATGAGAAAAAGGACAAAGACTAGGAACCAGCCAAACCGAGTAGAGGTACACCACATACTGCACCTACTGTTATTACTGTTATACACCGGGACGCCATTGCAGTGGGAGGTTGTTAAGACAACTGTAGATGTTCATAAGACTAGAAGAGTTTTAAGTCTGGATCTGGTAAAGATGAAATCGATCCCTAGCTCTGCACAAAGGCAGTACTAGATCTAAATGTGCCTGCTTAGAAAACAATAAGGATTATTGTTAAGAGGCAAGATCATTTAGAGTACAAGCTTAGTAAATCCATTATGGATTGAAACAAAGCTATGAGTCGTGGAACTTGCGAATTGATGGGATAATCCATTTGATGGATTCATCAAAAGGCATAGACGAAAGGTGTATTGGAGACGTAATGGAAACAAGGTGGTGTTTCTCGGAGATTTTATGTAGATAACATTTTATCATTGGCAACAATGTAAAGATGTTGTCAGACATAAAATAATGGTTGTCTAAATAAATCGAGATATAAGATTGAGTAGAAGTTAGAGCATGTTCTTAAGATCGTTCGTTCTAACGATAAGAACATTGTACTTCTCCTAGATATCTTATACGATTATGGTTTGTTTTAAACATGCATAATTCTGAGAAAGGTTATTGCCTTTCAGAGACAGAATATACATCTATCTAAAGGGTATGTGTTTCGAACACATGAAGGAGATAGATGAGGACAAAGCAGTTTCCTACACTTCAAGTGTGGAAAGCTTTATAGATGCAATGTTGTAAAACGAGAATCTGATATCAACTATGCGGTTTGCGTAGTGGGAGGATATCAAAGTAATCTGGATAACGGATGTTCGAATGCTGTAAGAGTACAATTAATTAAGCAGAGAAGAAAATAATTGCGCTAACAATTTATTTTTCTCCGCAGAATTAATTATAGCGGCAAAACTTAGGTTAGGAGAAGAGAGATTGAGGGGTTTATATAGGCCACACTAGGGACCTAAGCACAATTAATTAATTAGGCTAAATTGTAATTTAATTAAACCGGTGTCCTTAAAAAGAAAACCTTTAATTAAATCCAATTTTAATTATAATTAATTCCACTATAAAATTATATTTGAATTCCCAATTAATTAATCTATATTATTTTACCAATAATATTTCCGCCGAAATTACATATATGATTTTCCCCGTGTTTAAGATATCGCATGTCCATGAATTAATTAATTACTAATAATTAAATTAATTCATTTCTTATTATCCGAGACTAGTACCACTCATCCTTATTATCATGTGGAACGAATCCACCTGCAGGGTTTACATGATAAACTTTATGAGCTCATCTCGGGGACATCATCAACCCAATAAATGGGACACGGTTTCCTGTCTATAATGTATAGCTTGCCGTGTGTACAATTCTGATTCCCAATATACCGAGGATCTCGACTAATCAATTAGTCTCACTCATTGGCACATTAAAGAATCGAGCATTGGACACATGCACCTATAATTATATAGGGATTAGGAACTCATATATCCGTAATATCTGAGGTCTAGTTCGATTACTCCGATTAGTATAAATCGAACGCCCTCCCGTGGTCCTGCTCAATACACCAAGTATACGAGTGTAACATGATAGTCAAGACCGACTATCTACCAGTCACACTACGACGTACCGATGGATTGTCCCTGTCCATCTAAGTCGTGAGCTACTGTTCGATAGTATACGAGTAACCAACAGTATGATCTTCCGCGTGTCTCCTCACGCCATACTGTCTACAACGTATACATCAAGGACTATTGCATTAAATGCAATCATGCTTGAATCATATCTCGAATTATGGTATAGATAAGGAGTTCCGTATTTGCACTAAACTAGACATTTAGAATACAACTCCATCAATCTCCCACTTATACTAAAAGTCTAGTCGCCCTCTCCCAAACATCAGATTCCCATAACCTCATCACGCCTTCCCAACGCTTTCGCTGGAAGTGCCTCTGTGAACGGGTTTTACCAGGCAATCCTCTCGATGCTATCTAGGTGACAACTGTATCGTCTTACTAGACGATCTCTCGAATCAGGTGGTACTTGCGCTCTACGTGTTATCTGCCACTGTGGACTCGTGGCATTTCAAGTTTGCCAATGCCGCTATTCAAAATAGCTTTGGGTAAACTAGAAACCACATCTAAGTCCCTTAGGAAGTTCTGGAGCCACACTGACCTTTTAACTGCCTCAGAGGCCGTTATCCTTTCAGTTTCCATGGTATAGTCCGTAATGCATCGCTGCTTTACATTCTTCCATGTGACTGCTCCACTTCACAGTGAGAACACATAGCCTGACTTCGACTTTCGACTGTCCCTGTTTGATTGGAAATTCAATTCTATGTAATCCAAAGGAAACAACTTGACTGCCTTGTAACTCAGAACATAATTCCTGGTCCTCTGCAGGAGCCTAAACATGTTCTTTACATCAGTCGAGTGATTCTTTCCAGGATTACTATGATATCTCACCACCATGCCCACGGCATAGTAGATATCAGTCTCGTGCATAGCATTATATACATTAAGCTTCCCACCATTAAGGTGCAGGGAACTGCTTACTCTTATCTATCTCCTTTATTGTGTCAGACACAAAACTTTAGATAAATGAATTCCACATCTAAAAGGTGAAGACCTTTCTTGGAATTCTGTATACTGCAACGAGTAAGAATTGTATTTACGTATGAGACTCGAGATAAGTTCTATGCTCATTTCTGGCGATCATTTATAACTTTGATCCCAATAACATTCCCGACTTCTCCTTATTCTCTTACATTGAATTACTCGGACAACCGTCCCTTTATGTCCGATAACATCTTTCATATTGTTGCCAATTTAGAAGGATGTTGTCTACATAAAGAATGAGAAAACACCACATGTAAATGTTAGTTTTGACAACAACATATGATGTACATTGTTTGATTGGGTTTCAGGTGATTGAGTGAATGAATACAAGTGAAATACTCATATTGCGAATGGAGTCGCAAAAACTCATCATCATCATCTTATGCGACTGGAGTCGCAAATCTCGCCGTTCATCATGTGCGACTGGAGTCGCAAAATGTATATCTCCGAAAAATGCGACTGGAGTCGCAAATCTTGCATGCCTCCGAAAAATGCGACTGGAGTCGCAAATCTTGCATGCCTCCGAAAAATGCGACTGGAGTCGCAAATCTTGCATGACTCCGAAAAATGCGACTGGAGTCGCAATTGCTGCCCACCTCCGAAAAATGCGACTTGAGTCGCAATTCACTGTTCCCTCTCATTTGCGACTTGAGTCGCAATTCCTGGCCTACTCATTATTTGCGACTTGAGTCGCAAATCCTGCCCTCCTCTACTTTTGCGACTTGAGTCGCAAATCTTGCCCTCATCTACATTTGCGACTTGAGTCGCAAATCCTGGCGATCACTACTCTTGCGACTTGAGTCGCAAATTCCGGCTCCTTCAACTTTTGCGACTTGAGTCGCAATTTCTTGCACACTCAACTTTTGCGACTTGAGTCGCAACTCTTGCACTTACTACATTTGCGAAAGGAGTCGCAATTCTTGCCTTCTCCGTCTTTGCAACATGGATTGCACTTTTACTACTTCAATACTATCGACGACCATGAAGACGATGAAATGCTGAAGCCTCAACGACGAGTGTTTATCACGATGGAGTTGAAGACGAAGTATTGAGATCGATGGAGTCAAGATAGATTTGAAGATTGAAGTTGATGAAATTGAAGATTCAAGTTTCGAAGATTCAAGAATCAAAGATTCGAGATTCCAAGATTCAAGAATTCAAGTACAAAAAGTGATGTCATCCATGGAACCATGATGTCAGCCAAGCATGTGACCAGTGAGATTGCTCCACATCAGCGCTCCACATGTGCGGCACTACTATATAAACCCATGGAAGCTGAAGACTTCACTTGACGATTTTGAGAGAACGAAATCTGATATTCGAGTATCGCCATCGTTGTTTACGGCTTATAGCTTTAAGAGTTTTTGGTAGTTGTTTTGTGCTGTGCACCGATAGTAGAGTTATGCGATTTAGCTCTAGGTGATATAGTACTAGATCCTTAGTTCGTTGGAGTGCTGCGTCACTTGGGATACGACTTCTGATCATTTCTTCTACCTTTCTCCACAAGTGTAATAGTTAGTTTTATCTTTCAATGAAATGAAACTATTATACAACCTTTGTCTTCACTACTTAACTACATGAGTTCGATCATATTCACATTACTTCAAGAGTGTGTTAACGGAGTGTGGTTGAGCGAACGAAGACTGTTTTAAGACCGACTTCACGAAAAGTTGGTATCTTACGTCGAAGACGTAATTTCAATTGGTATCAGAGAGGGACGTCATACGTATAAGACGTGATCCGTTACTTGACTTCATATTTCCGCTACAATGGAGTCGTCTATGTTTGTCCAGAAACCGATTATGCTTACTCATCAGAACTACTCAAACTGGAAGGCCAAAGTTTCTGCTAGAATTAAAGGTTTTGACTCTAGATCTTGGATGGCAGTGTTAGAAGGATGGGAACGTCCGTATACTGAAGATGCTGATGGTGTGAGAATTCCGAAGCCGGAACGTAGTTGGACAAGAGAGGAGCATGACTTGTCTACGGCTAACAGCAAAGCTCTACTTCTTATATGTGAATGGCTGGACCTCAGTATGTATCAGTTGGTCAAAAATTGCACATCTGCCAGAGATGCATGGGAGACTCTACAGAGAACATGTGAGGGAAGTCATGCAGTTAAACGATCCAAAATCCGAACTATCACTGCCCAATTCCATCAACTCCGGATGAGAGAAGATGAAGATATAAATGACTACTTAGACAAGATCATGAGATATGTGAATGAGGCATGTGAACTGGGAGAAGTCTTTCCTGCTCCCATGGTGTATGAGAAAGTTCTGTCCAGTGTAAGCACTAGGTTTGAAAGCAAGGTGCTAACTATTGAAGCACGCAATGACGAAAATCAAAACTGGGATTATGCTGACTTGATGGCTGATTTAAGAAACTACGACTTGACTCTAAAAGTACGTAGCAATCCTGATATGTCTCTTGTTTATGAGCCAATGACTGCTCTAAAAATTTCTGAGAAGGGTAAGAGTTCAAGAAGTCCGAAGCCTCAGAAAACTCCTTCGAGAAATGAGAAATCTGAATCTAGTTTCTCAGCTGATGTAAATGAATCTGATGATGATGAAGCTGAGGATATTGAAAGGCTAATGAATTCTAACAACCCAGACAAGCTTGCTGTATTGACTGATATAGTCACGTATCTTGTGAAGCAAGATTTTAAGAGGAAGAACCGTGCTCGAAATTTTCGAAAATTTCAGAAGAATTCTAACTTTTTCCAGAACAACTCAGACAACCGAAATCAATCGTCTTTCTCCGACAAGAAGTTTAAGGGGACAAAACTATCCCCATACTCGTCTACTAGCAATGATGTCTCCAAGATGCAATGCTATGAGTGCAAAGGATATGGACACGTTAAAAATGAATGTCCAAACTTACATCGTAAGAAGAAGCTGCCAGTTAGCTATGTTGTGATAGACGATGAGGAAGTAATTTCTGAAAATGATGAGTCTGAGGATGAAAGTGCCGACGAAGATGAGGACAATGCTCTTGTTGTCACTTTTGATGAAAATTTTGATATCGCTAACTTCGAAGTTGAAAACTTTGAACTTGATACATTCATGAAGGATGTAGCAACGGCCGAAAATATCTTTTGTCTGGCCTCTGAGAATCGACCATGCTGTGATGATGAAATTTGTTCGGATGATGAATCCATAACTGAATCTGTTGGAGATGAGATGAACCCAAGTGTATCTCAAACTGTGTATGTGAATGCTGAACTTCTTGCACTGAACGAGAGTCACTCTGAGCTTTCAAAACTCTATGACTTAGCCATCACTGAAAATAACATTCTTGAAGTGTCTTTAAAAGTTCTTACAGAATCTTGTAACGAACTCTCGACTGCTAATCGAAAGATGAGTGATAACGTTGTTGAGCTGAAAAATTCGGTTGAAAAGAAGACGGATGAGAAAAAGAGGTTGAACAACTCTCTAACAATTCTCAAAATCAAATTTGATGACCTCTTCGAAGAAAAACATAAATATAAAAAGAAGTTGTCGAACTAAAAGAAGTATGTGAGAGGTTGAGTTCTGAAAACTCAAAACTAAAACTTTCGCTAAAAAAAGAGTCGACTGAAGTTAAGAAACTGCAGACTCTGTTTAAAAACTCAGATGCTGAGAATGATGAACTAAAGTCATCACTGGTGAAAGCTCAAACTGACCTTGCCATGACTGACAAGGAACGATATGTCTTGAAAGAAAAACTCCATATGACTGATGAGCTATTAAGGAAAATGAACACCAACTCTTCTGTGTTTGACAATGCAGCTTCATATATGAATCCCAATCGATATGGTCTTGGATTTCAGAAAGTTTTTGAATCTATTTACTCAACACCAGAGAAGAAAGATGTGATTTTTGTCAAAGCATCCAACGCTCAGCCAGAAGATAAAAGTAAGGATGACGCCGAATCATCCAAACGAAAGGAGATTGCTGAAGGGAAGAAGATTGCTAAGTCTCCAGAACTTAAATCTAAAAATTTGATCTCGACTTCTAAATCTGAATCTGAGACATATCAATTCCCGAAGAATATTGTCAAACATCCTCGTGGTATTTTACCATATGAGAAGACGTTGCTGAAAAAGTTAGACAAATCTCAGAACGTGAAGAAAAATGAACGATCCTCTCGCACTAAAACAGCTTCAATCAAAACATCTCCGAAGGTTGAAACTCGACAAAGGCGAATGTATGTTTGTCATTATTGTGACCAACCTGGACACATTCGACCTTTCTGCTATAGGATGAAAGAGGACATGAACAGAGAACTCTTGATCTTGAAGAAGAAGTCTGAAATGACTAAGGAAACGAAGAAATCTGTGTCTCCAAATCCGAAAATTAAGCAAACTCTGAGCGCTGTGACTGGGAAGAAGAAGTGGATGCCTAAGTCCCGAAAGAGTGAAGTTAAACTTAACTCCACCATCCTAACTGACTGGAAGCCAAGAGAACTGATTTTCTGGAAACAAAGGCATATGGTATTTTGATAGTGGTTGCTCCCGTCACATGACCGGAACCAAGAAATTTCTGAAAGAATATGAGCCTATGACTGGCTCCCCCGTGGTGTTTGGAGGGGGAGCTAAAGGCATCGTCATGGGAAAGGGAACTTTGCACATTAAAGGATTGCCACCAATTCGCAATGTTGTTCATGTGAAGGGTCTTGTGGAAAATCTTATTAGCATCAGCCAGCTGTGTGATGAAGGGCTGAATGTTAGTTTTGATAAAGATTCTTGCAAGGTTTTTGATGAAGAAGGGAGGTGCATCATGGAAGGTCCACGTGCTAAAAACAACTGCTATACTACTGAGTATAGTTGTTTCTTTGTGACCGTGGCTGATGAAGTTGATTTATGGCATCAACGTCTTGGACACACTAGTTCTCGAAATCTGAGTAAACTTGTTAAGGGGGAGATAGTTCGAGGAATCTCTCAACTCCCCAAAATTGAGAAAAGAGTGTGTGGAGACTGCCAGAAGGGAAAATTGACAAGGACTTCTCATCCTGCACTACCGACACTAATGAGCACTACGGCTCCTTTTGAACTTCTTCACATGGATCTCATGGGTCCAATGGAAGTAAAGAGTATTGCTAAGAAAGAATATGTGCTGGTAGTGGTTGATGATTTCTCTCGTTACACTTGGACGAGATTTCTTGCTACAAAAGATGAGACTTTTGATGCCTTCAAAGGCATTGTGAAATGGATAAGAACAAATCATGAAGCAAAGGTGAAGAGGATCAGAAGTGATCACGGGACTGAATTTGATAATGCTAGCTTCAATGAATTTTGTATGCTAAAGGGAATTCATCATGAATATTTGGCCCCAAAGACGCCCCAACAAAATGGGATTGCTGAACGTAAGAATCGAACTCTGCAAGAGATGGCTCGCGTGATGTTGATCTCAAAAAATCTTGCTCGAAATTTCTGGGCTGAAGCCGTCTCAACTGCTGGATATATTCTAAATCGCATAAGTATTCGTTCTGGCACAACGGCAACTGCATACGAACTTGTAAATGGCAAAAAGCCATCTGTCGCTCACCTTCGTGTCTTTGGCTGCACGTGCTATATCTTGAGGGATCGGGATCCTCTGAAGAAATTTGAAGCCAAAGCCGATCGTGGTATTTTTGTTGGCTATAGTCAGAATAGTCATGCCTATCGTGCTTACAATCTCAGAACCAGAAAGGTCATGGAAACTGTAAACATCAACTTTGATGAGCAAGACTTTCTTGGAAAAGATACAGATGAAGACTGGGTGAAAGAAGGAGTTCTGGAGTATCGTACTTTTCCATCTATACCCACTACTGAAGTTCCAGACACTCCCACTCCAAACACTTCACCTGAAGTTGGAGAGTGTAGCCAACGCAACAATGATACTTCATCGTCTGATGGTGAAGAAAGTGAAGATGTCGACAACCCAGCTAATGCTCCTAGAGAGGCACCTCGCCTTATTCAAAAGAAACATCCATCGACCCAAATGATTGGAAGTCTGAATGAGCGAACCACACGCTCGAAGAAACCGACAATTTCTCCAAATGAACTCTACAATATCTGCAGTTCTGCAGTTTATAATGAAATCAGCATCTCTTGCTTTCTTTCTGAGAATGAGCCGAAAAACTATAAGGAAGCCATGAAGGAAGACTTTTGGATCATGGCCATGCAAGAAGAGTTGAATGAGTTTACTAGAAACAATGTTTGGTCCCTAGTTCCCAGAACGTCAAACATGAATGTAGTTGGAACTAAATGGATTTTCAAAAACAAGACAGATGAGCACAACCAAGTTGTTCGAAACAAAGCTCGTCTTGTTGCACAAGGCTATGCACAAGTGGAAGGGATAGATTTTGATGAAACCTTCGCTCCAGTTGCTCGCATTGAGTCTATTCGTCTCCTGATTGCTATTGCATGCCATCTCGGCATCTCCCTTAGACAAATGGACGTCAAAGCTGCATTTCTAAATGGAGTATTGGAGGAAGAGGTGTATGTAGCTCAACCGAAAGGCTTCGAGGATCCCAAGAAGCCAAATCATGTCTATAAGCTACACAAAGCACTATACGGGTTGAAGCAAGCTCCTCGTGCTTGGTATGGGTGTCTGACGGACTACTTACTGAAGTTTGGGTTTGTACGTGGCTCAGTCGACAAGACTCTCTTCTTGAAACGTGATGGCAAACATATGATGGTTGCCCAGATTTACGTTGATGACATTGTCTTTGGTGCTACCAGCTCTAAACTCGTGAAAGCCTTCACGGAATCTATGTCTTCAACATTCCAGATGAGTCTGGAAGGAGAGCTACATCAATTCTTAGGACTTCAGATATCTCAACGACCGGATGGAATCTTCGTATCTCAAAGCAAATATGCGAAAAATATGGTCGAAAGATTTGAGATGCACCATGCTAAGCCTGCCAAAACTCCCATGGCAACGACTGAACGGTTATCTAAATCGACTAAAAGTCGAAGTGTTGATCAAACTCTTTATCGTTCCATGATTGGTAGTTTACTTTATCTAACTGCTACTCGCCCTGACATCATGTTTAGTGTTTGCATGCGTGCTAGGTACCAGGCGGATCCGAAAGAAGATCATCTACGAGCTGTCAAACGGATTCTCCGTTATGTCTCAGGGACTTCTGATTTAGGTCTTTGGTATGCATGTGACACTTCATCAAATCTCGTCGGTTACTCCGATGCGGATTGGGCAAGCGACACTGATGAACGAAAGAGCACATCTGGATGCTGCTGCTTCCTTGGCAACAATATAGTGTCATGGCATAGTCGGAAGCAAAATTGCATCGCTCTATTGACTGCTGAGTCTGAGTATGTTGCAGCCGGGAGTTGCTGCACTCAATTGCTTTGGCTAAAGCAGATGTTGGATGATTATCTTATCAAGAGTGCTCCCTTGGTGCTGTACTGTGATAACCAAAGTGCTATCAAAATCAGCGAAAATCCTGTCCAGCATTCTCGCACTAAACACATCGACATTCGACATCATTTCATTAGAGATTTGGTTGATCGTGATATAGTCAGTCTACAGCATATTTCAACAGAAAAACAACTCGCTGACATCTTTACCAAACCTCTTGACTTTGAGAGATTTCAAACTCTAAGAAATTCTCTCTGCATGTGTTCTCTCTAAAGAGTTCACGAAAATTTTGAAGTCTGAAAGATTATTTTCTTTACTTCTGAATATGCACGCCGAATCGTCGTGGATTAGTCTAATAAAGTTGAACATGGATTCGAGGCCGCTTTAGTCTTCGGACCCAAGTGCATTTATTCCTCTGAGTACGAACATGTGAACTTGGCATATAACTCCCATAAGCTTCATTTGCATAGATCCATAATACCAAGTAACGGAGGACGCCGGTTACCCCGGCTCCCCTCTTCGAAAGGTAGCACATGGACGCCATTATTTAAGATGCTCTTCAATCACACTTCGGAGATGCGGGATGATCCTCGCTCCCCTCTGACTGCTGTAATGATCATCTGTTGCATTTCATCTAAAAGCTAAAAACTCGTCTGGAGGACGCAGGTCGAACCTTGCTCCCCTCTGATTGAAGTAAAAAGCTAGTCCCTAGTGGAGTGCCTTAAAAGTTCACCTTGTGCTCATGAATTAAAATCTCTTGTGCGGTGCAAACTCATCCAATATGTTCCGACGAAACACGGCATGTATTCTTGTGATTGTGACGAAGGACAAGTTCAATATCTATCACATACTTCGGTCCATTCCACCGGTTTTTATTATGAGAGATTTTTCATATACCTCAAAGTTGCTATCACCTCGTGTGAAAAATTTTTGGTTTTGGGAAAATGATGGAATGTGGATTCTTTTCTGGGAAAATATTTGCTCTTCACTGCCTCGTATCACCGCTTAAATCTCCACTAAAATGTTATTGAATGTGTGCAGTGTGTTGAACGCTTGAATACTAACTCGGGATGTGCTATTTTGTTTGGTATTCCTATAGTTCATGTTCAGCGTCTCGTGGAGTTCAAATCCTTAAGGCAATATTTGAGTGTAGCGGCTTCCAGTGCATAACTCCTCATGCATGATGATCTTGAACGAAGTCTTGCAACTCTGGGCGCACAACATCTCATTCGCACACCAGCGCTTGCGAACCAAGTCGCACGCCAGGAATTGCGAATCCAGTCGCACCTCCAGCAACGACGTGCGACTCCAGTCGCACATATCACTTGTAGCATGATCAAACACCTCTGCTCTACACCTCGCCTCACCTCTGCTGTTCAACACAAATGATACAACACACTTCATCTCCGTCAACCCTGCCTTGCAACGATAACCAACCTTGTGATCCTTGCTCGTCGCCGAAAATCCTTGAAAAATTTCGAAAATTTTTTGAAAATTTTTTTTACTTAGAAAATTTTTCAAGATTTTCGTTTTTATTTTTTATTATTTTTTATTTTTTTTTATTATTTTTTTATTATTATCTTATTCATTTTTGTACTGATGGGCCAATTTTGTACTGTTTAATGGGCTTTTTCGCAGGTCTTTTTGATCCAAGACGAGCAGGCCAAACTTTTTCTATATAAAGGGCTTGAAAACTTGGATTAGGGTTACTTGCATTCTAAAAATCTCTAACTCTTACACTCGTGCAACCTTGAGATTGAAGTTTGAGATCGAAGTTTCTGTGTTTGAGGTTCTTCGTTCACGCAACCGGCGTTCGACGTTGTTAGTCTCGATTCTCTACTTCTCTAAGTGTTAGATCTCTGCTACTCTAGCTTCGCACATCAGGTGTTGTGGTTGTGTTACTTAGGATTTCTAGAATTCCTATCTCTCTCGCTCCTACTCTTGTAATGTCGTCATCCACTGGAAACCTGTTTGATGAACTTGACAAGGAAGTTTTGGAATCTCTTCGCGAAGCATGGAAGAATGCACCGTCACTTGACTCACAGAAGAAGGCTCTTCACGCCTTACAAAAACATATGGACAAGATGGATCGTCGATCTGGCAAGTCCATCTCTGATACTCCAACTGTTGACTTAACCAAGAAACTGAAACCTGCTAGCTCTGTCTCGCAGAAGTCCGGAAAAGAATCTAAGATTGGTCAGGGACCTAAGACCCCTCTTACCTTCCTGCGTTGTTTCAAAGGCACCGTATCCCCTGCTGAGTATCGGAAGTTAGTGGATGATGGGATCATGACTGAAGACGGCAAGAAGATAGTCAAAGTTCCCTCCACTGCTGAAGTGGTTAAACCATCTGTTTCTGGGTCAGCAAACATACCCAAGAAATCAACGTCATCTGACGTTGTTGAACCTAAGAGGTCTAAACCCTCTGTCTCCACTGACTCGTCTAAGTCCAGACAACGAGCTTCTGGCCCTGCTGATAAAGGGAAGTCTGTTGTCCCTGGCTCTTACATTCCTCCTATCGTGCCACACTCTTCTGGCTCGACAGGAGCAACTGCTGATCAGATTTATGTTATGAAAGTTGAAGACTGTGGGCCTCCCTACAAACCAGATTTCTTTACTGAACGTGCTGAAAATCGTCTCACCTTGATTGAGTCCCTACCCATACTTGAAGATCGTCAGGTCCGGGTTGCTGACTACGACAAGTATGGACTCTCGAAGTTTTTTGAGGATATGACCCTCCTTGAGTCTGTGACTCAAACTTACAGATTCTCTCCTCCAATCATTCAGAAATTCTATGCGAACTTAACCCCTGACTTTGCTGATCCATCACACAAGATGTGTGGACGGTTTGTGTTTCGTGACAAACTCTACACCTTCCGTCCTCTGAATATTAACAATTTTCTGAAAAGACTTGAGATTGAAGGCTCTTGGAAGTTTCCTTCTGATGACGATAGAATGAATGCACTGAAGATTGGTTCTTTTTTAACCAAAGGCAAGGCAAGAACACCTCTCCCTACTCCTAACAAACTGTCGGCCTTCTATGGTTCTCTGCATAGACTCGGGATGACAAATTGGGCTGCTCACCCAGATGAGAACTATCTTTCTCCTAAGCTCATGCATATCTTATTCCGAATTGGTTGTGGTGAACAAGTTGATCTCGGTGAGATCATCTTTGCTGATATCTGCAGAGTGGCCAAGGCTTCGAATGATGTTCTTCGCCAGCAGTCTGACCTTGAAGAGGTGCGGAGAATTCATCTCACTCACCCATGCTTGATCTATGGGATGTTGATTGATCAAAAGTTCATTCCAATGACGGAAACTGAGAAGAAGGTAAAGAAAAATTCTCATATCAACATCACTCCCACCTTCCTGAAAAATAGAGTGTATGATCTTCCTTGGACTAAATACGTCAAGCGTGAGGATGTTCCTGATCCTATCACTCCACCACTCTCTCCTAAGTCCTCGAAGAAACGAACGCCAACTCTAAAGCTCGAACACTCTGATGTCAAACGCACAAAGACTACATCTACTCCTATCCCAAGAGTTGTTCCTCAAAAGTTCGGTCCCCAGTCTGGCTTGCCCCCGCATAAGAACCCTTTTCATCCGATACACAACTTCCGCTCTGTTGTTCCCTCTGCTATTGTTCATCGTTGTTTCACAACAACAAAAACCTTGGAACGTAAACAGGCTGCCCATGCCATTGCTTACAATGAGATGGTGGATGCTCAGATTGAACAGAAGGAGGCTCTGGATGCTCTTCACCAGATAACCCATCAAGGGGGAGGTTTGGGTGGGTCCGCTGGGACCAGTGCTGGCTCATCTGTAAAGAGCCTGAGTAACACGTTTATGTTTGAGTTGATCAAGGATGGGATTAAGGAAGCCGTTGCTGAGCTAGCCAAGTCTAAGGCTGTGGACACTGATGATGACAGTGTTCGAGAGATGATGGCTGGGGAAGTGTTTGAATTGATGAGGAAAGGGAAAGGAAAAATTGTTGAAGAAGAGAAGATTGAAAGGAAGAAGAAAGTTGAGAGTTCCACACATCCAGAGGTATCGCCCGCGATGCCGTCTGACGGTTTGAAAGATGTTGATGAAGAAGTTAACATTGAAGATCTTGATGATGAAGATGACGATGAGAGGATCAAGATCGGTGAAGATGAGTTTGGGGAATATGAGATCTATGGAAAATCCCCCTCTGCCTCTGAAGCTGAAGATGAAAGTGATGCAAAGACAGATGATGAAGCTAAGTCCGGTGATGCTTCACCAATGACTACTCCTGTGCGCTCACCCACTCCAGCTGACTCACCAAAGGGCTCTGAGTTTGCATCTCAGTGATGCTGATGCTTATGATCTTCTGTTGTTGAATTTTGGACTATCTTGTTTTTCTTGTTTTCTTTCATGCATGCATAAGACTTGATAATTTTCCATCATGCATGGCTTTCATTTCTAGTTTGTTGAACTCAGCTCTTTGATGTTTTTGAATGATTATTCTGTTGACTAAGTTTTTTGGTTTTTCATATCTTATCTCTGATGGTTGTTGAATGCTTGTTTTACCGTTTTCTTTTTACTTAGTTCTTTTTTTGTTATTATGCCTTGTTTGAGGGGGAGTTTGGGTGGTTAAATTTTCTAACTCTATTTCATATGGGTTGTGCCAAAAAGGGGGAGATTGTAAATGTTAGTTTTGACAACAACATATGATGTACATTGTTTGATTGGGTTTCAGGTGATTGAGTGAATGAATACAAGTGAAATACTCATATTGCGAATGGAGTCGCAAAAACTCATCATCATCATCTTATGCGACTGGAGTCGCAAATCTCGCCGTTCATCATGTGCGACTGGAGTCGCAAAATGTATATCTCCGAAAAATGCGACTGGAGTCGCAAATCTTGCATGCCTCCGAAAAATGCGACTGGAGTCGCAAATCTTGCATGCCTCCGAAAAATGCGACTGGAGTCGCAAATCTTGCATGACTCCGAAAAATGCGACTGGAGTCGCAATTGCTGCCCACCTCCGAAAAATGCGACTTGAGTCGCAATTCACTGTTCCCTCTCATTTGCGACTTGAGTCGCAATTCCTGGCCTACTCATTATTTGCGACTTGAGTCGCAAATCCTGCCCTCCTCTACTTTTGCGACTTGAGTCGCAAATCTTGCCCTCATCTACATTTTCGACTTGAGTCGCAAATCCTGGCGATCACTACTCTTGCGACTTGAGTCGCAAATTCCGGCTCCTTCAACTTTTGCGACTTGAGTCGCAATTTCTTGCACACTCAACTTTTGCGACTTGAGTCGCAACTCTTGCACTTACTACATTTGCGAAAGGAGTCGCAATTCTTGCCTTCTCCGTCTTTGCAACATGGATTGCACTTTTACTACTTCAACACTATCGACGACCATGAAGACGATGAAATGCTGAAGCCTCAACGACGAGTGTTTATCACGATGGAGTTGAAGACGAAGTATTGAGATCGATGGAGTCAAGATAGATTTGAAGATTGAAGTTGATGAAATTGAAGATTCAAGTTTCGAAGATTCAAGAATCAAAGATTCGAGATTCCAAGATTCAAGAATTCAAGTACAAAAAGTGATGTCATCCATGGAACCATGATGTCAGCCAAGCATGTGACCAGTGAGATTGCTCCACATCAGCGCTCCACATGTGCGGCACTACTATATAAACCCATGGAAGCTGAAGACTTCACTTGACGATTTTGAGAGAATGAAATCTGATATTCGAGTATCGCCATCGTTGTTTACGGCTTATAGCTTTAAGAGTTTTTGGTAGTTGTTTTGTGCTGTGCACCGATAGTAGAGTTATGCGATTTAGCTCTAGGTGATATAGTACTAGATCTTTAGTTCGTTGGAGTGCTGCGTCACTTGGGATACGACTTCTGATCATTTCTTCTACCTTTCTCCACAAGTGTAATAGTTAGTTTTATATTTCAATGAAATGAAACTATTATACAACCTTTGTCTTCACTACTTAACTACATGAGTTCGATCATATTCACATTACTTCAAGAGTGTGTTAACGGAGTGTGGTTGAGCGAACGAAGACTGTTTTAAGACCGACTTCACGAAAAGTTGGTATCTTACGTCGAAGACGTAATTTCACCACATCTTTTCTGTCACTTCTTTATTACACACAGGACCTTAACATGCCTTGAATGAATCCATGAAATGGATTTTCTCATAGGTCCGCATGTGTCCAAGGTCTTGAAGCTCCCTTCAATCCTAAGATTGATTAAGCTTGCTTACCGGATGCTCTTGGCTCTTTTCGATGAATCCCTCTGCCTGTCCCACACAGATGGTCCCGTCAAGATTTCGATTTAGAAATCCGTCTTGACTTCCATCTTCCATGTGAAGACAAAAGAATTCGGATCGACTTTAGCATAGCTACCGGCGAAAAAGTTTACTCATAATCGATCCCTTTCTTTCTGAGTGCACCCTTTCGCAACAAGCCTAGCCTTAAGGTTCACACCTTCCCGTCAGACCCTCTTTTCATCTTGTACACCCACTTGCAACCAATGGCTTTTACACCTTTGGGCGGTGCTACAAGATCCCATACAAGATTTGAATCCAAAGATTCTATCTCATATTTCATCGTCTTTTACCAAGACTGAGCATCTTGATCTTTCAGCGTCTCGTCATAGATCTAGGGGTCGGCTTCATGTTCTCTAGGTAACAAGTCCGAAGACTCTCCTATAAACATGAACCTGTCGGGTTGTCTAACAACCGTCCCACTACGACGACCCTCCGGTGTGTCTTTAGTGACTAAAAAATTACAGTAGTGAACTACTCAGTTATGCTGGTTCTAAGTCTTGATCAGTCCCTCTAAGCACATTAAGTATTACCCTACTCTTGGGCTTGTGATATTGCATACATATATAGTCCATGTCTAAGAACCGAACATTGATGCAATTAATGAACATCTGGTCCTTTGGACTATATAACATATCTCAATTCGTTTTCTTAGGGTATCCTATAAACAGCCGAATATCTGTATGAGTTTCCAAAGGAATCAAGTTCAGGATAAACGCCGCTGTTTCCAAGCCATATCCCAAAAACGAATTAGGTAACTCTGAACAACTCATTGTCTACTTTCCTATATCTATAAGATTCCTATTACTTCTTTACAACACATTATTTTGTCGAGCCATAAATGTTGTAGTCTGTCGGGAGTTAATCCCATTTTCTGATAAGTATGCCTTACTCCTCAAAGAGGTCTGCATATATCAGAGCGAATCAACTCTAGTACTTTCTTGGATCTTTTCCCTTTAACCGTAAAGGGTTGCTCGGTCATTAAAACTTCCAAGTATGATTCGAAGGTTGGAAGGTCCTTTCCTTCAACCTAGCCGAGTGGTCCATCAGCTTTCATCCTTTGAATCGTACTCAAGTTAAAATGATTTAGCCTAATATTCCATAAGTACATTTGATTCATCCTAGAAGGATCTTTACTCTTATTGGGGTTCGACAATGTGTTATTAGCTCCGGTCTGTTGCATCGTGGAAGAACACGAATTTAGTATTAAATTGTCTATCAATGTACCAGAATAGATAATATCCCCGTTTCCTACTCTGAAAAGTGTGAAACTATCAGAAGAAACGGAATATCCATTCTAAACCAATTTAGAAATCTGAAATGAAATTTCTTTCTAAATGCCGGCACATAAAGACAATTTATTAGAACTAAAATCCTACGGTTTAAAACCATTTAACATCTCCCACTGCAACGGCTGTTACCTTAACATTATTGCCCATTGTAGGTTACTACTTCTTCCTTTCTAAGTCTCCGGGTTTCCTGGAACCCCTGCATTTAAGTGCAGACATGTTTAGTGGTTCCCGTATCCACACACCAGGTACTGGTGGATAACACCACTGAGCATGTTTCGGTGACTAAGGAAGAGTCAACTTCTTGTTGCTTGAGAGGACAATTAAAACTCCCAGTATCCAAACTGCTTACAACGGAAGCACTTGCCCCTTGGGCTTGCTTGTCCCATTCCGTGGTCCAGATATATTAGGCCCACTGGGTTTCCGTGTTTGCTTCTTCTTCCTTTTGCCGCCCGAAGGCCTAGGAAGAACCAATTTCTCAGCCACAAGTGTTTTTGAGAGCCCTTAAAGATTCCCTCAGCCACTTGAAGTTCAACCAGGAGCTCCGCCAATGAATAAGACCTCTTATTCATATTTTAGTTCAGGCGGAACTGCTCAACACTTCTCGGCATAGACTGGAGCATTAAATCAACCTGGGCTACCCCATTGATAATTTCTCCCAGAATCTCTATCTCAATGTGATAGCCCATCATTCTAAGAACGTGATCCCTCACGGGCGTTCTTTCCGACATGATGGCCGTCATGAGTTGCCTCATTTTACTTTGCCCGGCTGTCCTGTCCTGAAAACCAAAAACTTCTTGAGGTTAAGCATCATATCATAGGTAATGGTCATGGCATGATCCCGATGTCGCAACACATTTGACATGAAAACCAAAATGTTGCTCCGCGTCATCTCATAGCCTTGATCCATTTCCAATGAGCTTCCTTTCCTCAGTAGTGGAAGCTTCATTTGGCTCAGCAAGTCAATTGACTTGGAGTACATATTTGTACTGCTCTGCAGTTAGGACAATGTCCAAGTTTCTTCTCTTATCCGTACAATCAGGTTCAGTGAGTTTGTTGACTTTAAATGGGAATAATACCATATAAAACAAACAATGAGTTTAATTCGATATCATTTCCCTCAAGTGATATCATTAAACTACCAATCATTTCCAAAATCCCATCAGACATAGCAAGCCACGTTCTTGTGGACGTTTACCAGTCCAAATGATTTTATGATTGGATTTCACTTCGGTCGTACATCATCATAGCAGTGACTCCGATGGGGAGGATACTATAAAGCGTACCTAAGTGTATACCATTTCTCAATACTAAGTCTACCGCTCGGGAACTACATGTCCACCGCAAGCCACGTTCATGTGGACGTTTACGTTGACATGCGGTCCTCCACGACTTTCTATAACTGTCGAGCCTCAATTAATCCCAAAGTTCCGTTTCCATCTAGCAAGCCACGTTAGTGTGGACGTTTACTAAACAAACAACTTTATTAATTGAATCCTTCTTATTTAAATGTCATAGAGTCTCAATTAACCCAAAGTACCGTTTCCATTTAGCAAGCCACGATAGTGTGGACGTTTACTAAAACAAACAACTTTGTTAATAAACTCTTACATTTATTAAATTTCACAATTTTATTAATCAAAGCTTGATATCTCGTAAGTGAAACTCGAAGTTTCTAACCAGCGATCAATCATGCAATTGAGCCCTATCTCTCACTAGGTGAGGGAGCCAACCAGACAATCGATCTAGTCATCGAATGACTCGAAAGTCTCTAATCTATGTCATCGACATAACCAAGCGCTTTGGCTCCATTCCACTCCCCGGGGTGAGAATGAGTCGAGTTGAAATTAGTCTTTGAATGACAGATTAGACATTGCTTTTGAGAAATATAATTGTTCAATTTTATAAGTGGATTTTAAATTCGAATTTTGATCCAGTGATATCCGTGTGTCGACTTTATCCGATAGGGAGGATGACACTAAAGCCAACTCGTAAGTGACACACATCACTATCAAAACAGAGAATGGAGACCGCGGGATTGTTTCCAATCCCTCTCCCACTTAGTATTTTACGAAAGGGAAAACATGCATAAATAAATAAAGCATAACAAAAGCACGTAAACACACAAAAAGCATTTAACGTGGCCCCGATTATTATGGCCTTTAAATATCTTCCATGCAAGTCTTCTCGGATCATCGTCTCGTTGCTCGTCTCGGTCTCGATCCACCACCGACTCGTCTAAGTGCCAAGAGACGAACCCCTCCCACTGGAGTATCATCCCAGGCCTCGACGAGCGACCCGTGGTGTCCGTCGAACCCCCGCGCCGCTGCTGACAAGTATCCAGCGAAACGGCGACCGCCGTTTAAGAAACGGCGACCGCCGTTTGCCCTTCAGCAGCTCGCGGGTTCGACTTCTCGACCCTTGTTCGTCCGGCCTCCGATCTTCTCTCGATCCACCAAGTAGCAGTAACATTACAAAGGTAAAACATACTACTTCCGGCATCGATCCTATACAGGTTGATCGATCCTATACATCCGGATAAAACGAAAAACGAAATAGAAAAACCTAAACGACTCAACCCGTCGTTTTAACTATTACATTCAAGCAACGATTTCAAAACCAAAACTGATCTCGACAAGCCCGAGAGTTTAACAAACCACAAACATACAGCACAATCACATGGCCATAATAATCGGGTTCGAACCTGCAAAACAAATCTCGCAAAAATACAACGAATCGACAAAACCTGGCTCTGATACCAATTGTTGGAAATCGACTACCCGGGATGCGTCCGTTCGATCACTCGAACATCCGAACGCTCCCAGTTGACCCCCAGGTCCGTTACTCCGTTCACGTGCCAGTTCGTGTCCCGATTCACGCCCAGCCATTGCCCCGAAGGACAACCGCGCGAACCGGAGCTGGCTGCCCGAAAAACAGCGAAACGGCGGTCGCCGTTTCTAAAATGGCGGTCGCCGTTTGTCCTTCTGCAGGCGCGAACAGCAGCGCAACCTGCTGTTCCGGGCTCGTTTCCGGTCGTTTTTCCTCATCCGACTACCGATCCAGAGGTCCTAGAACCCCCAGTAATCGAGGTATACGATTTAAGAGATCCGGAACCCGATCTTACATCCGATGTATTTTCAATGAGAAAGAAATCGAATAATAGCGGAAATAGGGTTTCAATTTCTTATACCTTTGATGCGTGATTCGGAGAAGCCGAATATGCGAACTGATGGAGTTATATTCTAAATGTCTAGTTTAGTGACAATATGGAACTCCTTATCTGTGTTTTACATTATCTAATAATCAAACTGTCGGCATTTTTGTCTATCTTATACTTGAATGCAATTGTCCTAGATATATACGTTGTAGACAGTATGGCGTGAGGAGACACGCGGAAGATCATACTGTCGGTTACTCGTATATTATCGAACAGAAGCTCACGACTTAGATGGACAGGGACAATCCATCGGTACGTCGTAGTGTGACTGGGTAATAGTTGGTCTTGACTATTATGTTACACATGTACACTTGGTGTATTGAGCAGGACCACGGGAGGGCGTTCGATTTATACTAATCGACGTAATCGAACTAGACCTCAGATATTACGGATAAACGAATTCCTAATCCCTATATAATTATAGGTGCGTTTGTCCAATTCTCGGTTCTTTAACTTGCCAATGAGTGAGACTATTTGATTAGTCGAGATACTCGGTAAATTGGGAATCGGAATTGTACACACGGCATGCTATAGATTATAGACAGGAAACCGTGTCCCGTTTATCGGGTTGATGACGTCCCCGAGATGAGCTCATAAAGTTTATCATGTAAACCCTGCAGGTGGATTTGTTCCACATGATAATAAGGATGAGTGGTACTAGTCTCGGATAATAAGAAACGAATTAATTTAATTATTAGTAATTAAATAAATTCGTGGACGTTCGATATCTTAAACACGGGGAAAGTCGTTTATGTAATTTCGGCGGAAATATTATTGTTGATATAATATTAAATTAATTTCGGGAATTCAATTATTATTTTATAGTGGAGTTAATAATAATTAAAATTGAAATTGATTAATTAAGGAATTGCTTTTACGTATTCCAAGTTAATTAATATTTCAATTTAGCCCTTAATTAATTTACCCTTAGGTCCCTAACGTAGCTCTATTTAAACCCCCTCCCTTACCCTCTCTAAACCTAACTTTCGCCGCAACTTTCATTTTTCATCAGAGAATAATTATTTTGCTTAGCGCAAAAATATTTTTCTCTGTGTAAAAAATAAAGTTAACGCAATTATATTTTTATTCTCTCATTGAGAATAACCATACCGTGGTTGAGACAGAGAGTGTATAGACGGGAGAACTCCAGCGGATCGTTGCCCACACAACGGTTGGAGACGGGTTCAGAGAATACGTTAGAAGCTCTAAGGTCTCAACAATCGACCGAGAAGGTATGAGATTGATTCCTTTTCCGCACTTTTCAATCTCATGTTATTCGTTGATCATATTTTGAACGTACGATCAGGATCCGGGCATCGTGGATCGCATTCCTCGACTACTGGGGGTTCTAGGACCTCCGGATCGGTAGTCGGATGAGCAAAAACGACCCGGAAACGAGCCCGGAACAGCAACGTCGCGTTGCTGTTCGCGGACGAACAGCGCCCGCTGGTGGGCAAACAGCGACCGCTGTTTGCATCTCCACCAGCGACCGCTGGTCTGCAATCAGCGGGCGCTGATTGGGTACAGACCAGCTCCGTTTCGCGCGGTTGTCCTCCGGGGCGATGGCTGGGCGTGAATCGGGTCAAGGGCTGTCGTGTGAACGAAGTAGCGACACCGGAGGTCGACTGGGAGCGTTCGGATGTTCGAACAATCGAACGAACGCATCCCGGGTAGTCGAAATCCAACAATTGGTATCAGAGCCGGTTATACGTTCTTTGTATTGTTTGCGAGTTTGTTTTGCAGGATCACCGGATTATTATGGTCATGTCTATTGTACTGTATGTTGTGGTGTGTTAAACTCTCGGGATTGTCGAGATCTTTTGGCATTAACGTTGCTTGTTTGTAATAGTTTAAAACGACGGGTTGAGTCGTTTAGGGTTTTTTCGTTTTTTTTTCGTTTATCCGGGTGTATAGGATCGATCATTCCTGTATAGGATCGATGCCGGAAGTAGTTAGTTTACATGTGTAATGTTGCTGCTGCTTGGTGAATCGAGAGGAGATCGAAGGACGAACGAACGAGGGTCGAGGAGTCGAACCCGCGGCTGCTGTGCACAAACGGCGCCCGCTGGAGGGCTAACGGCGGTCGCCGTTTGCAGCTCCTCCAGCGACCGCTGTTCCTCAAACGGCGGGCGCTGTTTTGAGTTTTGGCAGCAGCGACGCGGGGGTTCGACGGACATCACGGATCTCTTGTCGAGGGCCCGGGATGATACTCCAGTGGGAGGGGTTCGTCTCTTGGTCCTTAGACGAGTCGGTGATGGACCGAGACCGAGGCGAGCAACGAGACGAAGATCCGAGAAGACGTGCATCGAAGATTTTAAAGGCCATAATAATCGGGCCACGTTAATTGCTTCTTGTGTGTTTAACGTGCTTTTATTATGCTTTAAATTTTATGCATGCTTGTTAATCCCTTTCGTAAAAACTAAGTGGGAGAGGGATTGGAAACAATCCCGCGGTCTCCATTCTCTGTTTTGATGGTGATGTGTGTCGCTTACGAGTTGGCTTTAGTGTCATCCTCCCTATCGGATAAAGTTGACACACGGATATCACTGGATCAAAATTCGAATTCAATTCCATTTATAGAATTGAACACTTGAGTTTTTCAAAGCAATGCCTAATATGTCTTTCAAAGACTAATTTCAACTCGACTCATTCTCACCCCGGGGAGTGGAATGGAGCAAAAGCGCTTGGTTATGTCGATGACACAGATTAGAGACATTCGAGTCATTTGATGACTAGATCGATTGTTTGGTTGGCTCCCTCACTTTGTGAGAGATAGGGCTCAATTGCATGATTGATCGCTGGTTAGAAACTTCGAGTTTCACTTACGAGATATCAAGCTTTGATTAACGAAATTGTGAAATTTATTAAATGGAATTCAATTAACAAAGTTGTTTGTTTAGTAAACGTCCACACTATCGTGGCTTGCTAGACGGAAACGGATCTTTGGGTTAATTGAGGCTCGACAGTTATAGGAAATCGTAAAGGGACCGCATGTCAACGTAAACGTCCACACTAACGTGGCTTGCGGTGGGCGTGTAGTTTCCGAGCGGTTAACTTAGTACTGAGAAATGGTATACACTTAGGTACGCTTTACAGTATCCTCCCCATCGGAGTCACTGCTGTAATGATGTACGACCAAAGTAAAAGTCCAGTTATAAAATCGTTTGGACTAGTATACGTCCACATGAACGTGGCATGCTAGTCTGATGGGATTTTAAGATTAATTGGTAAATTTAATGATATTAATTAAGGGAGTTAATATCGAATTAAATTTGACAGTTTGATTTGTCTCTTTTATAGATATGGCACTCAACCCGCTGTCCATTATACTAAAAGAAAACAAACTCACTGGTCCAAACTATGTTGATTGGAAACGAAACTTGGACATTGTCCTAACTGCTGAGGAGTACAAATATGTACTCCATGAGGTTTGTCCTGATGAACCTATTGATACCTCCACTCCTGAGGAAAAGGAAGCTCATCGGAAGTGGGTCAAGGCTGATCAGATGGCGCGGTGCTACATTTTGGCTTCTATGTCAAATGTGCTGCAACATCAGCATGAGGCCATGACCACTGCCTATGATATGATGCTTAACCTCAAGGAGATGTTTGGTAGTCAGGATAGGGCAGCCAGGCAAGATGCTATGAGAAAACTCATGACGGCCACTATGTCCGAAGGAACGCCCGTGAGGGATCACGTTCTTAGGATGATAGGCTATCTGAATGAGATAGAGATTATGGGAGGAGCTATCGATGGGGAAACCCAGATCGATATAGTGCTCCAGTCTCTGCCTAGGAGTTTTGAGCAGTTCCGCCTGAACTATAACATGAACAAGAGGTTATATTCGTTGGCGGAACTCCTGACTGAACTCCAGGCGGCATAGGGAATCTTTAAGAAATCTCATGCACTTGTGGCTGTGAAACTTCCTGGCCCTCCGAGGACTAAGAGGAAGAAGAAGCAAGGGCGGAAACCCAGTGGACCCAGCAATGGTGGACCACGGAATGGAGTGAACAAGCCCAAGGGCAAGTGTTTCCGTTGCAAGCAGTCTGGACATTGGAAGTCTAATTGTCCTCTCAGACAAGGAGGTATGAACTTTTCCTTAGTCACTGAAACATGTTTAGCGGTGTTATCCACCGGTACCTGGTGTGTGGATACGGGAGCCACTGATCATGTCTGCAATTCTTTGCAGGGGTTCCAGGAAACCCGGCGGCTTAGAGAGGGAGAGATCACTATCTACATGGGCAACGCTACGAAAGTGGCGGCAGTTGCAGTGGGAGATATTTATTTGTCTTTTAATAATAAAGTTTTGGTATTGAATAATTGTCTTTATGTACCGAATTTTAGAAAGAACCTTGTTTCGGTTTCTAAATTGGTTTTGAATAAATATTCTGTTTCTTTTGATAGTTCTGTTATTATCAAAAAGAATGGTGAGTATATCTGTGCTGGTACATTGATAGGCAACTTATATATACTGAATCCTGATTATTCCACGATGCAACGAGTAGAGTCAAATAACACATCTAGTACCAATAAGAGAAAGGAGCCTTCTAGAATGATTCAAAAGTACTTATGGCATCTTAGGCTAGGTCATATTAACTTGGGCAGGATTCAAAGGTTGATAACTGATGGAATACTCAGTGGTGTGAAAGATGAGGACTTTCCAACCTGCGAATCATGCCTGGAAGGAAAAATGACCAAGCGACCCTTTAGTGATAAGGGGTTTAGATCCAAGGAAGTACTGGAATTGATTCACTCTGATTTGTGCGGGCCTTTATCTGTCCAAGCGAGAGGAGGTTATGAATATTTTGTAACCTTCACTGATGATTACTCAAGGTATGGTTTTATATACCTGATGCGCCGCAAGAGCGAGTGCTTTGACAAGTTCAAGGAGTACAAAGCTCTTGTGGAGAACCTTCATGGTAAAACCATAAAGACTCTACGATCTGATCGTGGAGGAGAGTACCTCTCGGGAGAGTTTAAGGCGTACTTATTAGAGAATGGGATTGACTCCCAGATGACTGCACCATACACGCCCCAGCAGAATGGTGTAGCAGAAAGAAGGAATAGGACTCTTATGGAAATGGTAAGATCTATGATGAGTTATTCAGAGCTACCAGTTTCGTTCTGGGGATATGCCTTGGAAACAGCGGTGTATATCCTGAACTTAGTTCCTTCTAAATCAGTCCCTAAGACGCCCTCGGAATTGTGGACCGGGCGAAAGCCAAATTTGAAACACATTCGGATCTGGGGTTGTCCAGCACATGTGCTGAAGCATGGGGCTGATAAGTTGGAATCTCGTTCAGATATTCGGTTGTTTATAGGATATCCTAGAGGAACGAAAGGTGGTCTATTTTATAGTCCTAAGGACCAGAAGATCGTTGTTAGCACCAACGCTCGGTTCTTGGAAGAGGATTATATAATGGACCACAAGCCCAAGAGTGAGATAATACTTAACGAACTGAGAGGGGACGATCAAGGCTTAGATCCAACCGAACCGGGTGATACGCCACCACAGTCTGCACCTGTAGTTACTGAGGTTACACCGGAGCCTCGTCGTAGTGGGAGGGTTGTTCGACAACCCGATAGGTTCATGTTTATAGGTGAGTCTTCGGACTTGTTACCTGGAGAACATGAAGCCGATCCCTGGACCTATGGCGAGGCGCTTAAAGATCGAGATGCTCAGTCTTGGCAAAAGGCGATGAAATCTGAGATTGAATCAATGGATTCAAATCAGGTCTGGAATCTTGTAGCACCGCCCAAAGGTGTAAAAGCCATTGGTTGCAAGTGGGTGTACAAGAGAAAAAGAGGGTATGACGGGAAGGTGGAAACCTTCAAGGCTAGGCTTGTTGCGAAAGGGTATACTCAGAAAGAAGGGATCGATTATGAGGAAACTTTTTCGCCGGTAGCTATGCTAAAGTCGATCCGGATTCTTTTGTCTATAGCATCTTATATGGATTATGAGGTGTGGCAAATGGACGTCAAGACAGCATTCTTGAATGAGAATCTTGACGAGACCATTTACATGAGACAGCCAGAAGGTTTCATTAAGAAAAGCCAAGAGCATCTAGTATGTAAGCTAAACCGATCCATTTATGGATTGAAGCAAGCTTCTAGATCTTGGAACATGCGGTTTGATGAGGTTATCCAGTCTTATGGATTCATTCAAAGCATGGACAAGTCGTGTGTATACCGGAAAAGTGACGGAAACAGTGTGGCGTTTCTCGTGCTTTATGTAGACGACATCCTTCTAATTGGCAACAATGTGAAGATGCTTTCGGACATAAAGGGATGGTTGTCCAAGCAATTCGATATGAAAGACTTAGGACAAGTTGGGCATGTTCTTGGGATCAAGGTTATAAGGGATCGCCGGAAAAGAACATTAAGCTTGTCCCACGCTTCATATATTGATACGATTCTGGCTCGTTTCAACATGCAGAATTCCAAGAGAGGTGCTCAACCTTTCTGCCATGGAATTCATCTATCTAAAGACATGTGTCCCAAAACACAAAAGGAGATAGATTACATGAAGAAGGTTCCTTATGCTTCGGCAGTAGGAAGTCTAATGTATGCCATGTTGTGCACGAGACCTGATATCTGCTATGCCGTGGGCATGGTAGCTAGATATCAGAGTAACCCTGGACAGGGTCACTGGACTGCTGTAAAGAACATACTTAAGTACCTGCGAAGGACTAGGAATTATGTTCTGAGTTACAAAGCGTCCGAGTTGATTCCTATTGGTTACACAGACTCGGATTTCCAATCTGATAAGGATCAGCGAAAGTCTACATCAGGCTATGTGTTCACATTGGGAGGTGGAGCAGTCTCATGGAAGAGTGTTAAGCAGAAATGCATTTCGGACTCTACCATGGAAGCCGAATATGTAGCAGCCTCTGAGGCAGCTAAAGAATCGGTGTGGCTCCGGAACTTCCTCATGGACTTGGATGTGGTTCCTAAAATGCCTAGAGCTATCACAATTTATTGTGACAATAGCGGTGCAGTGGCAAATGCAAAGGAACCACGAGCCCACAATGCGAGTAAACACATAGATCGCAAGTACCACCTGATTAGAGACATCGTCAGGAGAGGCGATGCGGTTGTCACCAAGATTGCATCAGCGGATAACCTGGCAGACCCCTTTACGAAGGCACTTCCAGCGGAAGCGTTCAAGAGACACGTGAAGGGGATGGGTATCGGATGTATGGTAGAGGGCAACTAGAGATTTAGTATAAGTGGGAGATTGATGGAGTTATATTCTAAATGTCTAGTTTAGTGACAATATGGAACTCCTTATCTGTGTTTTACATTATCTAATAATCAAACTGTCGGCATTTTTGTCTATCTTATACTTGAATGCAATTGTCCTAGATATATACGTTGTAGACAGTATGGCGTGAGGAGACACGCGGAAGATCATACTGTCGGTTACTCGTATATTATCGAACAGAAGCTCACGACTTAGATGGACAGGGACAATCCATCGGTACGTCGTAGTGTGACTGGGTAATAGTTGGTCTTGACTATTATGTTACACTTGTACACTTGGTGTATTGAGCAGGACCACGGGAGGGCGTTCGATTTATACTAATCGACGTAATCGAACTAGACCTCAGATATTACGGATAAACGAATTCCTAATCCCTATATAATTATAGGTGCGTTTGTCCAATTCTCGGTTCTTTAACTTGCCAATGAGTGAGACTATTTGATTAGTCGAGATACTCGGTAAATTGGGAATCGGAATTGTACACACGGCATGCTATAGATTATAGACAGGAAACCGTGTCCCGTTTATCGGGTTGATGACGTCCCCGAGATGAGCTCATAAAGTTTATCATGTAAACCCTGCAGGTGGATTTGTTCCACATGATAATAAGGATGAGTGGTACTAGTCTCGGATAATAAGAAACGAATTAATTTAATTATTAGTAATTAAATAAATTCGTGGACGTTCGATATCTTAAACACGGGGAAAGTCGTTTATGTAATTTCGGCGGAAATATTATTGTTGATATAATATTAAATTAATTTCGGGAATTCAATTATTATTTTATAGTGGAGTTAATAATAATTAAAATTGAAATTGATTAATTAAGGAATTGCTTTTACGTATTCCAAGTTAATTAATATTTCAATTTAGCCCTTAATTAATTTACCCTTAGGTCCCTAACGTAGCTATATTTAAACCCCCTCCCTTACCCTCTCTAAACCTAACTTTCGCCGCAACTTTCATTTTTCATCAGAGAATAATTATTTTGCTTAGCGCAAAAATATTTTTCTCTGTGTAAAAAATAAAGTTAACGCAATTATATTTTTATTCTCTCATTGAGAATAATCATACCGTGGTTGAGACAGAGAGTGTATAGACGGGAGAACTCCAGCGGATCGTTGCCCACACAACGGTTGGAGACGGGTTCAGAGAATACGTTAGAAGCTCTAAGGTCTCAACAATCGACCGAGAAGGTATGAGATTGATTCCTTTTCCGCACTTTTCAATCTCATGTTATTCGTTGATCATATTTTGAACGTACGATCGGGATCCGGGCATCGTGGATCGCATTCCTCGACTACTGGGGGTTCTAGGACCTTCGGATCGGTAGTCGGATGAGGAAAAACGACCCGGAAACGAGCCCGACGTTGCTGTTCGCAGACGAACAGCGCCCGCTGGTGGGCAAACAGCGACCGCTGTTTGCAGCTCCACCAGCGACCGCTGGTCTGCAATCAGCGGGCGCTGATTGGGTACAGACCAGCTCCGTTTCGCGCGGTTGTCCTCCGGGGCGATGGCTGGGCGTGAATCGGGTCAAGGGCTGTCGTGTGAACGAAGTAGCGACACCGGAGGTCGACTGGGAGCGTTCGGATGTTCGAGCAATCGAACGAACGCATCCCGGGTAGTCGAAATCCAACACGAACACTCTGATATCTTCTAGTGTGTATCCTAGCCCTCGACGCCGGACGTTGTGTGGGCAACGATCCACCGGAGTCTTCTCTTCTTCTTCTCTCTCAAACCCACGGTGAATAGTATTCTCTGTTTCTCAGAAATATATTTGCGCTAGCAAATTAATTTCTACAGAAAATTTCTGTCTCAGAAATATAATTGCGCTAGCAATTAATTTCTACAGAAAAAAATATATCAGCGCTAATCTAAATTAATTAAGCAGAGAAGAAAATAATTGCGCTAACAATTTATTTTTCTCCGCAGAATTAATTATAGCGGCAAAACTTAGGTTAGGAGAAGAGAGATTGAGGGGTTTATATAGGCCACACTAGGGACCTTAGGACAATTAATTAATTAGGCTAAATTGTAATTTAATTAAACCGGTGTCCTTAAAAAGAAAACCTTTAATTAAATCCAATTTTAATTATAATTAATTCCACTATAAAATTATATTTGAATTACCAATTAATTAATCTATATTATTTTACCAATAATATTTCCGCCGAAATTACATATATGATTTTCCCCGTGTTTAAGATATCGCATGTCCATGAATTAATTAATTACTAATAATTAAATTAATTCATTTCTTATTATCCGAGACTAGTACCACTCATCCTTATTATCATGTGGAACGAATCCACCTGCAGGGTTTACATGATAAACTTTATGAGCTCATCTCGGGGACATCATCAACCCAATAAATGGGACACGGTTTCTTTTCTATAATCTATGGCATGCCGTGTGTACAATTCCGATTCCCAATATACCGAGGATCTCGACTAATCAATTAGTCTCACTCATTGGCACATTAAAGAATCGAGCATTGGACACACGCACCTATAATTATATAGGGATTAGGAACTCATATATCCGTAATATCTGAGGTCTAGTTCGATTACTCCGATTAGTATAAATCGAACGCCCTCCCGTGGTCCTGCTCAATACACCAACTGTACGAGTGTAACATGATAGTCAAGACCGACTATCTACCAGTCACACTACGACGTACCGATGGATTGTCCCTGTCCATCTAAGTCGTGAGCTACTGTTCGATAGTATACGAGTAACCAACAGTATGATCTTCCGCGTGTCTCCTCACGCCATACTGTCTACAACGTATACATCAAGGACTATTGCATTAAATGCAATCATGTTTGAATCATATCTCGAATTAAGGTATAGATAAGGAGTTCCGTATTTGCACTAAACTATACATTTAGAATACAACTCCATCACAGGTAAGTCCGAGTAACTCATCATTGAACGTACCATCTCCATAAGAGTCCTATTCCTTCTTTCTGACACACCATTCTGCTGAGGAGTATATGGTGATGTCATTTGGGAATCAATCCCATTCTCTGCCAAGTATGCCTTGAATTCTCCAGACAGGTACTCGCCTCCGCGATCAGATCGCAGGCATTTAATGGATTTACCATGGATGTTTTCCAAAAGAGCCCTGAATTCTTTGAACCTTTCAAAAGATTCGCTCTTACGACGCATCAGGTATACATATCCATACCTTGAGTAATCATCAGTAAAAGTGATGAAGTACTCATACCCTCCTCTTTCCTGAGTAGGCATAGGTCCGCATACATCATAGTGAATCAAATCCAACACTTGTTCGGATCTACGTCCTGTTGGAAATCGATATCCCGGAATTAATAAATTTAAATAAATAAATTATCTAATTAATTCCGACCGAAATCCTTCGGAGATCGAATATCCGGATTGTCTAAATTGCGGAACCGACAACCCAATCGAAATCCCGATCGCCGGAGTTCACGCGAGCACGCCACGCGGACCGGGGCTCAACCAAACACACGACATACCCGAAGGCATGCCGCGGCCAGCCTAGCCCCCGCTAGGGCTCGCGATCGCACAACGCGATCGTCGGGGTTGCGCACGGCAACCCCACGGCGAGTCCGGCGACTCGCCGTTCGCGGAGGAGGGGCTGCTCGCCATGCGAGCAGCGGCGGCACCAGCCCGCCGTCCCAGCGATCGAGCCCGCGCTCGATCGCACCCTCGGCGTCCAGCCGGGGTCCTTGTGCGTGCGTCCCCGGCGTCCAGCCGGGGCGCTTTGTGGTTCGATCCCCACGGGGATCCACGAGCCACCGCGGTCCGGTGGTTCGACCACCATCGCTCGGTTCGTCCCTCGTTCCGGGGTTCAATCCTCGGATCTTGGTTCACGATATTTTCACGATAATTAACGATAAAATCATAAAGAGGGTTTTACGATTTACCTCGTTCTCGTTGTTCGGAAAAACGAAGAACTCAATTTGACGACCTTGAGATCTTCCCACGCATTCCTTGCACTAGCTCGGACGTCGTGTGGGCGACGATCTACCGAACTCCATGGATCTCCCTCTCTACTTTCTCTCTCTAGAATTGTGATCTTCAAGTTATGAGATATGAGAATAGAGAAGACCGTGTAGTGCTTTTATAGGCTACGTAGGGGATCTTATGGAGGTGGAATATTGGGCTTCCAATATTAATGATTAAATTGAGCCCAAGCCCAAATCTATTAATCCATTAATATTAATTAATTCTATTTTCCACTATATAAAATTAATTGCACTCCCAATATTAAACCATATTATATCAAATAATATTTCTCCGGTAGTATTATTTATTCCGTGTATTTAAGATATAAATATGCATGAATAAAATTAATTTATTGCTAATTAATTTATTCATCTCTTGAATCCGAGACTAGTACCATTCAACCTTAATTATTATGCGGAACAAATCCACCTGCAGGGTTTACATAATAATTCCTTATGAACTCTTCTCGGGGATATTATCAACCCTTACGGGATACACTTTCCCGTCAAGTATTCACGGCATGCCATATATAAAATATAGTGACCCAACTTAACCGGTAATTAACCCAATAATTAAATCGGTTAATTCCTTTGGTAAATCAAAGTCACTTATATTAAATATACACACCCGCAATAGTATCGGGGATTAAAAGAATAAAATACTCAGAGATTTAAATCGATTATCGCCGGCAATCCTAATCGATAAATCTCAAGCAGATCCGCTCAATACACCAAGTGTACAAGTGTGATAAAATAATCAAGACAAATTATTTTCTCTCTCACACAGCGACTATACCGATGGATTGGTCCGTGTCCATCTAGGTCGTGAGCAATTGTTCGATTAAATACGAGTAACCGATAGTATGATCTTCTGTGTGGGGCCCGACACACAATACTAACTACAACGTATAAAATCCAGGACTATGATTTGCATATATTTAATTATAAATAATTAAATGCAAACAACTGTTTATTTAATTAAATAGATTAGTGGCAATGGATCGTGAGTTTCCGTTACTTAAATCTAGACATTAAGTACACAACTCCAACAATCTCCCACTTGTACTAAGGTCTAGTCATTTCCTCCAAACTCCCGACTCCCATACTCATCACGTGCTTAAGTTGTACTTCCAAGAAGTACTATGTGAATGAGCAATCTAGGTTGCCGCTCTGAAGTTATCTTGGTGACTACAGCGTCGTCTCCCTCGACGATGACTCATATCAGGTGGTACTTGCACTATGTATTATCTTACACTTATGGACTCGTGATCTTACCATTTGCCATCGCACCGCTATTTACATAGCCTTTGGCAAATTAAGAATCACATCTAAGTCCCAGAGATTATCCCGAAGTTATACCAAAACTTCCGCTGCCTCTGAGGCCGCTATTTGGTTACCCATGGCAGAGTCCGAAAAGCATCGTGCTTATCACTCTTCCATGTTAAAACTCCTTCTCCTTCAATAGTGAAACACATAGCCTGATATCGACTTACACCGGTCCTCATTCGTTTAGAAATCTAAGAGAATGTAATCCAAAGGAAATGCTCGTATGCTTCGTAGTCTAGAACAGTACTACGAAAGTACTTTTACAACAGTCGAATATTCCTTTCCAGGATTATCTTGATATCCTCCCACTATGCTAACCGCATAGCCGATATCAGGTTCTCGTTTTTCAACATTGCATTTATCAAGCTTTCCACACTCCAAGTGTAGGAAACTGCTGTCATTGCTTCTATCTCCTTTTGTGTTTTAAAACACATATCCTTAGATAGATGCATTCCGTCTCAGAAAGGTAACGAACCTTTCTCGGAATCTGGCATGTTAAACGAACCATAATCATATATATGTAAGATGTCCAGGAGAAGTGCAATGTTCTTTCCCAGAGATCCAAGATCTCAAGAACATGTCCAACTTCTTCCTATATCTTTCATATTGATTTATCTAGACAACCTCATTTTATGTCTTGACAACATCTTTACATTGTTACCAATGATAAGAATGTTCTTTACATAAAACCCGAGAAACACCACCTTGTTTCCATCACGTTTCCAATACACACGATTCGTCTATGCTTTGATGAATCCATAAAATGGACTATCTCATCAATTTGCAAGTAACACGAACTCAATGCTTTGTTTCAATCCATAAATGGATCAACTAAGCTTGTACTCTAAATGATCTTGCCTCTTAGCAATAATCCTTATTGCTTTCCAAGAAGGCACATTTAGATCCAGTACTGCCTTCATGTAGATCCAGGGATCGATTTCATGTATACTAGGTCCAGAGTCCGAAAACTCTCCTAGTCTTATGAATATCTCTGGTTGATCCACAACCTCCCACTAAAACGACATTCCGGTGTATAAACAGTAATAACAGTAGGTGCAGTTAGTGGTGTACCGCTACTCGGTTCGGCTGGTTCTAAGTCTTAATCTTTCTCTCTCATTTCAAAGTATTACGTCACTTTGGGCTTGTGGTTCATCATATAGTCTTTCTCTAAGAACCGGACATTAGAACTTATAACGTGTTGGAATTCGCTATCCCGGGTTATCAAAATTGCGGAACCGATAACCCGAACGAACCCTTCGCCGGAGATCATACGAACGCCGACTCATCCGCCGGAGTCCGGGCTTTGGAGACCATGCATCCGAAGACGCACAGCCCGCCCCCACCCGAACCCCCGCGAGCCGGGGTTCATACAATCGAGGGATCGATCGCGCGCCGGCGATCGATCGGGGTGGGGCTGTTCCGACAGCCCCCGCGGCGGGTCCGGCGACCCGCCGCCACCAGGAAGCCCCCGCCTTCACGGCGGGGTAGGGCACGGCTCCAGCCCGTGCCCAGCGATCGACCATCATGGTCGATCGCACACCCTCGGTCGAACCGAGGGTTCGCCCCCATGCCCCACGGCCGAAACCCTAGCCGGGCGATCCGCGGTCCGGTGGCTTCGCCACCACCGCGTGATCGTTCGTCTAATCCGGGCTTCGATCTTCGGATCTTCATCCTATGGTATTCTCGATAAAAAACAAATCGAACAATTAACAAGGGGGTTGAGAATTGTACCTACGATTCGTTGTTCGGAGAAACGAAATCGACGACCTCGTGACCTTCCCGCGTATTCCTTGCACTCGTTCGAACGTCGGGTGGGCGACGATCTATCGAACTTATGGATCCTCTTCACTCTCAGAACTTTATAGTTGGCGTAACGTAGGTTATTAAAGTGAAGACCATGTAGTGCTTTTATAGGCTACGAAGGGGATCAAAAGGAGAATAAATATTGGGCTTCAATATTGAAAATTAAATTGGGTCCAACCCAAATCCATTAATTCTTATCAATATTAATTTTATTTATTTTCCACTATATAAATAAAATTGCACTCCCAATATTATTCATATTATATCAAATAATATTTCTCCAACTTAGTATTATTTATTCCGTGTATTTAAGATTTAAATATCCATGAATAAAATTTATTTATTGCTTAATAAATTTATTCATCTCTTATATCCGAGACTAGTACCACTCAACCTTATTTATTATGCGGAATTAAATCCACTCGCGAGGTTTACATAATAAATCCTTATGAGCTCATCTCGGGGATATTATCAACCCTTACGGGATACACTGCCCCTTCAAGAATTCACGGCATGCCATATATAAAATATAGTGACCCAACTTAACCGGTAATTAACCCAATTATCAAACCGGTTAATTCCTTTGGTAAATCAAAGCCACTTATATTAAATATACACACCCGCAATTATTTCAGGGATTAAGAATAAAATACTCCGAGTCTCAAATCAATTATCGCCGAGCAATCCTAATTGATGAGTCTCAATCGATCCGCTCAATACACCAAGTGTACAAGTGTGATAAAATAATTAAGATAAATTATTTTCTCTCTCACACAACGACTATACCGATGGATTGGTCCGTGTCCATCTAGGTCGTGAGCAACTGTTCGATTAAATACGAGTAACCGATAGTATGATCTTCTGTGTGCCCATGCAACACCATACTAACTACAACGTATAAAATCCAGGACTATAATTTGCATGTATTTAATTAACAATAATTAAAAGCAAATGAATGTCTGTAATTAATAGGTAAATGAAAGTGCATACAGAGTTCAGAATACTCAAATCTAGACATTAAGTATACTACTCCATCAATCTCCCATCTTATACTAAGGTCTAGTCTTATCCTCCAAACTTCTGACTCCCAAACCCTCCAAGTGCTTGAAATAAACTTCCTTAGGAAGTATCTTGGTGAAAGGGTCCGCTAGGTTGTCCTCTGAAGCTATCTTGGTGACTATCGCATCGCCCCTCTTGACGATGTCTCGAATCAGGTGGTACTTGCGCTCTATGTGTTTCATAGCACTATGGGACCGTGGTTCCTTACTGTTTGCCACTGCACCGCTATTATCACAATAAATTGTCATAGCCTTGGGCAAACTCGGAATCACATCTAAGTCCTGGAGGAAATTAAGGAACCAAACTGACTCTTTCGCTGCCTCTGAGGCTGCAACGTATTCAGCTTCCATGGTAGAGTCTGAAATGCACTTTTGATTAACACTCCTCCATGATACGGCTCCACCTCCCATAGTGTACACATATCCTGATGTCGACTTTCGCCGGTCCTTATCAGCTTGGAAATCCGAATCCGTATAACCCAAAGGAATCAGATTGTCTGCCCCGTAACTTAGAACATAATCCTTAGTATTTCGCAAATACTTGAAAATGCTCTTTACGGCAGTCCAATGAGCCTTTCCAGGGTTACTCTGATATCTCGCTACTACGCCAACAGCATAGCAGATATCAGGCCTCGTACATAACATTGCATACATTAAGCTTCCCACAGCCGAAGCGTAGGGAACTGCTTTCATTTCATCTTTCTCCTTCTGTGTCCGAGGACACATCTCCTTAGAAAGATAAGTTCCTTTACTGAAGGGTAGCTCACCCTTCTTGGAATCTTGCATGTTAAAACGAGCCAGAATCGTGTCTATGTAAGATTGCTGGGATAGGTACAATGTTCTATTCCGGCGATCCCTTATAACCTTGATCCCTAGAACATGTCCGACTTCTCCCAAATCTTTCATATCGAATTGTCTAGACAACCATCCCTTTATGTCTGATAACATTTTCACACTGTTGCCAATGAGAAGAATGTCGTCTACATAAAGCACGAGAATCACCACCTTCTTTCCATCACGTTTCCAATACACACACGATTCGTCCATGCTTTGACTGAATCCAAAGGATTGGACCACTTCGTCAAACCGCAGGTTCCACGATCTCGAGGCTTGTTTCAATCCATAAATGGATCGATTAAGCTTGCACACTAGATGATCTCGCCCCTTAGCAATGAATCCTTCTGGTTGTTTCATATAAATCGTCTCGTCAAGACTTCCATTAAGGAAAGCTGTCTTGACATCCATTTGCCACACCTCATAGTCCATATGAGCTGCTATGGATAAGAGAATCCGGATCGACTTTATCTTAGCTACCGGCGAGAAGGTCTCCTCATAATCGATTCCCTCTTTCTGAGTATATCCTTTCGCAACAAGCCGAGCTTTAAAGGTTTCAACCTTTCCGTCAGATCCTCTCTTTCTCTTGTAGACCCATTTACACCCAATTGGCTTCACGCCGCTTGGTGGTTCTACAAGATCCCAGACTTTATTAGAATCCATAGATTCTATTTCGGATTTCATTGCTTTCTTCCAAGAAGGCGCATCTATATCTTGTACCGCCTCATCATAGGTCCAGGGATCGATTTCATGAACTCCAGGTCCAGAGTCCGAAGACTCACCCAGTCCAATCCATCTATCTGGTTGTTTAACAACCCTCCCACTACGACGGCGTTCCGGTGTATTAACAGTGACAGTATTAGGTGCAGGTTCTAGTGGTGTATCTATACTCGGTTCGGCTGTATCCAGGTCTTCCTCGTTACCTTTCAACTCATCAAGTATTATGTCACTTTTGGGCTTGTGGTCCATGACATAGTCTTCCTCTAGGAACCGAGCGTTAGTACTTATAACGATCTTCTGGTCCGTAGGACTATAGAACATGCCACCCTTAGTTCCTTTCGGGTATCCTACAAACAGCCGTATTTCTGATCTAGGTTCTAACTTATCGGCGCCTTGTCGCAACACATGTGCTGGACATCCCCAGATCCGAATGTGTTTCAAGTTAGGCTTACGCCCACTCCACAATTCCATGGGTGTGGTTGGTGCCGTTTTGGTCGGAACCCTATTCAGAATGTACGCCGCTGTTTCCAAGGCAAGTCCCCAGAACATAACAGGTAAATCCGAGTAACTCATCATCGATCGTACCATCTCCATAAGAGTCCTATTCCTTCTTTCTGACACACCATTCTGCTGAGGAGTATATGGTGAGGTCAGCTGGGATTCAATCCCATTCTCTTCCAAGTATGCCTTGAATTCTCCAGACAGGTACTCGCCTCCGCGATCAGATCGCAGGCATTTTATGGATTTACCACGAAGGTTCTCCACAAGAGCCTTGAACTCTTTGAACTTGCCAAAGGATTCGCTCTTGCGGCTCATCAGGTATACATATCCATATCTTGAGTAATCATCAGTGAAAGTGATGAAGTACTCGTACCCTCCCCTTGCCTGAGTAGACATAGGTCCGCATACATCAGAGTGAATCAAATCCAATACTTGTTCAGCTCTTCGTCCTTTACCAGAAAAAGGACGTTTAGTCATTTTTCCCTCTAAACAGGATTCGCAGGTTGGAAGGTCCTCTCCTTCAACGCCAGTGATTAAATCATCAGCTTTCAACCTTTGAAGCCTATTTGAGTTTATATGACCCAGCCTTAGATGCCACAAGTATAATTGATTCATCTTAGAAGGTTCCTTTCTCTTATTGGTGTTCGTAGATGTGTTATTACTCTCGGTTAGTTGCATCGTGTTAGACTCAGGATTTAGCACATACAAATCGTCTATCAATGTACCAGAACAGATAATTTCACTATTTCTTCTTATGATCACAGAGTGGTCAAAAGAAACAGAATATCCATTCTTAATAAGTTTAGAAACTGAAATTAAATTCTTTCTAAAGTTGGGTACATAAAGACAATCACGTAAAACTAAAACCCTATCACTACTGAAACGTAAGTGAACGTCTCCCACTGCAACAGCCGCCACCTTCGCGGCATTGCCCATGTAGACCACGATTTCTCCCTCTCTAAGTCTCCGGGTTTCCTGGAACCCCTGCAATGAATTGCAGACATGGTCAGTGGCACCCGTATCTACACACCAGGTGCTGGTAGATATCACCGCTGACAATGTTTCAGTGACTAAGGAAAATTTCGTACCTTTGATGAGAGGACAATCAGACCTCCAGTGCCCAAACTGTTTGCATCGAAAGCATCTGCGAAACCGCTTGCTTACCCCAATCCGTGGTTTTAAACCACTGGGTCTCTTTGCACGCTTTTCTTTTAGCCTAGCCACAAGAGCTCGTGTTTCTCTTAACTTACGCACAAAAATCGCCTTCGCTGAGCCGGTTTTAAGGGACTCATTGAGGAACGATTCCATGGGTATGTTAAACACCTCTTGCCTAGCTTCCACACCATGTCTCAACGTAGTTGGATCAACAGTGGATTCAGAAAGCTCCACAGTTTGGACAATGTCCAGATTTCTTTTCCAATCATCACCATATGGAACCGGTGAGTTTTTCATCTTTAAGTATATCACAAAGTGGGGTCACAGTCATTCCTAACCTATAAGCACATAAAACAAACAAACAATTTAATATCCGATATTATATCCCTTAAATAATATCATTAAATCACTAATCACATCTAAAATCCTATCAGGTAAGGCAAGCCACGTGGTGTGGACGTTTACCCACCCAAATGATTTAGCAATTAGATTTTCTTTGGCCATACATCGCTTATAGCGGAACCTCGTGGGGAGGAATACTATAAGGCGTATCTAAGTGTAAACCATTACTCAGTACCAAAATAAATTACTTGGAATTGCTACATCACCGCAAGCCACGTGGTGTGGACGTTTACGATAACTTCACAACTCTTCATAAATATTTACAACTGTCTACATCAATTAATCCAAAGTCCGTCAGCATAGCAAGCCACGTGGTGTGGACGTTTACTACACTAAGAGACTTTTATAATTGACTCCCAATTACTTGATCCAATTAATCTCGTAAATCAAGACGTGGAGAATCATAAGTGAAACTCGAAGTTTCTAACCAGTGATTCACCATGCGAACGACCCTATCTCTCATAAATGAGGGAGCCGAGCAGACAAACGACCCATCTATAAAAGTATGGCACGAAAGTCTCTAATTTGTGTCCTCTACATGACCAAGTGGCTCTGGCTCCATTCCACTCCCCGGGGTGAGAATGAGTCGACTTGAAATCAGCTTTGGAAAGACAAATTAGGCATTGTTTGATAAATTTAATCAATGTTTCTCGTAAGAGGAATTACAAGAACTCTCCTCCAATAACTTATCTATATAAACTTCAAAAGTTTATAAAAGTCACCAAGAGAGCAGCAATGGAGACCATGGGTATGTTTCCATACCCTCTCCCACTTAGCTTTTTATAATAAAGGGATACGCTATCTAGTGCATAAAAGTAAACACATATAGCATGCATACATGTAATAAAGCACATAGTATTATCACATAGTCAAAATAATACTAGAATATTATTTTCCGACTATTATGGCTTCATCACATCCCCGTACGCATCTTCTAGTCTTCAGTTTTCGTTTCTTGAATGCTCCATGTGACGAGAATATTAATATCCAATATTTAAATCTATTTATTTTCAATTAATCCAAAAGTTACTTAATTCGAAAATTAAGTCAATTGAATATATCAAAAATAAAATTAAATATTATTAATATTTTTATTTATTTTATTTTCTTTTTCCACTTCATTAAATCTCTAGAATAATCTATCCAAGATCCTCCTTGAATATTCTAGATGATATCCATAATGAAGCAAAGAAATAAAATAATTTAGGACTCTTATAATTTTCCAAATTTAATTTTATTCCTAATCCATGAATATTCCCATGAGTAGGAATAATCAAATAGGAAAAATAAATTTAGTACTAAATTAATTCTTTCTCTATTTTTCTAGAATATTCCATAAAGAAATAATCAAAATAGGAAATAATGAATTAATTAGGAAATTATATTTCCGGTAGGAGTAGCCCGGGTTGGGGAACCCCGAACCACCCCCACCATGTTCGATCGCCGCCTAGGGTACGCCGCCGCCGCTCAGCCCACGCGCCACCACCACTGGTGGCCGGCGTGGCCGAGGCTCCCAAGGACAGCCCGCCTAGGGCCGCGGGTCGATCGATCCCCTCGGGATCGATCATGGGGATTGATCGATCCCGGTCCTTCGTCTCCTCGTCACTTCGTCTTCTCCGGGGGTCTACGATTCGTCGATCCAATCGCAAAATAAATTTACAAAATAAATTACAATTCCGATATCGATTCTATACACGAAATCGACCCTATACATTATCCGGAAAAACAACGAACATAATAATAAATCCTAAATTCGGTCAACCCCCGAATTTTTACTATTACAAGCATTCACCACCAAAAACGAATCTCGACATGTCCGAGAGTTTAATAAAACCAACAATCACATGACAAAATAATTAAACGAATAATCATCAAGCCATAATAGTCGGATCCCTGCAAGGTAGAACAATTTTTATCGAAAATACCGCGAACGTAAACCACGCTCTGATACCAATTGTTGGAATTCGCTATCCCGGGTTATCAAAATTGCGGAACCGATAACCCGAACGAACCCTTCGCCGGAGATCATACGAACGCCGACTCATCCGCCGGAGTCCGAGCTTTGGAGACCATGCATCCGAAGACGCACAGCCCGCCCCCACCCGAACCCCCGCGAGCCGGGGTTCATACAATCGAGGGATCGATCGCGCGCCGGCGATCGATCGGGGTGGGGCTGTTCCGACAGCCCCCGCGGCGGGTCCGGCGACCCGCCGCCACCAGGAAGCCCCCGCCTTCACGGCGGGGTAGGGCACGGCTCCAGCCCGTGCCCAGCGATCGACCATCATGGTCGATCGCACACCCTCGGTCGAACCGAGGGTTCGCCCCCATGCCCCACGGCCGAAACCCTAGCCGGGCGATCCGCGGTCCGGTGGCTTCGCCACCACCGCGTGATCGTTCGTCTAATCCGGGCTTCGATCTTCGGATCTTCATCCTACGGTATTCTCGATAAAAAACAAATCGAACAATTAACAAGGGGGTTGAGAATTGTACCTACGATTCGTTGTTCGGAGAAACGAAATCGACGACCTCGTGACCTTCCCGCGTATTCCTTGCACTCGTTCGAACGTCGGGTGGGCGACGATCTATCGAACTTATGGATCCTCTTCACTCTCAGAACTTTATAGTTGGCGTAACGTAGGTTATTAAAGTGAAGACCATGTAGTGCTTTTATAGGCTACGAAGGGGATCAAAAGGAGAATAAATATTGGGCTTCAATATTGAAAATTAAATTGGGTCCAACCCAAATCCATTAATTCTTATCAATATTAATTTTATTTATTTTCCACTATATAAATAAAATTGCACTCCCAATATTATTCATATTATATCAAATAATATTTCTCCAACTTAGTATTATTTATTCCGTGTATTTAAGATTTAAATATCCATGAATAAAATTTATTTATTGCTTAATAAATTTATTCATCTCTTATATCCGAGACTAGTACCACTCAACCTTATTTATTATGCGGAATTAAATCCACTCGCGAGGTTTACATAATAAATCCTTATGAGCTCATCTCGGGGATATTATCAACCCTTACGGGATACACTGCCCCTTCAAGAATTCACGGCATGCCATATATAAAATATAGTGACCCAACTTAACCGGTAATTAACCCAATTATCAAACCGGTTAATTCCTTTGGTAAATCAAAGCCACTTATATTAAATATACACACCCGCAATTATTTCAGGGATTAAGAATAAAATACTCCGAGTCTCAAATCAATTATCGCCGAGCAATCCTAATTGATGAGTCTCAATCGATCCGCTCAATACACCAAGTGTACAAGTGTGATAAAATAATTAAGATAAATTATTTTCTCTCTCACACAACGACTATACCGATGGATTGGTCCGTGTCCATCTAGGTCGTGAGCAACTGTTCGATTAAATACGAGTAACCGATAGTATGATCTTCTGTGTGCCCATGCAACACCATACTAACTACAACGTATAAAATCCAGGACTATAATTTGCATGTATTTAATTAACAATAATTAAAAGCAAATGAATGTCTGTAATTAATAGGTAAATGAAAGTGCATACAGAGTTCAGAATACTCAAATCTAGACATTAAGTATACTACTCCATCATAACGTCCTTCTGGTTCATAGTACTATTGAACACACATCTTTTGTTCTTCTAGGATATTCTACAACCGCATTTGAATGCCCCGTTGTTTCCAGACATATCCATTGAACATAGGTAGTTCCGTATACAAAAGTGTTATCTACACACCTTTTCTACACAAAAGTGTATGGTGTATTCATTTGGGATCAAATCCCAATCTCTGATCAGTATGCCATGCATTCCTCAGACAGGTACTTGCCTCCGCGATTAAATCGCAGGCTACAAATGGATATACCTTGATGGTTCTCCACAATTGCTTAGTGTCCATTGACTTGTCAAAACACTTGCTTTTGTGGCACATCAGGTATCCTAATCCATTTCTCGAGTAATCATCAAATGAAGTACTCGTACCTTATTGTCTGAGTAGGCATAAGTCTGCATACATCAGAGTCAATCAATTCTTATACTTGTCCGGATCTTATATCTTATATCCATAAAGGATTGCTTAGTCATGTTATCTTCCAAATTAGATTCTTTGGTCGGAAGGTCCACTCCTTCAACTTAATTGATCAAATATCAATTTTCGACCTTTGAACTTTTTATTTGAATAAACATGACTTAGCATAAGAATCCACAAGTATAATTGATTTAATAAAGAAAAATCTTATTATTAAAATGAGTTTTATATTACGGTTCGTTGCATTGTGGTGGACTCAGGATTCATCATTTATATATTGCTAGCTAATGTACCAGAATAGATACTATCTTTATTTCTTCTCATAACCATCAAATGATTAAAAGAAATAAAATATCTATTCATTAGAAATCCAGAACAAAGTTCTTTCTAATATGAAAGGTACATAAAAGCAATAACTCAAAATGAAATCCTATAAAATGTCCTCCATTGCAACGACTGCCTCCTCCACAGCATTGCCCACATAGACTACGATCTTTTCTTTTTTTAAGTCGTCAGGTTTCCTGGAACCCTTGCATTTAAAATGCACATACCGTCAGTGGTTCCATATCTACACACCAGGTTCCGGTAGATAATACCACTGACTATGTTTTACGACTAAAGAAAATTTCGTACTTTCTTTGAGAGGATAATCAGACTTCCAGTACCCAGACTGTTTGCATCGAGAACACGCTTTCTCGTCCCATCTCGTGGTCCAAGTAACTTAGAACCACTGGGTTTCTTTGCTTTCTTTTCCTTTCCCCCGATTCATGCTTTAGGTTTGAAACCTTTGGCATTGGCTACAAGAGCTTGCGATTTCCGTCTCAACTCGTCTAAAAGGTCAATCATCTCAAAAACGTGTTTAAGCGTTTCCTCGAAGTGACTGGACTTTATGAGTATCCTCATCGCTTCTTGTCTAGCCGCCTATGTCAATAGGCTCGGAAGGACAAAGCTCATTGAGTACAACCTTGTACTCTTCAACAGTTTGGGTAATGTCTAGATCTCTATTCCAATCATTACATTTAGGGACCAATGAGTTTAAAATCCTTACGTATCACAGAAAGTGGGTTCAAAGCCATTCCTAATCTATGAGCACATATAATAACAAACAATTGATTTAATCTCCGATATTATCTCCCTTAAATAATATCATTAAATCACTAATCACCTCTAAAATCCCATCAGATATGGCAAGCCACGATAGTGTGGACGTTTACCTATCCAAATGATTTAGCAATTAGATTTGCTTCGGTCGTACATCATCATTAGCTTTACTTCAATGGGAAGAATACTAAGAAGCGTACCTAAGTGTAAACCATTACTCAGTATCTAAGAAGATTGTTTGGGACACGCATATTCACCGCAAGCCACGATAGTGTGGACGTTTACGTTAACATACGCTCCTTTACTCCCTTCTATAACTGTCTACATCAATCGTTCCAAAATCCCATTCAATGTAGCAAGCCACGATAGTGTGGACGTTTACTACACCAAAAGACTTTTACAATTGACATCCAACTACTTGAATCATTTAATCTTGTAAATCAGGACGCGGAGAATCATAAGTGAAACTCGAAGTTTCTAACCAGTGATTCACCATGCGAACGACCCTATCTCTCATAATGAGGGAGCCGAGAAGACAATCGATCCATTTCAAAAAAAAAATGGTACGAAGGTCTCTAATTTGTGTCATCCACATGACCAAGTGGCTTTGGCTCCATTCCACTCCCCGGGGTGAGAATGAGTCGACTTGAAATCAGTTTCAGAAAGACAAATTAGGCATTGTTTGATAAACTTAATCAATGTTTCTCGTAAAAGGAATTACAAGAATTCTCCTGCAATGACTTGTCTATACGAACTTCGAAAGTCTATAAAAGTCATCAAGAGAACAGCAATGGAGACCATGGCATTGTTTCCAATCCCTCTCCCACTTAGCTTTTTATAACAAAGGGCTACGCTATCTAATGCATAATTAAATACACATAAGCATGCATACATGAAATAAAGCACATAGAATATTATCACATAATCAAAATAATACTAGAATATTATTTTCCGACTATTATGGCTTTATGGCATCCCCGTATGCGTCTTCTAGTCTTCAGTCTTCGTTCTTGAATGCTTCATGTGACGGGAATATTAATTTCAATATTTAAATCTATTTATTTTTAATAAATCCAAAAGTTACTTAATTCGAAAATTAAGTCAATCGAATAAATCAAAAATAAAATTAAATATTATTAATATTTTTATTACTTTTTATTTTCCTATTCTAATTCCATTAAATCTCTAGAATCCTATCCAAGACCCACTTGGAATATTCTAGAAGATTTCCATAATGAAATAAGGAAATAAAATAATTTTGGACTCCTAGTCCTTCCAAATTAATTCCTTTCCTAATCCATTAAAAATTCCATAAAGGAATGATTAAATAAGGAAAAATTATTTTAGGACTCCTAATCCTTTTCTAATTAATTCCTTTCCTTTTCTATTTAAAATTCCATAAAGGAATAATTAAATAAGGAAAAATTAATTAAGGACTTTCAAAAGTTTCCATATTAATTATTTTCCTAATCCATTAAAAATTGCATAAAGGAATAATTAAATAGGAAAAATAAATTAATTATAAATTTATTCCATTTCCTATTCCATGAAAATTTCCAACAATATGAATAATCAATAAGGAAAAATAAATTTATTCTAAATTTATTCTTTTCCTATTCCATGAGAGTTCCCAAAAATAGGAATACTCAAAATAGGAAAACCGAATAATTTAGGAAAGTAAATCTCGGTTAGGAGTAGCACGGAGTGGGGATCTCCGCACCACCCCCAACCGATCGACCACCACCGAGGAGGAGCACCGCCGCCGCCCCCAGCCGGCGCGCCACCACCACCGGTAGCTAGGCGTGGCCGAGAGCCTCCCGCGACTGCCCCCTCTCTCTTGGGTCGATCCTCCATGGATCGATCATGGGGATGATCGATCCGAGTCCTCCCTCTCTTCTTCTCCTCCGTCACATTTTTCCGGTCGTCGTTTCGTCCTCGATCCAACGTAAAATAAATTACAAATTTATTACTACGCTATCCGGTATCGATTCTCTAAAAACGACCTCAAACAATTTCCGGAAAAAATAAGAACAAGCATTCACCACACAAGAACAAATATTGATATCACCGAGAGTTTAATAATCAAGAGAAATATTATGACATTAATTAATATAATTAAATCTAGCCATAATAATCGGAAACCCTGTAAGGTAGAACAATTTATCGAAAAATACCATGAACTAAAACCAACGCTCTAATACCAATTGTTGGAAATCGATATCTCGGAATAAATAAATTTAAATAAATAAATTATCTAATTAATTCCGACCGAAATCCTTCGGAGATCGAATATCCGGATTGTCTAAATTGCGGAACCGACAACCCAATCGAAATCCCGATCGCCGGAGTTCACGCGAGCACGCCACGCGGACCGGGGCTCAACCAAACACACAACATACCCGAAGGCATGCCGCGGCCAGCCGAGCCCCCGCTAGGGCTCACGATTGCACAACGCGATCGCCGGGGTTGCGCACGGCAACCCCACGGCGAGTCCGGCGACTCGCCGTTCGCGGAGGAGGGGCTGCTCGCCATGCGAGCAGCGGCGACACCAGCCCGCCGTCCCAGCGATCGAGCCCGCGCTCGATCGCACCCCCGGCGTCCAGCCGGGGTCCTTGTGTTGGAGTTGTGTACTTAATATCTAGATTTAAGTACCGGTAAACTCCCGGTCATAGCATTTAATCTATTTAATTAATAAACAATTGTTTGCTTTTAATTATTATTAATTAAATATATGCAAATCATAGTCCTGGATTTTATACGTTGTAGTTAGTATAGTGTGTCGGGCCCCACACAGAAGATCATACTATCGGTTACTCGTATTTAATCAAACAGTGGCTCACGACCTAGATGGACCCGGACCAATCCATCGGTATAGTCATTGTGTGAGAGAGAAAATAATTTGTCTTAATTATTTTATCACACTTGTACACTTGGTGTATTGAGCGGATCGTTGAGATTCATCGATTAGGATTGCCGGCGATAATCGATTCGAGTCTCAGTGTATTTTATTCTTAATCCCCGATATTGTTGCGGGTGTGTATATTCAATATAAGTGACTTTGATTTACCAAAGGAATTAACCGATTTAATTATTGGGTTAATTACCGGTTAAGTTGGGTCACTATATTTTATATATGGCATGCCGTGAATGATTGACCGGACAGTGTATCCCGTAAGGGTTGATAATATCCCCGAGATGAGTTCATAAGGAATTATTGTGTAAACCTCATGAGTGGATTCGTTCCGCACAATAATTAAGGTTGAATGGTACTAGTCTCGGATTCAAGAGATGAATAAATTAATTAGCAATAAATTAATTTTATTCATGGATATTTAAATCTTAAATACACGGAATAAATAATACTACCGGAGAAATATTATTTGATATAATATGGTTTAATATTGGGAGTGCAATTAATTTATATAGTGGAAAATAAATTAATTAATATTAATGGGAGATTAATAGATTTGGGCTTGGGCTCAATTTAATCATTAATATTGGAAGCCCAATATTCCACCTCCTTTAGATCCCCTACGTAGCCTATAAAAGCACTACATGGTCTTCACTTTTTCATAAGACAAGATTATCATACTTGATATTCTAGAGAGTTGAAGAGGATCCATAAGCTTGGAGGATCGTCGCCCACCCGACGTTCAAGCTAGTGCAAGGAATACGTGGGAAAAAGATCGTAAGGTCATCATCTTGAGTTCGTTTCTCCGCACAACGAATCGAAGGTAAAATCATATACTCTCTTCTATGATTTTATGTGAATTGATTGTGATACATACATGAACGCACGATCCGGGTAAAACGACGAACTTCGGGGACGGGGATTCGAGATCCCCGGCGAAGTTCGAAGGAGCCCTCGGCTGGGAGCCGAGGGGGTGCGGTCGAGCCCTAGGGCTTCGACCGCGACGGCACATGGGAGGAACCCCGGCTGGGAGCCGGGGTGGGCGATCGACCGGGATGGTCGATCGCCGGGCAGCCGCGGCTGGAGCCGCGGCGGGTTCGCCGTTGGGCGAACCGCCCTCCTCGGGCGGTGGCGGTGAGTCGCCGGACTCACCGCCCGGGGCTGCCGGAGCAGCCCCAGCGATCGCCTTGTGCGCGATCGCGAGCCCCGCGGCGATGCTCTTGTCGAGCCCGGTTCTTCGTGGCGTTCGTGATCGGTTTCCGGCGACGGGTTTTTCGGTCGGGGTTATCGTTTCCGCAATTTTGATACCCCGGGATATCGAATTCCAGCACCTTGTGCGTGCGTCCCCGGCGTCCAGCCGGGGCGCTTTGTGGTTCGATCCCCACGGGGATCCACGAGCCACCGCGGTCCGGTGGTTCGACCACCATCGCTCGGTTCGTCGCTCTGGTTGTCTAACAACCCTCCCACTACGACGGCGTTCCGGTGTATCAAAAGTGACAGTAGGTGCAGGTTCTAGTGGTGTATTACTACTCGGTTCGGCTGTGTTGGAGTTGTGTACTTAATGTCTAGATTTAAGTAACGGTAAACTCCCGATCATAGCATTTAATCTATTTAATTAATAAACAATTATTTGCATTTAATTATATGCAAATCATGGTTCTGGATTTTATACGTTGTAGTTAGTATGGTGCTGCATGGGCGCACAGAAGATCATACTATCGGTTACTCGTATTTAATCGAACAGTTGCTCACGACCTAGATGGACACGAACTAATCCATCGGTATAGTCGTTGTGTGAAAGAGAAAATAATTTATCTTAATTATTTTATCACACTTGTACACTTGGTGTATTGGGCGGATCAATTGAGACTCATCAATTAGGATTGCTCGGCGATAATTGATTTGAGACTCGGAGTATTTTATTCTTAATCCCTGAAACAATTGCGGGTGTGTATATTTAATATAAGTGACTTTGATTTACCAAAGGAATTAACCGATTTAATTATTGGGTTAATTACCGGTTAAGTTGGGTCACTATATTTTGTATATGGCATGCCGTGAATTCTTGAAGGGACAGTGTATCCCGGAAGGGTTGATAATATCCCCGAGATGAGTTCATAAGGAATTATTGTGTAAACCTCATGAGTGGATTCGTTCCGCACAATAATAAAGGTTGAACGGTACTAGTCTCGGATATAAGAGATGAATATTATTTATTAAGCAATAAATAAATTTATTCATGGATATTTAAATCTTAAATACACGGAATAAATAATACTAAGATGGAGAAATATTATTTGATATAATATGGAATAATATTGGGAGTGCAATTTTATTTATATAGTGGAAAATAAATAAAATTAATATTGATAAGAATTAATAGATTTGGGTTGGACCCAATTTAATTTTCAATATTGAAGCCCAATATTTATTCTCCTTATGATCCCCTACGTAGCCTATATAAGCACTATATGGTCTTCACTTTTCATAACTTAAGAAAACCTACGGAATTCATAAAGTCTTGAGAGTGAGGAAGATCCATAAAGTTCGATAGCTCGTCGCCCACCCGACGTTCGAACGGAGTGCTAGGAATACGCGGGAAGATCACAAGGTCGTCAATTAGATTCGTTTCTCCGTACAACGAATCGAGGTAATAATCGAGAAACCCCTTCTTTGATTATGTGCGTTGAATAATTGTGATGTATACATGAACGACGCGATCCGGGAAAAACGACGAACCTCGGGGACGGGGATTCGAGATCCCCGGCGAGGATCGAAGGAGGCGGTCGAACCCTAGGGTTCGGACCGCCCCACCGCGCGACGAGGGACGAGCCCCGGCTGGACGCCGGGGCATGGGATCGACTTCGGTCGATCCCCGGGGTGCCACGGGCTGGTGCCGTGGCGGACCCCAGCCCCTTCGTCGGAGGCGCGTGACGCGAAGCCCTCGGCTGGAGCCGAGGGGCGATCGAGCCCGTGAGCTCGATCGCGGGTCGCTGCGGGGATAAGCCGCAGCCGCCTCGTGCGCGCTACGGGGTTTCCCGTAGCGGATGCGCACGGGGCTGACCCCGTGCGAGCAGCGAGTCATCGCGACTCGCTGCAGGGCTGCTACGAGCAGCCCTAGGGATCGCTAGTAGCGATCCCAGCGATCGTCCGTAGACGATCGCGAACCCCTCGCGGGGGTTCGGCTGGGCACACGGGGCCTTCGGGTCTCGATGGCGTTCGGTCGGGCCCCGACTCGTGAGGTGATTCGCGTTCGTGGATCCGACTCGTGGGAGAAAATCGGCTGGGGGCGGGCTGCGTGTCTTCGGGCGCGTAGTCTCCAAAGGTCGGACTCCTACGGATGAGGGTTTTTGATCCAATCTTCGGTGATCGAGGGTTTTTGATCGGGTTATCGGTTCCGCAATTTTGATAGCCCGGGACATCGAATCCCAGCAAATGGTATCAGAGCGTTCGGTTTCGTGTTCATGTATATGTTCGATTATTGTTCTACCTTGCAGGATTTCCGGCTATCATGGTTGGATTTAATTAATGGTTTTTTAATTAATTATCATGATTATTAAACTCTCGGACATGTCGAGATTCGTTTTGTGTGGTTAAATGTTTGTAATAGTAAAAAATTCGGGGGTTGACCGAATTTAGGATTTATTATTACGTACTTTATTTTCCGGAAAATGTATAGGGTCGATTTCTTGTTTAGAATCGATACCGGAATTGTAATTTAAATTTTGTAATTTTAATTACGTTGGTTCGATGTTGAGACGATCGCCGGAAGACGAAGAAGTGACGAGAAGACAAGGGCTTGGGATCGATCACATGGTGGTGATCGACCCATGGCCTAGCCGGCGGTGGCTAGGCGGTGGCGGCGCTCCTCCCGAGTGGCCGGCCGATCCATCATCGTGGGGATGGCGTGGGATCTCCTAATCCCGTGCTATTCCTACAAAAATCTACTTTCCCAATTAATTCGGATTTTTCCTATTTGAGTACTTTCCTTTTGGAAACTCTCATGGATTAGGAAAAGAATTAATTTAAATTAATTTTATTTTCTATTGTTTTATTTCCTTCATGGAAATATTCATAGATTAGAAATTTAATTAATTTAGTACTAAATTTATTTTTTCCTATTTGATTATTCCTACTCATGGGAATATTCATGGATTAGGAATAAAAATAAATTTGAAAAGTAGTAGTCCTAATTTATTTATTTTATTTCCTTGTTCTATTATAGATATCTTCTAGAATATTCCAAGTTTTACTTGGATAGATTATTCTAAAGATTTAATAAGAACTAGATAGGAAAATAAATAAATAAAAAATATTAATGATATTTAATTTTATTTTTGATATATTCGATTGACTTAATTTTCGAATTAAGTAACTTTTGGATTAATTGAAAATAAATAGATTTAAATATTAGAGATTAATATTCTCGTCACATGGAGCATTCAAGAAACGAAGACTGAAGACTAGAAGATGCATATGAAGATAAAGCCATGATAGTCGGGGAAAAATAATTTCTCTAGCATTATTTTTTGACTATGTGCTATGTGCTTTATTGCTTTCATGCATGCTTATGTGTTTAATTATGCATTAGATAGCATATCCCTTTGTTATAAAAAGCTAAGTGGGAGAGGGGATGGAAACATTCCCATGGTCTCCATTACTGTTCTCTTGGTGACTCTTATGGACTTTTGAAGTTCGTATAGATGTGTCATTGGAGGAGAATTCTTGTAATTCCTCTTACAAGAAACATTGATCAAGTTTATCAAACAATGCCTAATTTGTCTTTCTGAAACTGACTTCAAGTCGACTCATTCTCACCCCGGGGAGTGGAATGGAGCCAGAGCCACTTGGTCATGTAGAGGACACAAATTAGAGACTTTCGTGCCATTCTTTTATAGGTGGGTCGTTTGTCTGCTCGGCTCCCTCATTCTTGAGAGATAGGGTCGCTCGCATGGTGAATCACTGGTTAGAAACTTCGAGTTTCACTTATGATTCTCCGCGTCTTGATTTACGAAAATCGAATGGATCTGGTAATTGGGAGTCAATTATAAAAGTCTCTTAGTGAAGTAAACGTCCACACCACGTGGCTTGCTGCACTGACGGATTTTGGATTAATTGATGTAGACAGTTGTAAGGAATTGTGAAGAGTTGTGAAGTTGTCGTAAACGTCCACACCACGTGGCTTGCGGTAATGTAGCAATTCCAAACGATTCACTTTGGTGCTGAGTAATGGTTTACACTTAGATACGCCTTGTAGTATTCCTCCCCACGAGGTTACGCTATAAGTGATGTATGACCAAAGAAAAACTAATTGCTAAATCATTTGGGTGGGTAAACGTCCACACCACGTGGCTTACCTTACCTGATGGGATTTTAGATGTGATTAGTAATTTAATGATATTATTTAAGGGAGATAATATCGGATATTAAATTAATTGTTTGTTTAAATGTGCTTATAGGTTTAGAGAATAGCTATGAACCCACTTTCTATGATACTCAAGGAGCATAAGCTCACTGGCCCCAACTATATTGATTGGAAGAGAAATTTAGACATTGTCCTGACTTCGGAGGAGTACAAGTTTGTACTCCATGAAGTGTGCCCTGCTGAGCCCACGGCTGCCTCAACTGATGAGGAAAAACTAACATATCGGAAGTGGAAAAAGACTGATGAGATGGCTAGGTGTTATATTTTGGCTTCCATGTCAAATGTACTCCAAACCCAACATGAGTCGATGGACACTGCCTATGATATGATGTTTAACCTCAAGGAGATGTTTGGGGAGCAAGATCGTGCGGCAAGGCAAGAAGCCATGAGAGTCCTTATGTCGACTACTCAGTCTGAAGGAACGCCCGTTGGGGAGCACGTTCTTAAGATGATGAGTTTGTTGAATGAACTTGAGGTCCTAGGAGCTTCTATTGATGGTGAGACGCAAGTCGACATCATACTCCAGTCTCTGGCCCCTAGTTTTGAGCAGTTTCGTATGAGCTATAATATGGGTAAACTATCTTATACTCTTGCGCAACTCCTGACTGAACTAAAGGCGGCAGAGGGGATCTACAAGAAGGGCAAGTCTCAAGCGCTTGTAGCTACCAAGTCCAAAGGTTTTAAGCCTGGTGGAGGTAGGGGCAAGAAAAGGAAGCAAGCCTGGAAACCCAGTGGTGTCAAGAGGACTGCACCACGAGTGGGGGCTGCAAAGCCAAAGGGCAAGTGCTTCCGATGCAACAAGATGGGACACTGGAAGTCTGAATGTCCTCTCAAAGGTACGAATCTTTCTTTAGTCGTAAAAACATAGTCAGCGGTATTATCTACCAGAATTCTGGTGTGTAGATATGGAACCACTGACGGTATGTGCATTTTTGAATGCAGGGGTTCCAGAAAACCCGGCGACTTAGAGAAGAAGAATTCGAGTCTACATGGGCGAAGCTGTTGGGGTAGCAGCGGTTGCAGTGGAAGACATTTATCTGTTTTTAAATTTTCATTTCAGTTATTGCTTATGTACCCCTTTATTTTGAAAAAGAACTTCGTTCTGTTTTTCTTATTAATGGATATTTTATTTCTTTAATCATTGGATGGTTTGGATAAGAAATAATGGTGATATTCATTATGGTACATTAGATAGCAATATGTGAATGATGAATCCTTAGTCTACCACGATGCAACAAACCGTTATATAACTTGTTTTACTTATTAGATATTTCTTTATCATTATACTTGTGAATTCTTGTACTTAGTAGTATTTTCAAATGAAATTCAAATGGTCGAAATTGATTTGATCAATTATAGTTGAAGGAATGGACCTTCCGACCTAAGGATTGAATTTGGAGGATAATACGTCTAAGCAAACCTTTCTGGAAAAAGGATAGAATTCAGACAAGTATTGGAAATGATTAGATATGCAGATATATGTGTATATTAGAGAGGTATGAGTAATTCTTTCAAAGAATACTCAGTGATGGATTAGAATGCTTGATGTGCCATAAAAGCAAAGTGTTTTGACTTGTCATTGGACAAAAAGTTATTATGGGGAACCATCAAAGTATATCCATTAGAAGCCTGCGACTCGGTCGCGGAGGCCATCACCTATCTAGATAACACATAGCATAATCAAAGATTGGGATTAAATCCCAAAAGAGACGCGCCATACACTTACGTGTAAAGATGGTGCGTTGTAAAGAAATGGAAATCAAAAAGTAAGAGAACAAGTTGTTCGGAACTACCTATGTTCTATGGATATTCCTAGGTACAACGGCATATTGAATATGGTTGTGGGATATCCTAGATGAACGAAGTTTTGTGTGTTCTATAGTACTATGAACCAGAGGGACGTCTCGTCCGGTTCATAGAGAAAGACTATTAGATGAACCACAAAGCCTGAACTGACGTAATACCTTGAAATGAGAAGAAGGACAAAAGACTAGGAACCAGCCAAACCGGGTAGAAGTACACCACATACTGCACCTATTGTTATTACTGTTATACACCGGAACGCCATTGCAGTGGGAGGTTGTTGGACAACCAGGGATATTCATAAGACTAGAGGAGTTCGGACTCTGGATCTAGTAAAGATGAAATCGACCCCTAGATCTGCATAAAGGCGGTACTAGACCTAAATGTGCCTGCTTGGAATAATAAGGATTATTGTTGAGAGGCTAGATCATTTAGAGTACAGGCTTAGTAAATCCATTTGTAGATTGAAATGAAGCTATGAATCGTGGAACTTGCGAATTGATGGGATAGTCCATTTGATGGATTCATCAAAAGGCATAGACGAGAGGTGTGTTAAAGACGTAATGGAAACAAGGTGGTGTTTCTCGGAGATTTTATGTAGATAACATTTTATCATTGGCAACAATGTAAAAGTGTCATCAGACATAAAATAATGGTTGTCTAAATAAATCAAGATATAAGATTGAGAAGAAGTTAGAGCATGTTCTTAAGATCTTATGATCTAGAGATAAGAACATTGTACTTCTCCTAGACATCTTGTACGATTAAGGTTTGTTTCAAACATGCATACTTCTGAGAAAGGTTATTGCCTTTCAGAGACAGAATATACATCTATCTAAAGGGTGTGTGTTCGAACACATGAAGGAGATAGATGAAGACAAAGCAGTTTCCTGTACTTCAAGTATGGAAAGCTTTATAGATGCAATGTTGTAAAAACAAGAACCTGATATCAACTATGCGGTTTGCGTAGTGGGAGGATATCAAAGTAATCTGGATAAGGGATATTCGAATGCTGCAAGAGGACTTTCATAGTACTGGCTTAAGCAAGACGAAATCTTCTTAGATTACAGATTCTCAGATCCAAAAATCAGAGAAGGACCAGTGAAAGTCGATATCAGGCTATGTGTTCACTTTTAGAAAGAGGTGGAACCATGAAGTGAAGGAGTGATAAGCAGGACGCTTCTCAGACTCTCTCATAACCGAATAGCAGCCTCAGAGGCAGCGGAAGTTTTGGTTAGGTTCCGGGATAACCTCTTGACTTGGATGTGACTCTTGGTTCACCAAAAGGCTATTAGATAGCGGTGCACGGTGAACTAGAAGAGGTCATAAGTCAAAAGTGATGATAACACATAGAGCAAGTACCACCTGATACGAGTCATCGTCAGGAGAGACGACGTAGTAGTCACCAAGATAACTTCAGAGCGGCAACCTAGATTGCTCACTCACATAGTACTTTTCGGAAGTACACTTTAAAGCACGTGATGAGTATGGGAACCGGGAGTTTGGAGGAAATGACTAGACCTTAGTACAAGTGGGAGATTGTTGGAGTTGTGTACTTAATGTCTAGATTTAAGTAACGGTAAACTCCCGATCATAGCATTTAATCTATTTAATTAATAAACAATTATTTGCATTTAATTATATGCAAATCATGGTTCTGGATTTTATACGTTGTAGTTAGTATGGTGCTGCATGGGCGCACAGAAGATCATACTATCGGTTACTCGTATTTAATCGAACAGTTGCTCACGACCTAGATGGACACGAACTAATCCATCGGTATAGTCGTTGTGTGAAAGAGAAAATAATTTATCTTAATTATTTTATCACACTTGTACACTTGGTGTATTGGGCGGATCAATTGAGACTCATCAATTAGGATTGCTCGGCGATAATTGATTTGAGACTCGGAGTATTTTATTCTTAATCCCTGAAACAATTGCGGGTGTGTATATTTAATATAAGTGACTTTGATTTACCAAAGGAATTAACCGATTTAATTATTGGGTTAATTACCGGTTAAGTTGGGTCACTATATTTTGTATATGGCATGCCGTGAATTCTTGAAGGGACAGTGTATCCCGGAAGGGTTGATAATATCCCCGAGATGAGTTCATAAGGAATTATTGTGTAAACCTCATGAGTGGATTCGTTCCGCACAATAATAAAGGTTGAACGGTACTAGTCTCGGATATAAGAGATGAATATTATTTATTAAGCAATAAATAAATTTATTCATGGATATTTAAATCTTAAATACACGGAATAAATAATACTAAGATGGAGAAATATTATTTGATATAATATGGAATAATATTGGGAGTGCAATTTTATTTATATAGTGGAAAATAAATAAAATTAATATTGATAAGAATTAATAGATTTGGGTTGGACCCAATTTAATTTTCAATATTGAAGCCCAATATTTATTCTCCTTATGATCCCCTACGTAGCCTATATAAGCACTATATGGTCTTCACTTTTCATAACTTAAGAAAACCTACGGAATTCATAAAGTCTTGAGAGTGAGGAAGATCCATAAAGTTCGATAGCTCGTCGTCCACCCGACGTTCGAACGGAGTGCTAGGAATACGCGGGAAGATCACAAGGTCGTCAATTAGATTCGTTTCTCCGTACAACGAATCGAGGTAATAATCGAGAAACCCCTTCTTTGATTATGTGCGTTGAATAATTGTGATGTATACATGAACGACGCGATCCGGGAAAAACGACGAACCTCGGGGACGGGGATTCGAGATCCCCGGCGAGGATCGAAGGAGGCGGTCGAACCCTAGGGTTCGGACCGCCCCACCGCGCGACGAGGGACGAGCCCCGGCTGGACGCCGGGGCATGGGATCGACTTCGGTCGATCCCCGGGGTGCCACGGGCTGGTGCCGTGGCGGACCCCAGCCCCTTCGTCGGAGGCGCGTGACGCGAAGCCCTCGGCTGGAGCCGAGGGGCGATCGAGCCCGTGAGCTCGATCGCGGGTCGCTGCGGGGATAACCCGCAGCCGCCTCGTGCGCGCTACGGGGTTTCCCGTAGCGGATGCGCACGGGGCTGACCCCGTGCGAGCAGCGAGTCATCGCGACTCGCTGCAGGGCTGCTACGAGCAGCCCTAGGGATCGCTAGTAGCGATCCCAGCGATCGTCCGTAGACGATCGCGAACCCCTCGCGGGGGTTCGGCTGGGCACACGGGGCCTTCGGGTCTCGATGGCGTTCGGTCGGGCCCCGGCTCGTGAGGTGGTTCGCGTTCGTGGATCCGACTCGTGGGAGAAAATCGGCTGGGGGCGGGCTGCGTGTCTTCGGGCGCGTAGTCTCCAAAGGTCGGACTCCTACGGATGAGTCGGGGATCCAATCTTCGGTGATCGAGGGTTTTTGATCGGGTTATCGGTTCCGCAATTTTGATAGCCCGGGACATCGAATCCCAGCAGGCTGTATCTAAGTCTTCCTTGTTACCTCTGAACTCATCAAGTATTATGTCACTCTTGGGCTTGTGGTCCATGACATAGTCTTCCTCTAGGAACCGAGCGTTAGTACTTATAACGATCTTCTGGTCCGTAGGACTATAGAACATGCCACCTTTAGTTCCTTTCGGGTATCCTACAAACAGCCGTAATTCTGATCTAGGCTCTAACTTATCGGCCCCTTGTCGCAACACATGTGCTGGACAACCCCAGATCCGAATGTGTCTCAAGTTAGGCTTGCGCCCACTCCACAATTCCATGGGTGTAGTTGGTACCGTTTTGGTTGGAACCCTATTCAAAATATACGCCGCCGTTTCCAAGGCATGTCCCCAGAACATAATGGGTAGGTCCGAGTAACTCATCATTGAACGCACCATTTCCATAAGAGTCCTATTCCTTCTTTCTGACACACCATTTTCCTGGGGAGTATATGGTGAAGTCAGTTGGGATTCAATCCCATTCTCTGCCAAGTATGCCTTGAATTCTCCAGACAGGTACTCGCCTCCGCGATCAGATCGCAGGCATTTTATAGATTTACCTTGAAGGTTCTCCACAAGAGCCTTGAATTCTTTGAACTTGCCAAAAGATTCGCTCTTGCGGCTTATCAGGTATACATATCCATATCTTGAGTAATCATCAGTGAAGGTGATGAAATACTCGTACCCTCCCCTTGCCTGAGTAGACAAAGGTCCGCATACATCAGAGTGATTCAAATCCAATACTTGTTCAGCTCTACGTCCTTTACCAGAAAAAGGACGCTTGGTCATTTTACCCTCTAAACAGGATTCGCAGGTTGGAAGGTCCTCTCCTTCAACATCGCTGATTAGACCATCAGCTTTCAACCTTTGAAGCCTATTCGAGTTTATATGACCTAGCCTTAGATGCCACAAGTATAATTGATTCATCTTAGAAGGTTCCTTTCTCTTATTGGTGTTCGTAGATGTGTTATTACTCTCGGTTAGTTGCATCGTGTTAGACTCAGGATTTAGCACATACAAATCGTCTACCAATGTACCAGAACAGATAATCTCACTATTTCTTCTTATGATCACAGAGTGGTCAAAAGAAATAGAATATCCATTCATAATAAGTTTAGAAACCGAAATTAAATTCTTTCTAAAATTGGGTACATAAAGACAATTATGTAAAACTAAACTCCTATCACTACTAAAGCGTAAGTGAACGTCTCCCACTGCAACAGCCGCCACTTTCGCAGCATTGCCCATGTAGACCAAGATTTCTCCTTCTCTAAGTCTCCGGGTTTCCTGGAACCCCTGCAATGAATTGCAGACATGATCAGTGGCCCCCGTATCTACACACCAGGTACTGGTAGATATCACCACTGATAATGTTTCGGTGACTAAGGAAAATTTCGTACCTTTGATGCGAGGACAATCAGACTTCCAGTGCCCAGACTGCTTGCATCGAAAGCACTTGCCTCGCGGATTGCTCTTCCCAATCCGTGATTCACAACCACTGGGTTTCTTTGCTTGCACTTCCAACTTGGCCACTAGAGCTTGTGATTTTCTGATCATACTTATCAGTTCATTTCTTTTGAAATCGTTTTTAAGCGATTCCTCAAGAGGACTGAACTTAATGAGTATGTCAATCACCTCTAGTCCGGCTTCCTTACTATGTCCTAACATCTCCTTGAGGTCATTTTCAATGTCCTCATTAGTTGGGACAATAGTGGATTCGGAAGGCTCAACAGTCTGAACATTATCCAGATTTCTTTCCCAAACATCACTATATGGAACCAGTGAGTTTTCATCTTTAAGTATATCACAAAGTGGGGTCACAGTCATTCTTAACCTATAAGCACATAAAACAAACAAACAACTTAATATCCGATATTATCTCCCTTTAATAATATCATTAAATCACTAATCGCCTCTAAAATCCCATCAGGTAAGGCAAGCCACGTTGTGTGGACGTCTACCCACCTAAACGACTTAGCAATTAGATTTTCTTTGGTCATACATCACTTATAGCGTAACCTCGTTGGGAGGAATACTATAATGCGTATCTAAGTGTAAACCATTACTCAGCACCAAAGTAAATCGTTTGGAATTGCTGCATCACCGCAAGCCACGTTGTTGTTGGAAATCGATATCCCGGAATTAATAAATTTAAATAAAAAAATTATCTAATTAATTCTGACCGAAATCCTTCGGAGATCGAATATCCAGAGTTGTCAAAATGCGGAACGACAACTCCAATCGAAATCCCGGTTGCCGGAAATCCGCCACGAACCACCACGCGAAGCCGGACTCAACCAAACCCTAACCACGGGGATAGCCCGGGCTGTTCGGTCGAGCCCTCGCCTAGGGCTCGCGGCTGTCCTTGGCAGCCGCCTAGGGTGTTGGAGTTGTGTACTTAATGTCTAGATTTAAGTGACGGTAACTCACGATCCATTGCCACTAATCTATTTAACTAAATAAACAATTATTTGCGTTTAATTATTTATAATTAAATATATGCAAATTATAGTCCTGGATTTTATACGTTGTAGTTAGTATGGTGTTGCATGGGCGCACAGAAGATCATACTATCGGTTACTCGTATTTAATCGAACAGTTGCTCACGACCTAGATGGACACGGACCAATCCATCGGTATAGTCGTTGTGTGAGAGAGAAAATAATCTATCTTGATTATTTTTTCACACTTGTACACTTGGTGTATTGAGCGGATCGTTGAGATTCATCGATTAGGATTGCCGGCGATAATCGATTCGAGTCTCAGTGTATTTTATTCTTAATCCCCGAAACTATTGCGGGTGTGTATATTTAATATAAGTGACTTTGATTTACCAAAGGAATTAACCGATTTAATTATTGGGTTAATTACCGGTTAAGTTGGGTCACTATATTTTATATATGGCATGCCGTGAATACTTGACGGGAAAGTGTATCCCGTAAGGGTTGATAATATCCCCGAGATGAGTTCATAAGGAATTATTATGTAAACCCTGCAGGTGGATTCATTTCCGCATAATAATTAAGGTTGAATGGTACTAGTCTCGGATATAAGAGATGAATAAATTAATTAGCAATAAATTAATTTTATTCATGGATATTTATATCTTAAATACACGGAATAAATAATACTAACGGAGAAATATTATTTGATATAATATGGTATAATATTGGGAGTGCAATTAATTTTATATAGTGGAAAATAGAATTAATTAATATTGATAAGGATTAATGGACTTGAGCATTGGGCTCAATTTAATCTTCAATATTGGAAGCCCAATATTCCACCTCCTTTAGATCCCCTACGTAGCCTATAAAAGCACTACATGGTCTTCTCTATTCTCATAAGTTCATAACTTGAAGATCACAATTCTAGAGAGAGAAAGTAGAGAGGAGGATCCATGGAGTTCGGTAGATCGTCGCCCACACGACGTCCGGGCTAGTGCAAGGAATACGTGGGAAGATCTCAAGGTCATCATAAGATCTCGTTTCTCCGCACAACGAATCGAAAGGTGAATTAAATAATTGCTATTTAATTCTTGTTTTATTGAAATCAATTATCGAAAAACAAGATCCAAAGGTCGGACCCGGAGTAGACGGACGATCGCGTGGTGGTGGCGTAGCCACCGGACCACGCCAATCGCCCTCTAGGGTTTCGGCGGGGCGAGAGGGTCGAACCCTCGGCTGGAGCCGAGGGGATGCGATCGATCGCTTGGATCGATCGCGGAGGGCGCGGGCTGGTGCCGCCCCTCCCCACCGTGAAGGTGGCTGACCTCCAGGCGGCGGCGAGTCGCCGGACTCGCCGCGGGGGCTGCTGGGCAGCCCCACCCCATCGATCGCGATGGACGCGATCGATCATCGCGTGAACCCCGCGACGCGGGGGTTCGGCTGGGGGCAGCCGCACGTCTTCGGACGTGTGGTCTCCTCGGCTGGACTTCGGCGCGTTCGTCGGCGTTCGTGTGATCTCCGGCGAAGGGTTCGTTCGGTTTATTGGTTTCCGCAAATTTAAATAACCCGGGATATCGAATTCCAACAATTGGTATCAGAGCGAACGGTTACGTTTTTCGTTAATTGTTTCGATAATCGATTCTCGTTGTTTATAGCCATAGATTAATTTAAATTGTTAAATTATTGTGCTATATTGTTCTACGTACTTGTTTTATCTCTCGTATGAATTGTGTTTGTCGGAAAAATTAATTATTAAAAATCGAGGGTTTTCGGAAATCGAACCGGAGGAGATCGTTCAACCGTGGACAAGCTTTGGAGCGGGCTGTTGGTACGCCTGGGCTTGGAGCGGGCTGTTCGGGCTGCTTAGAGTGATTGGAACGCTGCTGGGCATGCCGGCGTAAGCCACCAGTGGTGGTGGTTCGCCGGCAGCCGGCGGCTACGTTCGACGGTCACGGTTTCGGCATCACGAACGGCTGGGAGCGGGCTGCTGTGCGGCTGTCCTTAGACGGGCTGTATGGCGGCTGGAGTCGACGGCATCAACCACCAATGGTGGTGGTCGCCGGATGTCGAGCGCTGCAAGGTGGCGGTTCAGCCGCTACGCGCGGCGGCTCGTGGGTCGTGGCTTCGGCTTCGCACTCGGACGGGCTGCTGCTGGAGCGGGCTGCATGTGCGGTGGTGACAGCAGGTCGATGGCGTGGTTCGTCAAGGGAGACGCCGTGCCGGAGATTGACCAAGATGCTGCTGGTACGCTCCTCGCCATCGGAAAAGACGATCGAAGATGCGGCGGCAGGTGAATTTTTTTTCTCTCCCGCTGAATGAATTATTCATTCACGATGTGCATATTGCATTGCATGTGTGCATGTCTTTGTGCATGGCATGGCGTGGCTGTTGTGTAGCCATGCGTTTTGCATGGTGGGATACACGGCCAAGCACGCATGGTTCGATTTTGGGTCGACCGGAAATTCAATTTTCGGTTCATCCCGGTAAATCCGATCTTTCCGGAAATAATTTAATCTTTCTAATTTAATTTAATTTAATTTTGGAATTAATTCAAATTCTATTTGGATTAGATTTCTTAATTATGGAATTAAATAATGGAATTAGATGGAGAGTTAAATTAGGAAAGAAAAATCCTAGTTTCTCTAGATATCCTATACCTACTTGGATTAGGAGTCTTAAGAAGAATCAAAATTCGATTTTGATTAGGATTCTTGAGATCTAATCTAAATAAGATTGAGAAATTATTAAAATATTGATTTTATTTAATTTAAGTATTTTATTTAAAATCATTAGATTAATTCAAAATTTATTTTGGATTGGAGAATCTTGGATTTTATTTAGAATAGAATTAAATATGGAAATCAATGGATTTTAATAATATTGATTTTATTTAATTTAAGTATTTTATTTAAAATCATTAGATTAATTCAAAATTTATTTTGGATTGGAGAATCTTGGATTTTATTTAAAATAGAATTAAATATGGAAATCAATGGAATTGATTTTATTTAATTGGAGTATTTTATTTAAAATCATTAGATTGATTCAAATTTTTTTTGAATTGGAATCTTGGATTTTATTTAAAATAAATTAAATATGAGAATCAAAGAATTTTTCCGTCGCTCGGCAAAGTATTCAAGACGTAGAATGAAGACTCAAGACAAGCATGCTGGAATTCATCAAGGTACGAATAGTCGAGAAATAATTTTACTTGAGTAATTATTTGATTATTTGTGAACGTACTTGCATGAAATGTATGTTTGTTATTATGCTATATGTGTTTACTTTTATGCACTAGATAGCGTATCCCTTTATTATAAAAAGCTAAGTGGGAGAGGGTATGGAAACATATCCATGGTCTCCATTGCTGTTCTCTTGGTGACTTTTATGGACTTTTGAAGTTCGTATAGACAAGTCATTGGAGGAGAATTCTAGTAATTCCTCTTACGAGAAACATTGATTAAGTTTATCAAACAATGCCTAATTTGTCTTTCCAAAACTGATTTCAAGTCGACTCATTCTCACCCCGGGGAGTGGAATGGAGCCAAAGCCACTTGGTCATGTCGAGGACACAAATTAGAGACTTTCGTGTCATTTGATGACAAGATCGATTGTCTGCTCGGCTCCCTCATTTATGAGAGATAGGGTCGTTCGCATGGTGAATCACTGGTAAGAAACTTCGAGTTTCACTTATGATTCTCCGCGTCTTGATTTACAAGATCGAATGGATCAAGTAATTGGGAGTCAATTATAAAGATCTCTTAGTGCAGTAAACGTCCACACAACGTGGCTTGCTGTACTGACGGATTTTGGATTAATTGATGTAGACAGTTGTAAGAAATTGTGAAGAGTTGTGAAGTTATCGTAAACGTCCACACAACGTGGCTTGCGGTGATGTAGCAATTCCAAACGATTTGCTTTGGTGCTGAGTAATGGTTTACACTTAGATACGCCTTATAGTATTCCTCCCACCGAGGTTCCGCTATAAGCGATGTATGACCGAAGGAAATCTAATTGCCAAGTCGTTTGGGTGGGTAAACGTCCACACACCGTGGCTTACCTTACCTGATGGGATTTTAGATGTGATTAGTGGTTTAATGATATTATTTGAGGGAGATAATATCGGAGATTAAATCGATTGTTTGTTGTTATATGTGCTCATAGATTAGGAAATGGCTTTGAACCCAATTTATGTGATACGTAAGGATTTTAAACTCACTGGTCCCTAAATGTAATGATTGGAATAGAGATCTAGACATTACCCAAACTGTTAAAGAGTGCAAGGTTGTACTCAGTGAGCTTTGTTCTCCCGAACCTACTAATGTCTCGACTCTTGAGGAAAGAACTGATTTTATCATGTTCAAACTCAAGGAGATGTTTAGACATGACATAGGCGGCTATACAAGAAGCGATGAGGATACTCATAAAGGCCAGTCGCTTCGAGGAAACGCTTAAACACGTTTTTGAGATGATTGACCTTTTGGACGAGTTGAGACGGAAATCGCAAGCTCTTGTAGCCAATGCCAAAGGTTTCGAACCTAAAGGCAAAACCGGGGGATAGGAAAAGCAAGCAAAGAAACCCAGTGGTCCTAATTCTTGGATCACGAGATGGGGCGAGAAAGCCAATAGGCTAATGTTCTCAATGCAAACAGTCTAGGTACTGGAAGTCTAATTATCCTCTCAAAAGAAGTACGAAATTTTCTTTAGCCGTGAAACATAGTCAGTGGTATTATCTACCGGAACCTGGTGTGTAGATATGGAACCACTGACGGTATGTGCATTCTTAATGCAAGGGTTCCAGGAAACCCGACGACTTAGAAAAGAAGAAATCGTAGTCTACATGGGCAATGCTGTAGAGGAGGCAGCAGTTGCAGTGGAGGACATTTTATAGGATTTCATTTTGGGTTATTGCTTTTATGTACCTTTCAAATTAGAAAGAACTATGTTCTGGATTTCTAATAAATGGATATTTTATTTCTTTTAATCAATTGATGGTTATAAGAAGAAATAATGATATTATCTATTCTGGTACATTAGCTAGCAATATATAAATGATGAATCCTGAGTCCACCACGATGCGGCGAACCGTTTTACATAACTCGTTTTACTAATAAGAGATTTCTTTATTAAATCATTTATACTTGTGGATTCTTATGCTAAGTCATATTTATTCAAATAAGAAGTTCAAAGGTCGAAAATTGATTGTAAGATCAATTAAGTTGAAGGAGTGGACCTTCCGACCTAAGAATCTAATTTGGAAGATAATACGACTAAGCAATCCTTTATGGACATAAGATATAAGATCCGGACAAGTATTAGAATTGATTGACTCTGATTTATGATCAGAGCTTGGGATTGGATCCCAAGTGACTACACCATACAGTCCTCTGTAAGATTGGTGTGTCGGAAATAAGAAATGGAACTCTTGGAAACAACGGCGCATTCAAATGCGGTTGTAGAATATCCTAGAAGAACAAAAGATGTGTGTTCAATAGTACTATGAACCAGAGGGACGTTATAAGTTCTAACGCCCGGTTCTTAGAGGAAGACTATTAGATGAACCACAAGCCCAAAATGACATGATACTTCTGAAAAGAGAAAAAACGATTAAGACTTAGAACCAGCCGAACCGAGTAGCAGTACACCACTAACTGCACCTACTGTTATTACTGTTTATACACCGGAACGCTGTTGTAGTGGGAGGTTGTTTGACAACCGGAGATATTCATAAGACTAGGAGAGTTTTGAACTCTGGACCTAGTATACATGAAATCAATCCCTGGATCTACATGAAGGCGGTACTAGATCTAAATGTGCCTTCTTAGAGAACAATAAGGATTATTGTTAAGAGGCGAGATCATTTAGAGTACAAGCTTAGTTGATCCATTTATGGATTGTAACAAAGCTAGAGTTCGTGGAACTTGCGCATTGATGAGATAGTCCATTTGATGGATTCATCAAAAGGCATTGACGAATCGTGTGTATGGGAAACGTGATGGAAACAAGGTGGTGTTTCTCGGAGGTTTTATGTAGATAACATTTTATCATTGGTAACAATGTAAAGATATTGTCAGACATAAAATGATGGTTGTCTAGAAAAATCGATATATGAGATAAAGAAGAAGTTAGAGCATGTTCTTAAGGTCTAGGATCTCAAGAAAAGAACATTGTACTTCTCTAGATATCTTGTACGATTATGGTTCGTTTTAACATGCAAGATTCCGAGAAAGGTTCGTTACCTTTCAGAGACGGAATGCATCTATCTAAGGATATGTGTTTTGGAACACAAAAGGAGATAGAAGCAATGAAAGCAATTTCCTACACTTTGAGTGTGGAAAGCTTAATAAATGCATTGTTGAAAACAAGAACCTGATATCGGCTATGCGGTGAGCATAGTGGGAGGATATCAAGGTAATCCTGGAAAGGAATATTCGACTGCCGTAAAAGTACTTTCGAAGTACTGTTCTAGACTACGAAGCAGACGAGCATTTCCTTTGGATTACATTCTCTTAGATTTCTAATCAAATGAGGACCGGTGTAAGTCGATATCAGGCTATGTGTTTCACTATTGAAGGAGAAGGAGTTTCAACATGGAAGAGTGATAAGCACGATGCTTTTCGGACTCTCCCATGGGTAACCAAATAGCAGCCTCAGAGGCAGCGGAAGTTTTGGTATAACTCCGGGATAATCTCTGGGACATAGACGTGATTCTTAATTTGCCAAAGGCTATGGAAATAGCGGTGCGATGGCAAATGGTAAGAAATCACAAGTCCATAAGTGTAAGATAACACATAGTGCAAGTACCACCTGATACGAGTCATCGTCGAGGGAGACGACGCTGTAGTCACCAAGATAACTTCAGAGCGGCAACCTAGAGTGCTCATTCACATAGTACTTCTTGGAAGTACAACTTAAGCACGTGATGAGTATGGGAGTCGGGAGTTTGGAGGAAATGACTAGACCTTAGTACAAGTGGGAGATTGTTGGAGTTGTGTACTTAATGTCTAGATTTAAGTGACGGTAACTCACGATCCATTGCCACTAATCTATTTAACTAAATAAACAATTATTTGCGTTTAATTATTTATAATTAAATATATGCAAATTATAGTCCTGGATTTTATACGTTGTAGTTAGTATGGTGTTGCATGGGCGCACAGAAGATCATACTATCGGTTACTCGTATTTAATCGAACAGTTGCTCACGACCTAGATGGACACGGACCAATCCATCGGTATAGTCGTTGTGTGAGAGAGAAAATAATCTATCTTGATTATTTTATCACACTTGTACACTTGGTGTATTGAGCGGATCGTTGAGATTCATCGATTAGGATTGCCGGCGATAATCGATTCGAGTCTCAGTGTATTTTATTCTTAATCCCCGAAACTATTGCGGGTGTGTATATTTAATATAAGTGACTTTGATTTACCAAAGGAATTAACCGATTTAATTATTGGGTTAATTACCGGTTAAGTTGGGTCACTATATTTTATATATGGCATGCCGTGAATACTTGACGGGAAAGTGTATCCCGTAAGGGTTGATAATATCCCCGAGATGAGTTCATAAGGAATTATTATGTAAACCCTGCAGGTGGATTCATTTCCGCATAATAATTAAGGTTGAATGGTACTAGTCTCGGATATAAGAGATGAATAAATTAATTAGCAATAAATTAATTTTATTCATGGATATTTATATCTTAAATACACGGAATAAATAATACTACCGGAGAAATATTATTTGATATAATATGGTATAATATTGGGAGTGCAATTAATTTTATATAGTGGAAAATAGAATTAATTAATATTGATAAGGATTAATGGACTTGAGCATTGGGCTCAATTTAATCTTCAATATTGGAAGCCCAATATTCCACCTCCTTTAGATCCCCTACGTAGCCTATAAAAGCACTACATGGTCTTCTCTATTCTCATAAGTTCATAACTTGAAGATCACAATTCTAGAGAGAGAAAGTAGAGAGGAGGATCCATGGAGTTCGGTAGATCGTCGCCCACACGACGTCCGGGCTAGTGCAAGGAATACGTGGGAAGATCTCAAGGTCATCATAAGATCTCGTTTCTCCGCACAACGAATCGAAAGGTGAGTTAAATAATTGCTATTTAATTCTTGTTTTATTGAAATCAATTATCGAAAAACAAGATCCAAAGGTCGGACCCGGAGTAGACGGACGATCGCGTGGTGGTGGCGTAGCCACCGGACCACGCCAATCGCCCTCTAGGGTTTCGGCGGGGCGAGAGGGTCGAACCCTCGGCTGGAGCCGAGGGGATGCGATCGATCGCTTGGATCGATCGCGGAGGGCGCGGGCTGGTGCCGCCCCTCCCCACCGTGAAGGTGGCTGACCTCCAGGCGGCGGCGAGTCGCCGGACTCGCCGCGGGGGCTGCTGGGCAGCCCCACCCCATCGATCGCGATGGACGCGATCGATCATCGCGTGAACCCCGCGACGCGGGGGTTCGGCTGGGGGCAGCCGCACGTCTTCGGACGTGTGGTCTCCTCGGCTGGACTTCGGCGCGTTCGTCGGCGTTCGTGTGATCTCCGGCGAAGGGTTCGTTCGGGTTATTGGTTTCCGCAAATTTAAATAACCCGGGATATCGAATTCCAACATAGGGCTGCTCGTGGCAGCCCCCTTTCATGCCCAGCCGACGCCCGGTGATCGCACGCCCAGCCACGGTCGAACCTGTTGGAATTCGGTATCCCGGGGTATCAAAAAATTGCGGAAACGATGACCCCGACCGAAAAACCCGTCGCCGGAAACCGATCACGAACACCACGTCACCGGAGTCCGACGAGGGAATCGCCGCGAGGGCGAAACCCTAGCCGAACCCCACTCGGGGTTCGCGATCGCATGCACGCGATCGCCGGGGCTGCCCAGCAGCCCCCGGTGGTGAGTCCGGCGACTCACCACCGCCGCCGGAGGAGGGCGGTCAGCTTCCAGCTGACCAGCCGCGGCCCAGCCGCGGCGTCCCTTGCGATCGCGCGCCAGCCGCGATCGCTCGCCCCGGCCGAAGCCGGGGCTCCTCCCGTGTGCCGTCGCCGTCCAAGGTGGCTGGGGGGTTCGTCCCGCCGTGGCACCAGCCCACGCCTGAACCCCCAGCGATCGACTTCACGTCGATCGCTTGCCCCGGCGAGAGCCGGGGCTTCCCCTTGTCCGCGCGCCGCGGCGGTCCGAACCCTAGGGTTCGGCCGCCATCCTTCGATCCCGACGGGGATCTCGAATCCCCGTATCCCGGTCTCGACGTTTTTCCCGGATCATGCGTTCATGTATGTATCACAAATAATCCACATAAAATCACACAAAGGAGTTTATGATTTTACCTTTTAATTCGTTGTGCGGAGAAACGAATCTAAGTAGAAGACCTTTGAATCTTCCTACGTATTCCTTGCACTAGCTTGAACGTCGGGTGGGCGACGATCCTCCAAGCTTATGGATCCTCTTCAACTCTCTAGAACTATCAACTATTGATATTCTTGTCTTATGAAAAAGTGAAGACCATGTAGTGCTTTTATAGGCTACGTAGGGGATCTAAAGGAGGTGGAATATTGGGCTTCCAATATTAATGATTAAATTGAGCCCAAGCCCAAATCTATTAATCTCCCATTAATATTAATTAATTTATTTTCCACTATATAAATTAATTGCACTCCCAATATTAAACCATATTATATCAAATAATATTTCTCCGGTAGTATTATTTATTCCGTGTATTTAAGATTTAAATATCCATGAATAAAATTAATTTATTGCTAATTAATTTATATTCATCTCTTGAATCCGAGACTAGTACCATTCAACCTTAATTATTGTGCGGAACGAATCCACTCATGAGGTTTACACAATAATTCCTTTTGAACTCATCTCGGGGATATTATCAACCCTTCCGGGATACACTGTCCTGTCAATCATTCACGGCATGCCATATATAAAATATAGTGACCCAACTTAACCGGTAATTAACCCAATAATTAAATCGGTTAATTCCTTTGGTAAATCAAAGTCACTTATATTAAATATACACACCCGCAACAATATCGGGGATTAAGAATAAAATACTCTGAGACTCGAATCGATTATCGCCGGCAATCCTAATCGATGAATCTCAACGATCCGCTCAATACACCAAGTGTACAAGTGTGATAAAATAATTAAGACAAATTATTTTCTCTCTCACACAACGACTATACCGATGGATTGGTCCGGGTCCATCTAGGTCGTGAGCCACTGTTTGATTAAATACGAGTAACCGATAGTATGATCTTCTGTGTGGGGCCCGACACACCATACTAACTACAACGTATAAAATCCAGGACTATGATTTGAATATATTTAATTAATAATAATTAAAAGCAAACAATTGTTTATTTAATAGATTAAATGCTATGATCGGGAGTTTATTGTCACTTAAATCTAGACATTAAGTACACAACTCCAACAATCTCCCACTTGTACTAAGGTCTAGTCATTTCCTCCAAACTCCCGGTTCCCATACTCATCACGTGCTTTAAAGTGTACTTCCAAGAAGTACTATGTGAATGAGCAATCTAGGTTGCCGCTCTGAAGTTATCTTGGTGACTACTACGTCGTCTCTCCTGACGATGACTCGTATCAGGTGGTACTTGCTCTATGTGTTAACATCACTTTTGACTTATGATCTCTTCCAGTTTACCGTGCACCGCTATTCTATAGCCTTAGGTAAACTAAGAGTCATATCCAAGTCAAGAGATTATTCCGGAACCTAACCAAAACTTCCGCTGCCTCTGAGGCTGCTATTCGGTTATGAGAGAGTCTGAAAAGCGTCTTGCTTATCACTCTTTCATTTCATGGTTCCACCTCTTTCTAAAAGTGAACACATAGCCTGATATCGACTTTCACTGGTCCTTCTCTGATTTTTGGATCTGAGAATCTGTAATCTAAGAAGATTTCGTCTTGCTCAAGCCAGTACTATGAAAGTACTCTTGCAGCATTCGAACATCCCTTATCCAGATTACTTTGATATCCTCCCACTACGCAAACCGCATAGTTGATATCAGGTTCTTGTTTTACAACATTGCATCTATAAAGCTTTCCATACTTGAAGTATAGGAAACTGCTTTGTCCTCATCTATCTCCTTCATGTGTTCGAACACACACCCTTTAGATAGATGTATATTCTGTCTCTGAAAGGCAATAACCTTTCTCAGAAGTATGCATGTTTAAAACAAACCTTAATCGTATAAGATGTCTAGGAGAAGTACAATGTTCTTATCTCTAGATCATAAGATCTTAAGAACAAGCTCTAACTTCTTCTCAATCTTATATCTTGATTTATTTAGACAACCATTATTTTATGTCTGACAATATTTTTACATTGTTGCCAATGATAAAATTTTATCTACATAAATTCTCCGAGAAACACCACCTTGTTTCCATCACTTCTCTAATACACCTTTCGTCTATGCCTTTTGATGAATCCGTCAAATGGACTATCCCATCAATTCGCAAGTTCCACGATTCACAGCTTTAATTCAATCCATAAATGGATTTACTAAGCTTGTACTCTAAATGATCTAGCCTCTTAACAATAATCCTTATTGTTCCAAGCAGGCACATTTAGATCTAGTACCGCCCTTATGCAGATCTAGGGTCGATTTCATCTTTACTAGATCCAGAGTCCGAACTCCTCTAGTCTTATGAATATCCCTGGTTGTCCAACAACCTCCCACTGCAATGGCGTCCCGGTGTATAACAGTAATAACAATAGGTGCAGTATGTGGTGTACTTCTACTCGGTTTGGCTGGTTCCTAGTCTTTTGTCCTTCTTCTCATTTCAAGGTATCACGTCAATTTAGGCTTTGTGGTCCATCTAATAGTCTTCCTCTATGAACCGGACGAGAGACGTCCCTCTGGTTCGTAGTACTATAGAACACACAATATTTCGTTCATCTAGGATATCCTACAACCATATTGAATATGTCGTTGTCTCTAGGAATATCCATAGAACATAGGTAGTTCCGTACAACTTGTTCTTTTACTATTAGATTTTCCATTTCTTGTTTACAGTGCACCATCTCTACACTTAAGTGTATGGCGCGCACCTTTGGGATTGAATCCCAATTTTTGATTATGCTATGTGTTATTCAGATAGGTGATGGCCTCCGCGACTAAGTCGCAGGCTTCTAATGGATATACTTTGATGGTTCCCCATAATTGCTTTGTGTCCATTGACTAGTCAAAACACTTTGCTTTTATGGCACATTAAGTATTCTAATCCATCACTTGAGTATTCTTTGAGAGGATTACTCGTACCTTTCTAATTTACACATATGTCCGCATATCTAATCATTTTCAATACTTGTCTGAATTCTATCCTTTATCCTGAAAGGTTTGCTTAGATGTATTATCCTCCAAATTCAATCCTTAGGTCGGAAGGTCCATTCCTTCAATTTTAATTGATCAAATCAATTTCGACCATTTGAATCTTATTTGAAAATACTACTAAGTACAAGAATTCACAAGTATAATGATTAATAAAGAAATATCTAACAAGTAAAACAAGTTATAGAACGGTTTGTTGCATCGTGGTAGACTAAGGATTCATCATTCACATATTGCTATCTAATGTACCAGAATAGATAATCCCATTATTTCTTATCAAAATCATCAAATGATTAAAGAAATAAAATATCCATTAATAGAAATCCAGAACTAAACGTTCTTTCTAAAAAAAAAGGGTACATAATGCAATAATCTTAAAATGAAATCCTATTTAACTACTAAAGCAGATAAATGTCTTCCACCGCAACTGCTGCCTCCTCTACAGCTTTGCCCGTGTAGACTCGAACTCTTCCTCTCTAAGTCGTCGGGTTTTCTGGAACCCCTGCATTCAAAATGCACATACCGTCAGTGGTTCCATATCTACACACCAGAATTCTGGTAGATAATACCGCTGACTATGTTTTTACGACTAAAGAAAAATTCGTACCTTTGAGAGGACATTCAGACTTCCAGTGTCCCATCTTGTTGCATCGGAAGCACTTACACTTTGGCTTTGCAGCCCCCACTCGTGGTACAGTCCTCTTGACACCACTGGGTTTCCAGGTTTGCTTCCTTCTTTTGCCCCTACCTCCACGAGGCTTAAAGCCTTTGGACTTGGTAGCTACAAGCGCTTGAGACTTGCCCTTCTTGTAGATCCCCTCTGCCGCCTTTAGTTCAGTCAGGAGTTGCGCAAGAGTATAAGATAGTTTACCCATATTATAGCTCATACGAAATTGCTCAAAACTAGGGGCCAGAGACTGGAGTATGATGTCGACTTGCGTCTCTCCATCAATAGAAGCTCCTAGGACCTCAAGTTCATTCAACATACTCATCATCTTAAGAACGTGCTCCCCTACGGGCGTTCCTTCAGATTGAGTAGTCGACATGAGGACTCTCATGGCTTCTTGCCTTGCCGCACGATCTTGCTCCCCAAACATCTCCTTGAGGTTAAACATCATATCATAGGCAGTGTCCATCGACTCATGTTGGGTTTGGAGTACATTTGACATGGAAGCCAAAATATAGCACCTAGCCATTTCATCAGCCTTTTTCCACTTCCGATATGTCAGTTTTTCCTCATCAGTTGAGGCAGCCGTGGGCTCAGCAGGGCATACTTCATGGAGTACAAACTTGTACTCCTCCGAAGTTAGGACAATGTCTAAATTTCTCTTCCAATCAATATAGTTGGGGCCAGTGAGCTTATGCTCCTTTAGTATCATAGAAAGTGGGTTCATAGCTATTCTCTAAACCTATAAGCACATTTAAACAAACAATTAATTTAATATCCGATATTATCTCCCTCAAATAATATCATTAAATCACTAATCACATCTAAAATCCCATCAGATAAGGCAAGCCACGATAGTGTGGACGTTTACCCATCCAAATGATTTAGCAATTAGATTTGCTTTGGTCGTACATCACTATAGCGTTACTTCGATGGGAAGGATACTATAGAGCGTACCTAAGTGTAAACCATTACTCAGTATCTAAGAAGATTGTTTGGGACTCGTATATTACCGCAAGCCACGATAGTGTGGACGTTTACGCTAATACATGAACCTTCACTTTCTTCTATAACTGTCTACATCAATCGATCCAAAATCCCATTCAATGCAGCAAGCCACGATAGTGTGGACGTTTACTACACCAAAAGATTTTTACAATTGAAATCCAATCACTTGAGACATTCGATTTCATAAATCAAGACGCGGAGAATCATAAGTGAAACTCGAAGTTTCTAACCAGTGACTCACCATGCGAACAACCCTATCTCTCATTAGATGAGGGAGCCGAGCAGACAATCGATCCATCTATCAAAGAATGGTACGACTGCCTCTAATTTGTGTCATCCACATGACCAAGTGGCTTTGGCTCCATTCCACTCCCCGGGGTGAGAATGAGTCGACTTGAAGTCAGTTTCAGAAAGACAAATTAGGCATTGTTTGATAAACTTAATCAATGTTTCTTGTAAGAGGAATTACAAGAATTCTCCTCCAATGACACATCTATATGAACTTCAAAAGTCCATAAGAGTCACCAAGAGAACAGTAGTGGAGACCATGGGAATGTTTCCATCCCCGCTCCCACTTAGCTTTTTATAACAAAGGGATACGCTATCTAATGCATAATTAAACACATAAGCATGCATACAAGTAATAAAGCACATATCACATAGTCAAAATAAGCTAGAAAATTATTTTCCCGACTATCATGGCTTTATTCCATCTCCGTATGCGTCTTCTAGTCTTCAGTCTTCGTTCTTGAATGCTCCATGTGACGAGAATATTAATCCCAATATTTAAATCTATTTATTTTTAATAAATCCAAAAGATACTTAATTCGAAAATTAAGTCAATCGAATAAATCAAAAATAAAATTAAATATTATTAATATTTTTTATTTATTTATTTTCCTATCTAATTCCATTAAATCTCTAGAATAATCTATCCAAGTCAAACTCGGAATATTATAGAAGACTTCTATAATAGAATAAGGAAATAAAATAAATTAGGACTCTTCTACTTTCCAAGATTAATTAATTTCTATGTCCATGAAAATTCCCTTAAAAAAAAAAAGGAATAATCAAATAGAAATAAATTAATTGATTATTTTCCTATCTAATTCTATTAAATCTCTAGATTCCTATTCCAAGTAGAACTTGAAATATTCTAGAAGACTTCTATAATAGAATAAGGAAATAAATAATATTAATTAATTCTTTTCCTATCTCCATGAGAGTTCCCATACTTAGGAATACTCAAAATAGGAAAACTTGAATCAATTAGGTAAGTAGTATCTTGGTAGGATTAGGAGTAGTACGGGTTGGGGATCCCCGCACCACCACCCCACCGCCGACCACCACCACCGCCAGGCACCACCGCCGCCGTCCCCCAGCCACGCGCCACCACCACCGGTGGCCGGCGCGGCCGGAAGTCCGCGGGCAGCCCCGGGCGTGGGGTCGATCGATCTCATCATGGGATCGATCCCATCGATCCCGAGCCCTAGTCCCTCTCTTCGTCTCCTTCGTCACACGAGTTCTCCGGCGGTCGTCTCGGCATCGATCCAACGTAAATAAATTACAAGAAATAAATTTACAATTCCGGTATCGATTCTATACATGAAATCGACCCTATACACTTTCCGGAAAACATAGAACGTAATAATAAATCCTAAATTCGGTCAACCCCCGAATTTTTACTATTACAAGCATTCATCCACACAAAACGAATCTCGACATGTCCGAGAGTTTAATAAACGAACAATCATGGTAAATTAAATAGCAATTAATTAAACTAATAATTAACAATTAATTAAACCATGATAGTCGGAATCCCTGCAAGGTAGAACACAATTGAACACATACATGAACACGAAACCAAACGCTCTGATACCAGTTGTTGGAATTCGGTATCCCGGGGTATCAAAAAATTGCGGAAACGATGACCCCGACCGAAAAACCCGTCGCCGGAAACCGATCACGAACACCACGTCACCGGAGTCCGACGAGGGAATCGCCGCGAGGGCGAAACCCTAGCCGAACCCCACTCGGGGTTCGCGATCGCATGCACGCGATCGCCGGGGCTGCCCAGCAGCCCCCGGTGGTGAGTCCGGCGACTCACCACCGCCGCCGGAGGAGGGCGGTCAGCTTCCAGCTGACCAGCCGCGGCCCAGCCGCGGCGTCCCTTGCGATCGCGCGCCAGCCGCGATCGCTCGCCCCGGCCGAAGCCGGGGCTCCTCCCGTGTGCCGTCGCCGTCCAAGGTGGCTGGGGGGTTCGTCCCGCCGTGGCACCAGCCCACGCCTGAACCCCCAGCGATCGACTTCACGTCGATCGCTTGCCCCGGCGAGAGCCGGGGCTTCCCCTTGTCCGCGCGCCGCGGCGGTCCGAACCCTAGGGTTCGGCCGCCATCCTTCGATCCCGACGGGGATCTCGAATCCCCGTATCCCGGTCTCGACGTTTTTCCCGGATCATGCGTTCATGTATGTATCACAAATAATCCACATAAAATCACACAAAGGAGTTTATGATTTTACCTTTTAATTCGTTGTGCGGAGAAACGAATCTAAGTAGAAGACCTTTGAATCTTCCTACGTATTCCTTGCACTAGCTTGAACGTCGGGTGGGCGACGATCCTCCAAGCTTATGGATCCTCTTCAACTCTCTAGAACTATCAACTATTGATATTCTTGTCTTATGAAAAAGTGAAGACCATGTAGTGCTTTTATAGGCTACGTAGGGGATCTAAAGGAGGTGGAATATTGGGCTTCCAATATTAATGATTAAATTGAGCCCAAGCCCAAATCTATTAATCTCCCATTAATATTAATTAATTTATTTTCCACTATATAAATTAATTGCACTCCCAATATTAAACCATATTATATCAAATAATATTTCTCCGGTAGTATTATTTATTCCGTGTATTTAAGATTTAAATATCCATGAATAAAATTAATTTATTGCTAATTAATTTATATTCATCTCTTGAATCCGAGACTAGTACCATTCAACCTTAATTATTGTGCGGAACGAATCCACTCATGAGGTTTACACAATAATTCCTTTTGAACTCATCTCGGGGATATTATCAACCCTTCCGGGATACACTGTCCTGTCAATCATTCACGGCATGCCATATATAAAATATAGTGACCCAACTTAACCGGTAATTAACCCAATAATTAAATCGGTTAATTCCTTTGGTAAATCAAAGTCACTTATATTAAATATACACACCCGCAACAATATCGGGGATTAAGAATAAAATACTCTGAGACTCGAATCGATTATCGCCGGCAATCCTAATCGATGAATCTCAACGATCCGCTCAATACACCAAGTGTACAAGTGTGATAAAATAATTAAGACAAATTATTTTCTCTCTCACACAACGACTATACCGATGGATTGGTCCGGGTCCATCTAGGTCGTGAGCCACTGTTTGATTAAATACGAGTAACCGATAGTATGATCTTCTGTGTGGGGCCCGACACACCATACTAACTACAACGTATAAAATCCAGGACTATGATTTGCATATATTTAATTAATAATAATTAAAAGCAAACAATTGTTTATTTAATAGATTAAATGCTACGATCGGGAGTTTATTGTCACTTAAATCTAGACATTAAGTACACAACTCCAACAGAACCGTGGCTAGCGATCACCGCCAGCCCGCCGCCGCGCGAGCGGTGGCCCTGCCGCGCGAGCGGCGACCTGCCCGCGCGAGCGATGCTCGCACCGTGCGAGCGGCTGCTCCAGCAGCCCGCTGGACATGCCGGAAACCCTCACGGAACAGCCCCATCATCGGACCCTCCGCCACGGCCAAACCGCGGCTGCCCGATGGAGGCGTGCGCTCGCAACCGTGCGAGCGCTAGGGTTTCACGCCCTCTACCCTCCTAGCCAAGCCGTTGAGCCGCCGGCGGTCCGGTGATCTTCGATCACCACCGCCCGGTTCAACCTCGTCATGGGTCGCGTTCTCGGATCTTGGTTCAAGATATTTTTACAATAATTAAACGATAAAATAAAAAAGAGGGTTTTAAGATTTACCTCGTTCTCGTTGTTCGGGAAAACGAAGAACTCAATTTGACGACCTTGAGATCTTCCCACGTATTCCTTGCACTAGCTCGGACGTCGTGTGGGCGACGATCTACCGAACTCCATGGATCTCCCTCTCTACTTTCTCTCTCTAGAATTGTGATCTTCAAGTTATGAACTTATGAGAATAGAGAAGACCATGTAGTGCTTTTATAGGCTACGTAGGGGATCTTAAGGAGGTGGAATATTGGGCTTCCAATAATAGTGATTAAATTGAGTCCAAGCCCAAATCTATTAATCCTTACTATTATTAATTAATTTATTTTCCACTATATAAATTAATTGCACTCCCAATATTAAACCATATTATATCAAATAATATTTCTCCGGTAGTATTATTTATTCCGTGTATTTAAGATATAAATATCCATGAATAAAATTAATTTATTGCTAATTAATTTATTCATCTCTTATATCCGAGACTAGTACCATTCAACCTTAATTATTATGCAGAACGAATCCACCTGCAGGGTTTACATAATAATTCCTTATGAACTCATCTCGGGGATATTATCAACCCTTACGGGATACACTTTCCCGTCAAGTATTCACGGCATGTCATATATAAAATATAGTGACCCAACTTAACCCGTAATTAACCCAATAATTAAATCTGTTAATTCCTTTGGTAAATCAAAGTCACTTATATTAAATATACACACCCGCAATAATATCGGGGATTAAGAATAAAATACACTGAGACTTAAATCGATTATCGCCGGCAATCCTAATCGATAAATCTCAAGCAGATCCGCTCAATACACCAAGTGTACAAGTGTGATAAAATAATCAAGACATATCATTTTCTCTCTCACACAACGACTATACCGATGGATTGATCCGTGTCCATCTAGGTCGTGAGCAACTGTTCGATTAAATACGAGTAACCGATAGTATGATCTTCTGTGTGGGCCATACACACCATACTAACTACAACGTATAAAATCCAGGACTATAATTTGCATATATTTAATTATAAATAATTAAACGCAAATAATTGTTTATTTAATTAAATAGATTAATGGCAATGGATCGTGAGTTTCCGTTACTTAAATCTAGACATTAAGTACACAACTCTAACAATCTCCCACTTGTACTAAGGTCTAGTCATTTCCTCCAAACTCCCGACTCCCATACTCATCACGTGCTTAAGTTGTACTTCCAAGAAGTACTATGTGAATGAGCACTCTAGGTTGCCGCTCTGAAGTTATCTTGGTGACTACAGCGTCGTCTCCCTCGACGATGACTCGTATCAGGTGGTACTTGCACTATGTGTTATCTTACACTCATGGACTTGTGATTTCTTACCATTTGTCATCGCACCGCTATTTACATAGCCTTTGGCAAATTAAGAATCACATCTAAGTCCCAGAGATTATCCCGGAGTTATACCAAAACTTCCGCTGCCTCTGAGGCCGCTATTTGGTTACCCATGGCAGAGTCCGAAAAGCATCGTGCTTATCACTCTTCCATGTTAAAACTCCTTCTCCTTCAATAGTGAAACACATAGCCTGATATCGACTTACACCGGTCCTCATTTGATTAGAAATCTAAGAGAATGTAATCCAAAGGAAAAGCTTGTTTGCTCCGTAATCCAGAACATAGTTTCCAGTACTTCGAAAGTACTTAAAATGTTCATTACAGCAGTCAAGTATTCCTTTCCAGGATTACCTTGATATCCTCCCACTATGCTAACCGCATAGCCGATATTAGGTTCTTGTTTTTCAACAATGCATTTATTAAGCTTTCCACACTCAAAGTGTAGGAAACTGCTTTCATTGCTTCTATCTCCTTTTGTGTTCCCAAAACACATTTCTTTAGATGGATGCATTCCGTATCTGAAAGGTAACGAACCTTTCTCGGAATCTTGCATGTTAAAACGAACCATAATTATACAAGATATCTAGAGAAGTACAATGTTCTTTTCTTGAGATCCTAGATCTTAAGAACATGCTCTAACTTCTTCTTTATCTCATATATCGATTTTTCTAGACAACCATCATTTTATGTCTGACAATATGTTTACATTGTTACCAATGATAAAATGTTATCTACATAAAACCTCCGAGAAACACCACTTTGTTTCCATCACGTTTCCCATACACACGATTCGTCAATGCCTTTTGATGAATCCATCAAATGGACTATCTCATCAATGCGCAAGTTCCACGAACTCTAGCTTTGCTACAATCCATAAATGGATCAACTAAGCTTGTACTCTAAATGATCTGACCTCTTAACAATAATCCTTATTGTTCTCTAAGAAGGCACATTTAGATCTAGTACTGCCTTCATGTAGATCAAGGGATCGATTTCATGTATACTAGGTCCAGAGTCCGAAGACTCACCTAGTCTTGTGAATATCTCTGGTTGTCACACAACCTCCCAATACAACGGCATTCCGGTGCATAAACAGTAATAACAGTAGGTGCAGTTAGTGGTGTACCGCTACTCGGTTCGGCTGGTTCTTAGTCCTTTTTTATCGTTTTCTCTCATTTCAAAAGTATCACGTCATTTTGGGCTTGTGGTTCATCTAATAGTCTTCCTCTAAGAACCGGGCGTTAGAACTTATAACGTCATTTTGGTTCATAGTACTATTGAACACACATCTTTTGTTCTTCCAGGGTATTCTACAACCGCATTTGAATGCGCTGTTGTTTCCAAGACATATCCATAGAACATAGGCAGTTCCGTATAACTCATGCTTTATTATTTTTTATAAGAGTTCCATTTCTTGTTTACGACACACCATTTCTACACAACAGTGTATGGTGTAGTCATTTGGGATCAAATCCTAATCTCTGATTAGTATGCCATGCATTCCTCAGACAGGTACTTGCCTCCGCGATCAAATCGCAGGCTACAAATGGATATACCTTGATGGTTCTCCACAATTGCTTAGTGTCCATTGACTTGTCAAAACACTTGCTTTTGTGGCACATCAGGTATTCTAATCCATTTCTCGAGTAATCATCAAATGAAGTACTCGTACCTTATTGTCTGAGTAGACATAGGTCTGCATATATCAGAGTCAATCAATTCTTATACTTGTCCGGATCTTATATCTTATATCCATAAAGGATTGCTTAGTCGTATCATCTTCCAAATTAGATTCTTAGGTCGGAAGGTCCACTCCTTCAACTTAATTGATCTTACAATCAATTTTCGACCTTTGAACTTCTTATTTGAATAAATATGACTTAGCATAAGAATCCACAAGTATAAATGATTTAATAAATAAATCTCTTATTAGTAAAACTAGTTATATAAAACGGTTCGTTGCATCGTGGTGGACTCAGGATTCATCATTTATAAATTGCTAGCTAATGTACCAAAATAGATAATATCATTATTTCTTCTTATAACCATCAAATGATTAAAAGAAATAAAATATCCATTCATTAGAAATCCAGAACAAAGTTCTTTCTAATATGAAAGGTACATAAAAGCAATAACTCAAAATGAAATCCTATAAATGTCCTCCACTGCAACTGCTGCCTCCTCCACAGCACTGCCCATGTAGACTACGATTTCTTCTTTTCTAAGTCGTCGGGTTTCCTGGAACCCTTGCGTTTAAAATGCACATACCGTCAGTGGTTCCATATCTACACACCAGGTTCCGGTAGATAATACCACTGACTATGTTTTACGACTAAAGAAAATTTCGTACTTTCTTTGAGAGGATAATCAGACTTCCAGTACCCAGACTGTTTGCATCGAGAATACTTGCCTAATGGCTTTCTCGTCCCATCTCGTGGTCCAAGCAACTTAGGACCACTGGGTTTCTTTGCTTGCTTTTCCTTTCCCCCGATTTTACCCTTAGGTTCGAAACCTATGGTATTGGCTACAAGAACTTGCGATTTCCGTCTCAACTCGTCTAAAAGGTCCATCATTTAAAAAACGTGTTTAAGCGTTTCCTCGAAATGACTGGCCTTTATGAGTATCCTCATCGCTTCTTGTCTAGCCGCCTATGTCATGTCTAAACACCAGTTAAGACATTTGTAGGCTCGGGAGGACAAAGCTCACTGAGTACAAACTTGTACTCTTTAACAGTCTAGGCAATGTCTAGATCTCTATTCCAATCATTACATTCAGGGACCAGTGAGTTTAAAAAATCCTTACGTATCACAGAAAGTGGGTTCAAAGCCATTCCTAATCTATGAGCACATATAACAACAAACAATTGATTTAATCTCCGATATTATCTCCCTTAAATAATATCATTAAATCACTAATCGCCTCTAAAATCCCATCAGATATGGCAAGCCACGTGGTGTGGACGTTTACCTTACCCAAATGATTTAGCAATTAGTTTTGCTTCGGTCATACATCACTTATAGCGTAACTTCGTGGGGAAGAATACTATAACGCGTATCTAAGTGTAAACCATTACTCAGTACTAAAGTAAATCGTTCGGAATTGCTACATCACCGCAAGCCACCGGTGTGGACGTTTACGATGATTTCACAATTCTCCACAATTCCTTATAACTGTCTACATCAATTAATCCAAAATCCGTTAGTATAGCAAGCCACGTGGTGTGGACGTTTACTACGCCAAGAGACTTTTATAATTGACTCCCAATTACTTGATCCATTCGATCTTGTAAATCAAGACGCGGAGAATCATAAGTGAAACTCGAAGCTTCTTACCAGTGATTCACTATGCGAACAACCCTATCTCTCATAAAATGAGGGAGTTGAGCAGACAATCGATCTACTCATCAAATGACACGAAAGTCTCTAATTTGTGTCCTCGACATGACCAAGTGGCTTTGGCTCCATTCCACTCCCCGGGGTGAGAATGAGTCGACTTGAAATCAGTTTTGGAAAGACAAATTAGGCATTGTTTGATAAACTTAATCAATGTTTCTCGTAAGAGGAATTACAAGAATTCTCCTCCAATGACTTATCTATATGAACTTCGAAAATTCATAAAAGTCACCAAGAGAACAACAATGGAGACCATGGCATTGTTTCCAATCCTTCTCCCACTTAGCTTTTTATAATAAAGGGATACGCTATCTAATGCATATTTAAATACACATAAGCATGCATACATGAAATAAAGCACATAGAATTATCACATAATCAAAATAATACTAGAATATTATTTTCCGACTATTATGGCTTTATCGCATCCCCGTATGCGTCTTCTAGTCTTTAGTCTTCGTTCTTTGAATGCTCCATGTGACGGGAATATTAATTCCAATATTTAAATCTATTTATTTTTAATAAATCCAAAAGTTACTTAATTCGAAAATTAAGTCAATCGAATAAATTAAAAATAAAATTAAATACTATTAATATTTTTATTATTTTTATTTTCCTTTTCTAATTCCATTAAATCTCTACAATCCTATCCAAGACCCACTTGGAATATTCTAGAAGATTTCCATAATGAAATAAGGAAATAAAATAATCTAGGACTTCTAATCCTTCCAAATTAATTCATTTCCTTTTCTATTAACAATTCCATAAAGGAATAATTAAATAAGGAAAAATTAATTAAGGACTCTTAAAACTTTCCAAATTAATTATTTTCCTAATCCATTAAAAATTCCATAAAGAAATAATTAAATAGGAAAAATAAATTAATTATAAATTTATTCCTTTTCCTATTCCATGAAAACTCCCAAGAATAGGAATAATCAATAAGGAAAAATAAATTTATTCTAAATTTATTCTTTTCCTATTCCATGAGAATTCCCAAAAATAGGAATACTCAAAATAGGAAAACCGAATAATTTAGGAAAGTTGGATCTTGGCGGGAGAGCACGAGATCACGAGGACCCCGCGCCCCCACCACCATCGCCGACCGAGAGGAGAGCCACCGCCGCCCCTAGCCTACGCGCCACCACCACCGGTGGCCGGCGTGGCCGAGCGGTCCGAGGGCAGCCCCCTCTCCCTCGATCGATCCTCCCTTGGGGTCGATCATGGGGTTGATCGATCCCCGGAATCCTCACTCTCTTCGTCTCCTCCGTCACACTTTTCCGGTCGTCGTTTCGTCCTCGATCCAACGTAAAATAAATTATAAATTTATTACTACGTTATCCGGTATCGATTCTCTGCAAAACGACCTCAAACAATTTCCGGAAAAAATAAGAACAAGCATTCACCACACAAGAACAAATATTGACATCACCGAGAGTTTAATAATCAAGAGCAATATTATGGACATTAATTAACAATAATTAAATCTAGCCATAATAATCGGAAACTCTGCAAGGTAGAACAATTTATCGAAAAATACCATGAACTAAAACCAACGCTCCGATACCAATTGTTGGAAATCGATATCCCGGAATTAATAAATTTAAATAAATAAATTATCTAATTAATTCCGACCGAAATCCTTCGGAGATTGAATATCCGGAGTTGTCAAAATGCGGAACGACAACTCCAATCGAAATCCCGATTGCCGGAAATCCGCCACGAACCACCACGCGAAGCCGGACTCAACCAAACCCTAACCACGGGGATAGCCCGGGCTGTTCGGTCGAGCCCTCGCCTAGGGCTCGCGGCTGTCCTTGGCAGCCGCCTAGGGCTGCTCGTGGCAGCCCCCTTTCATGCCCAGCCGACGCCCAGTGATCGCACGCCCAGCCACGGTCGAACCGTGGCTAGCGATCACCGCCAGCCCGCCGCCGCGCGAGCGGCGACCTGCCCGCGCGAGCGGCTGCTCCAGCAGCCCGCTGGACATGCCGGAAACCCTCACGGAACAGCCCCATCATCGGACCCTCCGCCACGGCCAAACCGCGGCTGCCCGATGGAGGTGTGCGCTCGCAACCGTGCGAGCGCTAGGGTTTCACGCCCTCGACCCTCCTAGCCGAGCCGTTTATCGGGTTGATGATGTCCCCGAGATGAGCTCATAAAGTTTATCATGTAAACCCTGCAGGTGGATTTGTTCCACATGATAATAAGGTTGAGTTGTACTAGTCTCGGATAATAAGAAACGAATTAATTTAATTATTAGTAATAAAATTAATTCGTGGACATACGATATCTTAAACACGGGGAAGGTCGTTTATGTAATTTCGGCGGAATTATTATTGTTGAAATAATATTAAAATTAATTTCGGGAATTCAATTATTATTTTATAGTGGAGTTAATAATAATTAAAATTGAAATCGATTAATTAAGGAATTGCTTTTACGTATTCCAAGTTAATTAATATTTCAATTTAGCCCTTAATTAATTTATCCTAAGGTCCCTAACGTAACTCTATATAAACCCCCTCCCTTACTCTCCTAAGACCTAACATTCGCCGCAACAATTCATTTCAGCAGAGAAAAATAATTGTGTTAGCGCAATTAAGATTTTTTCTCTGTTTAAATTAATTAGTTAACGCAAATAAAAATTATTCTCACAGAATAGTTTATACGCTGGTCTCGGAAAGGAGAGTACAGAAGGGAGAACTCCAGCGGATCGTTGCCCACACAACGGTTGGAGACGGGATCTGAGGCATACGTTAGAAGCATCTAAGGTCTCAACAATCGACCGAGAGGTATGAGATCGAATCCTCTTTTCCGCAATTTCATTCGATCTCTTTTACTCGTTGATCATACATGAACGTAGATCGGGTTCCGGGGTTGTGGGTTGTATTCCTCGACTATTGGGGGTTCTAGGACCTCCGGATCGGTAGTCGGATGAGGAAAAACGACCCGGAAACGAGCCCGGAACAGCAACATCGCGTTGCTGTTCGCGGACAAACGACAGTCGCCAGAGAGCAAACAGCGGTCGCCGTTTGCAGCTTCTCCAGCGACCGCTGGACTGCATACAGCGGGCGCTGTTTTAGTGCAGTCCAGCCCCGATTCGCGCGGTTGTCCTCCGGGGCGATGGCTGGGCGTGATTCGGGATAAGGGCTGTCAAGCGAACAAAGTAGCGACTTAATATGTCGACTGGGATGGTTCGGATGTTCGAGCAATCGAACGAACGCATCCCGGGTAGTCGATTTCCAACAAGACCCACTTGGAATATTCTAGATGATTTCCATAATAAAATAAGGAAATAAAATAATTTAGGACTCTTCTACTTTCCAAATTAATTAGATTCCTAATCCATGAATATTTCCATAAAATAGAAATAATCAATTAGGAATCCTAATTAATTCCAAATTGATTCTTTTCCTAATCCATGAGAGTTACCAAAAATAGGAATACTCAAAAAGGAAAAATCCGAATCAATTAGGAAAGTAAATCTCCGGACCGGGATAGCACGGGGTGGGGATCCCCGCGCCACCCTCGACCCACGCCTAGGAGGTGGCCGGCCACCGTCACCGGCGGCTCCTCCATGCATGGATCGATCGATCCTCATGGGATCGACCATGGGGATGGTCGATCCTTGTCCTTTCCCTCACGATCATCTCCTTCGTCACACGTCTTCTCCGGCGGTCGTTTCGGCATCGATCCAACGCAAAATAAATTACAAATTTAATTTTACACTATCCGGTATCGATTCTATACATGAAATCGACCCTATACAATTTCCGGAAAAATAAAACAATAATAATAAACCTAAATTCGGTCAACCCCCGAATTTTTACTATTACAAGCATTCACCACCAAAAATGAATCTCGACATGTCCGAGAGTTTAATCAATCCAATAATCATGACAAAATAAATTAAACGAATAATAAATTAAGCCATAATAGTCGGAACCCTGCAAGGTAGAACAATTTTATCGAAAATACCGCGAACGTAAAACCACGCTCTGATACCAATTGTTGGAATTCGATATCCCGGGCTATTAAAAATTTGCGGAAACAATAACCCGATCAAAAACCTCAATCGCCGGATAAATCACGAACCCACGCGAGCCGGGACCCGACCGAACGCGTCACGCACCCGGAGGCGCGCGAACGCCCAACCGAGTCCCCACGAGGGACTCGCGATCGCTGCGGGCGATCGCTGGGTTGCTACGAGCAACCCCGCAGCGGATCCGTTGATCCGCTGCTACGCGACTAGGGCTCGCGTCCAGCGAGCCGCTGCGGGGAACCCGCAGCTCGCTACGAGCTGCTACGGGTCACGCCCCGTAGCCCTAGCGATCAGCCCCGTAGGGCTTGATCGATCCTCGGCGTCCAGCCGAGGATTCGCGCGCTCGATCCCCATGAGGGATCCTCGAGTCGCCGGCGGTCCGGTGGTTCGACCACCACCGCCCGACTCGACCTTCATCCGGGGTTCGATCCTCGGATCTTCGTTCTACGGTATTTCACGATAAACCAAATCAAATAATATCAAGGATGTTTAGATATTATACCTTCGATTCGTTGTTCGGAGAAACGAAATCAAGATGACCTTTGAATCTTCCCACTTATTCCTTGCACTAGCTTGAACGTCGGGTGGGCGACGATCCTCCAAACTCTATGGATCTACTTCTCTCTCTACATTCTCTCTCTAGAAGAATTATGATCTTCAACTTATGAGAATAGAGAAGACCATGTAGTGCTTTTATAGGCTACGTAGGGGATCTAAAGGAGGTGGAATATTGGGCTTCCAATATTGAAGATTAAATTGAGCCCAAGCCCAAGTCTATTAATCCTTATCAATATTAATTAATTTATTTTCCACTATATAAATTAATTGCACTCCCAATATTAAACCATATTATATCCAAATAATATTTCTCCGGTAGTATTATTTATTCCGTGTATTTAAGATTTAAATATCCATGAATAAAATTTATTTATTGCTTAATAAATTTATTCATCTCTTATATCCGAGACTAGTACCACTCAACCTTATTTATTCTGCGGAACAAATCCACTCGCGAGGTTTACATAATAAATCCTTATGAGCTCATCTCGGGGATATTATCAACCCTTCCGGGATACACTGTCCCGTCAAGAATTCACGGCATGCCATATATAAAATATAGTGACCCAACTTAACCGGTAATTGACCCAATAATTAAACCGGTCAATTCCTTTGGAAAATCAAAGTCACTTATATTAAATATACACACCCGCAATTGTATCGGGGATTAAGAATAAAATACACTGAGTCTTAAATCAATTATCACCGAGCAAACCTAATTGATAAGTCTCATGCGATCCGCTCAATACACCAAGTGTACAAGTATGATAAAATAATTAAGATAAATTATTTTCTCTCTCACACAACGACTATACCGATGGATTGGTCCGTGTCCATCTAGGTCGTGAGCAACTGTTTGATTAAATACGAGTAACCGATCGTATGATCTTTTGTGTGTCCATACACACCATACTAACTACAACGTATAAAATCCAGGACTATGATTTGCATATATTATCAATAATTAAATGCAAATGATTGTTTATTAATTAAATAGATTAAATGCTATGATCGGGAGTTACCGTTACTTAAATCTAGACATTAAGTACACAACTCCAACACCCGCGGTTCGCGATCGATCATCATGATCGATCGCACCCCCGGCGTCCAGCCGGGGTTCGACCCTTGTGCGCGATCCCCACGGGATTGTCCGATCGACGCGGTCCGGTGGTTCGACCACCATCGCGTGATCGATCCTCGTTCCGGGGTTTGATTCTCGGATCTTGGTTCTACGGTATTCTCAATATTTAATGATTATAATCATAAAGGGGTTTTTACGATTTATACCTTGTTCTCGTTGTCCGGAAAAACGAAGAACTTTGATGACCTTGAAGTCTTCCCAGGTATTCCTTGCACTAGCTCGAACGCCGGGGTGGGCGAAGATCCTCCGAGCTCTATGGATCTCCTTCAACTCATTAGAACTATCAACTATTATAGCCTACGTAGGGGACCTTAAGGAAGTAGATTGTTGGGCTTCCAATAATAGTGATTAAATTGAGCCCAAGCCCAAATCCATTAATCCTTACTATTATTAATTATATTTAACTCCACTATATAAATATAATTGCACTCCCAATATTAAACCATATTATATCAAATAATATTCTTCCGGCAGTATTATTTATTCCGTATGTTTAAGATATAAATATTGCTTAATAAATTTATTCATCTCTTATATCCGAGAATAGTACCACTCAACTTTATTATTATGCGGGAACAAATCCACTCGCGAGATTTATATAATAATTCCTTATGAGCTCATCTCGGGGATATTATCAACCCTTATCGGGACATACTTTCCCGTCAAGAATTCACAGCATGTCATACATAAAATACAGCGACCCAACTTTATCGGTAATTGACTGGTTATTCTAATCAGTCAATTCCTTTGGAAAATCAAAGCCACTAATATTAAATGCACACACCCGCAATAATATCAGGGATTAAGAATAAAATACACTGAGACTTAAATCGATTATCGAAGGCAATACTAATCGATAAATCTAAAGCAGATCCGCCCAATACACCAAGTGTACAAGTATGATAAAATAATTAAGACAAAAATATTTTCTCACTCATACACCGACTATACCGATGGATTGGTCCTTGTCCATATCGGTCGTGAGCAACTGTTCGATTATATACGAGTAACCGATAGTATGATCTTCCGTGTGACGGCGCACACCATACTAACTACAACGTGTATAATCCAGGACTATAATTTGCATATATTTAATTAAACATAATTAAAATCAAATGAATGTTTATTTATTAATAGATAAATGAAATTGTACAAGGAGTTCAGATCACTTAAATCTAGACATTAAGTATACTACTCCATCAATCTCCCACTTATACTAAGGTCTAGTCTTCTTCCAAATTTCTGACTTCCAAACCCTTCAAGTGCTTAAAATATACTTCCTTAGGAAGTACTTTTGTGAAAGGGTCCGCTAGGTTATCCTCCGAAGCTATCTTGGTGACTACAGCGTCGTCTCTCTTTACGATGTCTCGAATCAGGTGGTACTTGCGCTCTATGTGTTTCGTAGCACTATGGGACCGTGGTTCCTTACTGTTTGCCACCGCACCGCTATTTTCATAATAAATTTTCATAACTTTGGGCAAACTCGGAATCACATCTAAATCCCGGAGGAAATTAAGGAACCAAACTGACACTTTCGCTGCCTCTGAGGCTGCAACATATTCAGCTTCCATGGTAGAGTCCGAAATGGACTTTTGCTTAACACTCTTCCATGACACGGCTCCACCTCCCAAAGTGTACACATAGCATGATGTCGACTTACACCGGTCCTTATCTGCTTGGAAATCCGAATCTGTGTAACCCAAAGGAAAAAGCTTGTCTGCCTTGTATCTCAGAACATAATCCTTAGTATTTCGCAAATAATTGAAAATGCTCTTTACAGCAGTCCAATGTTCCTTTCCAGGGTTACTCTGATATCTTGCCACTACGCCAACTGCATAGCAGATATCAGGTCTCGTGCATAACATTGCATACATTAAGCTTCCCACAGCCGAGGCGTAGGGAACTGCTTTCATTTCATCTTTCTCCTTTTGTGTCCGAGGACACAATTTCTTAGAAAGATGAATTCCTTTACTGAAGGGTAACTCACCCTTCTTGAAATCTTGCATGTTAAAGCGAGCCAGAATCGTGTCTATGTAAGATGCTTGGGAAAGATACAATGTTCTATTCCGGCGATCCCTTATAACTTTGATCCCTAGAACATGTCTAACCTCTCCTAAATCTTTCATATCGAATTGTCTAGACAACCATCCCTTTATGTCTGATAACATCTTTACATTGTTGCCAATGAGGAGAATGTCGTCTACATGAAGCATGAGAAACACCACCTTCTTCCCATCACGTTCCCAATATACACACGATTCTTCCATGCTTTGAATGAATCCATAAGACTGGACTAATTCATCAAATCGCAGGTTCCAGGATCTTGAGGCTTGTTTAATTCCATAGATGGATCGATTAATCTTGCACACTAGATGATCTCGCCCCTTAGCAATGAATCCTTCTGGTTGTTTCATATAAATCGTCTCGTCAAGACTTCCATTTACGAAAGATGTCTTGACATCCATTTGCCACACCTCATAATTTATATGAGCTTCTATGGATAAGAGAATCCGGATCGACTTTATCTTGGCTACCGGCGAGAAGGTCTCCTCATAATCGATTCCCTCTTTCTGAGTATATCCTTTCGCAACAAGCCTTGCTTTAAAGGTTTCAACCTTTCCGTCAGATCCTCTCTTTCTCTTGTAGACCCATTTACACCCAATTGGCTTTACGCCGCTTGGTGGTTCTACAAGTTCCCAGACTTTATTAGAATCCATAGATTCTATTTCGAATTTCATCGCTTTCTTCCAAGAAGGCGCATATATATCTTGTACCGCCTCATCATAGGTCCAGGGATCGATTTCATGTTTTCCAGGTCCAGAGTCCGAAGACTCACACAGTCCCATAAATCTGTCCGGTTGTCTAACAACCCTCCCAATACGACGGCGTTCCGGTGTAATAACAGTGACAGTGTTAGGTGCAGGTTCTAGTGGTGTATCACTACTCGGTTCGGCTGTATCTAAGTCTTTATCGTTACCTCTCAACTCATCAAGCATTAGGTCGATCTTGGGCTTGTGGTCCATGACATAGTCTTCCTCTAAGAACCGAGCGTTTGTACTTATAAAGATCTTCTGGTCCTTAGGACTATAGAACATGCCACCTTTAGTTCCTCTAGGATATCCTATAAACAACCGCACTTCAGTACGAGGTTCTAACTTATCTGCTCCCGTTCTCAACACGTTCGCAGGGCACCCCCAGATCCGAACGTGTCTCAAGCTAGGCTTGCGCCCGCTCCATTGTTCCATGGGTGTTGTAGGGACCGTTTTAGATGGAACCAAGTTCAGAATGTGCGCCGCTGTTTCTAAGGCATATCCCCAGAACATAACAGGTAAGTCCGAGTAACTAATCATTGAACGCACCATTTCCATAAGAGTCCTATTCCTTCTTTCCGACACACCATTCTGCTGAGGAGTGTATGGTGATGTCATTTGGGGATCAATCCCATTTTCTGCTAAGTATTCCTGGAATTCCCCAGACAGGTACTCTCCTCCGCGATCAGATCGTAGGCATTTTATGTATTTACCTTGAAGGTTCTCCACAAGAGCTTTGTACTCCTTGAACTTGTCAAAGCACTCGCTCTTGCGGTGCATCAGGTATACAAATCCACACCTTGAGTAATCATCAGTAAAAGTGATGAAGTACTCGTACCCTCCTCTTGCCTGGGTAGATATAGGTCCGCATACATCAGAGTGAATCAAATCCAATACTTGCTCGGATCTACGTCCTTTACAAGAAAGGGAACGGTTGGTCATTTTACCCTCCAAATAGGATTCGCTGGTTGGAAGGTCCTCTCCTTCAACACCATTGATTAATCCATCAGCTTTCAACCTTTGAATTCTATTCGAGTTAATATGACCTAGCCTTAGATGCCACAGATATAATTGATTCATCTTAGAAGGTTTCTTTCTCTTATTGGTGTTCGTGGATGTGTTATTAGTCAATTAGTTGCATCGTGGTAGACTCAAGATTTAGTACATATAAATCATCAACCAATGTATCAGAACAGATAATTTCACTATTTCTTCTTATGACCACAAGGTGATCAAAAGCAACAGAATATAGCTTAGAAACCGAAATTAAATTCTTTCTAAAATTCGGTACATAAAGACAATTTCTGGAACCCCTGCATTGAATTCCAGACATGGTCAGTGGCTCCCGTATCTAAACACCAGGTGCTGGTAGATAACACTGCTGACAATGTTTCAGTGACTAAGGAAAATTTCGTACCTTTGATGAGAGGACAATCAGACTTCCAGTGCCCAGACTGCATGCATCGAAAGCACTTGCCTCACAACTTGCTTTTCCCATTCCGTGGTTTGAAACCACTGGGCTTCTTTGCTTGCACTTCCTTCTTTCCCAGCTTGGCCACAAGAGCTTGTGATTTTCTTAACTCACTCACAAAATCCGCTCTCATTGAATCATTTTTAAGTGACTCGTTAAGAGAGAATTTCGTGAGTATGTTAATCACCTATTGTCCAGCTTCCACGCTATGTCTCAACATCTGCCTGAGGTCATTCTTAATGTCCTCATCAGTTGGGACAATAGTGGATTCGGAAGGCTCGAAATTCAAAACAATGTCCAGATTTTGTTCCCAATCATTACTACATGGAACCAGTGAGTTTTCAGCCTTAAGTATATCACAAAGTGGGGTCACAGTCATTCTTAATCTATAAGCACATAAAACAAACAAAATTTTTATTACCGATATTATCTCCCTCAAATAATATCATTAAATCACTAATCACATCTAAAATCCCTTCAGATATGGTAAGCCACGATAGTGTGAACGTTTACCTACCCAAACGATTTCTCAATTAGATTTGCTTCGGTCGTACATCATCAATAGCGTTACTTCGATGGGAAGGATACTATGAAGCGTACCTAAGTGTAAACCATTACTCAGTACTAAAAAGTATGTTTGGGACTCGCATATCACCGCAAGCCACGATAGTGTGGACGTTTACGCTAACACACGGTTCCTTTACTCCCTCCTATAACTGTCTACATCAATTAATCCAAAATCCCATTCAGTGGAGCAAGCCACGATAGTGTGGACGTTTACTACACCAAAAGATTTTTATAATTGACATCCAATTACTTGATTCATTAAATCTTGTAAATCAAGACGCGGAGAACCATAAGTGAAACTCGAAGTTTCTTACCAGTGATTCACCATGCGAACACCCCTATCTCTCATAGAATGAGGGAGACGAGCAGACGATGGATCTAGTCATAAAATGATACGAAAGTCTCTAATTTGTGTTCTCGACATGATCAAGTGGCTTTGGCTCCATTCCACTCCCCGGGGTGAGAATGAGTCGACTTGAAATCAGTTTTAGAAAGATAAATTAGGCATTGTTTAATAAACTTAATCAATGTTTCTCGTAAAAGGAATTACAAGAATTCTCCTCCAATGGCTTATCTATATGAACTTCAAAAGTCCATAAAAGTCACACTTAGCTTTTTATAATAAAGGGATACGCTATCTAATGCATAAATTAAATACACATAAGCATGCATACATGAAATAAAGCACATAGTATTATCACGTAATCAAAATAGTACTAGAATATTATTTTCCGACTATTATGGCTTTATTGCATCCCTGTACGCATCTACTAGTCTTCAGTCTTCGTTCTTGAATGCTCCATGTGACGGGAATATTAATTCCAATATTTAAATCTATTTATTTTTAATAAATCCAAAAGATACTTAATTAAAAAAAAAATATGTCAATCGAATAAATCAAAAATAAAATAAAATATTATTAATATTTTTTATTTATTTTATTTTTCTTTTCTAATTTCATTAAATCTCTAGAATCCTATCCAAAACCCACTTGGAATATTCTAGAAGATTTTTTATAATAGAAAAAGGAAATAAAATTATCCATGAATATTCTCATAAAATAGGAATAATCAATTAGGAATCCTAATTAATTCCAAATTAATTTTTTTCATAATCCATGAATATTTCCAAAAATAGGAATACTCAAATTAGGAAAACCGAACTAATTAGAAAAGTGGATCTACCGGTAGAGCACGAGAACCACGAGGATCCCCGCGCCCCCACCGGACTGCCGCCATAAAGGTGGCCGACCACCGTCGCCGGCAGCCATGCCCTCCGCGGTCGATCCCTCGGCCATGGGGATGGCCGAGAGGGTCCTCCCCCTCTCGTTCGTCTCCTCTGTCACACAACTACTCCGGCGGTCGTTTCGGCATCGATTCTATACATGAAATCGACCCTATAAAATTTCCAGAAAACATAGAACAATAATAATAAATCCTATATTCGGTCAACCCCCGAATTTTTACTATTACAAGCATTCACCACACAAAACGAATCTCGACATGTCCGAGAGTTTAATAAAACCAACATATCATGACATTAATTAAAACAAAATTAAATCTAGCCATAATAGTCGGAAACCCTGCAAGGTTAGAACAATTATATCGAAAATACTGCGAACGTAAACCACGCTCTGATACCAATTGTTGGAAATCGATATCCCGGGTTATCAAAATTGCGGAACCGATAACCCAAACGAAATCTCATTGCCGGAAATCACACGAACACCCCACGCGAGCCGGAGCACGGCCGAACGCGCAAAACGGTCGAAGTCGTGCGCACGCCCAGTCGAGCCCCACACGCGGGGCTCACGATCGATGGGGCTGATCCAGCAGCCCCCGCGGCGAGTCCGGCGACTCGCCGCCGCTGGAGGGTCGGCCCGCCACCAGCAGGCCACCGCGGGGCCCAGCCCGCGGTTCGCGATCGATCATCATGATCGATCGCACCCCCGGCGTCCAGCCGGGGTTCGACCCTTGCGCGCGATCCCCACGGGGTTGTCCGATCGACGCAGTCCGGTGGTTCGACCACCACCGCATGATCGATCCTCGTTCTGGGGTTTGATTCTCGGATCTTGGTTCTACGGTATTCTCAATATGTAACGATTAAAATCATAAAGGGGGTTTTACGATTTATACCTCGTTCTCGTTGTCCGGAAAAATGAAGAACTTTGATGACCTTAAAGTCTTCCCACGTATTTCTTGCACTAGCTCGAACGTCGGGGTGGGCGACGATCCTCCGAGCTCTATGGATCTTCTTCAACTCTCTAGAACTATCAACTATTGATATTCTTGTCTTATGATTTATGAAGGCCATGTAGTGCTTTTATAGGCTACGTAAGGGACCTTAAGGAAGTAGAATATTGGGCTTCCAATAATAGTGATTAAATTGAGCCCAAGCCCAAATCCATTATTCAAGGCAATAATATCAGGGATTAAGAATAAAATACTCAGAGATTTAAATCGATTATCCAAGGCAATCCTAATCGATAAATCTCAAGCGATCCGCTCAATACACCAAGTGTACAAGTATGATAAAATAATCAAGACCAATTATTTTCTCTCTCATACAACGACTATACCGATGGATTAGTTCTTGTCCATCTAGGTCGTGAGCTAATGTTTGATTATATACGAGTGACTGATAGTATGATCTTCCGTGTGACGACGCACACCATACTAACTACAACGTATATGATCCAGAACTATATTTGCATTTATTTAATTATAAATAATTAAAAGCAACCGATTATTCATTTAAATAGATTAAATACTATGAACGGGAGTTTACGATACTTTAAATCTAGACATTAAGTATACAACTCCATCAAAAACCCTAATCCCTAAAGCTGAATTGCTTATATATATCTAGGTATTGGGTTCTTTGGTTCATCATCTTTGTCCTCCCTTATTTTCTAGTACAATACAACTCACAGCAACCCACACAACAACTCAAGGATCGATTGTCCATTCCAATTCTCCCTTCGCCCCCTCATATACTCTCCATCGATATCCCATCACATCTCACAACTCCAACAGATTACAGCAGCTTTCTGTTTCGCTCGAATTAAGCCTGAAACGCGTCACCATAATTCACCCAAAATCTAACAGCCCACACCTTAATCGTTTCAACCCTCGGAGAGATCCCAAGCAAACAAACCCTTTTCCATGTCCGTTGTTCAACCCAAGTCGTGTTCGACCACAACCCGTCTCGGAGCACTATATCCTATATGCGATGCGACTGTCTCCAAGACTTAAACATCCCTACTAAGGAGATAGAAGCAGTGAATGCAGTTTCCTACACTTTGAGTGTGGAAAGCTTAATAAATGCAATGTTGAAAAATGAGAAACTGACATCAACTATGCAGTTAGCGTAGTGGGAGGATATCAAGGTAATCCTGGAAAGGAATATTCGACTGCTGAAAAAGTACTCTCGAAGTACTGTGTTCTTACGAAGCAGACGAGCTTTTCCTTTGGATTACATTTTCTTAGATCTCTAATCAAATCAGGATCAGTGTAAGTCGATATCAGGCTATGTGTTCACTAGTAAAGGAGGTGGAGCTCTAGAATGGAAGAGTGATAAGCAAGATGCTTTTCAGACTCTACCATGAGTAACCGAATAGCAGCCTCAGAGGCAGCGGAAGTTTTGGTAGGGCTCCGGGATAACCTCTGGACTTAGATATGATTCTTAGTTTACCAAAGGCTATGTGAATAGCGGTGCAATGGTAAACTGAAAGAAATCATAAGTCCGTAGTGAAGATAACACATAGAGCAAGTACCACCTGATACGAATCATCGGCAAGGGGGACGACGATGTAGCCACCAAGATAACTTCGGAGACGGCAACCTAGAATGCTCATTCACGAGGCACTCCTTTAGAAGTGCAGATCAAACACGTGATGGGTATGGGAGTCGGAAGTTTGGAAGAAATCACTAGACCTTAGTTAATAATAAATTTTGAAAAATTACTTAATTAATAATTAACGATATATATGCAAATTGTTAATTGACACAAAATTATTCGACATATTTTAAAATATGTTAAAATAATTTTAAATGATTTGACATATCTGTAGAAAAATTAAATTTATTAAAACTAAATTTTAAATAATTTAAAATAACTTAAAGTTTTTTAATATATATGAAAAATATTCATAATAAAAATTTTGCATTTATTATTAATTAGTTGTGAAAGTGTATACATATAATTTATCACGTATATACAAGATTATAATTTTGTTTTATAATTATCAATGATTTTTTCTGCTTATTTGAAATTGAAAAATTAATAAGGTACATTACAGTAACATTTATCATATGCAATGTCCATAATTATAAATGTACATAATAAGACATGAAGAATTCCAAATATTAATGTCTATAACAAGACTTGAAGAATTCAAATTAAAATTTACATGGTAGATTATGTAACCAAAATTGAAAGAAATAAAATATAATTGACCAAATGAAATTATTACTATATTTAAGTCCAAAACTCATCTATAAAAAGAGATGTTTTTTTTCTTTCATCACAATAAAAAACAAGAAAAATAACACTAATTAAAATGTCAATATTTAATTTTCTTGTGTTGGCTCTGACATTCTTGTTCTTAGCAACACCCCTTCTTGCTCAGACTTTCAATGAAAATGATGACAACATATTGAGTGAATATTCATCTATGCTCCGCCTGAAAAATCCCTTTCACAAGCCTCCCACCCCGGCACCTCATACCCATCATCATTACAAAGCTCCGACTCCAGCGCCCTATCACCATCACAAGGCTCCGACTCCAGCGCCCCGTCATCATCACAAGGCTCCAGCTCCCCGTCACCATCACAAGGGTAAAGCTCCAGCGCCCCATCACCATCACAAGGTTCCAGCTCCACATCACCATCACAAGGGTAAAGCCCCAGCGCCCCATCACCATTACAAGGCTCCGGCCACAGCGCCCCATCATTATCACAAGACTCCAGCTTCAGCGCCCCGTCACCATCACAAGGTTCCAGCTCCCCATCACAATCACAAAGGTAAAGCCCCAACACCCCATCACCATCACAAGGCTCCAGCCCCAGCTCCCCGTCACCATCAAACATAATTTATTAAGTTATGATTTAATTATTGTGTAATAATACATTACATTAAATAAATAAATAAATTATAATCATGTTATTGGTAAATATTAATGTTTATGTTCTAAAAATGTTTATGTTGAAGCATATTATTATTGAACTCTTGTTTCTTGTTAAATTATTTTATTTTTTCTAGGGAAAGAGTAATACTATTTCTTATTGTTGAAATTGAAATAATTTTATTAATATTTTAACATTCTAAAATTTGTATGATATATTCGGACAAATCTTGAAGTAATAATACTCTCCATTAAAAATACTTCATATGTCTCAGCTTTTTATGCAATTTTTCTTTGTAATTACAAAAGAAAAGTGTATAAATAGTTGGAGACATAAGTTGTAGTAGTTACACGTAAATGATTTTTCAAATATTGATCTTAACTCTTTGTACAAAAACAAATCATATTGACTATGTGATAGTGATACTATAATGTAGTTTTCTTAAGAATCAAGGTTTGAGAATAAATGATATTTCAAAGAAAAAGTTTCTTCCTATGTTTTAAAGAAAAAAAAAAGCTGTAATTCTTTTCTTTTTGGACCAGTAAGATTTAAGAAATTTTGTTTTAATACTTAGGAGGGTGTATTCAATTTAAAGTTTATACAATTTTATTAGACTTATTAAGTATGAAAGTATTTAATTAGGATTCTTAAACGTCTATAATGTTGGAGTTGTGTACTTAATGTCTAGATTTAAGTAACGGTAACTCCCAATCTATTAAATTAATGAACAATCGTTTGCATTTAATTATTGTTAATTAAATATGTGCACGCCCACACAGAAGACCATACTATCGGTTACTCGTATTTAATCAAACAGTTGCTCACGACCTAGATGGACACGGACTAATCCATCGGTATAGTCGTTGTGTGAGAGAGAAAATAATTTGTCTTAATTATTTTATCACACTTGTACACTTGGTGTATTGGGCGGATCGCTTGAGACTTATCAATTAGGATTGCCGTTGATAATTGATTCAAGTCTCAGAGTATTTTATTCTCAATCCCCGAAACTATTGCTGGTGTGTATATTTAATATAAGTGACTTTGATTTACCAAAGGAATTAACCGATTTAATTATAGGGTTAATTATCGGCTAAGTTGGGTTACTATATTTTATATACGACATGGTTGAATACTTGACGGGAAAGTGTATCTCGGAAGGGTTGATAATATCCCCGAGATGAGTTCATAAGGAATTATTATGTAAACCTCATGAGTGGATTTGTTCCGCATAATAATTAAGGTTGAATGGTACTAGTCTCGGATATAAGAGATGAATAAATTAATTAGCAATAAATTAATTTTATTCATGGATATTTAAATCTTAAATACACGGAATAAATAAAACTACCGGAGAAATATTATTTGATATAATATGGTTTAATATTGGGAGTGCAATTAATTTATATAGTGGAAAATAAATTAATTAATATTGATGGGATTAATAGATTTGGGCTTGGGCTCAATTTAATCATCAATATTGGAAGCCCAATATTCCACCTCCTTTAGATCCCCTACGTAGCCTATAAAAGCACTACATGGTCTTCACAATTCATAATCTCAAGACACCATAAGATTATCATACTTGATATTCTAGAGAGTTCGTGAAGTAGATCCATAGAGTTCGGAGGATCGTCGCCCACACGACGTTCGAACGAGGTGCAAGGAATACGTAGGAAGATTCAAAGGTCTTCAATTGATTTCGTTTCTCCGCACAACGAATCAAAGGTAAAATCATAAACTCCCTTGTATGAGTTTATGTGATATTAATTGTAATATATACATGAACGCACGATCCGAGAAAATGACGAACCTCGGGGACGGGGATTCGAGATCCCCGGCGAGGATCGAGAGGGGCGGCCGAACCCTAGGGTTCGACCGCCGGTACCGCGCGAAGAGGGGAGCCCCGGCTGGACGCCGGGGCATGCGATCGACCTCGGTCGATCGCTGGGATGCCGCGGGCTGGCGCCGCGGCGGATCCCAGCCGCCCTCGACGGCGACGTGCGCACGGGGAGCCCCGGCTGAAGCCGGGGCGGGCGATCGAGCTTGGCTATATCGCGAGGGCAGCCGCGGGCTGGAGCCGCGGCTGGGCGCCCTCCTCCCCGTGTGGTGGTGGCGGTGAGTCGCCGGACTCACTGCCGGCGGGTGCTGGTCTGACAGCCCCATGGGGATGCACCCAGCATCCCCGGCGATCGCCATGCACGACGATCGCAAACCCCATGCATGGGGGTTCGGCTAGGGTTTCGCCCTCGCGGCGATTCTCTTGTTGGACCCCGTTTCTTCGTGGTGTTCGTGATCGGTTTCCGGCAAGAGGATTTCGGTCGGGTTATTATTTTCCGCAATTTTTAATAGCCCGGGATATCGATTTCTAACAATTGGTATCAGAGCGTTTGGTTTCGTGTTCATGTATATGTTGAATTATCGTTCTACCTTGCAGGGATCCGACTATCATGGTTTAATTAATTTTTAATTATTTTACCATGATTATTCGTTTATTAAACTCTCGGACATGTCGAGATTCATTTTGTGTGGATGAATGCTTGTAATAGTAAAAATTCGGGGGTTGACCGAATTTAGATTTATTATTATTCTATGTTTTCCGGAAATTGTATAGGGTCGATTTCATGTATAGAATCGATACCGGAATTGTAAATTTATTATTTTGTAATTTATTTACGTTGGATCGATGCCGAGACGACCGCCGGAGAACACATGTGACGAAGGAGATGATGAGAGGGAGAACTAGGGCTCGGGATCGATCATGGAGATCGATCCCATGGAGATCGATCGCGGGGGCTGTCCGCGATGCTCCTCAGCCACGCCGGCCACCGGAGGTGGTGGCGCGTGGGCTGGGGATGGCGGCGGTGGCGCTCCCGGCCGGCGATCGAGGTGGGGGGGCGCGGGGTCCTCGTGATCTCGTGCTACTCCTACCAAGATTCACTTTCCTAATTGATTCGGTTTTCCTATTTTGAGTATTCCTATGTTTGGGAATTCTCATGGAAATAGGAAAAGAATTAATTGGAATTAATTTATTTCCTTATTCTATTATGGAAATCTTTTAGAATATTCAAGTCTTACTTGGATAGGATTCTAGAGATTTAATAGAATTGGAAAGAAAAATAATTAATTATTAAATTAATTTATTTCCTAATTGATTATTCCTTTTTTATGGGAATTTTCATGGACATGGAAATTAATTAATTTTGGAAAGTAGAAGAGTCCTAATTTATTTTATTTTCTTATTCTATTATAGAAATCTCTTAGAATGTTCCAAGTCTTACTTGGATAGGATTCTAGAGATTTAATAGAATTAGAAAGGAAAAATAAATAAATAAAAAATATTAATAATATTTAATTTTATTTTTGATTTATTCGATTGACTTAATTTTCGAATTAAGTATCTTTTAGATTTATTAAAAATAAATAGATTTAAATATTGGGATTAATATTCTCGTCACATGGAGCATTCAAGAACGAAGACTGAAGACTAGAAGAAGCATACGGAGATGGAATAAAGCCATGATAGTCGGAAAATAATTTCTAGTATTATTTTGACTATATGTTAAATGTGCTTTATTGTTTGTATGCATGCTATATGTGTTTACTTTATGCACTAGATAGCGTATCCCTTTGTTATAAAAAGCTAAGTGGGAGAGGGGATGAAAACATTCCCATGGTCTCCATTACTGTTCTCTTGGTGACATTTATGAGCTTTCGAAGTTCATATAGACATGTCATTGGAGGAGAATTCTTGTAATTCCTTTTTCAAGAAACATTGATTAAGTCTATCAAACAATGCCTAATTTGTCTTTCTGAAACTGACTTCAAGTCGACTCATTCTCACCCCGGGGAGTGGAATGGAGCCAAAGCCACTTGGTCATGTGGATGACACAAATTAGAGACATTCGTACCATCCTTTTGAAGGTGGATCGATTGTCTGCTCGGCTCCCTCATCTAATGAGAGATAGGGTTGTTCGCATGGTGAATCACTGGTTAGAAACTTCGAGTTTCACTTATGATTCTCCGTGTCTTGATTTACGAAAATCGAATGGATCTTGTAATTGGGAGTCAATTATAAAAGTCTCTTGGTGTAGTAAACGTCCACACCACGTGGCTTGCTATGCTAACGGATTTTGGATTAATTGATGTAGACAGTTATAAGTAATTGTGAAGAGTTGTGAAGTTATCGTAAACGTCCGCACCACGTGGCTTGCAGTGATGTAGCAATTCCAAACGATTTACTTTAGTGCTGAGTAATGGTTTACACTTAGATATGCATTATAGTATTCCTCCCCACGAGGTTACGCTATAAGTGATGTATGACCAAAGAAAATCTAATTGCTAAATCATTTGGGTGGGTAAACGTCCACACCACGTGGCTTGCCTTACCTGATGGGATTTTAGATGTAATTAGTAATTTAATGATATTATTTGGGGAGATAATATCGGATATTAAATTGATTGTTTGTTTAAATGTGCTTATAGGTTTAGAGAATAGCTATGAATCCACTTTCTGTGATACTCAAGGAATTCAACGCACTGGTTCCATACTGTGTTGGATGGAATAAAGAATTAGACATTACCCAGACTGTTGCTGAGTACAAGTTAGTACTCAGTGAACTTTGTCATCCTGAACCTACACGTGTCTCAACTGTTGAGGAAAAAGCTGATTTTGAGAAGTGGAACAATGCTTTTGCATTAACCACTAATCATGATATCATGCTGAAACTTAAGCTAATGTTTAAACACAACAAGAAGGTTAGAAAAGAGGCGATGAGGATACTCATAAAGGTCAGTCACTTCGAGGAAACGCTTGAACACGTTTTCGAGATGTTGGACCTTTTGGATGAGTTGAGACAATCGCAAGCTCTTATGGCCAAAGCCAAAGGTTTTGAACCTAAGGGCATATACCAAGGGATGGAGAAGCAGACAAAGAAGCCCTATAGTCCTAAAGCACTTGGACCACGCAATAGGGTGAGAAAGCCTTTGGGCAGTCATTCTCAAAGAAAACATTCTGGGGACTAGAAGTCTGTATTTTCTCCTCAAGAAGGTATAAGATTCTCTCCTTAGTCTTTAAAAACATAGTCAGCAGTGTTATCTACCAGAAGCCTGGTTGGTAGATATGGAACCACTGACGGTATGAATGCATTTAAGATGCAGGGGCACCAGGAAACCCAAAGACTTGGAAATGGAGGAATGGTCAAGGGAAGAGCTTTGGAGGAGGCAGCTGTTGCAATAGGGCTATATCTATGAGTAGTTAATTAGGATCTCATTTCAAGTTTATTGCTTTATGTACCCCTTTAATTTTAGAAAGAACTTTTGTTCTGGATTTCTATTATTTATGAATGGATATTTTATTTCTTTAATCATTTGATGATTTTGATAAGAAATAATGGTATTATCTATTCTGGTACATTAGATAGCAATAATATGAATGATGAATCCTTAGTCTACCACGATACAACAAACCGTTCTATAACTTGTTTTACTTATTAGATATATTTCTTGTTAGATCATTATACTTGTGAATTCTTAAACTTAGTAGTATTTATTCAAATAAGATTCAAAAGGTCGAAATTGATTTGATCAATTATAGTTGAAGGAATGGACCTTCCGACCTAAGAATTGAATTTGGAAGATAATACAACTGAGCATACCTTTCGGTAAAGGGTAGAATTCGGACAAGTATTAAGAATGATCAAATACTCATATATGCAGACATGTGTGTAATTAGAAAGGTGCGAGTAGTTCTTTTGAGAATACTCGAAGATGGATTAGAATACTTGATGTGTCATAAAAGCGAAGTGTTTTAGTCACAAAGCAATTATGGGGAACCTTCTAAGTATATCCATTGTTAGCCTGCGACTTAAGTCGCGGAGGCTACCACCTATCTAAATAACACATAGCATAATCAAAGATTGAGATTAAGTCTCAAATGACTACACCATACACTCACGTGTAGAAATGGTGTGTCGGAAATTAAAAAATGGGATTCTAATAGTAAAATAACAATTTGTTCGGAACTACCTATGTTCTATGGATATTTCTGGAAACAACGGCACATTAAATGTGGTTGTGGGATATCCTAGATGAACAAAAATATTGTGTTCTATAGTACTATGAACCAGAAGGACGTTATAAGCTCTAACGCCCGGTTCTTAGAGGAAGACTATTAGATGAACTACAAAGCCCTAACTGACGTAATACTTTGGAATGAGAAAAGGACAAAGACTTAGAACCAGCCAAACCGAGTAGGAGTACACCACTAACTGCACCTACTATTATTACTGTTTATACACCGGAATGCCATTGCAGTGGGAGGTTGTTAAACAACCAGAGATGTTCATAAGACTAGAAGAGTTTCCAACTCTGGATCTAGTAAAGATGAAATCGATCCCTAGCTCTGCACAAGGAAAGTACTAGATCTAAATGTGCCTGCTTAGAAAGCAATAAAGATTTATTGTTAAGAGGCAAGATCATTTAGAGTACAAGCTTAGTTAATCCATTTATGGATTGGAACATGGCTATAAATCGTGGAAGAAGACGAAAGGTGTATTGGAGACGTAATGGAAACAAGGTGGTGTTTCTCGAAATTTTATGTAGATAGCATTTTATCATTGGCAACAATGTGAGGATGTCATCAGACATAAAATGATGGTTGTCTAAATGAATCGGGATATAAGATTGAGTAGAAGTTGGAACATGTTTTTGAGATCTTTTGATCTAAGGATAAGAACATTGTACTTCTCCTAGATATCTTATACGATTATGGTTTGTTTTAAACATGCATAGTTCTGAGAAAGGTTATTGCCTTTCGGATACATAATATACATCTATCTAAGGGTATGTGTTTCAAACACATGAAGGAGATAGATAAAAGACAAAGCAGTTTCCTACACTTCGAGTGTGGAAAGCTTTATAAATGCAATGTTATAAAACAAGAACCTGATATCAACTATGCGGTTTGCGTAGTGGGAGGATATCAAAGTAATATGGACAAGAGATATTCGAATGCTGTAAAAGTACTAGATTACTAAGCAAGACGAAATCTTCTTGGATTACATATTCTCAGATCTCAAATCAGAGAAGGACCAGTGTAAGTCGATATCAGGCTATGTGTTCACTTTTGGAAAGAGGTGGAACCTTGAAATGAAAGAGTGATAAGCAGGACGCTTCTCAGACTCTCTCATAACCGAATAGCAGCCTCAGAGGCAGCGGAAGTTTTGGTTAGGTTCCGGGATAACCTCTAGACTTGGATATGACTCTTAGTTTACCAAAGGCTATTGTATAGCGGTGCATGGTAAACTGGAAGAAGTCATAAGTCAAAAGGTGATGATAACACATAGAGCAAGTACCACCTGATACGAATCATCGTCGAGGGAGACGACGCTGTAGTCACCAAGATAACTTCAGAGCGGCAACCTAGATTGCTCATTCACATGGTACTTCTTGGAAGTACAACTTAAGCACGTGATGAGTATAGGAGTCGGGAGTTTGGAGGAAATGACTAGACCTTAGTACAAGTGGGAGATTGTTGGAGTTGTGTACTTAATGTCTAGATTTAAGTAACGGTAACTCCCAATCATAGCATTTAATCTATTAAATTAATGAACAATCGTTTGCATTTAATTATTGTTAATTAAATATATGCAAAATATAGTCCTGGATTCTATACGTTGTAGTTAGTATGGTGTGCGGGCCCACACAGAAGATCATACTATCGGTTACTCGTATTTAATCAAACAGTTGCTCACGACCTAGATGGACACGGACCAATCCATCGGTATAGTCGTTGTGTGAGAGAGAAAATAATTTCTCTTAATTATTTTATCACACTTGTACACTTGGTGTATTGGGCGGATCGCTTGAGACTTATCAATTAGGATTGCCGTTGATAATTGATTCAAGTCTCAGAGTATTTTATTCTCAATCCCCGAAACTATTGCGGGTGTGTATATTTAATATAAGTGACTTTGATTTACCAAATGAATTAACCGATTTAATTATTAGGTTAATTACCGGCTAAGTTGGGTTACTATATTTTATATACGACATGCCGTGAATACTTGACGGGAAAGTGTATCCCGGAAGGGTTGATAATATCCCCGAGATGAGTTCATAAGGAATTATTATGTAAACCTCATGAGTGGATTTGTTCCGCATAATAATTAAGGTGGAATGGTACTAGTCTCGGATACAAGAGATGAATAAATTAATTAGCAATAAATTAAGTATCTTTTGGATTTATTAAAAAATAAATAGATTTAAATATTGGGATTAATATTCTCGTCACATGGAGCATTCAAGAACGAAGACTGAAGACTAGAAGATGCGTACAGGGATGTAATAAAGTCATAATAGTCGAAAAATAATATTCTAGTATTATTTTTATTATGTGATAATATCTATGTGCTTTATTCATGTATGCATGCTTATGTGTATTTAATTATGCATTAGATAGCGTATCCCTTTATTGTAAAAAGCTAAGTGGGAGAGGGATTGGAAACAATCCCATGGTCTCCATTGCTGTTCTCTTAGTGACTTTTATGACCTTTTGAAGTTCGTATAAATAAGCCATTGGAGGAGAATTCTTGTAATTCCTTTTACGATATACATTGATTAAGTTTATCAAACAATGCCTAATTTGTCTTTCTGAAACTGATTTCAAGTCGACTCATTCTCACCCCGGAGAGTGGAATGGAGCCAAAGCCACTTGGTCATGTAGAGTACACAAATTAGAGACATTCATATCATTTTATGACTAGATCGATTGTCTGCTCGGCTCCCTCATTCTATGAGAGATAGGGATGTTCGCATGGTGAGAAACTTCGAGTTTCACTTATGATTTACCGCGTCTTGATTCAAAAGATTAAATGTGTCGAGTAATTGGAAGTCAATTATAAAAATCTTTAGGTGTAGTAAACGTCCACACAAACGTGGCTTGCTATACTAATGGTATTTTTGATTAATTGATGTAGACAGTTACAGGGAATTGTGAAGGATTGAGTTATCGTAAACGTCCACACAAACGTGGCTTGCGGTGATGTAGCGATTCCAAACGATTCACCTTAGTACTGAGTAATGGTTTACACTTAGGTACGCTTTATAGTATTCTTCCCAACGAAGTAACGCTATAATGATGTACGACCGAAGTAAATCTAATTGCGAAATCGTTTGGATAGGTAAACGTCCACACTAACGTGGCTTGCCATATCTGATGGGATTTTAGATGTAATTAGTAATTTAATGATATTATTTAAGGGAGATAATATCGGAGATTAAATTGATTGTTTGTTTATATGTGCTTATAGGTTTAGAGAATAGCTATGAATCCACTTTCTATGATACTCAAGGAGAATAAACTCACTGGCCCCAATTACATTGATTGGAGGAGAAATCTGGACATTGTCCTGACTTCTGAGGAGTACAAGTTTGTACTTCATGAGCAGTGTCCTGCTGAGCCCACGAATGCCTCAACTGATGAGGATAGAACGGCATTTAGGAGGTGGAAAAAGGCTGATGAAATGGCTAGGTGCTATATTTTAGCTTCTATGTCAAATGTACTCCAAAACCAACATCAGTCGATGTAACCTGCCTATGACATGTTGTTTAACCTCAAGGAGATGTTTGGGCATCAAGATCGTGCGGCTAGGCAAGATGCAATGAGAGTCCTTATGACAACTACTCAATCTGAAGGAACGCCCGTAGGGGAGCACGTTCTTAAGATGATGGGTCTGTTGAATGAGTTGGAGATCCGAGGAGCTCAAATTGATGGGGAGACGCAAGTCGACATCATACTCCAGTCTCTGGCCTCTGGTTTTGAGCAGTTCCGCATGAGCTATAATATGGGTAAACTATCTTATTCTCTAGCGGAACTCCTGACTGAACTAACGGCGGCAGAGGGCATTTACAAGAATGGCAAGTCTCAAGCACTTGTAGCTACCAAGTCCAAAGGCTTTAAGCCAAATGGAGGTAAAGGGAAGAAGAGGAAGCAAGTCTGGAAAACCAGTGGTGCCAAGAGGCAAGGACCACGAGAAGGGACCAGCAAGCCTAAGGGCAAATGCTTCCGATGCAAGAAGTTTGGACACTGGAGGTCTGATTGTCCTCTCAAAGGTACGAATTCTTCTTTAGTTATTAAAACATAGTCAGCGGTATTATCTACCAGAAATCTGGTGTGTAAATATGGAACCACTGACGGTATGTGCATTCTAATGCAGGGGTTCCAGAAAACCCGGCGGCTTAGAGAAGAAGAGTTCGAGTCTACATGGGCAAAGCTGTAGAGGAGGCAGCTGTTGCAGTGGAAGACATTTTATCTGCTTTTAGTAGTTATAGGATTTCATTTTAAAGTTATTGCTTTATGTACCCTTATTTTAGAAAGAACTTCGTTCTGGTTTTCTAATTTCAATTGAATGGATATTTTATTTCTTTTAATCATTTGATGGTTATTGAGAAGAAATGATGGAATTATCTATTCTGGTACATTAAATAGCAATATATAAATGATGAATCCTAAGTCTACCACGATGCAACAAACCGTAGAATATAACTCGTTTTACTTATTAGAGATATTTCTTTGAGTCATTATACTTGTGGAATTTCTTATGCTAAGTAGTATTTATTCAAATAAAATTCAAGGGTCGAAAATTGAATTGATCAATTAAGTTAATGGAGTGGACCTTCCGACCTAAGAATTGAATTTGGAAGATAATACGACTAAGCAATCCTTTCTGGATAAAGGATTTGAAGTCCGGACAAGTATTAGAATTGATTAACACTGATATATGCAGGCATATGTCTACTCAGACAAGAAAGGTACGAGTATTTTGAATACTCGAAGTATGGATTAAAATACATGATATGCCACAAAAGCAAGTGTTTTGACAAGTCAATAGACACAAAGCTATTGTGGAGAACTTTCAAGGTATATTTATTAGAAGCCTGCGATCTAATCGCGGAGGCTAGTGCCTTTCTGAGGAAAGCATGGCATAATTAGACATTGGTATTAAATCCCAAATGACTACACCATACACTTTGAGTGTAGATATGGTGTATCAGAAATAAATGAAACTCTAATAGTATGGTAAAAGGATGAGTTAATCGGAACTACCTATGTTCTATGGATATTTCTGGAAGACAACGGCGCATTAAATGCGGTTGTAGAATATCCTAGAAGAACAAAAAATTGTGTGTTCAAATAGTACTATGAACCAAAAGGACGTTATAAGTTGTAACGCCCGGTTCTTAGAGGAATACTATTATATGAAACACAAAGCCCAAAGTGAAGTAATACTTTGGAATGAGGAAAATGATAAAGACTGGGAACCAGCCGAACCGAGAAGCGGTACACCACTAACTGCACCTACTGTTATTACTGTTTATACACCCGAATGCCGTTTTAGTGGGAGGTTGTGGATCAACCGGACATATTCATAAGACTAGAAGGGTCTCGAACCCTGGATCTAGTATACATGAAATCGATCCCTGGATCTACATGAAGGGCAATACTAGATCTAAATGTGTCTATTTAAGAGCAATAAGGATTATTGCTGAGAGACAAGATCATTTAGAGTACAAGCTTAGTTGATCCATTTATGGATTGTAACAAAGCTAAAGATCGTGGAACTTGCGAATTGATAAGATAGTCCAGTTGATGGATTTATCAAAAGGCATTGATGATGGGGTGTATTAGAGAACGTAATGGAAACAAAGTGGTGTTTCTCGGAGGTTTTATGTAGATAGCATTTTAGCATTGGTAACAATGTAAAGATGTATTCAGACATAAAATAATGGTTGTCTGGATAAAATCGAAATATAAGATGGAGAAGAAGTTAGGACATGTTCTTAAGATCTAGGATCTCAAGAAAAGAACATTGTACTTCTCCTGGATATCATATACGATTATGGTTCGTTTTAACATGCATAATTCCGAGAAAGGTATGTTACCAGACACAGAATGCATCTATCTAAGGTGATGTGTTTTAGAACACATAAAGGAGATAGAAGCAGTGAATGCAGTTTCCTACACTTTGAGTGTGGAAAGCTTAATAAATGCAATGTTGAAAAATGAGAACCTGATATCAACTATGCATTTAGCTTAGTGGGAGGATATCAAGGTAATCCTGGAAAGGAATATTCGACCGCTGAAAAAGTACTCTCGAAGTACTGTGTTCTTACGAAGCAGACGAGCTTTTCCTTTGGATTACATTTTCTTAGATCTCTAATCAAATCAGGATCAGTGTAAGTCGATATCAGGCTATGTGTTCACTAGTAAAGGAGGTGGAGCTCTAGAATGGAAGAGTGATAAGCTTGATGCTTTTCAGACTCTACCATGAGTAACCGAATAGCAGCCTCTACCATGAGTAACCGAATAGCAGCCTCAGAGGCAGCGGAAGTTTTGGTAGGGCTCTGGGATAAACTCTGTGTTGGAAATCGACTACCCGGGATGCGTTCGTTCGATCGCTCGAACATCCGAACGATCCCAGTCGACCTCCAGGTCCGTTACTCCATTCACTTATCCAGCCCGTGCCCCGATTCACGCCCAGCCATTGCCCCGAAGGACAACCGCGCGATCCGGAGCGGGCTGCCAGAAAAACAACGAAACGGCGGTCGCCGTTTGCCCTTCAGCAGCGCGAACAGCAGCGCGACCTGCTGTTCCGGGCTCGTTTCCGGGCCGTTTTTCCTCTTCCGACTACCGTTCCGGAGGTCCTAGAACCCCCAGTAATCGAGGAATACAACCCACGACTCCCGGAACCCGATCTTTGTTCAATGTATGATTAACGAGACAAATTGAGATCGAATAAATGCGGAATTTAGAGATCCGATCTCATACCTTAGCGGTCGAATTGTTGAGACCTTATAGCTTCTAACGTATGCCTCTGATCCCGTCTCCAACCGTTGTGTGGGCAACGATCCGCTGGAGTTCTCCCGTCTATGCTCTCTCTTCTCAACCAGCGTCAGATTTATTTTTCTCTCTTAGAGAAAAATTATTGCGTTAACCTTATTAATTTTACAGAGAAAAATATATTTGCGCTAACGCAATTATTTTTCTCAGCAAAATTAAATGTTGCGGAGTTCTGTAGGTTAAGAGAGGGCAAGGGGGCGATTTATATAGAGTTACGTTAGGGACCTTAGGTAAATTAATTAAGGGTTAAATTGAAATATTAATTAACTTGGAATACGTAAACGCAATTCCTTAATTAATCGATTTCAATTTTAATTATTATTCACTCCACTAAAAAATAATAATTGAATTCCCGAAATTAATTTTAATATTATTTCAACAATAATAATTCCGCCGAAATTACATATACGACCTTCCCCATGTTTAAGATATCGAATGTCCACGAATTAATTTCAATTACTAATAATTAAATTAATTCGTTTCTTATTATCCGAGACTAGTACCACTCATCTTTATTATCATGTGGAACAAATCCACCTGCAGGGTTTACATGATAAACTTTATGAGCTCATCTCGGGGACATCATCAACCCGATAAACGGGACACGGTTTCCTGTCTATAATCTATAGCATGCCGTGTGTACAATTCCGATTCCCAATTTACCGAGTATCTCGACTAATCAATTAGTCTCACTTATTGGTATATCAAAGAACCGAGAATTGGACACACGCACCTATAATTATATAGGGATTTAGAATTCGTATATCCGTAATATCTGAGGTCTAGTTCGATTACTTCGATTAGTATAAATCGAACGCCCTCCCGTGGTCCTGCTCAATACACCAAGTGTACGAGTGTAACATAACAGTCAAGACCAACTATTACCCAGTCACACTACGACGTACCGATGGATTGTCCCTGTCCATCTTAGTCGTGAGCTTCTGTTCGATAGTATACGAGTAACCGACAGTATGATCTTCCGCGTGTCTCCTCACGCCATACTGTCTACAACGTATATATCTAGGACTATTGCATTTAAGTACATGATAGACAAAATGCCGACAGTTTGATTAATAGATAATGAAAAACACAGATAAGGAGTTCCATATTGTCACTAAACTAGACATTTAGAATATAACTCCATCAATCTCCCACTTATACTAAAAGTCTAGTTGCCCTCTACCATACATCCGATACCCATCCCCTTCACGTGTCTCTTGAACGCTTCCGCTGGAAGTGCCTTCGTAAAGCAGTCTGCCAGGTTATCCGCTGATGCAATCTTGGTGACAACCGCATCGCCTCTCCTGACGATGTCTCTAATCAGGTGGTACTTGCGATCTATGTGTTTACTCGCATTGTGGGCTAGTGGTTCCTTTGCATTTGCCACTGCACCGCTATTGTCACAATAAATTGTGATAGCTCTAGGCATTTTAGGAACCACATCCAAGTCCATAAGGAAGTTCTGTAGCCACACCGATTCTTTAGCTGCCTCAGAGGCTGGTACATATTCGGCTTCCATGGTAGAGTCCGAAATGCATTTCTGCTTAACACTCTTCCATGAAATTGCTCCACCTCCCAATGTGAACACATAGCCTGATGTAGACTTTCGCTGATCCTTATCAGATTGGAAATCCGAGTCTGTTTAACCAATATGAATCAACTCGGACGCTTTGTAACCCAAAACATAATTCCTAGTCCTTCGCAGGTACTTAAGTATGTTCTTTACAGCAGCCCCGTGACCCTGTCCAGGGTTACTCTGATATCTAGCTACCATGCCTACGGCATAGCAGATATCAGGTCTCGTGCACAACATTGCATACATTAGACTTCCTACTGCCGAAGCATAAGGAACCTTCTTCATGTAATGTTGGAAATCGACTACCCGGGATGCGTTCGTTCGATTGCTCGAACATCCGAACGATCCCAGTCGACCTCCTAAGTTGCTACTTTGTTCGCTTTCCCAGCCCGTGCCCCGATTCACGCCCAGCCGTTGCCCCGAAGGACAACCGCGCGAACCAAGCGGGCTGCCAGAAAAACACCAAAACGGCGGTCGCCGTTTAGGAATGGCGGTCGCCGTTCCTTCGCGAACAGCAACTCGTCGTTGCTGTTCCGGGCTCGTCTCCGGGTCGTTTTTCCTCTTCCGACTACCGATCCGAAGGTCCTAGAACCCCCAGTAGTCGAGGAATGCAACCCACAACCCCGGAAACCGATCTACGTTCAAGTATGATCAACGAGGTAATTTTAGATCGAATAATTGCGGAAAAAAGAAGATCCGATCTCATACCTTCTCGGTCGATTGTTGAGACCTTAGAGCTTCTAACGTATTCTCCGATCCCGTCTCCAACCGTTGTGTGGGCAACGATCCGCTGGATTTCTCCCGTCTATACGCTCTCTATCTCAACCTCCGTCAGATTTATTTTTCTCTCTTAGAGAAAAATTATTGCGTTAACCTTATAAATTTTACAGAGAAAAATATATTTGCGCTAGCGCAATTATTTTTCACAGCTAAATTAAATGTTGCGGCGTTCTGTAGGTTTTAGGAGAGGGCAAGGGGGGGGTTTAAATAGAGCTACGTTAGGGACCTAAGGGAAATTAATTAAGGGCTAAATTGAAATATTAATTAACTTGGAATACGTAAACGCAATTCCTTAATTAATCGATTTCAATTTTAATTATTATTAACTCCACTATAAAATAATAATTGAATTCCCGAAATTAATTTTAATATTATTTCAACAATAATAAATCCGCCGAAATTACATATACGACTTTCCCCGTGTTTAAGATATCGAACGTCCACGAATTTATTTAATTACTAATAATTAAATTAATTCGTTTCTTATTATCCGAGACTAGTACCACTCATCCTTTTTATCATGTGGAACAAATCCACCTGCAGGGTTTACATGATAAACTTTATGAGCTCATCTCGGGGACGTTATCAACCCGATAAACGGGACACGGTTTCCTGTCTATAATCTACAGCATGCCGTGTGTACAATTCCGATTCCCAATTTACCGAGTATCTCGACTAATCAAATAGTCTCACTCATTGGCAAGTTAAAGAACCGAGAATTGGACATACGCACCTATAATTATATAGGGATTAAGAATTCGTATATCCGTAATTCTGAGGTCTGGTTCGATTACGTCGATTAGTATAAATCGAACGCCCTCCCGTGGTCCTGCTCAATACACCAAGTGTACAAGTGTAACATAATAGTCAAGACCAACTATTACCCAGTCACACTACGACGTACCGATGGATTGTCCCTGTCCATCTAAGTCGTGAGCTTCTGTTCGATAGTATACGAGTAACCGACAGTATGATCTTCCGCGTGTCTCCTCACGCCATACTGTCTACAACGTATATATCTAGGACTATTGCATTCAAGTACAAGATAGACAAAATGCCGACGGTTTGATTAATAGATAATGTAAAACACAGATAAGGAGTTCCATATTGTCACTAAACTAGACATTTAGAATATAACTCCATCAATCTCCCACTTATACTAAATCTCTAGTTGCCCTCTACCATACATCCGATACCCATCCCCTTCACGTGTCTCTTGAACGCTTCCGCTGGAAGTGCCTTCGTAAAGGGGTCAGCCAGGTTATCCGCTGATGCAATCTTGGTGACAACCGCATCGCCTCTCCTGACGATGTCTATAATCAGGTGGTACTTGCGATCTATGTGTTTACTCGCATTGTGGGCTCGTGGTTCCTTTGCATTAGCCACTGCACCGCTATTGTCACAATAAATTGTGATAGCTCTAGGCATCTTAGGAACCACATCCAAGTCCATAAGGAAGTTCCGGAGCCACACCGATTCTTTAGCTGCCTCAGAGGCTGCTACATATTCGGCTTCCATGGTAGAGTCCGAAATGCATTTCTGCTTAACACTCTTCCATGAGACTGCTCCACCTCCCAATGTGAACACATAGCCTGATGTAGACTTTCGCTGATCCTTATCAGATTGGAAATCCGAGTCTGTGTAACCAATAGGAATCAACTCGGACGCTTTGTAACTCAGAACATAATTCCTAGTCCTTCGCAGGTACTTAAGTATGTTCTTTACAGCAGTCCAGTGACCCTGTCCAGGGTTACTCTGATATCTAGCTACCATGCCCACGGCATAGCAGATATCAGGTCTCGTGCACAACATGGCATACATTAGACTTCCTACTGCCGAAGCATAAGGAACCTTCTTCATGTAATCTATCTCCTTTTGTGTTTTGGGACACATGTCTTTAGATAGATGAATTCCATGGCAGAAAGGTTGAGCACCTCTCTTCGAATTCTGCATGTTGAAACGAGCCAGAATCGTATCAATATATGAAGCCTGGGACAAGCTTAATGTTCTTTTCCGGCGATCCCTTATAACCTTGATCCCAAGAACATGCCCAACTTGTCCTAAGTCTTTCATATCGAATTGCTTGGACAACCATCCCTTTATGTCCGACAACATCTTCACATTGTTGCCAATTAGAAGGATGTCGTCTACATAAAGCACGAGAAACGCCACACTGTTTCCGTCACATCTCCGGTATACACACGACTCGTCCATGCTTTGAATGAATCCATAAGACTGGATAACCTCATCAAACCGCATGTTCCAAGATCTAGAAGCTTGCTTCAATCCATAAATGGATCGGTTTAGCTTACACACTAGATGCTCTTGGCCTTTCTTAATGAAACCTTCTGGCTGTCTCATGTAAATGGTCTCGTCAAGATTCCCATTCAAGAATGCTGTCTTGACGTCCATTTGCCACACCTCATAATCCATATAAGATGCTATAGACAAAAGAATCCGGATCGACTTTAGCATAGCTACCGGCGAAAAAGTTTCCTCATAATCGATCCCTTCTTTCTGAGTATACCCTTTCGCAACAAGCCTAGCCTTGAAGGTTTCAACCTTCCCGTCAGACCCTCTTTTTCTCTTGTACACCCACTTGCAACCAATGGCTTTTACACCTTTGGGCGGTGCTACAAGATTCCAGACCTGATTTGAATCCATTGATTCAATCTCAGATTTCATCGCTTTTTTCCAAGACTGAGCATCTTGATCTTTAAGCGCCTCGCCATAGGTCCAGGGATCGGCTTCATGTTCTCCAGGTAACAAGTCCGAAGACTCACCTATAAACATGAACCTATCGGGTTGTCGAACAACCCTCCCACTACGACGAGGCTCCGGTGTAACCTCAGTAACTACAGGTGCAGACTGTGGTGGCGTATCACCCGGTTCGGTTGGATCTAAGCCTTGATCGTCCCCTCTCAGTTCGTTTAGTATTATCTCACTCTTGGGCTTGTGGTCCATTATATAATCCTCTTCCAAGAACCGAGCGTTGGTGCTAACAACGATCTTCTGGTCCTTAGGACTATAAAATAGACCACCTTTCGTTCCTCTAGGATATCCTATAAACAACCGAATATCTGAACGAGATTCCAACTTATCAGTCCCATGCTTCAGCACATGTGCTGGACAACCCCAGACCCGAATGTGTTTCAAATTTGGCTTTCGCCCGGTCCACAATTCCGAGGGCGTCTTAGGGACTGATTTAGAAGGAACTAAGTTCAGGATATACGCCGCTGTTTCCAAGGCATATCCCCAGAACGAAACTGGTAGTTCTGAATAACTCATCATAGATCTTACCATTTCCATAAGAGTCCTATTCCTTCTTTCTGCTACACCATTCTGTTGGGGCGTGTATGGTGCAGTCATCTGGGAATCAATCCCATTCTCTAATAAGTACGCCTTAAACTCTCCCGAGAGGTACTCTCCTCCACGATCAGATCGTAGAGTCTTTATGGTTTTACCATGAAGGTTCTCCACAAGAGCTTTGTACTCCTTGAACTTGTCAAAGCACTCGCTCTTGCGGCGCATCAGGTATATAAAACCATACCTTGAGTAATCATCAGTGAAGGTTACGAAATATTCATAACCTCCTCTCGCTTGGACAGATAAAGGCCCGCACAAATCAGAGTGAATCAACTCTAGTACTTCCTTGGATCTATACCCTTTATCACTAAAGGGTCGCTTGGTCATTTTTCCTTCCAGGCATGATTCACAGGTCGGAAAGTCCTCATCTTTTACATCACTGAGTATTCCATCAGTTATCAACCTTTGAATCCTACCCAAGTTAATATGACCTAGCCTAAGATGCCATAAGTACTTTTGATTCATCCTAGAAGGCTCCTTTCTCTTATTTGTACTAGATGTGTTATATGACTCTACACTTTGCATCGTGGGATTCAGTATATATAAGTTGTCTATCAATGTACCAGAACAGATATAATCACCATTCTTCTTGATGATAACAGAATTATCAAAAGAAACAGAATATCCATTCAAAACCAACTTAGAAACCGAAACAAGGTTCTTTCTAAAATTCGGTACATAAAGACAATTATTCAATACTAAAACTTTATTATTAAAAGATAAATGAATATCTCCCACTGCAACTGCCGCCACTCTCGTAGCGTTGCCCATGTAGATAGTGATCTCTCCCTCTCTAAGCCGCCGGGTTTCCTGGAACCCCTGCAAAGAATTGCAGACATGATCAGTGGCTCCCGTATCCACACACCAGGTACCGGTGGATAACACCGCTAAACATGTTTCAGTGACTAAGGAAAAGTTCATACCTCCTTGTCTGAGAGGACAATTAGACTTCCAATGTCCAGACTGCTTGCAACGGAAACACTTGCCCTTGGGCTTGTTCACTCCATTCCGTGGTCCACCATTGCTGGGTCCACTGGGTTTCCGTCCTTGCTTCTTCTTCCTCTTAGTCCCCGGAGGGCCAGGAAGTTTCACAGCCACAAGTGCCTGAGACTTCTTAAAGATTCCCTCTGCCGCCTGGAGTTCAGTCAGGAGTTCCGCCAACGTATAAAACCTCTTGTTCATGTTATAGTTCAGGCGGAACTGCTCAAAACTCTTAGGCAGAGACTGGAGCACTATATCGATCTGGGTTTCCCCATCGATAGATCCTCCCATAATCTCTATCTCATTCAGATAGCCTATCATCCTAAGAACGTGATCCCTCACGGGCGTTCCTTCGGACATAGTGGCCGTCATGAGTTGCCTCATGGCATCTTGCCTGGCTGCCCTATCCTGACTACCAAACATCTCCTTGAGGTTAAGCATCATATCATAGGCAGTGGTCATGGCTTCATGCTGATGTTGCAGCACATTTGACATAGAAGCCAAAATGTAGCACCGCGCCATCTGATTAGCCTTGACCCACTTCCGATGAGCTTCCTTTTCCTCAGGAGTGGAGGTGTCAATAGGTTCATCAGGACAATCCTCATGGAGTACATATTTGTACTCCTCAGCAGTCAGGCCAATGTCCAAGTTTCGTTTCCAGTCAATATAGTTCGGACCAGTGAGTTTGTTCTCTTTTAGTATCATGGATAGCGGGTTGAGTGCCATATCTATAAAAGAGACAAATCAAACTGTCAAATTTAATTCGATATTAACTCCCTTAATTAATATCATTAAATCTACCAATCAATCCTAAAATCCCATCAGACTAGCATGCCACGTTCATGTGGACGTATACTAGTCCAAATGATTTTATAACTGGACTTTTACTTCGGTCGTACATCATTACAGCAGTGACTCCGATGGGGAGGATACTGTAAAGCGTACCTAAGTGTATACCATTTCTCAGTACTAAGTTAACCGCTCGGAAACTACACGCCCACCGCAAGCCACGTTAGTGTGGACGTTTACGTTGACATGCGGTCCCTTTACGATTTCCTATAATTGTCGAGCCTCAATTAACCCAAAGTTCCGTTTCCGTCTACTAAGCCACGATAGTGTGGACGTTTACTAAACAAACAACTTTGTTAATTGAATTCCATTTAATAAATTTCACAATTTCGTTAATCAAAGCTTGATATCTCGTAAGTGAAACTTGAAGTTTCTAACCAGCGATCAATCATGCAATTGAGCCCTATCTCTCACAAAGTGAGGGAGCCAACCAGACAATCGATCTAGTCATCAAATGACTCGAATGCCTCTAATCTGTGTCATCGACATAACCAAGCGCTTTGGCTCCATTCCACTCCCCGGGGTGAGAATGAGTCGAGTTGAAATTAGTCTTTGAAAGACAGATTAGGCATTGCTTTGAAAAACTTAAGTGTTCAATTCTATAAATGGAATTGAATTCGAATTTTGATCCAGTGATATCCGTGTGTCAACTTTATCCGATAGGGAGGATGACACTAAAGCCAACTCGTAAGCGACACACATCACTATCAAAACAGAGAATGGAGACCGCGGGATTGTTTCCAATCCCTCTCCCACTTAGTTTTTACGAAAGGGATAACAAGCACATGCATATGAAATTAAAGCATAATAAACACGTAAACACACAAAAAGCATTTAACGTGGCCCGATTATTATGGCCTTAAAATCTTCGATGCACGTCTTCTCGGATCTTCGTCTCGTTGCTCGTCTCGGTCTCGGTCCATCACCGACTCGTCTAAGGACCAAGAGACGAACCCCTCCCACTGGAGTATCATCCCGGGCCCTCGACAAGCGATCCGTGATGTCCGTCGAACCCCCGCGAGCTGCTGCCATGAAAACACCGAAACGGCGACCGCCGTTTGAAAACGGCGACCGCCGTTTGCCCTTCAGCAGCCGCGGGTTCGACTTCTCGACCCTCGTTCGTCCGGCCCTCGATCTCGTCTCGATCCACCAAGCAGCAGCAACATTACATAAGGTAAAGCTAACTACTTCCGGCATCGATCCTATACATTTTGATCGATCCTATACACCCGGATAAACGAAAAACGAAAATAAAACCTAAACGACTCAACCCGTCGTTTTAACTATTACAAACAAGCAACGATTCAAAACCAAAGATCTCGACAACCCCGAGAGTTTAACAAACCACAAAATTACAGTACAATAAACATGACCATAATAATCGGGTTATCCTGCAAAACAAAACTCGCAAACAATACAAGAACGCATAACCGGCTCTGATACCAATTGTTGGAAATCGACTACCCGGGATGCGTTCGTTCGATTGCTCGAACATCCGAACGATCCCAGTCGGCCTCCTAAGTTGCTACTTTGTTCGCTTTCCCAGCCCGTGCCCCGATTCACGCCCAGCCGTTGCCCCGAAGGACAACCGCGCGAACCAAGCGGGCTGCCAGAAAAACACCAAAACGGCGGTCGCCGTTCCTTCGCGAACAGCAACTCGTCGTTGCTGTTCCGGGCTCGTCTCCGGGTCGTTTTTCCTCTTCCGACTACCGATCCGAAGGTCCTAGAACCCCCAGTAGTCGAGGAATGCAACCCACAACCCCGGAAACCGATCTACGTTCAAGTATGATCAACGAGGTAATTTTAGATCGAATAATTGCGGAAAAAAGAAGATCCGATCTCATACCTTCTCGGTCGATTGTTGAGACCTTAGAGCTTCTAACGTATTCTCCGATCCCGTCTCCAACCGTTGTGTGGGCAACGATCCGCTGGAGTTCTCCCGTCTATACGCTCTCTATCTCAACCTCCGTCAGATTTATTTTTCTCTCTTAGAGAAAAATTATTGCGTTAACCTTATTAATTTTACAGAGAAAAATATATTTGCGCTAGCGCAATTATTTTTCACAGCAAAATTAAATGTTGCGGCGTTCTGTAGGTTTTAGGAGAGGGCAAGGGGGGGGGGGTTAAATAGAGCTACGTTAGGGACCTAAGGGAAATTAATTAAGGGCTAAATTGAAATATTAATTAACTTGGAATACGTAAACGCAATTCCTTAATTAATCGATTTCAATTTTAATTATTATTAACTCCACTATAAAATAATAATTGAATTCCCGAAATTAATTTTAATATTATTTCAACAATAATAAATCCGCCGAAATTACATATACGACTTTCCCCGTGTTTAAGATATCGAACGTCCACGAATTTATTTAATTACTAATAATTAAATTAATTCGTTTCTTATTATCCGAGACTAGTACCACTCATCCTTTTTATCATGTGGAACAAATCCACCTGCAGGGTTTACATGATAAACTTTATGAGCTCATCTCGGGGACGTTATCAACCCGATAAACGGGACACGGTTTCCTGTCTATAATCTACAGCATGCCGTGTGTACAATTCCGATTCCCAATTTACCGAGTATCTCGACTAATCAAATAGTCTCACTCATTGGCAAGTTAAAGAACCGAGAATTGGACATACGCACCTATAATTATATAGGGATTAAGAATTCGTATATCCGTAATTCTGAGGTCTGGTTCGATTACGTCGATTAGTATAAATCGAACGCCCTCCCGTGGTCCTGCTCAATACACCAAGTGTACAAGTGTAACATAATAGTCAAGACCAACTATTACCCAGTCACACTACGACGTACCGATGGATTGTCCCTGTCCATCTAAGTCGTGAGCTTCTGTTCGATAGTATACGAGTAACCGACAGTATGATCTTCCGCGTGTCTCCTCACGCCATACTGTCTACAACGTATATATCTAGGACTATTGCATTCAAGTACAAGATAGACAAAATGCCGACGGTTTGATTAATAGATAATGTAAAACACAGATAAGGAGTTCCATATTGTCACTAAACTAGACATTTAGAATATAACTCCATCATGTAATCTATCTCCTTTTGTGTCTTGGGACACATATCCTTAGATAGATGAATTCCATGGCAGAAAGGTTGAGCACCTCTCTGGGAATTCTGCATGTTGAAACGAGTCAGAATCGTATCAATATATGAAGCTTGGGACAAGCTTAATGTTCTTTTCCGGCGATCCCTTATAACCTTGAGTAATGGTTTACACTTAGGTACGCTCTATAGTATTCTTCCCATCGAAGTAACGCTATAGTGATGTACGACCGAAGCAAATCTAATTACGAAATCATTTGGATAGGTAAACGTCCACACTATCGTGGCTTGCCATATCTGATGGGATTTTAGATGTAATTAGTAATTTAATGATATTATTTAAGGGAGATAATATCGGATATTAAATTGATTGTTTATTTAAATGTGCTTATAGGTTTAGAGAATAGCTATGAACCCACTTTCTGTGATACTCAAGGAGCATAAACTCACTGGCCCCAATTATATTGATTGGAGGAGAAATTTAGACATTGGCCTGACTTCTGAAGAGTACAAATTTGTACTCCATGAATTATGCCCTGCTGAGCCCACGGCTGCCTCAAATAATGAGGAAAGAGAGGCATATCGGAAGTGGAAAAAGGCTGATGAAATGGCTAGGTGTTATATTTTGGCTTCCATGTCAAATGTACTCCAAACCCAACATGAGTCGATGGCCACTGCCTATGATATGTTGTTTAACCTCAAAGAAATGTTTGGGGAGCAAGATCGTGCGGCAAGGCAAGAAGCCATGAGAGTCCTTATGACAACTACTCAGTCTGAAGGAACGCCCGTAGGGGAGCACGTTCTTAAGATGATGAGTCTGTTGAATGAACTTGAGATCCTAGGAGCTCAAATTGATGCTGAGACGCAAGTCGACATCATACTCCAGTCTCTGACTCCTAGTTTTGAGCAGTTTCGCATGAGCTATAATATGGGTAAACTAGCTTATACTCTTGCGCAACTCCTGACTGAACTGAAGGCGGCAGAGGGGATCTACAAGAAGGGCAAGTCTCAAGCGCTTGTAGCTACCAAGTCCAAAGGCTTAAAACATGTTGGAGGTAGGGGCAAGAAAAGGAAGCAAGCCTGGAAACCCAGTGGTGCCAAGAGGAATGGACCACGAGTGGGGGCTGCAAAGCCAAGAGGCAAGTGCTTCCGATGCAATAAGCCTGGACACTGGAAGTCTGAATGTCCTCTCAAAGGTACGAATTTTTCTTTAGTCGTAAAAACATAGTCAGCGGTATTATCTACCAGAATTCTGGTGTGTAGATATGGAACCACTGACGGTATGTGCATTTTGAATGCAGGGGTTCCAAAAAACCCGGCGACTTAGAAAAGAAGAGTTCGAGTCTACACGGGCAAAAGTTGTAAAGGAGGCAGCTGTTGTGGTGGAAGACATTTATCTGCTTTAGTAGTTAAATAGGATTTCATTTCAAGTTTATTGCTTTATGTACCTTTTATTTTAGAAAGAACTTCTGTTCTGGATTTCTATTATTTATGAATGGATATTTTATTTCTTTAATCATTTGATGATTTTGATAAGAAATAATGGTATTATCTATTCTAGTACATTAGGTAGCAATATATGAATGATAGATCCTAAGTCTACCACGATGCAACGAACCGTTCTATAACTTGTTGTACTTATTAGATATATTTCTTTATTAAATCATTATACTTGTGAATTCTTATACTTAGTGGTATTTATTCAAATAAAATTCAAAAGGTCGAAATTGATTTGATCAATTAAAGTTGAAGGAATGGACCTTCCGACCTAAGAATTGAATTGGGAAGGTAATACATCTAAGCAAACCTTTCTGGATAAAGGATAGAATTCGGACAAGTATTGAGAATGATCAATGGTGTATGCAGACATATGTGTAATTAGAAAGGAACGAGTAGTTCTTTCAAGAATACTCGAAAAATGGATTAGAATGCTTGATGTGCCATAAAAGCAAAGTGTTTTAGTCACAAAGCAATTATGGGGAACCTTCTAAGTATATCCATTAGAAGCCTGCGACTAAAATCGCGGAGGCTATCACCTATCTGAATAACATATAGCATAATCAAACATTGAGATTAAGTCTCAAATGACTGCACCATACACTTACGTGTAGAGATGGCGTGTCAGTAATAAGAAATGAGATTCTAATAGTAAAAGAACAAGTTGTTCGGAACTACCTATGTTCTATGGATATTCCTGGAGACAACGGCATATTCAATATGGTTGTAGGATATCCTAGATGAACAAAGTATTGTGTGTTCTATAGTACTATGAACCAGAAGGACGTGTAACGCCCGGTTCTTAGAGGAAGACTATTAGAAGAACCACAAAGCCCGAACTGACGTAATGACTTGGAATGAGAAGAAGGACAAAAGACTAGGAACCAGCCAAACCAAGTAGCATTACACCACACACTGCACCTGAATGTTATTACTGTCTATACACCGGGACGCCATTGCAGTGGGAGGTTGTTGAACAACCAGAGATGTTCATAAGACTAGAGGAGTTTTGAACTCTGGATCTAGTAAAGATGAAATCGATCCCTAGCTCTGCACAAAGGCAGTACTGGATCTAAATGTGCCTGCTTAGAAAACAATAAGGATTATTGTTAAGAGGCAAGATCATTTAGAGTACAAGCTTAGTAAATCCATTTATGGATTGAAACAAAGCTATGAATCGTGGAACTTGCGAATTGATGGGATAGTCCATTTGATGGATTCATCAAAAGGCATAGACGAAAGGTGTATTGGAGACGTAATGGAAACAAGGTGGTGTTTCTCGGAGATTTTATGTAGATAACATTTTATCATTGGCAACAATGTAAAGATGTTGTCAGACATAAGATAGTGGTTGTCTAAATGAATCGAGATATAAGATTGAGTAGAAGTTAGAGCATGTTCTTAAGATCGTTCGATCTAAGGATAAGAACATTGTACTTCTCCTAGATATCTTATACGATTATGGTTTGTTTTAAACATGCATAATTCTGAGAAAGGTGATTGCCTTTCAGAGACAGAATATACATCTATCTAAAGGGTATGTGTTTCGAACACATGAAGGAGATAGATGAAAATAAAGCAGTTTCCAACACTTCAAAGTGTGGAAAGTTTTAAAGATGCAATGTTGTAAAACAAGAACCTGATATCAACTATGCGGTTTGCATAATGGGAGGATATCAAAGTAATCTGGACAAGAGATGTTCGAATGCTGTAAAAGTACTTGAATATACTAGATTAAGCAAGACGAAATCTTCTTTGATTACAAATTCTCATATCTCAAATCAGAGAAGGACCAGTGTAAGTCGATATCAGGCTATGTGTTCACTTTTAGAAAGAGGTGGAACTATGAAATGAAAGAGTGATAAGCAGGACGCTTCTCAGACTCTCTCATAACCGAATAGCAGCCTCAGAGGCAGCGGAAGTTTTGGTTAGGTTCCGGGATAACCTCTTGACTTGGATATGACTCTCAGTTTACCAAAGGCTATTGGATAGCGGTGCACGGTAAACTGGAAGAAGTCATAAGTCAAAAGTGATGATAACACATAGAGCAAGTACCACCTGATACGAGTCATCGTCGAGGGAGACGACGCAGTAGTCACCAAGATAACTTCAGAGCGGCAACCTAGAGTGCTCATTCACATGATACTTCTTGGAAGTACAACTTAAGCACGTGATGAGTATGGGAGTCGGGAGTTTGGAGGAAATGACTAGGCCTTAGTACAAGTGGGAGATTGTTGGAGTTGTGTACTTAATGTCTAGATTTAAGTAACGGTAAACTCCCGGTCATAGCATTTAATCTATTAAATTAATAAACAATTGTTTGCATTTACTTATTGATAATTAAATATATGCAAAATATAGTCCTGGATTCTATACGTTGTAGTTAGTATGGTGTGTCGGGCCCCACACAGAAGATCATACTATCGGTTGCTCGTATTTAATCAAACAGTTGCTCACGACCTAGATGGACACGGACCAATCCATCGGTATAGTCGTTGTGTGAGAGATAAAATAATTTGTCTTAATTATTTTATCACACTTGTACACTTGGTGTATTGAGCGGATCGCTTGAGATTTATCGATTAGGATTGCCGGCGATAATCGATTCAAGTCTCAGAGTATTTTATTCTTAATCCCCGATACTATTGCGGGTGTGTATATTTAATATATGTGACTTTGATTTTCCAAAGGAATTAACCGATTTAATTATTGGGTTAATTACCGGTTAAGTTGGGTCACTATATTTTATATATGACATGCTGTGAATACTTGACGGGAAAGTGTATCCCGTAAGGGTTGATAATATCCCCGAGATGAGTTCATAAGGAATTATTGTGTAAACCTCATGAGTGGATTCGTTCCGCACAATAATTAAGGTTGAATGGTACTAGTCTCGGATTCAAGAGATGAATAAATTAATTAGCAATAAATTAATTTTATTCATGGATATTTAAATCTTAAATACACGGAATAAATAATACTACCGGAGAAATATTATTTGATATAATATTGTTTAATATTGGGAGTGCAATTAATTTATATAGTGGAAAATAAATTAATTAATATTAATTGGAGATTAATAGATTTGGGCTTGGGCTCAATTTAATCATTAATATTGGAAGCCCAATATTCCACCTACTTTTGATCCCCTACGTAGCCTATAAAAGCACTACATGGTCTTCACAATAAAACACACCATAAGATTATCATACTTGATATTCTAGAGAGTTCGTGAAGTAGATCCATAAGCTTGGAAGATCGTCGCCCACCCGACGTTCAAGCTAGTGCAAGGAATACGTGGGAAGATCGTAAGGTCATCAATTGAATTCGTTTCTCCGCACAACGAATCAAAAGGTAAAATCATAAACTCCCTTCTATGATTTTTTGTGAATTGATTGTGATACATACATGAACGCACGATCCGGGAAAAACGTATGAACTTCGGGGACGGGGATTCGAGATCCCCGGCGAAGATCAAGACGAACCCTCGGCTGGGAGCCGAGGGAGTCGATCGAACCCGAGGGTTCGATCGTGTGCGCGCAAGGGGAGGCCCCGGCTGGAGCCCAGGCGAGCGATCGAGCTTGGCTCGATCGCTGGGCGAGCCGCGGCTGTGCCGCGGTGGTCAGCTGGGCTGACCGCCCCTCCCGGCGGCGACGGCGGTGAAGTCGCCGGACTCACCGCCTCCCGGGGCTGCCGGAGCAGCCCCAGCGATCGCATGCGTGCGACCGCGAACCCCTTGGTGGGGTTCGGCTAGGGTTTAGCCGCGGGTTCATCCCGCGGGGATGCTCTTGTCGAGCCCGGTTCTTCGTGGCGTTCGTGATCGGTTTCCGGCGATGGGATTTCGGCCGGGGTTATCGGTTCCGCAATTTTTGATACCCCGGGATATCGATTTCCAACACACACACCAGGTACCGGTGGATAACACCGCTAAACATATTTCAGTGACTAAGGAAAAGTTCATACCTCCTTGTCTGAGAGGACAATTAGACTTCCAATGTCCAGACTGCTTGCAACGGAAACACTTGCCCTTGGGCTTGTTCACTCCATTCCGTGGTGCACCATTTCTGGGTCCACTGGGTTTCCGTCCTTGCTTCTTCTTCCTCTTAGTCCCCGGAGGGCCAGGAAGTTTCACAGCCACAAGTGCCTGAGACTTCTTAAAGATTCCCTCTGCCGCCTGGAGTTCAGTCAGGAGTTCCGCCAACGAATATAACCTCTTGTTCATGTTATAGTTCAGGCGGAACTGCTCAAAACTCCTTGGCAGAGACTGGAGCACTATATCGATCTGGGTTTCCCCATCGATAGCTCCTCCCATAATCTCTATCTCAATCAGATAGCCAATCATCCTAAGAACGTGATCCCTCACGGGCGTTCCTTCGGACATGGTGGCTGTCATGAGTTGCCTCATAGCATCTTGCCTGGCTGCCCTATCCTGACTACCAAACATCTCCTTGAGGTTAAGCATCACATCATAGGCAGTGGTCATAGCCTCATGCTGATGTTGCAGCACATTTGACATAGAAGCCAAAATGTAGCACCGCGCCATCTGATCACCCTTGACCCACTTTTGATGAGCTTCCTTTTCCTCAGGAGTGGAGGTATCAATAGGTTCATCAGGACAAACCTCATGGAGTACATATTTGTACTCCTCAGCAGTCAGGACAATGTCCAAGTTTCGTTTCCAATCAACATAGTTTGGACCAGTGAGTTTGTTTTCTTTTAGTATAATGGACAGCGGGTTGAGTGCCATATCTATAAAAGAGACAAATCAAACCGTCAAATTTAATTCGATATTAACTCCCTTAATTAATATCATTAAATTTACCAATCAATCCTAAAATCCCATCAGACTAGCATGCCACGTTCATGTGGACGTATACTAGTCCAAACGATTTTATAACTGGACTTTTACTTCGGTCGTGCATCATTACAGCAGTGACTCCGATGGGGAGGATACTGTAAAGCGTACCTAAGTGTATACCATTTCTCAGTACTAAGTTAACCGCTCGGAAACTACACGCCCACCGCAAGCCACGTTAGTGTGGACGTTTACGTTGACATGCGGTCCCTTTACGATTTCCAATAACTGTCGAGCCTCAATTAACCCAAAGTTCCGTTTCCGTCTAGTAAGCCACGATAGTGTGGACGTTTACTAAACAAACAACTTTGTTAATTGAATTCCATTTAATAAATTTCACAATTTCGTTAATCAAAGCTTGATATCTCGTAAGTGAAACTCGAAGTTTGTAACCAGCGATCAATCATGCAATTGAGCCCTATCTCTCACAAAGTGAGGGAGCCAACCAGACAATCGATCTAGTCATCAAATGACTCGAATGTCTCTAATCTGTGTCATTGACATAACCAAGCGCTTTGGCTCCATTCCACTCCCTGGGGTGAGAATGAGTCGAGTTGAAATTAGTCTTTGAAAGACAGATTAGGCATTGCTTTGAAAAACTTAAGTGTTCAATTCTATAAATGGAATTGAATTCGAATTTTGATCCAGTGATATCCGTGTGTCAACTTTATCCGATAGGGAGGATGACACTAAAGCCAACTCGTAAGTGACACACATCACTATCAAAATAGAGAATGGAGACCGCGGGATTGTTTCCAATCCCTCTCCCACTTAGTTTTTACGAAAGGGATAACATACATGCATATAAAAATAAAACATAATAAAACGCACGTAAACACACAAAAAGCATTTAACGTGGCCCGATTATTATGGCCTTTAAAATTCTTCGATGCACGTCTTCTCGGATCTTCGTCTCGTTGCTCGTCTCGGTCTCGATCCACCACCGACTCGTCTAAGTGCCAAGAGACGAACCCCTCCCACTGGAGTATCATCCCAGGCCTCGACGAGCGATCCGTGGTGTCCGTCGAACCCCCGCGAAGCTGCTGCCAAGAATCTAGCGAAACGGCGACCGCCGTTTGCCCTTCAGCAGCTCGCGGGTTCGACTTCTCGACCCTCGTTCGTCCAACCTCCGATCTTCTCTCGATCCACCAAGTAGCAGTAACATTACAAAGGTAAAACATACTACTTCCGGCATCGATCCTATACAAAATGATCGATCCTATACATCCAGATAAACGAAAAACGAAAAACGTAAAACCTAAACGACTCAACCCGTCGTTTTAACTATTACATTCAACCAACGATAAAAACAAAAATATCTCGACAATCCCGAGAGTTTAACAAACCACAACATACAGTACATAAACATATGGCCATAATAATCGGGTTAACCTGCAAAACGAAACTCGCAAACAATATAAAGAACGTACAAAACCGGCTCTGTACCAATTGTTGGAAATCGACTACCCGGGATGCGTTCGTTCGATCGCTCGAACATCCGAACGATCCCAGTCGACCTCCAGGTCCGTTACTCCGTTCACTTATCCAGCCCGTGCCCCGATTCCCGCCCAGCCATTGCCCCGAAGGACAACCGCGCGAGCCGGAGCGGGCTGCCAGAAAAACGACGAAACGGCGGTCGCCGTTTAGGAACGGCGGTCGCCGTTTGCCCTTCAGCAGCGCGACCTGCTGTTCCGGGCTCGTTTCTGGGCCGTTTTTCCTCTTCCGACTACCGTTCCGGAGGTCCTAGAACCTCCAGTAATCGAGGAATACAACCCACGACTCCCGGAACCCGATCTTTGTTCAATGTATGATTAACGAGACAAATTGAGATCGAATAAATGCGGAATTTAGAGATCCGATCTCATACCTTAGCGATCGAATTGTTGAGACCTTAGAGCTTCTAACGTATGCCTCTGATCCCGTCTCCAACCGTTGTGTGGGCAACGATCCGCTGGAGTTCTCCCGTCTATGCTCTCTCTTCTCAACCAGCGTCAGATTTATTTTTCTCTCTTAGAGAAAAATTATTGCGTTAACCTTATTAATTTTACAGAGAAAAATATATTTGCGCTAACGCAATTATTTTTCTCAGCAAAATTAAATGTTGCGGCGTTCTGTAGGTTAAGAGAGGGCAAGGGGGGATTTATATAGAGTTACGTTAGGGACCTTAGGTAAATTAATTAAGGGCTAAATTGAAATATTAATTAACATGAATACGTAAACGCAATTCCTTAATTAATCGATTTCAATTTTAATTATTATTCACTCCACTAAAAAATAATAATTGAATTCCCGAAATTAATTTTAATATTATTTCAACAATAATAATTCCGCCGAAATTACATATACGACCTTCCCCATGTTTAAGATATCGAATGTCCACGAATTAATTTCAATTACTAATAATTAAATTAATTCGTTTCTTATTATCCGAGACTAGTACCACTCATCCTTATTATCATGTGGAAAAAATCCACCTGCAGGGTTTACATGATAAACTTTATGAGCTCATCTCGGGGACATCATCAACCCGATAAACGGGACACGGTTTCCTTTCTATAATCTATAGCATGCCGTGTGTACAATTCCAATTCCCAATTTACCGAGTATCTCGACTAATCAATTAGTCTCACTCATTGGTATATCAAAGAACCGAGAATTGGACACACGCACCTATAATTATATAGGGATTGAGAATTCGTATATCCGTAATATCTGAGGTCTAGTTCGATTACTTCGATTAGTATAAATCGAACGCCCTCCCGTGGTCCTGCTCAATACACCAAGTGTACGAGTGTAACATAACAGTCAAGACCAACTATTACCCAGTCACACTACGACGTACCGATGGATTGTCCCTGTCCATCTAAGTCGTGAGCTTCTGTTCGATAGTATACGAGTAACCGACAGTATGATCTTCCGCGTGTCTCCTCACGCCATACTGTCTACAACGTATATATCTAGGACTATTGCATTTAAGTACATGATAGACAAAATGCCGACAGTTTGATTAATAGATAATGAAAAACACAGATAAGGAGTTCCATATTGTCACTAAACTAGACATTTAGAATATAACTCCATCACTCTGGACTTAGATATGATTCTTAGTTTACCAAAGGCTTTGTGAATAGCGGTGCAATGGTAAACTGAAAGAAATCATAAGTCCGTAGTGAAGATAACACATATAGAAAGTACCACCTGATACGAATCATTGTCAAGGGAGACGACGCTGTAGTCACCAAGATAACTTCGAAGACGGCAACCTAGAATGCTCATTCACGAGGCACTCCTTTAGAAGTGCAGATCAATCACATGATGGGTATGGGAGTCGGAAGTTTGGAAGAAATCACTAGACCTTAGTTAATAATAAATTTTGAAAAATTACTTAATTAATAATTAACGATATATATGCAAATTGTTAATTGAGATAAAATTATTTGACATATTTTAAAATTATTTTAAAATATGTTAAAATTATTTTAAATGATTTGACATATCTGTAGAAAAATTAAATTTATTAAAACTAAATTTTAAATAATTTAAAATAACTTAAAGTTTTTTAATATATATGAAAAATATTCATAATAAAAATTTTGCCATTTATTATTAATTAGTTGTGAAAGTGTATATATATAATTTATCACATATATACAAGATTATAATTTTGTTTTATAATTATCAATGATTTTTTCCGCTTATTTGAAATTGAAAAATTACGATATAATAATAAGGTACATTACAGTAACATTTATCATATGCAATGTCCATAAATATAAATGTACATAATAAGACATGAAGAATTCAAAATATAAATGTCTATAACAAGATTTGAAGAAATCAAATTAAAATTTACATGGTAGATTATGTAAGGAAAATTGAAAGAAATAAAATATAATTGACCAAATGAAATCATTATTATATTTAGGTCCAAACCTCATCTATAAAAAGAGATGTTTTTTTTTCTTTCATCACAATAAAAAACAAGAAAAATAACACTAATTAAAATGTCAATATTTTATTCTCTTGTGTTGGTTCTGACATTCTTGTCCTTAGCAACACCCTTACTTGCTCACACATTCAATGAAAATGATGACAACATATTGAGTGAATATTCATCTAAGCTCCGCCTGAAAAACCCCTTTCACAAGGCTCCCGCCCCGGCACCTCATACCCATCATCATTACAAAACTCCGACTCCAGCGCCCTATCACCATCACAAGGCTCTGACTCCAGCGCCCCGTCATCATCACAAGGCTCCAGCTCTCCGTCACCATCACAAGGGTAAAGCCCCAGCACCCCATCACCATCACAAGGTTCCAGCTCCCCATCACCATTACAAGGGTAAAGCCCCAGCGCCCCATCACCATTACAAGGCTCCGGCCACAGCGCCCCATCATTATCACAAGACTCCAGCTTCAGCGCCCCGTCACCATCACAAGGTTCCAGCTCCCCATCACCATCACAAAGGTAAAGCCCCAACGCCCCATCACCATCATAAGGCTCCAACCCCAGTGCCCCATCATCATCACAAGACTCCAGCTCCAGCGCCCCGTCACCATCAAACATAATTTATTAAGTTATGATTTAATTTTTGTGTAATAATACATTACATTAATTAAATAAATAAATTATAATCATGTTATTGATAAATATTAATGTTTATGTTCTAAAAATGTTTATGTTGAAGCATATTATTATTGAACTCTTGTTTTTTGTTAAATTATTTTATTTTTTCTAGGGAAAGAGTAATACTATTTCTTGTTGTTGAAATTGAAATAATTTTATTAATATTTTAACATTCTAAAAATTGTATGATATAATCGGACAAATCTTGAAGTAATATTACTCTCCATTAAAAATACTTCATATGTCTCAGCTTTTTATGCAATGTTTCTTTGTAATTACAATAGAAAAGTGTATAAATAGTTGGAGACATAAGGAGTAGTAGTTACACGTAAATAATTTTTCAAATATTGATCTTAACTCTTTGTACAAAAGCAAATCATATTGACTATGTGATAGTGATACTGTAATGTAGTTTTCATAAGAATCAAGGTTTGAGAATAAATGATATTTCAAAGAAAAAGTTTCTTCCTATGTTTTAAAGAAAAAAAAAGCTGTAATTCTTTTTTGTTTGGACCAGTAAAATTTAAGGAATTTTCTTTTAATACTTAAGGGGGGTGTATTCAATTTAAAGTTTATACAATTTTATTAGGCTTATTAAGTATGAAAGTATTTAATTAGGATTCTTAAACGTCTATAAAATACAAATGTATTAAATACGTTAAAAAAAATTATAGTTATTCAAATGTCTATAAATTTAACTCTACGAATTTTGTTTTATTCTCGTTTTAAAAATATGAATATAATTCACTTTCGAAAATCTCTTATAATTATGAAAGATTTTTATAGATTTAAATAAAATATTAATAAAAACTTAAAATTTAAAAAATTATATAAAAACTATAATACTTATTTTTTTTCTCTTCTAATGAGCTAAATTATTAGAAATAATAAAATTTGAAAAATTACTTAATTAATAATTAAAGATATATACGCAAATTGTTAATTGAGATAAAATTATTTGACATATTCTTAAAATATTTTAAAATGTGTTAAAATAATTTTAAATGATTTGACATATCTGTAGAAAAATTAAATTTATTAAAACTAAATTTTAAATAATTTAAAATAACTTAAAGTTTTTTAATATTTTTGAAAAATATTCATAATAAAAATTTTGCATTTATATTTAATTAGTTGTGAAAGTGTATATATATAATTTATCACATATATACAAGATTATAATTCTGTTTTATAATTATCAATGATTTTTTCCGCTTATTTGAAATTGAAAAATTACGATATAATAATAAGGTACATTACAGTAACATTTATCATATGCAATGTCCATAAATATAAATGTACATAATAAGACATGAAGAATTCCAAATATTAATGTCTATAACAAGACTTGAAGAATTCAAATTTAAATTTACATTGTAGATTATGTAAGGAAAATTGAAAGAAATAAAACATAATTGACCAAATGAAATTATTACTATATTTAGGTCCCAAACTCATCTATAAAAAGAAATATTTTTTTTTTCTTTCATCACAATAAAAAACAAGAAAAATAACACTAATTAAAATGTCAATATTTAATTCCCTTGTGTTGGTTTTGACATTCTTGTCCTTAGCAGCACCCCTCCTTGCTCAGACTTTCAATGAAAATGATGACAACATATTGAGTGAATATTCATCTAAGCTCCGCCTGAAAAACCCCTTTCACAAGGCTCCCTCCCCGGCACCTCATATCCAACATCATCACAAAGCTCCGACTCCAGCGCCCTATCACCATCATAAGGCTCCGAATCCAGTTCCCTGTCATCATCACAAGGCTCCAGCTCCCCGTCACCATCACAAGGGTAAAGCCCCAGCGCCTCATCACCATCACAAGGTTCCAGCTCCCCATCACCATCACTATGGTAAAGCCCTAGAGCCCCTTCACCATCACAAGGCTCCGGCCACAGCGCCCCATCATTATCACAAGACTCCAGCATCAGCGCCCCGTCACCTGATGGAGTTGTATACTTAATGTCTAGAATTAAGTAACATAAACTCCCGGTCATAGCATTTAATCTATTTAAATAAACAATTGTTTGCTTTTAATTATTTATATTTAAATAAATGCAAATTATAGTTCTGGATTATATACGTTGTAGTTTGAAATTACGTCTTCGACGTAAGATACCAACTTTTCGCGAAGTCGGTCTTAAACACTTAACACTTCAGCAACTTCGTTCGCACACACTCAGCAAATGTAAGGTAAAGTTGTGAAGACAAGGTTATGTAATATTTTTCATTTCATTGATCACAAAACGAAAGCTATTACACGTGGAGAGAAAGGTAGACGGAATGATCAAAGGTCGTATCCCAAGTGACGAAGCACTCCAACGAACCAGAGACCTAGTACTACTACACCTAGAGCTAAATCACATAACCCTACTAGTGGTGCACAGCACAAAACAACTACCAAAACTCTTAAAGCTATAAGCCGTAAACAACGATAGCGATACTCGAATATCAGATTTCGTTCTCTCAAAATCGTCAAGTGAAGTCTTCAGCTTCCATGGGTTTATATAGGAGTGCCGCACATGTGGAGCGCTGATGTGGAGCAATCTCACTGGTCACATGCTTGGCTGACGTCACAGATCCATGGATGACATCACTTTTTGTACTTTGATTCTAGAATCTTGGAATCTTGAATCTTTGATTCTTGAATCTTCGAATCTTGAATCTTCAATTTCTTCAACTTCAAACTTCAACTCTATCTTGACTCCATCGATCTCAATACTTCGTCTTCAACTTCATTGTGATAAACACTTGTCGTTGAGGCTTCAGCATTTCATCGTCTTCATGGTCGTCGATAATATTGAAGTAGTAAAAACCCATTCATGTTGCAATAATTAAAGAAGGCATGAAAATGCGACTCCGTTCGCAAAATGACTGAGGGCAAGTATTGCGAACTCATTCGCATTTGATGGACAGGCAGAAATTGCGAACCCATTCGCAATAGTCACAGGGGGCCAGAATTGCGAATCCGTTCGCAAGTGTGAGGAGGGCCAGAGTTGCGACTCAATTCGCAATTGTGTGAGATGCCAGATTTGCGAACCCATTCGCACGGGATGAAGGGACAGAGAATTGCGAACCAGTTCGCAATTGTAGGGATGCCAGGGAATGCGAACTCATTCGCAAGAGATGAAAGGGGCCGTGATTTGCGAACTGATTCGCAAAAGATGGAGGGGCTTGATTTGCGACTCCAGTCGCAGATGGAGGGAGCGTGGATTTGCGAATCCATTCGCAAATGATGGAGCTCCTGGAAATTGCGAACCCATTCGCAATTTGTGGCAAGGTGAGGAGTTGCGACTCCATTCGCATAAGTTGATGGGTGAAGTGTTTTGCGACTCCATTCGCAAATCTTGAGGAAGGCCTGAATTTCGAATCCATTCGCATGAAAATACTTCACTTCAGTTCCATCTTATATCCATTCACTCAGTCACCTGAAACCCAATCAAATAATGAAAATCATATGTTGTCGTCAAAACTAACATTTACAATCTCCCCCTTTTTGGCACAACTCATATGAATTAGAGTTAGAAACGAGAATCACACAAACTCCCCCTCAACAAAGCATAACAAAAAAAAATAGACTAAGTAAAAACGGAAAAACAACCATTCAATCAACCATCAGAGATAAGATATGAAAAACCAAAAACTTAGTCGATAGATAAAACATTCAAAACTTCAAGAACTAAGTTCAACAAACGAGATATGAAAAACATGCATGATGGAAAATTATCAAGTCTTATGCATGCAGATAGAGAATCAAAACAAAAACAAGTAAAAAAGTTCAAGTCTCGAAACAGAAAATCATAACAACAGCATCACTGAGATGCAAACTCAGAGTCTCTGGGAGAGCCAGTCGGAGAGGGTGAGCGCATAAGAGTAGTTGCTGGTGAAGCATCATCGGACTTGGCTTCATCATCTTCATCATCGACTTCAGCAGCATCATCATCAGTGTCTGAGTCATGGTCTTGATGGCCATAAATTTCATACTCCCCAAACTCATCTTCACCGAGCTTGATTCTTTCATCATCATCTTCATCATCAAGCTCTTCAACATCGACCTCTTCATCAACGTCCTTCAAACCGTCAGACGGCATCGCGGGCGATACCTCTGGATGTGTGGTACTCGTACTCTCAACTTTCTTCTTTTCAACAATCTTTTCTTCTTCAATCACTTTGCCTTTGCCCTTTCTGAGTAATTCAAAAACTTCCCCAGCCATCATTTCTCTAACACCCTCATCATCGGTGTCTACAGCCTTAGACTTGGCCAATTCAGCAACAGCCTCCTTCAACCCATCCTTGATAAGTTCAAACATAAATGTGTTGCTCAGACTCTTTACAGATGAGCCAGCACTTGATCCACTAGATCCACCCAAACCTCCCCCTTGATGGGTTATCTGATATAGAGCATCGAGGGCCTCCTTCTGCTCGATCTGAGCATCAACCATCTCGTTGTAAGCAATGGCATGAGCAGCTTGCTTACGTTCCAAGTTTTTCGTTGTTGTGAAACAACGATGAACAATAGCAGAGGGAACAACAGAGCGGAAGTTGTGCATCGGATGAAAGGGGTTCTTATGCGGAGGCAAGCCAGACTTGGGACCAAACTTTTGTGGAACCACCTTCGGCTGAGGAGTAGGTGTAGTCTTCGTGCGCTTGGCACTCGGATTCTCAAGTTTGAGGACAGGTGTCCTTTTCTTGGATGACTTCGGAGACAAGGGTGGAGTGATAGGATCAGGAACATCCTCACGCTTAGTATACTTTGTCCAAGGAAGATCATTCACTCTATTCTTGAGGAAGGTAGGAGTGATGTTGATGTGAGAATTTTTCTTAGTCTTCTTTTCAGTTTCCGTCATCGGAATGAACTTCTGATCGATCAACATCCCATAAATCAAGCATGGGTGAGTGAGATGAATTCTCCTTACTTCCTCGAGATCAGGCTGCTGGCGAAGAACATCGTTCGAAGCCTTAGCCACTCTACAGATATCAGCAAATATGATCTCACCCAGATCAACTTGCTCACCACACCCAAGACGAAACAGAATGTGCATGAGTTTTGGAGAGAGGTAATTCTCATCAGGGTGTGCTGCCCAGTTTGTCATTCCAAGTCTATGCAGAGAACCATAGAATGCAGACAGTTTGTTCGGAGTAGGAAGAGGTGTCCGAGCTTTGCCTTTTGTCAAGAAGGACCCTATCTTCAGTGCATTCATCCTATCATCATCAGTGGGAAACTTCCAAGATCCCTCAATCTCTAACCTTTTCAAAAAATTGTTGATGTTCAGAGGTCGGAAGGTGTAGAGTTTTTCACGAAAAACAAACCGTCCACACATCTTGTGTGACGGATCAGCGAACTCAGGGGTCAAGTTAGCGTAAAACTTTTGAATGATCGGCAGCGAGAATCTGTAAGTTTGAGTCACGGACTCAAGGATGTGCATATCGGTGAAAAACTTAGAGAGTCCATACTTCTCATAGTCAGCAACCCGGACCTGACGATCCTCAAGTATGGGTAGGTTTTCAATCAACGTAAGACGATTTTCCTTCTTCTCAGTGAAGAAGTCAGGTTTGTAGTGAGGTCCACAGTCCTCAACCTTCATCACGTAAAACTGATCAGCAGCGCTTCCTGTCGAGCCTGAAGAGTGTGGCACGATGGGAGGAATGTAAGAGCCAGGGACAACAGGTTTCCCTTTATCAGCAGAGCCAGATGCTCGTTGTTTAGGTTTGTCAATACCAGAGCCAGAGACAGAGGGTTTAGACTTCTTAGGTTCAGCAACGTCAGATGACGTTGATTTCTTGGGTATGTTTGCCGACCCATAGACAGAGGGTTTCACTACCTCAGCAGTGGAAGGAACTTTGACAATCTTCTTGCCATCAGATGTTATCTCGCCGTCAGCAACCATTCGTTCATACTCTTTGCGAGACACTGTTCCCTTGTAGGTACGCAGGAAACCAGTTTTAGGTTCTTTCGCAGTCTTGCCTGCACCATGAGACACAGAGTGTGCCGGCTTGGAAGTCTTAGTAAGATCGATGGTCGGAGAATCAGAGATGGACTTGCCAGAGCGACGATCCATCTTATCCATATGTTTTTGCAAGGCATGAAGAGCCTTCTTCTTCGAGTCAGGCGAAGGAGCATTCTTCCAGGCGTCGCGAAGAGACTCAAGGACTTCCTTATCTAGATCATCAAACAGATTTCCAGATGACGACATAGTGATAGCAGGAGTGAAGAGGAAGATTGAAGATCTAAGAGTCCTAAGTAACGATCACAGGCACCTGATGTGCGAAGCTAGAGAAGTAAGGTTATAGAACTCAACAATCGTCGAACGCTGGTAGCGTGAAGAGAGAAACTCAAACTCAGAATCTCGAACTCAAACTTCTAACTCAAGGTAGGCACGAGTGTAAGACTTAGAGAATTTCAGGATGCAAGTAACCCTAATCCAAGTTTTCAAGGCACTTTATATAGGAAAAGTTTGGGCCTGCTCGTCTTGGAAGAAAAGACCTGCGAAAAAGCCCAATAAACAGTACAAAATTGGCCCATCAGTACGAAAATGAATAAAATAATAATAAAAAAAATATTAAAATAATAAAAAATAAAACGAAAATCTTGGAAAATTTTCTAAGTAAAAAAAAAATTTCAAAAATTTTTCGAAATTTTTCAAGGATTTTCGGCGACGAGCAAGGATCACAAGGTTGTTTATCGTCGCAAGGCAGGGTTGACGGAGATGAAGTGTGTTGTAGCATTTGTGTTGAACAGCAGAGGTGAGGCGAGGTGTGAGACTTGTGTCGCATGCGAACGGATTCGCAACGATCGCGTCGTGCGAATGAAGTCGCAAAAACAGGCTTCTTACTTAGCTGCGAACGGAGTCGCAAATGCTGACTCGTGCGACTGGGTTCGCAAATGCTGGTGTGCGACTGGGTTCGCATGAGGTGTTGTGCGCCTAGTGTTGCAAGATTTCTTTCAGGGCCAACATGCATGAGGAGTTATGCACTGGAAGCCGCTACACTCAAATATCGCCTTAAGGATTTGAACTCCACGAGATGCTGAACATGAACTATAGGAATACCAAACAAAATAGCACATCCCGAGTTAGTATTCAAGCTTTCAACACACTGCACACATTCAAAAACATTTTAGTGGAGATTTAAGCGGTGATACGAGGCAGTGAAGAGCAAATATTTTCCCAGAAAAGAATTCACAATTTTCATCATTTTCCGAAAACCAAAAATTTCACACGAGGTGATAAAAACTTTGAGGTGTAAAAAAAAGCTCTCATATTAAAAACCGGTGATTCGGGCCGAAGTATATTGATAGACATGTATACTTGTCCTTCGTCACAATCACACGAATGCAGTCGTGTTTCGTCGAAACATATTGGTTGAGTTTATACCGCACAAGAGATTTTAATTCATGAATGCAAGGTGAACTTATAAGGCACTCCACTTGGGACTAGCTTTTTACTTCAATCAGAGGGGAGCAAGGTTCGACCTGCGTTCTCCAGACGAGTGTTTAGCTTTTAAATGAAATGCAACAGATGCTCAGTACAGCAGTCAGAGGGGAGCGAGGATCATCCCGCATCTCCGAAGTGTGATTGAAGAGCATCTTAAACTAAGGCGTCCATGTGCTACCTTTCGAAGAGGGGAGCCGGGGTAACCGGCGTCCTCCGTTACTTGGTATTATGGATCTATGCAAATGATAGCTTATGGGAGTATTAATGCCAAGTTCACATGTTTGCATTCAGCGGAATAAATACACTTGGGTCCGAAGACTAAAGCGGCCTCGAATCCATGTTTGTCTGACTAGACTAATCCACGACAATTCCGAGTGCGTATTCAGAAGTAAAGAAACTACTCTTTCAGACTTCAAAAATTTCGTGAACTCTTAGAGAGAACACATGCAGAGAGAATTTCTTAGAGTTTGAAATCTCTCAAAGTCAAGAGGTTTGGTAAAGATGTCAGCGAGCTGTTTTTCTGTTGAAATATGCTGTAGACTGACTATATCACGATCAACCAAATCTCTAATGAAATGATGTCGAATGTCGATGTGTTTAGTGCGAGAATGCTGGACAGGATTTTCGCTGATTTTGATAGCACTTTGGTTATCACAGTACAGCACCAAGGGAGCACTCTTGATAAGATAATCATCCAACATCTGCTTCAGCCAAAGCAATTGAGTGCAGCAACTTCCGGCTGCAACATACTCAGACTCAGCAGTCGATAGAGCGATGCAATTTTTCTTCCGACTATGCCATGACACTATATTGTTGCCAAGGAAACAGCAGCACCCAGAAGTGCTCTTTCGTTCATCAGTGTCGCTTGCCCAATCTGCATCGGAGTAACCGACGAGATTTGATGAAGTGTCGCATGCATACCAAAGACCTAAATCAGAAGTCCCTGAGACATAACGGAGAATCCGTTTGACAGCTCGTAAATGATCTTCTTTTGGATCCGCCTGGTACCTAGCACACATACAAACACTAAACATGATGTCAGGGCGAGTAGCGGTTAGATAAAGTAAACTACCAATCATGGAACGATAAAGAGTTTGATCAACACTTCGACTTTTAGTTGATTTAGATAACCGTTCAGTCGTCGCCATGGGAGTTTTGGCAGGCTTAGCATGGAGCATCTCAAATCTTTCGACCATATTTTTCGCATATTTGCTTTGAGATACGAAGATTCCATCCGGTCGTTGAGATATCTGAAGTCCCAAGAATTGATGTAGCTCTCCTTCTAGACTCATCTGGAATGTTGAAGACATAGATTCCGTGAAGGCTTTCACGAGTTTAGAGCTGGTAGCACCAAAGACAATGTCATCAACGTAAATCTGGGCAACCATCATATGTTTGCCATCACGTTTCAAGAAGAGAGTCTTGTCGACTGAGCCACGTACAAACCCAAACTTCAGCAAGTAGTCCGTTAGACACCCATACCAAGCGCGAGGAGCTTGCTTCAACCCATAGAGTGCTTTGTGAAGCTTATAAACATGATTCGGATTTTTGGGATCCTCGAATCCTTTTGGTTGAGCAACATACACCTCTTCTTCTAGTACTCCATTTAGGAATGCAGCTTTGACATCCATTTGTCTAAGTTTAATGCCGAGATGGCATGCAATAGCAATCAGAAGACGAATAGACTCAATGCGAGCAACTGGAGCAAAGGTTTCATCAAAATCTATCCCTTCCACTTGGGCATAGCCTTGTGCAACGAGACGAGCTTTATTTCGTACAACCTGATTGTGCTCATCCGTTTTGTTCTTAAATATCCATTTGGTTCCAACAACATTAATATTTGACGTTCGGGGAACCAATGACCAGACATTGTTTCTGGTAAACTCATTCAGCTCTTCCTGCATAGCCATGATCCAGCAATCATCCTTCAGAGCTTCCTTATAGTTTTTCGGTTCTGATTGAGATAAGAAGCAAGAGATCCCGATATCAAGACAGACAGCAGAAGTGCAGATGTTGTATAGTTCATCCTGAGAAGTAGTAGGTTTCTTTGAGCGTGTAGTGCGCTCATTCAGGCTTCCAATCATCTGAGTAGGTGGATGTTTCTTTTGAATGAGGCGAGGTGCCTCTCTAGGAGCATCAGCAGGGTTGTCAACATCTTCACTCTCTTCACCATCAGACGATGAAGTATCATTGTTACGATGGCTAGATTCTCCAACTTCAGGTGAAGTGTTAGGAGTTATATTTTCAGGAGCCTCGTCAGTCGGTGTAGATGGAAAAGTTCTATACTCCAGAATTCCTTCTTTAACCCAGTCTTCATCCACATCTTTTCCTAGGAAGTCTTGTTCATCAAAATTTATGTTCACAGTTTCCATAACCTTCCTGGTTCTAAGATTGTAAGCACGGTAGGCATGACTATTCTGACTATAGCCAACAAAGATACCACGATCAGCTTTAGCTTCGAATTTCTTCAGAGGATCACGATCTCTCAAGATATAGCAAGTGCAGCCAAAGACACGAAGGTGAGCAACAGATGGCTTCTTGCCATTCACAAGTTCATAGGCAGTTGCCGTAGTGCCAGAACGAATACTTATTCTGTTCAGAATGTATCCAGCAGTAGAGACGGCTTCTGCCCAAAAATTTCGTGCAAGATTTTTCGAGATCAGCATCACGCGAGCCATCTCTTGCAGTGTTCGATTCTTTCGTTCGGCGATCCCATTTTGTTGAGGCGTCTTTGGGGCTGAGTATTCGTGATGAATTCCCTTCATCATACAAAATTCATTAAAGCTAGCGTTCTCAAATTCAGTCCCGTGATCACTTCTGATCCTATTCACTTTCGCTTCATGATTTGTTCTTATCCATTTCACAATGCCTTTGAAGGCATCAAAAGTTTCATCCTTGGTTGCCAGAAATCTTGTCCAAGTATAGCGAGAATAGTCATCAACCACAACCAGCACATACTCTTTCTTAGCAATACTTTTCACTTCCATTGGACCCATGAGATCCATATGAAGTAGTTCAAACGGAGCCGTAGTGCTCATTAGTGTTGGTAGAGCAGGATGAGAAGACCTTGTCAGTTTTCCTTTCTGGCAGTCTCCACACACTCTTTTCTCGATTTTGGGGAGTTGAGAGATTCCTCGAACTATCTCCCCCTTAACAAGTTTAATCAGATTTCGAGACCCAGTGTGTCCAAGGCGTTGATGCCATAAATCAACTTCATCAGCAACGGTCACAGAGAAACAACTTTACTCAGTAGTATAGCAGTTGTTTTTAGCACGTGGACCTTCCATGATGCACTTCCCTTCTACATCAAAAACTTTGCAAGAATCTCTATCAAAACTAACATTCAACCCTTCGTCACACAGTTGGCTGATGCTAATAAGATTTGCCACGAGACCCTTCACGTGTACAACATTTCGAATTGGTGGCAATCCTTTAATGTGCAGAGTTCCCTTTCCCATGACGATGCCTTTAGCTCCCCCTCCAAACACCACGGGAGAGCCAGTCATAGGCTCGTATTCTTTCAGAAATTTCTTGGTTCCGGTCATATGTCAGGAACACCCACTATCAAAATACCAAATGCCTTTGTTTCCAGAGTTGGAGGCATTCAGTGCAACATTGCAGAAAATCAATTCACGTGGTCTCCAGGTAGTTGAAGTGGTGGAGTTAAGCTGAACTTTACTCTTTTGGGACTTAGGTACCCACTTCTTCTTCATGCCAAGATTTTTAGACCTGGTCTCAGTCACAAGCTTTACATTCTGTTTAACTTTCGGCACTGGAGATGTGTGTTTCTTCACACTCTTGACAACTGCACTCTCCTTCTTTTCAGTCATGAAATCCCGATTTAGTTCATCTCTCAGCTTAAAGCAGAAAGGTCTGATGTGTCCGGGTTCATTGCAATAGTGACACACATACTTTCTCTTTTGACGAACTTCAACATTCTTTGAAGTCTTTGTTAGAATTCGGTATCCCGGGTCATCAAAAAAATTGCGGAAAATAATAACCCGACCGAAATCCTCTCGCCGGAAACCGATCACGAACACCACGAAGAACCGGGCTCGTCAAGAGCATCGCCGCGGGATGAACCCGCGGCTAAACCCTAGCCGAGCCCCACCGTGGGGCTCGCGATCGCCGTCGATCGCGTGGGGCTGCCCGGCAGCCCCCGGCGGTGAGTCCGGCGACTCACCGCCACCACCGACCGGAGGGGGGACCACCAGCCGCGGCGCGAAGCCGCGACGGTCCCCGGCGATCGAACTAGGGTTCGATCGCCCCTAGCCGCGGCGTCCAGCCGCGGCCTTTCCTCGGTGCGCGCCGGCGGTCGTGCCCTAGGCCGACCGCCACCCCCTCGGCTCCCAGCCGAGGGCTCCTTCGAACTTCACCGGGGATCTCGAATCCCCGTCCCCGAAGTTCGTCGCTTTCCCGGATCGTCCGTTCATGTATGCATCACAATTAATCCACATAAATTCATAGAAGAGAGTATGTGATTTTACCTTTTAATTCGTTGTGCGGAGAAACGAATCTAAGTTGAAGACCTTACGATCTTCCCACGTATTCCTTGCACTAGCTTGAACGTCGGGTGGGCGACGATCCTCCAAGCTTATGGATCCTCTTCAACTCTCTAGAATATCAAGTATGATAATCTTTTCTTATGAAAAAGTGAAGACCATGTAGTGCTTTTATAGGCTACGTAGGGGATCTAAAGGAGGTGGAATATTGGGCTTCCAATATTAATGATTAAATTGAGCCCAAGCCCAAATCTATTAATCTCCCATTAATATTAATTAATTTATTTTCCACTATATAAATTAATTGCACTCCCAATATTAAACCATATTATATCAAATAATATTTCTCCGGTAGTATTATTTATTCCGTGTATTTAAGATTTAAATATCCATGAATAAAATTAATTTATTGCTAATTAATTTATATTCATCTCTTGAATCCGAGACTAGTACCATTCAACCTTAATTATTGTGCGGAACGAATCCACTCATGAGGTTTACACAATAATTCCTTTTGAACTCATCTCGGGGATATTATCAACCCTTTCGGGATACACTGTCCTGTCAATCATTCACGGCATGCCATATATAAAATATAGTGACCCAACTTAACCGGTAATTAACCCAATAATTAAATCGGTTAATTCCTTTGGTAAATCAAAGTCACTTATATTAAATATACACACCCGCAACAATATCAAGGATTAAGAATATAATACACTGAGACTCGAATCGATTATCGCCGGCAATCCTAATCGATGAATCTCAACGATCCGCTCAATACACCAAATGTACAAGTGTGATAAAATAATTAAGATAAATTATTTTCTCTCTCACACAACGACTATACCGATAGATTAGTTCGTGTCCATCTAGGTCGTGAGCAACTGTTCGATTAAATACGAGTAACCGATAGTATGATCTTCTGTGTGCCCATGCACACCATACTAACTACAACGTATAAAATCCAGAACCATGGTTTGCATTTATTTAATTATCAAGTAATTAAAAGCAAAACAATTGTTTATTTAATAGATTAAATGCTATGATCGGGAGTTTATCGTTACTTAAATCTAGACATTAAGTACACAACTCCAACAATCTCCCACTTGTACTAAGGTCTAGTCATTTCCTCCAAACTCCCGGTTCCCATACTCGTCACGTGCTTTAAAGTGTACTTCCGAGAAGTACTATGTGAGTGAGAAATCTAGGTTGCCGCTCTGAAGTTATCTTGGTGACTACTACGTCGTCTCCCCTGACGATGACTCGTATCAGGTGGTACTTGCACTATGTGTTAACATCACTTTTGACTTATGACCTCTTCTAGTTCACCATGCACCGCTATCTAATAGCCTTTGGTAAACTAAGAGTCATATCCAAGTCAGGAGGTTATCCCGGAACCTAACCAAAACTTCCGCTGCCTCTGAGGCTGCTATTCGGTTATGAGAGAGTCCGAAAAGCGTCCCGCTTATCACTCTTTCACTTCAAGGTTCCACCTCTTTCTAAAAGTGAACACATAGCCTGATATCGACTTTCACTGGTCCTTCTCTTTGATTTTTGGATTTGAGAATTTGTAATCAAAGAAGATTTCGTCTTGCTTAATAATTCAGTACTTTACAAGTACTATTACAGCATCCGAAAATCTCTTGCCTAGATTACCTTGATATCCTCCCACTACGCAAACCGCATAGTTGATATCAGCTTCTTGTTTTACAACATTGCATCTATAAAGCTTTCCATACTTGAAGTATAGGAAACTGCTTTGTCCTCATCTATCTCCTTCATGTGTTCGAACACACAACCTTTAGATAGATGTATATTTTGTCTCTGAAAGGCAATAACCTTTCTCAGAAGTATGCATGTTTAAAACAAACCTTAATCGTATAAGATGTCTAGGAGAAGTACAATGTTCTTATCTCTAGATCATAAGATCTTAAGAACAAGCTCTAATTTCTTCTCAATCTTATATCTCGATTTATTTAGACAACCACTATTTTATGTCTGATGACACTTTTACATTGTTGCCAATGATAAAATGTTATCTACATAAAATCTCCGAGAAACACCACCTTGTTTCCATTACGTCTTTAACACACCTCTCGTCTATGCCTTTTGATGAATCCATCAAATGGACTATCCCATCAATTCGCAAGTTCCACGATTCATAGCTTCATTTCAATCCACAAATGGATTTACTAAGCCTGTACTCTAAATGATCTAGCCTCTCAACAATAATCCTTATTGTTCCAAGCAGGCACATTTAGGTCTAGTACCGCCCTTATGCAGATCTAGGGGTCGATTTCATCTTTACTAGATCCAGAGTCCGAACTCCTCTAGTCTTATGAATATCCCTGGTTGTCCAACAACCTCCCACTGCAATGGCGTCCAGGTGTATAATAGTAATAACAATAGGTGCAGTATGTGGTGCACTTCTACTCGGTTTGGCTGGTTCCTAGTCTTTTGTCCTTCTTCTCATTTCAAAGTATCACGTCAATTTAGGCTTTGTGGTCCATCTAATAGTCTTCCTCTATGAACCGGACGAGAGACGTCCCTCTGGTTCGTAGTACTATAGAACACACAATATTTCGTTCATCTAGGATATCCTACAACCATATTCAATATGTCGTTGTATCTAGGAATATCCATAGAACATAGGTAGTTCCGAACAACTTGTTCTTTTTACTATTAGATTTCCATTTCTTGTTTACAGTGCACCATCTCTACACGTAAGTGTATGGCGCGCCCTTTGGGATTGAAACCCAATCTTTGATTATGCTATGTGTTATTCAGATAGGTGATGGCCTCCGCGACCGAGTCGCAGGCTCCTAATGGATATACTTTGATGGTTCCCCATAATAGCTTTGTGTCCATTGACTAGTCAAAACACTTTGCTTTTATGGCACATCAAGCATTCTACTCCATTACTTGAGTTTTCTTGAAAGAATTACTCGCACCTTTCTAATATACACATAGGTCTGCATATCTAATCATTTCTAATACTTGTCTGAATTCTATCCTTTTTCCAGAAAGGTTTGCTTAGACGTATTATCCTCCAAATTCAATTCTTAGGTCGGAAGGTCCATTCCTTCAACTTTAATTGATCAAATCAATTTCGACCATTTGAATCTTATTTGAAAATACTACTAAGTATAAGAATTCACAAGTATAATGATTAATTTAAAGAAATATCTAACAAGTAAAACAAGTTATAGAATGGTTTGTTGCATCGTGGTAGACTAAGGATTTATCATTCACATATTGCTATCTAATGTACCAGAATAGATAATGCCATTATTTCTTGTCAAAATCATCCAATGATTAAAGAAATAAAATATCCATTCATTAATTATAGAAATCCAGAACAAAACGTTCTTTCTAAAATAAAGGGGTACATAAAGCAATAACTTTGAAATGAAATCCTATTTAACTACTAAAGCAGATAAATGTCTTCCACCGCAACCGCTGCCTCCTCCACAGCTTTGCCTTGACTATTCCTCCATTTCCAAGTCTTTGGGTTCCCTGGTGTCCCTGCATTTTTAAATGCATACATACCGTCAGTGGACCCATATCTACCAACCAGGTTCTGGCAGATAAACCAGCTGACTATGTTTTAAAGACTAAGGAGAGAATCTCATACCTTCTCCAGGAGAAAATAAAGACTTCCAGTCCCCAGAAAGTTTTCTTTGAGAATGACTGCCCGAAGGCTTTCTCACCCTATTCCGTGGTCCAAGAGTAGAACTACAGGGCTTCTTTGTCTGCTTCTCCATTCCATGGTTTATGCCCCTAGGTTCGAAACCTTTGGCTTTGGCCATAAGAGCTTGCGATTGTCTCAACTCATCCAAAAGGTCCAACATCTCGAAAACGTGTTCAAGCGTTTCCTCGAAGCGACTGACCTTTATGAGTATCCTCATCGCCTCTTTTCTAACCTTCTCGTTGTCTCTAAACATAAGCTTGAGTTTTAGCATGATATCATGATTGGTGGTTAATGCAAAAGCACTGTCCCACTTCTCAAAATCATCTTTTTCCTCAATAGTTGAGACATGAGTTGGTTTAGGAGGACAAAGTTCACTGAGTACAAACTTGTACTCAGCAACAGTCTGGGAAATGTCTAACTCGTTATTCCATCCAACACAGTATGGAACTAGTGCGTTGAATTCCTTGAGTATCATAGAAAGTGGGTTCATAGCTATTCTCTAAACCTATAAGCACATTTAAACAAACAATCAATTTAATATCCGATATTATCTCCCTCAAATAATATCATTAAATTACTAATTACATCTAAAATCCCATCAGGTAAGGCAAGCCACGGTGTGTGGACGTTTACCCACCCAAATGATTTAGCAATTAGATTTTCTTCGGTCATACATCGCTTATAGCGGAACCTCGGTGGGAGGAATACTACAAGGCGTATCTAAGTGTAAACCATTACTCAGCACCAAAGTAAATTGTTTGGAATTGCTACATCACCGCAAGCCACGTTGTGTGGACGTTTACGATAACTTCACAACTCTTCACAATTTCTTACAACTGTCTACATCAATTAATCCAAAATCCGTCAGTGAAGCAAGCCACGTTGTGTGGACGTTTACTACACTAAGAGACTTTTATAATTGACTCCCAGTTACAAGATCCATTCGATTTCGTAAATCAGGACGCGGAAAATCATAAGTGAAACTCGAAGTTTCTAACCAGTGATTCACCATGCGAACAACCCTATCTCTCATTAGATGAGGGAGCCGAGCAGACAATCGATCCATCTATCAAAGAATGGTACGACTGCCTCTAATTTGTGTCTTCGACATGACCAAGTGGCTTTGGCTCCATTCCACTCCCCGGGGTGAGAATGAGTCGACTTGAAGTCAGTTTCAGAAAGACAAATTAGGCATTGTTTGATAAACTTAATCAATGTCTCTTGTAAAAGGAATTACAAGAATTCTCCTCCAATGACACATCTATACGAACTTCAAAAGTCCATAAGAGTCACCAAGAGAACAGTAATGGAGACCATGGGAATGTTTCCATCCCCGCTCCCACTTAGCTTTTTATAACAAAGGGATACGCTATCTAATGCATAATTAAACACATAAGCATGCATACAAGTAATAAAGCACATATCACATAGTCAAAATAAGCTAGAAAAATTATTTTCCGACTATCATGGCTTTATTCCATCTCCGTATGCGTCTTCTAGTCTTCAGTCTTCGTTCTTGAATGCTCCATGTGACGAGAATATTAATCCCAATATTTAAATCTATTTATTTTCAATAAATCCAAAAGATACTCAATTCGAAAATTAAGTCAATCGAATAAATCAAAAATAAAATTAAATATTATTAATATTTTTATTTATTTTATTTTCCTATCTAATTCCATTAAATCTCTAGAATAATCTATCCAAGTCAAACTTGGAATATTCTAGAAGACTTCTATAATAGAATAAGGAATAAAATAAATTAGGACTCTTCTACTTTCCAAGATTAATTAATTTCCATGTCCATGAAAATTCCAAAAAAATAGGAATAATCAAATAGAAATAAATTAATTAATTAATTATTTTATTCCTTTCCAATTCTATTAAATCTCTAGATTCCTATTCCAAGTAGAACTTGAAATATTCTAGAAGACTTCTATAATAGAATAAGGAAATAAATAATATTAATTCTTTTCCTATCTAATTCTATTAAATCTCTAGATTCCTATTCCAAGTAGAACTTGAAATATTCTAGAAGACTTCCATAATAGAATAAGGAAATAAATAATATTAATTAATTCTTTTCCTATCTCCATGAGAGTTCCCATACTTAGGAATACTCAAAATAGGAAAACTTGAATCAATTAGGAAAGTGAATCTTGGTAGGAGTAGGAGTAGCACGGGTTGGGGATCCCCGCACCACCACCACCACCGACCGCCGCCACCACCGGAGAGGGCACCGCCGCCGCCGCCCCAGCCGGCCGGCCACCACCTTGCCGGCGGCAGCCCCAGCCGAGGGGCAATCGACCCCTCCCCATGGCTTCGGTCATGGGGTCGATCATGGGGTTGATCGACCCCCCGGTTCATCGTCCTCTTCGTCTTCTTCGTCTCATGAGTTCTCCGGTGGTCGTCTCGGCATCGATCCAACGTAAATAAATTACAAGAAATAAATTTACAATTCCGGTATCGATTCTATACATGAAATCGACCCTATACACTTTCCGGAAAACATAGAACGTAATAATAAATCCTAAATTCGGTCAACCCCCGAATTTTTACTATTACAAGCATTCATCCACACAAAACGAATCTCGACATGTCCGAGAGTTTAATAAACGAACAATCATGGTAAATTAAATAGCAATTAATTAAACGAATAATTAATAATTAATTAAACCATGATAGTCGGAATCCCTGCAAGGTAGAACACAATTGAACACATACATGAACACGAAACCAAACGCTCTGATACCAGTTGTTGGAATTCGGTATCCCGGGTCATCAATAAAATTGCGGAAAATAATAACCCGACCGAAATCCTCTCGCCGGAAACCGATCACGAACACCACGAAGAACCGGGCTCGTCAAGAGCATCGCCGCGGGATGAACCCGCGGCTAAACCCTAGCCGAGCCCCACCGTGGGGCTCGCGATCGCCGTCGATCGCGTGGGGCTGCCCGGCAGCCCCCGGCGGTGAGTCCGGCGACTCACTGCCACCACCGACCGGAGGGGGGACCACCAGCCGCGGCGCGAAGCCGCGACGGTCCCCGGCGATCGAACTAGGGTTCGATCGCCCCTAGCCGCGGCGTCCAGCCGCGGCCTTTCCTCGGTGCGCGCCGGCGGTCGTGCCCTAGGCCGACCGCCACCCCCTCGGCTCCCAGCCGAGGGCTCCTTCGAACTTCACCGGGGATCTCGAATCCCCGTCCCCGAAGTTCGTCGCTTTCCCGGATCGTCCGTTCATGTATGCATCACAATTAATCCACATAAATTCATAGAAGAGAGTATGTGATTTTACCTTTTAATTCGTTGTGCGGAGAAACGAATCTAAGTTGAAGACCTTACGATCTTCCCACGTATTCCTTGCACTAGCTTGAACGTCGGGTGGGCGACGATCCTCCAAGCTTATGGATCCTCTTCAACTCTCTAGAATATCAAGTATGATAATCTTTTCTTATGAAAAAGTGAAGACCATGTAGTGCTTTTATAGGCTACGTAGGGGATCTAAAGGAGGTGGAATATTGGGCTTCTAATATTAATGATTAAATTGAGCCCAAGCCCAAATCTATTAATCTCCCATTAATATTAATTAATTTATTTTCCACTATATAAATTAATTGCACTCCCAATATTAAACCATATTATATCAAATAATATTTCTCCGGTAGTATTATTTATTCCGTGTATTTAAGATTTAAATATCCATGAATAAAATTAATTTATTGCTAATTAATTTATATTCATCTCTTGAATCCGAGACTAGTACCATTCAACCTTAATTATTGTGCGGAACGAATCCACTCATGAGGTTTACACAATAATTCCTTTTGAACTCATCTCGGGGATATTATCAACCCTTCCGGGATACACTGTCCTGTCAATCATTCACGGCATGCCATATATAAAATATAGTGACCCAACTTAACCGGTAATTAACCCAATAATTAAATCGGTTAATTCCTTTGGTAAATCAAAGTCACTTATATTAAATATACACACCCGCAACAATATCAAGGATTAAGAATATAATACACTGAGACTCGAATCGATTATCGCCGGCAATCCTAATCGATGAATCTCAACGATCCGCTCAATACACCAAGTGTACAAGTGTGATAAAATAATTAAGATAAATTATTTTCTCTCTCACACAACGACTATACCGATAGATTAGTTCGTGTCCATCTAGGTCGTGAGCAACTGTTCGATTAAATACGAGTAACCGATAGTATGATCTTCTGTGTGCCCATGCACACCATACTAACTACAACGTATAAAATCCAGAACCATGGTTTGCATTTATTTAATTATCAAGTAATTAAAAGCAAAACAATTGTTTATTTAATAGATTAAATGCTATGATCGGGAGTTTATCGTTACTTAAATCTAGACATTAAGTACACAACTCCAACAGTCTTAACCACGACAGGTTTCGAGCGAGAGAGTTTAATGTTCGGTTTTACGTTCTGAGGATTGCTCAACTTCTTCAGTAACGTCTTTTCGTAAGGTAAGATGCCACGAGGATGTTTTACAATGAACTTAGGAAATTGATATGTCTCCGCCTTCACATTAGTAGTCGAGTTCGACTTTTGTAATTCTTCTTCCGGAGATGTCATAACTTTCTTTCCTTCAGCAATTTCCTTTCGCCTCTGAGTTACAGAATCATCTTTGGTCATACCCTCAGAAGAGTCAGTAGAAGCTTTGACAAAGGTCACTTCTCTCTTTTCTGGTGTAGTATAGATAGATTCAAAAACTTTTTGAAAGCCAAGTCCAACACGACTTGGGTTCATGTACGAGGCAGCATTGTCAAACACGGAAGAGTTAGTGTTCATTTTCTTTAGAAGTTCATCAGTCATATGAAGCTTCTCCTTCAGGACATAACGTTCCTTGTCACACAAAGCTAGATCAGTTTGAGCTTTCATCAAGGAAGACTTTAGCTCATCATTCTCAGCATCAGTGTTTTTGAAGAGAGTTTGGAGTTTCTTCACTTCAGATGTTTCCTTCTTCAGACTAGCCTTCAGTTTAGAATTTTCAGAGTTCAACTTCTCACATGATTCTCTCAGTTCAACAACTTCTTTGTAGTATTTGTGCTTCTCTTCGAATAGGTTATCAAATTTGACTTTGAGAATAGTTAGAGAGTTGTTCAGCCTCTTTTTCTCATCCGTTGTCTTTTCAGCTGAGTTTTTCAACTCTACGGCCTCATTATACATCTTCCGGTTAGCAGTCGAGAGTTCGTTACAAGACTCTGTAAGAACTTTTAAAGACACTTCTAGTGCACCATTCTCAGCGATAACTGAGTCATAGGATTTTGAGAGTTCATAGTGACTCTCGTGCAAGGCAAGCAGTTCAGAGTTTGCACATTCGGTTTGAGATACTTTAGGTGTCATCTCATTTTCCATAGACTCAGTCACGGATTCAACATCCGAAAAAATATCGTCGTCACAGAAGTTTCGGTTAGCTGAAGCAACACGAAAGATATTGTCTGCAGTTGCAGTATCCTTCAGAAAACCATCAAACACAAAGTTTTCAACCTCCACATTCTCGAGGTCGAAGCTCTCACCAAAAGTGACAACCAGAGCGTTGTCCTCATCGTTATCAGAATTATCATTCTCAGACTCCTCGCTTTCTGAGATTACATTTTCATCATCAAACACCACATAGCTCACGGGCAGTTTCTTCTTGCGATGTAAATTAGGACACTCGTTCTTGACATGTCCAAAACCCTTGCATTCAAAGCATTGCAGTTTAGAAACATCCTTGCTAGTTGATGAATATGGAGATAATTTTGTCTCTTTAATTTTTTTGTCAGAGAATGACGTTTGATTTCTGTTGTCGGGGTTTCTCTGAAAGGAGTTAGAATTTTTCTGAAAATTTCGAAAATTTCGTGCACGATTCTTTCTCTTAAACTCTTGCTTCACAAGATACGTGACGATTTCGGTCAGTGCAGCAAGTTTGTCTGGATTGTTTGAATTCATCAAACGTTCAATATCCTCAGCTTCATCGTCATCAGAATCATTTACATCAGCTGAGAAACTACATTCAGATTTCTCATTTCTCGAAGGAGTTTGCTGAGGTTTCGGACTTCTCGAACTCTTACCCTTCTCAGAAATTTTTAGAGCAGTCATCGGCTCATAAACAAGAGACATTTCAGGATTGCTACGCACTTTTAGAGTCAAGTCGTAGTTTCTCAAATCAGCCATCAGGTCAGCATAATCCCAGTTTTGATTTTCGTCATTGCGAGCTTCAATAGTTAGCACCTTGCTTTCGAACCTAGTGCTCACACTGGATAGAACTTTCTCATAAACCATGGGAGCAGGAAAGACTTCTCCCAGTTCAAATGCCTCATTGACATATCTCATGATCTTGTCCAAGTAGTCGTTGATGTCTTCATCTTCTCTCATGCGGAGTTGATGAAATTGAGCAGTGATAGTTCGGATTTTGGAGCGCTTAACAGCATGACTTCCTTCACAAGTTCTCTGTAGAGTCTCCCATGCGTCTTTGGCAGAGATGCAATTTTTAACAAGCTGATACATGCTGAGATCTAGCCATTCACAAATAAGTAGAAGAGCTTTGCTGTTTGCCGTTGATAAGTCATGCTCTTCTTTTGTCCAACTGCGTTCTGGTTTTGGAATTCTCAGACCATCCTGATCTTGGGTATACGGACGTTCTCATCCTTCTAGCACAGCCATCCAGGATCTAGAGTCAAATCCCTTAATTCTAGCAGAAACTTTAGCTTTCCAATTTGAGTAGTTCTGATGAGTAAGCATAATCGGTTTCTGAACAAACATTGGCGACTCCATTATAGCGGAAAATATGAAGTCAAGATTCGGATCACGTCTTATACGTATGACGTCCCTCTCTGATACCAATTGAAATTACGTCTTCGACGTAAGATACCAACTTTTCGCGAAGTCGGTCTTAAACACTTGACACTTCAGCAACTTCGTTCGCACACACTCGGCAAATGTAAGGTAAAGTTGTGAAGACAAGGTTATGTAATATTTTTCATTTCATTGATCACAAAACGAAAGCTATTACACGTGGAGAGAAAGGTAGACGGAATGATCAAAGGTCGTATCCCAAGTGACGCAGCACTCCAACGAACCAGAGACCTAGTACTACTACACCTAGAGCTAAATCACATAACCCTACTAGTGGTGCACAGCACAAAACAACTACCAAAACTCTTAAAGCTATAAGCCGTAAACAACGATAGCGATACTCGAATATCAGATTTCGTTCTCTCAAAATCGTCAAGTGAAGTCTTCAGCTTCCATGGGTTTATATAGGAGTGCCGCACATGTGGAGCGCTGATGTGGAGCAATCTCACTGGTCACATGCTTGGCTGACGTCACAGATCCATGGATGACATCACTTTTTGTACTTTGATTCTAGAATCTTGGAATCTTGAATCTTTGATTCTTGAATCTTCGAATCTTGAATCTTCAATTTCTTCAACTTCAAACTTCAACTCTATCTTGACTCCATCGATCTCAATACTTCGTCTTCAACTTCATTGTGATAAACACTTGTCGTTGAGGCTTCAGCATTTCATCGTCTTCATGGTCGTCGATAATATTGAAGTAGTAAAAACCCATTCATGTTGCAATAATTAAAGAAGGCATGAAAATGCGACTCCGTTCGCAAAATGACTGAGGGAAAGTATTGCGAACTCATTCGCATTTGATGGACAGGCAGAAATTGCGAACCCATTCGCAATAGTCACAGGGGGGCAGAATTGCGAATCCGTTCGCAAGTGTGAGGAGGGCCAGAGTTGCGACTCAATTCGCAATTGTGTGAGATGCCAGATTTGCGAACCCATTCGCACGGGATGAAGGGACAGAGAATTGCGAACCAGTTCGCAATTGTAGGGATGCCAGGGAATGCGAACCCATTCGCAAGAGATGAAAGGGGCCGTGATTTGCGAACTGATTCGCAAAAGATGGAGGGGCTTGATTTGCGACTCCAGTCGCAGATGGAGGGAGCGTGGATTTGCGAATCCATTCGCAAATGATGGAGCTCCTGGAAATTGCGAACCCATTCGCAATTTGTGGCAAGGTGAGGAGTTGCGACTCCATTCGCATAAGTTGATGGGTGAAGTGTTTTGCGACTCCATTCGCAAATCTTGAGGAAGGCCTGAATTTCGAATCCATTTGCATGAAAATACTTCACTTCAGTTCCATCTTATATCCATTCACTCAGTCACCTGAAACCCAATCAAATAATGAAAATCATATGTTGTCGTCAAAACTAACATTTACATAGTTAGTATGGTGTGCGACGTCACACGGAAGATCATACTATCGGTCACTCGTATATAATCAAACAGTAGCTCACGACCTAGATGGACATGAACCAATCCATCTGTATAGTCGTTGTATGAGAGAGAAAATAATTGGTCTTGATCATTTTATCATACTTGTACACTTGGTGTATTGGGCGGATCGCTTGACATTTATCGAATAAGATTGCCTTAGATAATCGATTTAAATCTCAGAGTATTTTATTCTTAATCCCTAATATTATTGCGGGTGTGTGCATTTAATATTAGTGACTTTGATTTTCCAAAGGAATTGACTGATTAGAATAACCGGTCAATTACCGGCAAAGTTGGGTCACGGTATTTTATGTATGACATGCCGTGAATTCTTGACGGGAAAGTGTGTCCTCGAAAGGGTTGATAATATCCCCGAGATGAGTTCATAAGGAATTATTATGTAAACCTCATGAGTGAATTTGTTCCGCATAATAATTAAAGTTGAATGGTACTATTCTCGGATATAAGAGATGAATAAATTAATTAGCAATAAATTAATTTTATTCATGGATATTTATATCTTAAACACACGGAATAAATAATACTACCGGAGATAATATTATTTGATATAATATGGTATAATATTGGGAGTGCAATTATATTTATATAGTGGAGTTAATATATAATTAATATTAATGGATTAATGGATTTGGGCTTGGGCTCAATTTAATTATTAATATTGGAAGCCCAATATTCCACCTCCTTTAGATCCCCTACGTAGCCTATAAAAGCACTACATGGTCTTCTCTATTCTCATATAACTTGAAGATCATAATTCAAGAGAGAGAAAGGAGAGAGAAGGAGATCCATAAGAGTTCGGAGGATCGTCGCCCACACGACGTTCGAACGAGGTGCAAGGAATACGTAGGAAGATCCGAAAGTCTTCAAATCAATCTCGTTTCTCCACACAACGAGACTAAGGTAAAATCGTAATACCGGTTCTATGATTTTATGTGAATTAAATCGTGATATACACATGAACCGAAAATCCGGGAAACAAACGAACTCCGCGGACGGGGATACGAGATCTCCGGCGGATCGGAGATCGATAGAACCCTCGGCTGGGAGCCGAGGGGTGGCGATCGAAGCCCTAGGGCTCGATCGCCGAGCGCGACGGGAAGAAGCCGACTCGTGCGGTGGTTCGCGGTTGCTATTCCGGCGAACGGATTTCGGTCTGGTTATCGTTTCCGCAATTTTGATAGCCCGGGATATCGATTTCCAACAATTGGTATCAGAGCGTTGGTTCTAAGTTCAAGTATATGTTCGATTATTGTTCTACCTTGCAGGGTTTCCGACTATTATGGTTTGTTAATTATTTATTTAATTATTGTCATAATATGTTTATTAAACTCTCAGACATGTCGAGATTCGTTTTGTGTGGATGAATGTATGTAATAGTAAAAATTCGGGGGTTCACCGAATTTAGGAATTATTATTATTGTTCTTTTTTTCCGGAAATTGTATAGGGTCAATTTCATGTATAGAATCGATACCGGAATTGTAATTTAAATTATTGTAATTTATTTTGCGTTGGATCGATGCCGAAATGACCGTCGGAGAAGACGTGTGACGAAGGAGACGAAGAAGAGGGGAGGACCGGGGATCGATCATCCCCATGATCGATCCCATGAATATCGATCGACCCTGGGCTGCCCGCGGGAGTTCTCGGCCACGCCGGCCACCGGTGGTGGTGGCGCGTGGGCTGGGGCGGTGGCAGCGGTGGTGGTCGATGGTGGGGGGAGCGCGGGGATCCCCACCCCGTGCTATTCCTACCATGATCCGACTTTCCTATTTTGATTCAGTTTTCCTATTTTGAGTGTTCTTATTTTTTTGGGAACTCTCATGGAATAGGAAAAGAATTAAATTGGAATTAATTTATTTCCTTATTGAGTGTTCTTATTTTTGGGAACTCTCATGGATAAGGAAAATAATTAATTTGGAATTAATTTGTTTCCTAATTTATTATTCCTATTTTATGGGAATATTCATGGATTGGGATTCTAATTAATTTGGAAAGTAGAAGAGTCCTAATTTATGTTATTTCCTTATTCTATTATAGAAGTCTTCTAGAATATTTCAAGTTTGACTTGGATAGGATTCTAGAGATTTAATAGAATTAGAAAGGAAAATAAAAATAAATAAAAATATTATTAATATTTAATTTTATTTTTGATTTATTCGATTAACTTAATTTTCGAATTAAGTATCTTTTGGATTTATTAAAAAATAAATAGATTTAAATATTGGGATTAATATTCTCGTCACATGGATCATTCAAGAACGAAGACTGAAGACTAGAAGATGCGTACGGGGATGCAATAAAGTCATAATAGTCGAAAAATAATATTCTAGTATTATTTTTATTATGTGATAATATCTATGTGCTTTATTCATGTATGCATGCTTATGTGTATTTAATTATGCATTAGATAGCGTATCCCTTTATTTTAAAAAGCTAAGTGGGAGAGGGATTGGAAACAATCCCATGGTCTCCATTCCTATTCTCTTGGTGACTTTTATGAACTTTTGAAGTTCGTATAAATAAGCCATTGGAGGAGAATTCTTGTAATTCCTTTTACGAGATACATTGATTAAGTTTATCAAACAATGCCTAATTTGTCTTTCCAAAACTGATTTCAAGTCGACTCATTCTCACCCCGGGGAGTGGAATGGAGCCAAAGCCACTTGGTCATGTAGAGTACACAAATTAGAGACATTCGTATCATTTTATGACTAGATCGATTGTCTGCTCGGCTCCCTCATTCTATGAGAGATAGGGTTGTTCGCATGGTGAGAAACTTCGAGTTTCACTTATGATTTACCGCGTCTTGATTCACAAGATTAAATGTGTCGAGTAATTGGAAGTCAATTATAAAAATCTTTAGGTGTAGTAAACGTCCACACAAACGTGGCTTGCTATACTAATGGGACTTTTGATTAATTGATGTAGACAGTTACAGTGAATTGTGAAGGATTGAGTTATCGTAAACGTCCACACAAACGTGGCTTGTGGTGATGTAGCGATTCCAAACGATTCACCTTAGTACTGAGTAATGGTTTACACTTAGGTACGCTTTATAGTATTCTTCCCAACGAAGTAACGCTATAATGATGTACGACCGAAGTAAATCTAATTGCGAAATCGTTTGGATAGGTAAACGTCCACACTAACGTGGCTTGCCATATCTGATGGGATTTTAGATGTAATTAGTAATTTAATGATATTATTTAAGGGAGATAATATCGGAGATTAAATTGATTGTTTGTTTATATGTGCTTATAGGTTTAGAGAATAGCTATGAATCCACTTTCTGTGATACTCAAGGAGAATAAACTCACTGGGCCCAATTACATTGATTGGAGGAGAAATGTGGACATTGTCCTGACTTCTGAGGAGTACAAGTTTGTACTTCATGAGCAGTGCCCTGCTGAGCCCACGAATGCCTCAACTGATGAGGATAGAACGACATTTAGGAGGTGGAAAAAGGCTGATGAAATGGCTAGGTGCTATATTTTGGCTTCTATGTCAAATGTACTCCAAAACCAACATTGTCATGAGCAGCATGGTCATAGGCCTCAATGCGAAGCTGCTCCAATTCGACCAAGTCAAGCTTACGCTCATTCCCTACGAGATCCCAGTCAAAGTTTACTTTGTTTACAGCCCAGTGTGCCTTGTGCTCTATCTCTACGGGCAAATGGCAAGCTTTCCCAAATATCATCCGGTATGGGGAAATACCAAATGAAGTCTTAAACGCAGTGCGGTATGCCCACAGTGCATCATCCAGTTTGCCTGCCCAATCCTTCCCCTCTGGCCTAACTGTTTTCCTCAAAATAGCTTTGATAATCCTGTTGGAGAGTTCTGCTTGGCCGTTTGCCTGGGGATGATAGGCACAGGTGATTCGATGAGTGACTCCATACTTTCGCAGTAGCCTCTCAATGATATAGTTGCATAAATGGGTCCCCTGGTCACTTATAAACGCTCTGGGCACACCGAATCGAGTGAAGATATTTCCTTTGAGGAATTCAGCCACAATGCGTGAATCATTGGTGGCAGTAGCCTTGGCCTCGACCCATTTGGAGATATAATCAACTGCTAGGAGTATGTATTCCTTACATTGTGAATTCGAAAATGGCCCCATGAAGTCTATGCCCCAGACATCAAAGATCTCTACTGGCAGTATGGGCACAGAGGGCATTTCATTGCGCTTGGTCAAGTTGCCTTCTTTCTGACACTCATCACACTTCTTGCATAAGTCATAGCAGTCTCTGACCAAAGTGTTCCTGTAGAATCCGCAATCCAGAACCTTTCTTGCTGTACGCCTAGGCCCAAAGTGGCCTCCACAGGGTTGCTTGTGGCAGTGATCCACTATGCCCTGCTGCTCAGACTCCGGAATGCATCTCCTAAGAACTTGGTCTTCACATCTTTTCCACAAATAGGGTTCATCCCAAACGTAGCTCCTTGCCTCACGCCTCATCTTGTTTTTCTCGTAATACGTCATGCCTTCCCTGAAAATTCCTGTAACCATAAAGTTCACAAGGTCAGCAAACCATGGCTCTTCGCCCAAAGCGGTTATAGAATATAAATGCTCATCAGGGAATGTTTCGGTGATAGGCATATCCTCTTCCTTCTGGAGAATTCTACTGAGATGGTCTGCCACGAGATTTTTATTGCCAGACTTGTCTCGAATTTCAATGTCAAACTCCTGAAGTAACAGGATCCATCGAATAAGTCTTGGTTTTGTCTCCTTCTTTGCCATGAGGTACTTTAGTGCAGCGTGGTCAGTATACACTATGGTCTTACTGCCCAGCAGGTAAGACCTAAACTTCTCAAAGGCGAATACTATGGCCAAAAGCTCCTTTTCAGTCGTGGCATAGTTGCTTTGGGTAGCATTAAGGGTCTTTGAGGCATAGTAGATCACATGCCTTTCTTTCCCTTTCAGTTGCCCTAACACAGCTCCCACTGCATATCCACTTGCATCACACATCAGCTCGAATGGCATGCCCCACTCTGGTGGTTTAATAATAGGCGCTGTGACCAATCTCTCCTTCAAATGGTTGAAGGCAGCCTTGCAGTCCTCATCAAAGTCCCATTCTACATCATTCTGGAGCAGCTTGGTCAAGGGGCGGGCTATTTGGGCAAAGTCCTTCACAAAGCGCCTGTAGAAACCAGCATGCCCAAGGAACCCTCTGACTTGCTTCACATTCCTTGGGTACGGCAGCTTTGAGATAACTTCGATCTTCGCTTTATCCACCTCTATGCCCTTAGCTGAAATGACATGCCCAAGGACAACTCCCTCTTCGACCATGAAATGGCATTTCCCGTAGTTCAGTACAAGGCTTTTCTCCACACACCTTATGAGCACCATCTCTAAGTGTTCAATGCAGGAGTCAAAGGAGTTGCCATACACGATGAAATCGTCCATGAACACTTCAATCCCATTCTCGAGTAGGTCAGAGAAGATACTCATCATGCACCTTTGAAAGGTTCCTGGTGCATTGCAGAGGCCAAAGGGCATTCTCCTGTAGGCAAAGGTGCCAAAGGGACAGGTGAAGGTAGTTTTGTCCTGATCCTCTTGAGCAACCCATATCTGCATATACCCTGAGTAGCCATCTAGAAAGCAAAAGTGCTTCTTCCCAGCCAATCTCTCTAACATTTCATCAATGAAGGGCAAAGGGAAATGATCCTTGCGGGTTACCTTGTTCAGTTTGCGGTAGTCAATGCAAACTCTCCACCCAGTTTGTAGTCGTGTGGCAATCTGCTCATTTCTTTCATTCTCTATGACTTGAACTCCAGACTTCTTTGGTACCACATGTACTGGGCTAACCCACTTGCTATCAGAAACTGGGTAGATTATGCCCACACTGAGAAGCTTCTTGATCTCTTTGAGCACAACTTCCTTCATTGCTGGATTGAGCTTCCTTTGAGGATCACGTACGGGCACAGAGTCATCTTCCAGAAGAATATGGTGTTGGCAGATGCTCGGACTTATCCCTCTGATGTCAGCCAAAGTCCACCCTATGGCTTGTTTGTACTGCCCCAGCACATATCTCAACTTTGCCTCCTCTGCCTCTTGCAAATAAGCGCTTATGATGACGGGCAAAGTGTCATTAGACTGGGTGCTTCATAGACTTGTAGAGGTCAAAGGTGACCGTTTCTCCCTCGAATTTGCACGTCAGCCTTCCGGTTTCGCAGTCAATGTGGGTCCTTGTTGTTTTGAGGAACGGTCTGCCCAATATCATCACAGGGGCTTTGCTTGATCTGCCCATATCGAGCACATAGAAGTCAAAAGGGAATATCAACTCTTCCACTTTGACCAGGACGTCTTCCAGTATGCCCTCAGGATAAACATTAGATCTATCGGCCAGTTGGATCACAACTCGAGTGGGCTTCAGTTGCCCTATTTCCAGGTCTTCATACATCGTTTTGGGCATAACGTTGATTGATGCTCCCAGATCGAGCATTGCCTTCTCTATCTTCATATGCCCTATAATGCATGGAATATAGAACATGCATGGGTCTACGCACTTTGTAGGTCCAGTCTTTTTTATCACAGCAGAGACATTCTCCCCCACCTCAAACTTTGCATCATCTTGATATTTAACCTTCTTTGTGCAGAGTTCCTTCAAGAACTTAGCACATCTGGGCATATTAATATATTTGAAAAATATTCATAATAAAAATTTTGCATTTATTATTAATTAGTTGTGAAAGTGTATATATATAATTTATCACATATATACAAGATTATAATTTTGTTTTATAATTATCAATGATTTTTTCTGCTTATTTGAAATTGAAAAATTACGATATATTAATAAGGTACATTACAGTAACATTTATCATATCCAATGTCCATAATTATAAATGTACATAATAAGACATGAAGAATTCTAAATATTAATGTCTATAACAAGACTTGAAGAATTCAAATTAAAATTTACATGGTAGATTAAGTAACCAAAATTGAAAGAAATAAAATATAATTGACAAAATAAAATTATTGCTATATTTAGGTCCAAAACTCATCTATAAAAAGAGATAGTTTTTTTCTTTCATCACAATAAAAAAACAAGAAAAATAACACTAATTAAAATGTCAATATTTAATTCTCTTGTGTTGGCTCTGACATTCTTGTTCTTAGCAGCACCCCTTCTTGCTCAGACTTTCAATGAAAATGATGACAACATATTGAGTGAATATTCATCTAAGCTCCGCCTGAAAAACCCCTTTCACAAGGCTCCCGCCCCGGCACCTCATACCCATCATCATTACAAAGCTCCGACTCCAGCGCCCTATCACCATCACAAGGCTCCGACTCCAGCGCCCCGTCATCATCACAAGGCTCCAGCTCCCCGTCACCATCACAAGGGTAAAGCTCCAGCGCCCCATCACCATCACAAGGTTCCAGCTCCCCATCACCATCACAAGGGTAATGCCCCAGCGCCCCATCACCATTACAAGGCTCCGGCCACAGCGCCCCATCATTATCACAAGACTCCAGCTTCAGCGCTCCGTCACCATCACAAGGTTCCAGCTCCCCATCACCATCACAAAGGTAAAGCCCCAACGCCCCATCACCATCAAAAGGCTCCAGCCCCAGCTCCCCGTCACCATCAAACATAATTTATTAAGTTATGATTTAATTATTGTGTAATAATACATTACATTAATTAAATAAATAAATTATAATCATGTTATTGATAAATATTAATTTTTATGTTCTAAAAATGTTTATGTTGAAGCATATTATTATTGAACTCTTGTTTTTTGTTAAATTATTTTATTTTTTCTAGGGAAAGAGTAATACTATTTCTTGTTGTTGAAATTGAAATAATTTTATTAATATTTTAACATTCTAAAAATTGTATTATATATTCGGACAAATCTTGAAGTAATAATACTCTCCATTAAAAATACTTCATATGTCTCAACTTTTTATGCAATTTATCTTTGTAATTACAAAAGAAAAGTGTATAAATAGTTGGAGACATAAGGAGTAGTAGTTACACGTAAATGATTTTTCAAATATTGATCTTAACTCTTTGTACAAAAACAAATCATATTGACTATGTGATAGTGATACTGTAATGTAGTTTTCTTAAGAATCAAGGTTTGAGAATAAATGATATTTTAAAGAAAAAGTTTCTTCCTATGTTTTAAATAAAAAAAAATGTTGTAATTCCTTTTTGTTTGGACCAGTAAGATTTAAGGAATTTTGTTTTAATACTTAGGAGGGTGTATTCAATTTAAAGTTTATACAATTTTATTAGACTTATTAAGTATGAAAGTATTTAATTAGGATTCTTAAACGTCTATAAAATACAAATTTATTCAATACGTTAAAAAAAATTATCGTTATTGAAATGTCTATAAATTTAACTCTACGAATTGTGTTTTATTCTCGTTTTAAAAATTTGAATATAATTCACATTCGAAAATCTCTTATAATTATGAAAGATTTTTATAAATTTGAATAAAATATTAATAAAAACTTAAAATTTTAAAAATTATATAAAAACTATAATACTTATTTTTTTTCTCTTCTAATGAGCTAAATTATTAGAAATAATTAAATTTGAAAAATTACTTAATTAATAATTAATGATATATATGCAAATTTTTAATTGAGATAAAATTATTTTACATATTTTTAAAATATTATAAAATGTTTAAAAATAATTTTAAATGATTTGACATATCTGTAGAAAAATTAAATTTATTAAAACTAAATTTTAAATAATTTAAAATAACGTAAAGTTTTTTAATATATTTTAAAAATATTCATAATAAAAATTTTGCATTTATTATTAATTAGTTGTGAAAGTGTATATATATAATTTATCACATATATACAAGATTATAATTTTGTTTTATAATTATCAATGATTTTTTCCGTTTATTTGAAATTGAAAAATTACGATATAATAATAAGGTACATTACAGTAACATTTATCATATGCAATGTCCATAAATATAAATGTACATAATAAGACATGAAGAATTCCAAATATTAATGTCTATAACAAGACTTGAAGAATTCAAATTAAAATTTACATGGTAGATTATGTAACCAAAATTGAAAGAAATAAAATATAATTGACCAAATGAAATTATTACTATATTTAGGTCCAAAACTCATCTATAAAAAGAGGTGTTTTTTTTCTTTCATCACAATAAAAAACAAGAAAAATAACACTAATTAAAATGTCAATATTTAATTCTCTTGTGTTGGCTCTGACATTCTTGTTCTTAGCAGCACCCCTTCTTGCTCAGACTTTCAATGAAAATGATGACAACATATTGAGTGAATATTCATCTAAGCTCCGCCTGAAAAACCCCTTTCACAAGGCTCCCGCCCCGGCACCTCATACCCATCATCATTACAAAGCTCCGACTCCAGCGCCCTATCACCATCACAAGGCTCCGACTCCAGCGCCCCGTCATCATCACAAGGCTCCAGCTCCCCGTCACCATCACAAGGGTAAAGCTCCAGCGCCCCATCACCATCACAAGGTTCCAGCTCCCCATCACCATCACAAGGGTAAAGCCCCTGCGCCCCATCACCATTACAAGGCTCCGGCCACAGCGCCCCATCATTATCACAAGACTCCAGCTTCAGCGCCCCGTCACCATCACAAAGTTCCAGCTCCCCTTCACCATCACAAAGGTAAAGCCCCAACACCCCATCACCATCACAAGGCTCCAACCCCAGCGCCCCATCATCATCACAAGACTCCAGCTCCAGCGCCCCGTCACCATCAAACATAATTTATTAAGTTATGATTTAATTATTGTGTAATAATACATTACATTAATTAAATAAATAAATTATAATCATGTTATTGATAAATATTAATGTTTATGTTCTAAAAATGTTTATGTTGAAGCATATTATTATTGAACTCTTGTTTTTTGTTAAATTATTTTATTTTTTCTAGGGAAAGAGTAATACTATTTCTTGTTGTTGAAATTGAAATAATTTTATTAATATTTTAACATTCTAAAAATTGTATGATATAATCGGAGAAATCTTGAAGTAATAATACTCTCCATTAAAAGTACTTCATATGTCTCAGCATTTTATGCAATGTTTCTTTGTAATTACAATAGAAAAGTGTATAAAAAGTTGGAGACATAAGGAGTAGTAGTTACAGGTAAATGATTTTTCAAATATTGATCTTAACTCTTTGTACAAAAACAAATCATATTGACTATGTGATAGTGATACTGTAATGTAGTTTTCATAAGAATCAAGGTTTGAGAATAAATGATATTTTAAAGAAAAAGTTTCTTCCTATGTTTTAAAGAAAAAAAAGTTGTAATTCTTTTTTGTTTTGACCAGTAAGATTTAAGGAATTTTGTTTTAATACTTAAGAGGGTGTATTCAATTTAAAGTTTATACAATTTTATTAGACTTATTAAGTATGAAAGTATTTAATTAGGATTCTTAAACGTCTATAAAATACAAATGTATTCAATACGTTAAAAAAAATTATAGTTATTGAAATGTCTATAAATTTAACTCTACGAATTGTGTTTTATTCTCGTTTTAAAAATATGAATATAATTCACTTTCGAAAATTTCTTATAATTATTAAAGATTTTTATAGATTTGAATAAAATATTAATAAAAACTTAAAATTTTAAAAATTATATAAAAACTATAATACTTATTTTTTTTCTCTTCTAATGAGCTAAATTATTAGAAATAATAAAATTTGAAAAAATACTTAATTAATAATTAAAGATATATATATGCAAATTGTTAATTGAGATAAAATTATTTGACATATTTTTAAAATATTTTAAAATAAGTTAACATAATTTTAAATGATTTGACATATATGTAGAAAAATTAATTTTATTAAAACTAAATTTTAAATAATTTAAAATAACTGTTTTTTAATATATTTGAAAAATATTCATAATAAAAATTTTGCATTTATTATTAATTAGTTGTGAAAGTGTATATATATAATTTATCACATATATACAAAATTATAATTTTGTTTTATAATTATCAATGATTTTTTCTGCTTATTTGAAATTGAAAAATTACGATATATTAATAAGGTACATTACAAGGCTCCGGCCACAGCGCCCCATCATTATCACAAGACTCCAGCTTCAGCGCCCCGTCACCATCACAAGGTTCCAGCTCCCCATCACCATCACAAAGGTAAAGCCCCAACGCCCCATCACCATCAAAAGGCTCCAGCCTCAGCTCCCCGTCACCATCAAACATAATTTATTAAGTTATGATTTAATTATTGTATAATAATACATTACATTAATAAATAAATTATAATCATGTTATTGATAAATATTAATGTTTATGTTCTAAAAATGTTTATGTTGAAGCATATTATTATTGAACTCTTGTTTTTTGTTAAATTATTTTATTTTTTCTAGGGAAAGAGTAATACTATTTCTTGTTGTTGAAATTGAAATAATTTTATTAATATTTTAACATTCTAAAAATTGTATTATATATTCGGACAAATCTTGAAGTAATAATACTCTCCATTAAAAATACTTCATATATCTCAGCTTTTTATGCAATTTATCTTTGTAATTACAAAAGAAAAGTGTATAAATAGTTGGAGACATAAGGAGTAGTAGTTACACGTAAATGATTTTTCAAATATTGATCTTAACTCTTTGTACAAAAACAAATCATATTGACTATGTGATAGTGATACTGTAATGTAGTTTTCTTAAGAATCAAGGTTTGAGAATAAATGATATTTTAAAGAAGAAGTTTCTTCCTATGTTTTAAATAAAAAAAAAATGTTGTAATTCCTTTTTGTTTGGACCAGTAAGATTTAAGGAATTTTGTTTTAATACTTAGGAGGGTATATTCAATTTAAAGTTTATACAATTTTATTAGACTTATTAAGTATGAAAGTATTTAATTAGGATTCTTAAACGTCTATAAAATACAAATGTATTCAATACGTTAAAAAAAATTATAGTTATTGAAATGTCTATAAATTTAACTCTACGAATTGTGTTTTATTCTCGTTTTAAAAATATGAATATAATTCACTTTCGAAAATCTCTTATAATTATGAAAGATTTTTATAGATTTGAATAAAGTATTAATAAAAACTTAAAATTTTAAAAATTATATAAAAACTATAATACTTATTTTTTTCTCTTCTAATGAGCTAAATTATTAGAAATAATTAAATTTGAAAAATTACTTAATTAATAATTAATGATATATATGCAAATTGTTAATTGAGATAAAATTATTTTACATATTTTTAAAATATTTTAAAATGTGTTAAAATAATTTTAAATGATTTGACATATCTGTAGAAAAATTAAATTTATTAAAACTAAATTTTAAATAATTTAAAATTACGTAAAGTTTTTTAATATATTTGAAAAATATTCATAATAAAAATTTTGCATTTATTATTAATTAGTTGTGAAAGTGTATATATATAATTTATCACATATATACAAGATTATAATTTTGTTTTATAATTATCAATGATTTTTTCCGTTTATTTGAAATTGAAAAATTACGATATAATAATAAGGTACATTACAGTAACATTTATCATATGCAATGTCCATAAATATAAATGTACATAATAAGACATGAAGAATTCCAAATATTAATGTCTATAACAAGACTTGAAGAATTCAAATTAAAATTTACATGGTAGATTATGTAACCAAAATTGAAAGAAATAAAATATAATTGACCAAATGAAATTATTACTATATTTAGGTCCAAAACTCATCTATAAAAAGAGATGTTTTTTTTCTTTCATCACAATAAAAAACAAGAAAAATAACACTAATTAAAATGTCAATATTTAATTCTCTTGTGTTGGCTCTGACATTCTTGTTCTTAGCAGCACCCCTTCTTGCTCAGACTTTCAATGAAAATGATGACAACATATTGAGTGAATATTCATCTAAGCTCCGCCTGAAAAACCCCTTTCACAAGGCTCCCGCCCCGGCACCTCATACCCATCATCATTACAAAGCTCCGACTCCAGCGCCCTATCACCATCACAAGGCTCCGACTCCAGCGCCCCGTCATCATCACAAGGCTCCAGCTCCCCGTCACCATCACAAGGGTAAAGCTCCAGCGCCCCATCACCATCACAAGGTTCCAGCTCCCCATCACCATCACAAGGGTAAAGCCCCTGCGCCCCATCACCATTACAGGGCTCCGGCCACAGCGCCCCATCATTATCACAAGACTCCAGCTTCAGCGCCCCGTCACCATCACAAAGTTCCAGCTCCCCATCACCATCACAAAGGTAAAGCCCCAACACCCCATCACCATCACAAGGCTCCAACCCCAGCGCCCCATCATCATCACAAGACTCCAGCTCCAGCGCCCCGTCACCATCAAACATAATTTATTAAGTTATGATTTAATTATTGTGTAATAATACATTACATTAATTAAATAAATAAATTATAATCATGTTATTGATAAATATTAATGTTTATGTTCTAAAAATGTTTATGTTGAAGCATATTATTATTGAACTCTTGTTTTTTGTTAAATTATTTTATTTTTTCTAGGGAAAGAGTAATACTATTTCTTGTTGTTGAAATTGAAATAATTTTATTAATATTTTAACATTCTAAAAATTGTATGATATAATCGGAGAAATCTTGAAGTAATAATACTATCCATTAAAAGTACTTCATATGTCTCAGCATTTTATGCAATGTTTCTTTGTAATTACAATAGAAAAGTGTATAAAAAGTTGGAGACATAAGGAGTAGTAGTTACACGTAAATGATTTTTCAAATATTGATCTTAACTCTTTGTACAAAAACAAATCATATTGACTATGTGATAGTGATACTGTAATGTAGTTTTCATAAGAATCAAGGTTTGAGAATAAATGATATTTTAAAGAAAAAGTTTCTTCCTATGTTTTAAAGAAAAAAAAGCTGTAATTCTTTTTTGTTTTGACCAGTAAGATTTAAGGAATTTTGTTTTAATACTTAAGAGGGTGTATTCAATTTAAAGTTTATACAATTTTATTAGACTTATTAAGTATGAAAGTATTTAATAAGGATTCTTAAACGTCTATAAAATACAAATGTATTCAATAGTTAAAAAAATTATAGTTATTCAAATGTCTATAAATTTAACTCTAAGAATTGTGTTTTATTCTCGTTTTAAAAATATGAATATAATTCACTTTCGAAAATTTCTTATAATTATGAAAGATTTTTATAGATTTGAATAAAATATTAATAAAAACTTAAAATTTAAAAAATTATATAAAAACTATAATACTTATTTTTTTTTCTCTTCTAATGAGCTAAATTATTAGAAATAATAAAATTTGAAAAAATACTTAATTAATAATTAAAGATATATATATGCAAATTGTTAATTGAGATAAAATTATTTGACATATTTTTAAAATATTTTAAAATAAGTTAACATAATTTTAAATGATTTGACATATCTGTAGAAAAATTAATTTTATTAAAACTAAATTTTAAATAATTTAAAATAACTGTTTTTTAATATATTTGAAAAATATTCATAATAAAAAATTTGCATTCATTATTAATTAGTTGTGAAAGTGTATATATATAATTTATCACATATATACAAAATTATAATTTTGTTTTATAATTTTTTCTGCTTATTTGAAATTGAAAAATTATGATATATTAATAAGGTACATTACAGTAACATTTATCATATCCAATGTCCATAATTATAAATGTACATAATAAGACATGAAGAATTCCAAATATTAATGTCTATAACAAGACTTGAAGAATTCAAATTAAAATTTACATGGTAGATTAAGTAACCAAAATTGAAAGAAAGAAAATATAATTGACCAAATAAAATTATTACTATATTTAGGTCCAAAACTCATCTATAAAAAGAGATGTTTTTTTTTCTTTCATCACAATAAAAAAACAAGAAAAATAACACTAATTAAAATGTCAATATTTAATTCTCTTGTGTTGGCTCTGACATTCTTGTTCTTAGCAGCACCCCTTCTTGCTCAGACTTTCAATGAAAATGATGACAACATATTGAGTGAATATTCATCTAAGCTCCGCCTGAAAAACCCCTTTCACAAGGCTCCCGCCCCGGCACCTCATACCTATCATCATTACAAAGCTCCGACTCCAGCGCCCTATCACCATCACAAGGCTCCGACTCCAGCGCCCCGTCATCATCACAAGGCTCTAGCTCCCCGTCACCATTACAAGGGTAAAGCTCCAGCGCCCCATCACCATCACAAGGTTCCAGCTCCCCATCACCATCACAAGGGTAAAGCCCCAGCGCCCCATCACCATTACAAGGCTCCGGCCACAGCGCCCCATCATTATCACAAGACTCCAGCTTCAGCGCCCCGTCACCATCACAAAGGTAAAGCCCCAACACCCCATCACCATCACAAGGCTCCAACCCCAGCGCCCCATCATCATCACAAGACTCCAGCTCCAGCGCCCCGTCACCATCAAACATAATTTATTAAGTTATGATTTAATTATTGTGTAATAATACATTACATTAATTAAATAAATAAATTATAATCATGTTATTGATAAATATTAATGTTTATGTTCTAAAAATGTTTATGTTGAAGCATATTATTATTGAACTCTTGTTTTTTGTTAAATTATTTTATTTTTTCTAGGGAAAGAGTAATACTATTTCTTGTTGTTGAAATTGAAATAATTTTATTAATATTTTAACATTTTAAAAATTGTATGATATAATCGGAGAAATCTTGAAGTAATAATACTCTCCATTAAAAGTACTTCATATGTCTCAGCATTTTATGCAATGTTTCTTTGTAATTACAATAGAAAAGTGTATAAAAAGTTGGAGACATAAGGAGTAGTAGTTACACGTAAATGATTTTTCAAATATTGATCTTAACTCTTTGTACAAAAACAAATCATATTGACTATGTGATAGTGATACTGTAATGTAGTTTTCATAAGAATCAAGGTTTGAGAATAAATGATATTTTAAAGAAAAAGTTTCTTCCTATGTTTTAAAGAAAAAAAAGCTATAATTCTTTTTTGTTTTGACCAGTAAGATTTAAGGAATTTTGTTTTAATACTTAAGAGGGTGTATTCAATTTAAAGTTTATACAATTTTATTAGACTTATTAAGTATGAAAGTATTTAATTAGGATTCTTAAACGTCTATAAAATACAAATGTATTCAATAGTTAAAAAAATTATAGTTATTCAAATGTCTATAAATTTAACTCTATAATTGTGTTTTATTCTCGTTTTAAAAATATGAATATAATTCACTTTCGAAAATTTCTTATAATTATGAAAGATTTTTATAGATTTGAATAAAATATTAATAAAAACTTAAAATTTAAAAAATTATATAAAAACTATAATACTTATTTTTTTTCTCTTCTAATGAGCTAAATTATTAGAAATAATAAAATTTGAAAAAATACTTAATTAATAATTAAAGATATATATATATGCAAATTTTTAATTGAGATAAAATTATTTGACATATTTTTAAAATATTTTAAAATAAGTTAACATAATTTTAAATGATTTGACATATCTGTAGAAAAATTAATTTTATTAAAACTAAATTTTAAATAATTTAAAATAACTGTTTTTTAATATATTTGAAAAATATTCATAATAAAAATTTTGCATTTATTATTAATTAGTTGTGAAAGTGTATATATATAATTTATCACATATATACAAAATTATAATTTTGTTTTATAATTATCAATGATTTTTTCTGCTTATTTGAAATTGAAAAATTACGATATATTAATAAGGTACATTACAGTAACATTTATCATATCCAATGTCAATAATTATAAATGTACATAATAAGACATGAAGAATTCCAAATATTAATGTCTATAACAAGACTTGAAGAATTCAAATTAAAATTTACATGGTAGATTAAGTAACCAAAATTGAAAGAAAGAAAATATAATTGACCAAATAAAATTATTACTATATTTAGGTCCAAAACTCATCTATAAAAAGAGATGTTTTTTTTTCTTTCATCACAATAAAAAAACAAGAAAAATAACACTAATTAAAATGTCAATATTTAATTCTCTTGTGTTGGCTCTGACATTCTTGTTCTTAGCAGCACCCCTTCTTGCTCAGACTTTCAATGAAAATGATGACAACATATTGAGTGAATATTCATCTAAGCTCCGCCTGAAAAACCCCTTTCACAAGGCTCCCGCCCCGGCACCTCATACCTATCATCATTACAAAGCTCCGACTCCAGCGCCCTATCACCATCACAAGGCTCCGACTCCAGCGCCCCGTCATCATCACAAGGCTCTAGCTCCCCGTCACCATTACAAGGGTAAAGCTCCAGCGCCCCATCACCATCACAAGGTTCCAGCTCCCCATTACCATCACAAGGGTAAAGCCCCAGCGCCCCATCACCATTACAAGGCTCCGGCCACAGCGCCCCATCATTATCACAAGACTCCAGCTTCAGCGCCCCGTCACCATCACAAGGTTCCAGCTCCCCATCACCATCACCAAGGTAAAGCCCCAACGCCCCATCACCATCACAAGGCTCCAGCCCCAGCTCCCCGTCACCATCAAACATAATTTATTAAGTTATGATTTAATTATTGTGTAATAATACATTACATTAATTAAATAAATAAATTATAATCATGTTATTGATAAATATTAATGTTTATGTTCTAAAAATGTTTATGTTGAAGCATATTATTATTGAACTCTTGTTTTTTGTTAAATTATTTTATTTTTTCTAGGGAAAGAGTAATACTATTTCGTGTTGTTGAAATTGAAATAATTTTATTAATATTTTAACATTCTAAAAATTGTATTATATATTCAGACAAATCTTGAAGTAATAATACTCTCCATTAAATATACTTCATATGTCTCAGCTTTTTATGCAATTTTTCTTTGTAATTACAAAAGAAAAGTGTATAAATAGTTGGAGACATAAGGAGTAGTAGTTACACGTAAATGATTTTAAAATATTGATCTTAACTCTTTGTACAAAAACAAATCATATTGACTATGTGATAGTGATACTGTAATGTAGTTTTTTTAAGAATCAAGGTTTGAGAATAAAGTATATTTTAAAGAAAAAGTTTCTTCCTATGTTTTAAATAAAAAAAAATGTTGTAATTCCTTTTTGTTTGGACCAGTAAGATTTAAGGAATTTTGTTTTAATACTTAGGAGGGTGTATTCAATTTAAAGTTTATACAATTTTATTAGACTTATTAAGTATGAAAGTATTTAATTAGGATTCTTAAACGTCTATAAAATACAAATGTATTCAATACGTTAAAAAAAATTATAGTTATTGAAATGTCTATAAATTTAACTCTACGAATTGTGTTTTATTCTCGTTTTAAAAATATGAATATAATTCACTTTCGAAAATCTCTTATAATTATGAAAGATTTTTATAGATTTGAATAAAATATTAATAAAAACTTAAAATTTTAAAAATTATATAAAAACTATAATACTTATTTTTTTTCTCTTCTAATGAGCTAAATTATTAGAAATAATTAAATTTGAAAAATTACTTAATTAATAATTAAAGATATATATGCAAATTGTTAATTGAGATAAAATTATTTTACATATTTTTAAAATATTTTAAAATTTGTTAAAATAATTTTAAATGATTTGACATATCTGTAGAAAAATTAAATTTATTAAAACTAAATTTTAAATAATTTAAAATAACGTAAAGTTTTTTAATATATTTGAAAAATATTCATAATAAAAATTTTGCATTTATTATTAATTAGTTGTGAAAGTGTATATATATAATTTATCACATATATACAAGATTATAATTTTGTTTTATAATTATCAATGATTTTTTCCGTTTATTTAAAATTGAAAAATTACGATATAATAATAAGGTACATTACAGTAACATTTATCATATGCAATGTCCATAAATATAAATGTACATAATAAGACATGAAGAATTCTAAATATTAATGTCTATAACAAGACTTGAAGAATTCAAATTAAAATTTACATGATAGATTATGTAACCAAAATTGAAAGAAATAAAATATAATTGACCAAATGAAATTATTACTATATTTAGGTCCAAAACTCATCTATAAAAAGAGATGTTTTTTTTTCTTTCATCACAATAAAAAACAAGAAAAATAACACTAATTAAAATGTCAATATTTAATTCTCTTGTGTTGGCTCTGACATTCTTGTTCTTAGCAGCACCCCTTCTTGCTCATACTTTCAATGAAAATGATGACAACATATTGAGTGAATATTCATCTAAGTTCCGCCTGAAAAACCCCTTTCACAAGGCTCCCGCCCCGGCACCTCATACCCATCATCATTACAAAGCTCCGACTCCAGCGCCCTATCACCATCACAAGGCTCCGACTCCAGCGCCCCGTCATCATCACAAGGCTCCAGCTCCCCGTCACCATCACAAGGGTAAAGCTCCAGCGCCCCATCACCATCACAAGGTTCCAGCTCCCCATCACCATCACAAGGGTAAAGCCCCTGCGCCCCATCACCATTACAAGGCTCCGGCCACAGCGCCCCATCATTATCACAAGACTCCAGCTTCAGCGCCCCGTCACCATCACAAAGTTCCAGCTCCCCATCACCATCACAAAGGTAAAGCCCCAACACCCCATCACCATCACAAGGCTCCAACCCCAGCGCCCCATCATCATCACAAGACTCCAGCTCCAGCGCCCCGTCACCATCAAACATAATTTATTAAGTTATGATTTAATTATTGTGTAATAATACATTACATTAATTAAATAAATAAATTATAATCATGTTATTGATAAATATTAATGTTTATGTTCTAAAAATGTTTATGTTGAAGCATATTATTATTGAACTCTTGTTTTTTGTTAAATTATTTTATTTTTTCTAGGGAAAGAGTAATACTATTTCTTGTTGTTGAAATTGAAATAATTTTATTAATATTTTAACATTCTAAAAATTGTATGATATAATCGGAGAAATCTTGAAGTAATAATACTCTCCATTAAAAATACTTCATATGTCTCAGCATTTTATGCAATGTTTCTTTGTAATTACAATAGAAAAGTGTATAAAAAGTTGGAGACATAAGGAGTAGTAGTTACACGTAAATGATTTTTCAAATATTGATCTTAACTCTTTGTACAAAAACAAATCATATTGACTATGTGATAGTGATACTGTAATGTAGTTTTCATAGGAATCAAGGTTTGAGAATAAATGATATTTTAAAGAAAATGTTTCTTCCTATGTTTTAAAGAAAAAAAAACTGTAATTCTTTTTTGTTTGGACCAGTAAGATTTAAGGAATTTTGTTTTAATACTTAAGAGGGTGTATTCAATTTAAAGTTTATACAATTTTATTAGACTTTTTAAGTATGAAAGTATTTAATTAGGATTCTTAAACGTCTATAAAATACAAATGTATTCAATAGTTAAAAAAATTATAGTTATTGAAATGTCTATAAATTTAAATCTACGAATTGTGTTTTATTCTCGTTTTAAAAATATGAATATAATTCACTTTCGAAAATCTCTTATAATTATGAAAGATTTTTATAGATTTGAATAAAATATTAATAAAAACTTAAAATTTTAAAAATTATATAAAAACTATAATACTTATTTTTTTTCTCTTCTAATGAGCTAAATTATTAGAAATAATTAAATTTGAAAAATTACTTAATTAATAATTAAAGATATATATGCAAATTGTTAATTGAGATAAAATTATTTTACATATTTTTAAAATATTTTAAAATTTGTTAAAATAATTTTAAATGATTTGACATATCTGTAGAAAAATTAAATTTATTAAAACTAAATTTTAAATAATTTATAATAACGTAAAGTTTTTTAATATATTTGAAAAATATTCATAATAAAAATTTTGCATTTATTATTAATTAGTTGTGAAAGTGTATATATATAATTTATCACATATATACAAGATTATAATTTTGTTTTATAATTATCAATGATTTTTTCCGTTTATTTAAAATTGAAAAATTACGATATAATAATAAGGTACATTACAGTAACATTTATCATATGAAATGTCCATAAATATAAATGTACATAATAAGACATGAAGAATTCTAAATATTAATGTCTATAACAAGACTTGAAGAATTCAAATTAAAATTTACATGGTAGATTATGTAACCAAAATTGAAAGAAATAAAATATAATTGACCAAATGAAATTATTACTATATTTAGGTCCAAAACTCATCTATAAAAAGAGATGTTTTTTTTCTTTCATCACAATAAAAAACAAGAAAAATAACACTAATTAAAATGTCAATATTTAATTCTCTTGTGTTGGCTCTGACATTCTTGTTCTTAGCAGCACCCCTTCTTGCTCAGACTTTCAATGAAAATGATGACAACATATTGAGTGAATATTCATCTAAGCTCCGCCTGAAAAACCCCTTTCACAAGGCTCCTGCCCCGGCACCTCATACCCATCATCATTACAAAGCTCCGACTCCAGCGCCCTATCACCATCACAAGGCTCCGACTCCAGCGCCCCGTCATCATCACAAGGCTCCAGCTCCCCGTCACCATCACAAGGGTAAAGCTCCAGCGCCCCATCACCATCACAAGGTTCCAGCTCCCCATCACCATCACAAGGGTAAAGCCCCTGCGCCCCATCACCATTACAAGGCTCCGGCCACAGCGCCCCATCATTATCACAAGACTCCAGCTTCAGCGCCCCGTCACCATCACAAAGTTCCAGCTCCCCATCACCATCACAAAGGTAAAGCCCCAACACCCCATCACCATCACAAGGCTCCAACCCCAGCGCCCCATCATCATCACAAGACTCCAGCTCCAGCGCCCCGTCACCATCAAACATAATTTATTAAGTTATGATTTAATTATTGTGTAATAATACATTACATTAATTAAATAAATAATTTATAATCATGTTATTGATAAATATTAATGTTTATGTTCTAAAAATGTTTATGTTGAAGCATATTATTATTGAACTCTTGTTTTTTGTTAAATTATTTTATTTTTTCTAGGGAAAGAGTAATACTATTTCTTGTTGTTGAAATTGAAATAATTTTATTAATATTTTAACATTCTAAAAATTGTATGATATAATCGGAAAAATCTTGAAGTAATAATACTCTCCATTAAAAATACTTCATATGTCTCAGCATTTTATGCAATGTTTCTTTGTAATTACAATAGAAAAGTGTATAAAAAGTTGGAGACATAAGGAGTAGTAGTTACACGTAAATGATTTTTCAAATATTGATCTTAACTCTTTGTACAAAAACAAATCATATTGACTATGTGATAGTGATACTGTAATGTAGTTTTCATAGGAATCAAGGTTTGAGAATAAATGATATTTTAAAGAAAAAGTTTCTTCCTATGTTTTAAAGAAAAAAAAACTGTAATTATTTTTTGTTTGGACCAGTAAGATTTAAGGAATTTTGTTTTAATACTTAAGAGGGTGTATTCAATTTAAAGTTTATACAATTTTATTAGACTTATTAAGTATGAAAGTATTTAATTAGGATTCTTAAACGTCTATAAAATACAAATGTATTCAATAGTTAAAAAAATTATAGTTATTCAAATGTCTATAAATTTAACTCTACGAATTGTGTTTTATTCTCGTTTTAAAAATATGAATATAATTCACTTTCGAAAATTTCTTATAATTATGAAAGATTTTTATAGATTTGAATAAAATATTAATAAAAACTTAAAATTTAAAATTATATAAAAACAATAATACTTATTTTTTTTCTCTTCTAATGAGCTAAATTATTAGAAATAATAAAATTTGAAAAAATACTTAATTAATAATTAAAGATATATATATATATATATATATATATATATATATATATATATATATATATATATATATATATATGCAAATTGTTAATTGAGATAAAATTATTTGACATATTTTTTTAAAAATATTTTAAAATAAGTTAACATAATTTTAAATGATTTGACATATCTGTAGAAAAAGTAATTTTATTAAAACTAAATTTTAAATCATTTAAAATAACTGTTTTTTAATATATTTGAAAAATATTCATAATAAAAATTTTGCATTTAATTTATAATTTATCACATATATACAAGATTATAATTTTTTTTTTATAATTATCAATGATTTTTTCTGCTTATTTGAAATTGAAAAATTACGATATATTAATAAGGTACATTACAGTAACATTTATCATATCCAATGTCCATAATTATAAATGTACATAATAAGACATGAAGAATTCCAAATATTAATGTCTATAACAAGACTTGAAGAATTCAAATTAAAATTTACATGGTAGATTAAGTAACCAAAATTGAAAGAAATAAAATATAATTGACCAAATAAAATTATTACTATATTTAGGTCCAAAACTCATCTATAAAAAGAGATGTTTTTTTTCTTTCATCACAATAAAAAAACAAGAAAAATAACACTAATTAAAATGTCAATATTTAATTCTCTTGTGTTGGCTCTTACATTCTTGTTCTTAGCAGCACCCCTTCTTGCTCAGACTTTCAATGAAAATGATGACAACATATTGAGTGAATATTCATCTAAGTTCCGCCTGAAAAACCCCTTTCACAAGGCTCCCGCCCCGGCACCTCATACCCATCATCATTACAAGGCTCCGACTCCAGCGCCCTATCACCATCACAAGGCTCCGACTCCAGCGCCCCGTCATCATCACAAGGCTCCAGCTCCCCGTCACCATCACAAGGGTAAAGCTCCAGCGCCCCATCACCATCACAAGGTTCCAGCTCCCCATCACCATCACAAGGGTAAAGCCCCAGCGCCCCATCACCATTACAAGGCTCCGGCCACAGCGCCCCATCATTATCACAAGACTCCAGCTTCAGCGCCCCGTCACCATCACAAGGTTCCAGCTCCCCATCACCATCACAAAGGTAAAGCCCCAACGCCCCATCACCATCACAAGGCTCCAGCCCCAGCTCCCCGTCACCATCAAACATAATTTATTAAGTTATGATTTAATTATTGTGTAATAATACATTACATTAATTAAATAAATAAATTATAATCATGTTATTGATAAATATTAATGTTTATGTTCTAAAAATGTTTATGTTGAATCATATTATTATTGAACTCTTATTTTTTGTTAAATTATTTTATTTTTTCTAGGGAAAGAGTAATACTATTTCTTGTTGTTGAAATTGAAATAATTTAATTAATATTTTAACATTCTAAAAATTGTATGATATATTCGGACAAATCTTGAAGTAATAATACTCTCCATTAAAAATACTTCATATGTCTCAGCTTTTTATGCAATTTTTCTTTGTAATTACAAAAGAAAAGTGTATAAATAGTTGGAGACATAAGTAGTAGTAGTTACACGTAAATGATTTTTCAAATATTGATCTTAACTCTTTGTACAAAAACAAATCATATATACTATGTGATAGTGATACTGTAATGTAGTTTTCTTAACAATCAAGGTTTGAGAATAAATGATATTTCAAAGAAAAAGTTTCTTCCTATGTTTTATAGAAAAAAAAAAGTTGTAATTTCTTTTTGTTTGGACCAGTAAGATTTAAGGAATTTTGTTTTAATACTTAGGAGGGTGTATTCAATTTAAAGTTTATACAATTTTACTAGACTTATTAAGTATGAAAGTATTTAATTAGGATTCTTAAACGTCTATAAAATACAAATGTATTCAATACGTTAAAAAAAAATTATAGTTATTGAAATGTCTATAAATTTAACTCTACGAATTGTGTTTTATTCTCGTTTTAAAAATATGAATATAATTCACTTTCGAAAATCTCTTATAATTATGAAAGATTTTTATAGATTTGAATAAAATATTAATAAAAACTTAGAATTTTAAAAATTATATAAAAACTATAATACTTATTTTTTTTTTCTCTTCTAATGATCTAAATTATTAGAAATAATAAAATTTGAAAAATTACTTAATTAATAATTAAAGATATATATGCAAATTGTTAATTGAGATAAAATTATTTTACATATTTTTAAAATATTTTAAAATGTGTTAAAATAATTTTAAATTATTTGACATATCTGTAGAAAAATTAAATTTATTAAAACTAAATTTTAAATAATTTAAAATAACGTAAAGTTTTTTAATATATTTGAAAAATATTTATAATAAAATTTTTGCATTTATTATTAATTAGTTGTGAAAGCGTATATATATAATTTATCACATATATACAAGATTATAATTTTGTTTTATAATTATCAATGATTTTTTCCGTTTATTTGAAATTGAAAAATTACGATATAATAATAAGGTACATTACATTAACATTTATCATATGCAATGTCCATAAATATAAATGTACATAATAAGACATGAAGAATTCCAAATATTAATGTCTATAACAAGACTTGAAGAATTCAAATTTAAATTTACATGGTAGATTATGTAAGGAAAAATGAAAGAAATAAAACATAATTGACCAAATGAAATTATTACTATATTTAGGTCACAAACTCATCTATAAAAAGAATTTTTTTTTTCTTTCATCACAATAAAAAACAAGAAAAATAACACTAATTAAAATGTCAATATTTAATTCCCTTGTGTTGGTTCTGACATTCTTGTCCTTAGCAGCACCCCTTCTTGCTCAGACTTTCAATGAAAATGATGACAACATATTGAGTGAATATTCATCTAAGCTCCACCTGAAAAACCACTTTCACAAGGCTCCCTCCACGGAACCTCATATCCAACATCATCACAAAGATCCGACTCCAGCGCCCTATCACCATCATAAGGCTCCGACTCCAGCTCCCTGTCATCATCACAAGGCCCTAGCTCCCCGTCACCATCACAAGGGTAAAGCCCCAGCGCCTCATCACCATCACAAGGTTCCAGATCCCCATCACCATCACTAGGGTAAAGCCCTAAAGCCCCATCACCATCACAAGGCTCCGGCCACAGCGCCCCATCATTATCACAAGACTCCAGCTTCAGCGCCCCGTCACCTAATGGAGTTGTATACTTAATGTCTAGATTTAAGTAACATAAACTCCCGATCATAGCATTTAATCTATTTAAATAAACAATTGTTTGCTTTTAATTATTTATAATTAAATAAATGCAAATTATAGTTCTGAATTATATACGTTGTAGTTAGTATGTGTGCGACGTCACACGGAAGATCATACTATCGGTCACTCGTATATAATCAAACAGTAGCTCACGACCTAGATGGACATGAACCAATCCATCTGTATAGTCGTTGTATGAGAGAGAAAATAATTGGTCTTGATTATTTTACCATACTAGTACACTTGGTGTATTGGGCGGATCGCTTGACATTTATCGATTAGGATTGCCTTAGATAATCGATTTAAATCTCAGAGTATTTTATTCTTTATCCCTAATATTATTGCGGGTGTGTGCATTTAATATTAGTGACTTTGATTTTCCAAAGGAATTGACTGATTAGAATAACCGGTCAATTACCGGCAAAGTTGGGTCACGGTATTTTATGTATGACATGCCGTGAATTTTTGACGGGAAAGTGTGTCCTCGAAAGAGTTGATAATATCCCCGAGATGAGTTCATAAGGAATTATTATGTAAACCTCATGAGTGGATTTGTTCCGCATAATAATTAAAGTTGAATGGTACTATTCTCGGATATAAGAGATGAATAAATTAATTAGCAAAAAATTAATTTTATTCATGGATATTTATATCTTAAACACACGGAATAAAAAATACTACCGGAGATAATATTATTTGATATAATATGGTAAAATATTGGGAGTGCAATTATATTTATATAGTGGAGTTAATATATAATTAATATTAATGGATTAATAGATTTGGGCTTGGGCTCAATTTAATCATTAATATTGGAAGCCCAATATTCCACCTCCTTTAGATCCCCTACGTAGCCTATAAAAGCACTATATGGTCTTCTCTATTCTCATATAACTTGAAGATCATAATTCAAGAGAGAGAAAGGAGAGAGAAGGGGATCCATAAGAGTTCGGAGGATCGTCGCCCACACGACGTTCGAACGAGGTGCAAGGAATACGTAGGAAGATCCGAAGGTCTTCAAATCAATCTCGTTTCTCCGCACAACGAGACTAAGGTAAAATCGTAAAAACCCCTTCTATGATTTTATGTGAATTCAATCGTGATATACACATGAAACGAAGATCCGGGAAACAAACGAACTCCGCGGACGGGGATACGAGATCCCCGACGGAGATCGATAGAGCCCTCGGCTGGGAGCCGAGGGGTGGCGATCGAAGCCCTAGGGCTCGATCGTCGGGCGCGACGGGAAGGAGCTCCGGCTGGACGCCGAGGCATGCGATCGACCTAGGGTCGATCGTTGGGGGTGCCACGGGCTGGTGCCGTGGCGGTCCGCATTGTTGTTCTCTTGGTGACTTTTATGAACTTTTGAAGTTCGTATAGATAAGCCATTGGAGGAGAATTCTTGTAATTCCTTTTACGAGATACATTGATTAAGTTTATAAAACAATGCCTAATTTGTCTTTCTGAAACTGATTTCAAGTCGACACATTCTCACCCCGAGGAGTGGAATGGAGCCAAAGCCACTTGGTCATGTAGAGTACACAAATGAGAGACTTTCGTATCATTTTATGACTAGATCGATTGTCTGCTCGGCTCCCTCATTCTATGAGAGATAGGGCTGTTCGCATGGTGAATCACTGGTAAGAAACTTCGAGTTTCACTTATGATTTACCGCGTCTTGATTCAAAAGATTAAATGTGTCGAGTAATTGGAAGTCAATTATAAAAATCTTTAGGTGTAGTAAACGTCCACACAAACGTGGCTTGCTATACTAATGGGATTTTTTATTAATTGATGTAGACAGTTACAGGGAATTGTGAAGGATTGAGTTATCGTAAACGTCCACACTAACGTGGCTTGCCATATCTGATGGGATTTTAGATGTAATTAGTAATTTAATGATATTATTTAATGGAGATAATATCGGAGATTAAATTGATTGTTTGTTTATATGTGCTTAAAGGTTTAGAGAATAGCTATGAATCCACTTTATGTGATACTCAAGGAGAATAAACTCACAGGCCCCAATTACATTGATTGGAGGAGAAATCTGGACATTGTCCTGACTTCTGAGGAGTACAAGTTTGTACTTCATGAGCAGTGCCCTGCTGAGCCCACGAATGCCTCAACTGATGAGGATAGAACGGCATTTAGGAGGTGGAAAAAGACTGATGAAATGGCTAGGTGTTATATTTTGGCTTCTATGTCAAATGTACTCCAAAACCAACATCAGTCAATGTACACCGCCTAGGACATGTTGTTTAACCTCAAGGAGATGTTTGGGCATCAAGACCGTGCGGCTAGGAACGATGCAATGAGAGTCCTTATGACAACTACTCAATCTAAAGGAACGCCCGTAGGGGAGAACGTTCTTAAGATGATGGGTCTGTTGAATGAGTTAGAGATCCTAGGAGCTCAAATTGATGGGGAGACGCAAGTCGACATCATACTCTAGTCTCTGGCCTCTGGTTTTGAGCAGTTCCGCATGAGCTATAATATGGGTAAACTATCTTATTCTCTAGCGGAACTCCTGACTGAACTAACGGCGGCAGAGGGGATTTACCAGAAGGGCAAGTTTCGAGCACTTGTAGCTACCAAGTCCAAAGGCTTTAAGCCAAATGGAGGTAAAGGGAAGAAGAGGAAGCAAGTCTGGAAACCCAGTGGTGCCAAGAGGCAAGGACCACGAGAAGGGACCAGCAAGCCTAAGGGCAAATGCTTCTAATGCAAGAAGTTTGGACACTGGAGGTCTGATTGTCCTCTCAAAGGTACGAATTCTTCTGTAGTCATTAAAACATAGTCAGCGGTATTATCTACCAGAAATCTGGTGTGTAGATATGGAACCACTGACGGTATGTGCATTCTAATGTAGGGTTTCCAGAAAACCCGGCGACTTAGAGAAGAAGAGTTCGAGTCTACATGGGCAAAGCTGTAGAAGAGACAACTGTTGCAGTGGAAGACACATTTTATCTGCTTTTAGTAGTTATAGGATTTCATTTTAAAGTTATTGCTTTATGTACCCTTATTTTAGAAAAAACTTCGTTCTGGTTTTCTAATTTCAATTGAATGGATATTTTATTTCTTTTAATCATTTGATGCTTATTGAGAAGAAATGATGGAATTATCTATTCTGGTACATTAAATAGCAATATATAAATGATGAATCCTAAGTCTACCACGATGCAACAAACCGTAGAATATAACTCGTTTTACTTATTAGAGATATTTCTTTGAGTCATTATACTTGTGGAATTTCTTATGCTAAGTAGTATTTATTCAAATAAAATTCAAGGGTCGAAAATTGATTTGATCAATTAAGTTGAAGGAGTGGACCTTCCGACCTAAGAATTGAATTTGGAAGATAATACGACTAAGCAATCCTTTCTGGATAAAGGATATGAAGTCCGGAGAAGTATTAGAATTGATTAACACTGATATATGCAGGCATATGTAAAGGTACGAGTATTTTGAATACTCGAAGTATGGATTAGAATACTTGATATGCAACAAAAGCAAGTGTTTTGACAAGTCAATAGACACAAAGCTATTGTGGAGAAATTTCAAGGTATATCCATTAGAAGCCTGCGATCTAATCGCGGAGGCTAGTGCCTGTCTGAGGAAAGCATGGCATAATTAGACATTGGGATTAAATCCCAAATGACTACACCATACACTTTGAGTGTAGATATGGTGTATCAGAAATAAATGAAACTCTAATAGTATGGTAAAAGGATGAGTTAATCGGAACTACCTATGTTCTATGGATATTTCTGGAAGACAACGGCGCATTAAATGCGGTTGTAGGATATCCTAAAAGAACAAAAGATTGTGTGTTCAAATAGTACTATGAACCAAAAGGACGTTATAAGTTCTAACGCCCGGTTCTTAGAGGAATACTATTATATGAAACACAAAGCCCAAAGTGACGTAATACTTTAGAATGAGGAAAAGGATAAAGACTGGGAACCAGCCGAACCGAGTAGCGGTACACCACTAACTGCACCTACTGTTATTACTATTTATACACCGGAACGCCATTGTAGTGGGAGGTTGTGGATCAACCGGACATATTCATAAGACTAGAAGGGTCTCGAACCCTGGATCTAGTATACATGAAATCGATCCCTGGATCTACATGAAGGGCAGTACTAGATCTAAATGTGTCTCTTTAAGAGCAATAAGGATTATTGCTGAAAGACAAGATCATTTAGAGTACAATCTTAGTTGATTCATTTATGGATTGTAACAATGCTAAAGATCGTGGAACTTGCGAATTGATAAGATAGTCCAGTTGATGGATTTATCAAAAGGCATGGACGATGGCGTGTATTAGAAAACGTAATGGAAACAAAGTGGTGTTTCTCGGAGGTTTTATGTAGATAGCATTTTAGCATTGGTAACAATGTAAAGATGTATTCAGACATAAAATAATGGTTGTCTGGATAAAATCGAAATATAAGATGGAGAAGAAGTTAGGACATGTTCTTAAGATCTAGGATCTCAAGAAAAGAACATTGTACTTCTCCTAGATATCATATACGATTATGGTTCGTTTTAACATGCATAATTCCGAGAAAGGTATGTTACCAGACACAGAATGCATCTATCTAAGGTGATGTGTTTTAGAACACATAAAGGAGATAGAAGCAGTGAATGCAGTTTCCTACACTTTGAGTGTGGAAAGCTTAATAAATGCAATGTTGAAAAATGAGAACCTGATATCAACTATGCAGTTTGTTGGGATATGTCCTTCGATCCTACGTGTGCAATCGATAAAGTCATAAGGTCGTCTTTGGATGTTAAATGAGTACTCGATAATATTAATTGTTGGGAACAATATAATATTGATCGATAATCATACCTACAGGGTCACACGCGAACTCAATGACGATGTACGTTGCTTGTTATATATATATTGATTTAGAATCAATATGTACGTGGAATTTCGCATGCATGGGATGCATGGGGTGCATGGGATGCATGTCACATGATGTGACATGGCATGCCACGCAAGACGATGATTTGGAGCCACATCACTTGCCATGTGGCATTGGAGTTATGGTGTCCATTCAACTTCTCCATAACACCCCATAATGTGTGGTGTGGTTATGACCACATTATGGTGGGGGTTACATGTGAAGTTATGGAGGTGATTATGAGTATGAAAATCTGATTTTCATCTCTCATTCTATCACATCAACATCAATTTCGAAATCCACAAGAGATAGAGAGAAAAGAGGAGTTCTTGGAGAACCACTCAAAGCCACAAGCAAGTTCGTCATCCGGGTTCGTGTGCAACACGTAGAGGCCGGGCCATTTGTGCGGCTTCAACATCCGGGAGATCTAGTCAAGAAGAGTGACGAGGTCATTCACAAGAGAAAATCTAGTGACTGATCCATGAAGGTGGTTCAATCGACTCAACACCACCTTCATCAACATCAACGAGGCACGCTACACCGGTTGTAAGTGTTCTCGTTAATCCATATATATATATATTGGATGTATATATATAAATGTGTCTATACATATAATGTGTGCCTAGATATTCATGTTGTTCGTGTTCTATTGTTTTACACGCTTCCGCACACACGAACAAGGTAATCGAGCGATTGGATCGGCATCGAAAACCTACAATTGGTATCAGAGCCTAGGGCTCGTGCACATGTTTTGTGTTGGACACAATTATAAACAACATAATTGCTCTTATGTGCTTCTTTGTTGTGGTGTTGATTGCTTGTCATAGATGTAAGGCCAACCACAGATAGTGGTTGGGTGAATGCAATCGTGTTTTTTACGTACCGAATGGCTTTAGTTTTGAGGCCTGCGTGCCTTGGAATCAGTTGTAATTTGGAGGACTGCGTGCCTTGGAATCATTTGTAATAGATAGGTTTCTTTTACATATGTATTGTACAACTTGTAAGCAGTGGATTTGATCCACGGATCGACCTTGGATCTCGAAGCACCGACGAATACGAAGAGAAACGAAGCAAGAAGAAGCATTTTTTCAGCCACTGGAGCAGGTAGCGGTCGCTACCCTAGGGGTAGCGGTCGCTACCCTGAACGCTAGGCTGATCGCTACTCGATCGCTACCGGGGCCGAAAAATGGTCTGGACCAAGGTAGCGGTCGCTACCCTAGGGGTAGCGGTCGCTACCCCCTCAAAAAATCAGCTTGGTGACGTTTCGGTGTACGGGGCGCTACTCATGGAGTTTTGCTTATTTTTCGTTCGTTCTTTTTTCTGTGTGTTGTGAGGTTTAGGGGCCATTCGAGTATGTATTGCTTGCTGTGCTAGTTCTAGGTTTCTATATGTTATAAATGTTCAACCAACATACATACAACCTTAAACATGCAAGTTCCCAAAATAATGAGTATAATGTCTTGTCCAAAAACATCACACCCATGAAGCCCTCGATCATAAGTTGGTAGGTCCGCCTCAGCGGGGTACTACTTTTTATCTTGGGATAGTGGGATTAAGGGTTAGACCTTTACACGTGAGTTTGGTTTTCTCATCGATAGATCCACTGCAGGCGTGGCTATCGAGACATGAGATGAGAATGGGATTCTCATCGACCGAGAGTGATATTAGATATCATTGACATGGGTATGTCTAACTATCTTGAAATAATTAAGTGCGGACTCAGTCGGCTTAAAGATTTGCATGATGAGGATCTCGGAATCGTTTTGTTCTAAGGGACAATGATATTGGATATCAATTGAACAAAATGAAATAAATAAGTACAATTGTTAGACAACCTTATTTATTTACCGCTTTGTGGATGTTTACATACTTTAGTTATCTTTCTTTTATAGTTTATCATGTCAAATATCAACTCAATTCAAGTTTGGTTCAATTCTTGATTATGAAAAATTGAACAAATTTTCTTGATTCACAACGTAATTTGAGGATGGTCCTCAAATACGAAGACAAGGAAATTGTGTTAGATAACCACATCCTAAGATATCATTGAACAACTCAATATCATATTCGGGGAATATGCAATGATTGAGCGGTTCGGTGTGACCAGGGCCATCGCTTCAGCTTGGCTGGAGAAAGGGGAACCTAAGGGACCACATGTGCATCAAATGATTGGATTATTTGATTAAAAGTGATCGCCTAGGTTTTTCCTAAGATGATGAGTTGGCAACCGGTTTCATAATTCAATCCCATCATGATGGTTATGATGCCTTTAGGCTAAATTTTCCATATGAATGGTTTGAAGAAATCGCTACGTGAGATCCACGGGATGCTCAAGGTTGTAGAGCCGACGATTGAGAAGGATCCTAAGAGGGAAATTCTTATGATACGAGATGGGTTATACAAAAGAGCATGGGCAAAAAGGATACTCGGGTTCCTAGGGAATCTGAACGCGTCTACTGCAAAAGTGTAGGACACTAATTGCAAACAAGTAGAAGTTCATATTTATTCAATTTCAAAACAAATGCCTAATTTGTCTTTCATTTGATGGATTATAAGGTTATGATTATTTACACCTCGGGGAGTGATTTAATCCAAAACACTTAAGTTCATCAATGACACAAATTAGAGACTTTCGAGCCATTAGATGGCGTGAATCGATTGTATGGTTGGCTCCCTCATATTTTATGAGAGATAGGGCTTCAATTGCATGATAATATCGCTGGTTAGAAAACTTCGATTTTTCACTTACGATTTATCACGTTTTGACATTGAGATAATTTTGAATGGGAAATTTGAATGAAACTCAATTATTGGGAATAATTGAATTTGCCCAAAGTTCAATGAAGATGTGAAGAACGGGGTTGCTTCATCTTCAGGTATTAATGTTATAGACATTAAACTTCACAAATTCTACTTCTTGGGTATTGGATGCCAAATGTGATTCTCACATTTGCATGTGAAGGAACTACATAGAAGTATAAGTTTGGTGAATAGAGATGTCGATCTATGGCGATAAATGGAGCGAATGTCGCTGCATTAGCCGTATGATCATATGATATTGTTTTGCCTTAGGGCTTTGTTTTAGTATTATAACTATGTAATTTCGTACCTTCAATAAACAATGAATATTGGTTCAGTATAGGATACTGATGGATTAGTTTTTCACTATTTAAATAGTTTGATAACTATTTTAATTGTGAATTATTCTTTGTTTTGGTACGATTATTACATTATTTATGTATACTTTAAACTCAACAAATCATATATAACATTAACACCAAGGGCCGAATCGAATAAGTCTTAATGAGACATAACTACAACATTGTTGATTAAGTCAAATCAACATCTAAACATGTAACGAAGCTTCTTTAAGAAGGCATTCTAGAATCATTTGACTTGGAGTCATTTGATACATGTGAATGATGTGTGATGGACAAGATAACAATGTCATCTTTCTTAGAGAAAGGAGAACATGTGAGTAATTAATTATGGATGATCCATACTGATGTATGTGGAACCTATTAATTCACAAGCACATGAAGGTTATGTTTCGGAAAAGAGAAAACTAACTCTATTAGATAGAGTTTGATCTATCGATGATGGGTCTAATTGAACTACTGAACTCTTTTGGGAACACACTATTCTTGACTTCAACCTATACACTGAATAGGACACTGTCTAAAGCTGTTGATAAGACACCATACTAGGTATGAAAAGGGAGGGTTCCTAAATTGTCTTACATCAAGATTTGAGGTTCTATAGCTTCTATGAAGAGATTTATCTCTACAGGGCTTGAACTCAAATGGGATAAAAGTTTCCTTATGGTATGTCCATATGAAACTTGAGGGTACAACTTCTACGATCTATCGGAGAACAATATTTTGTTGCTCGAGATGATGATTTTCTTGAAAAGAGATATCTTTCCTAGAAAGTCAGTGGGAGCTCGGTTATCTTGAACGAGGTTCAAATGGAACAACCAATGATGAATACTCAAGACTGGGTTGAGAGTATTCCTATGGTTTTTGAAACCATACCAGCCCTTATAGGTCTAGAAGGTATATATCTCTTTTAGTCAGATACTTAGGTATTGTGATCAATGAGAGATATGAAGTCATGCTTTTGGAAAGCGATGAACCTTCGAACTATATCCAAGCTATGATGAGTGCAGCTACTAAAAAAAAAAAAAAATATTGGCATGGTGCCATATAATCCGAGATGATTTCAATGTCTGGTAATCAAGTTTGGAACTTGATAGATTTGCATCAAGAGGATAGACCCATTGAGTGCAAATAGATCTTCAAGATCAATATAGACATGTATGGAAAACCTAGGGTTTTTCAAAGCAATTTTGGTGGTAAAAGTTTTATATTCACGAGGTGGATCATGATAAATCTTTTTCACCAGTTGTTGTGATTTATTCATTCGGATTAACTTAGCCATTGTGACTCATCTTGATAATGAGTTATGGTAATACTGGATGTTAAAACTAACTTCTTGAATTGGATTCTAGAAGAGAATGTGTTTTGACACAGCCAAAGAGTTTTATCGATCCTAATAAGGCTGAGAAATTATGCAAGCTTATAGTTCCATTTATGGAATAAAGCAAGCATATCGGAGTAGCAATCTTCAGTTCAATGAATCCATACTGGGTTTTGGATTTTAGAGGAACTCGGAAGAGTCTTGTTTTACAAGAAGATCAGTGGGAGTTACGTTGTATACATTGTGTTGTATGTCGATGACATACTCCTTATTGGAAACAATGTTTATATGCTTAATTCTGTTAAAGAATGGCTTCAAAATTGTTTTTCAATGAAGGATCTTGGAGAAGCACAGTACATATTGGTCATCAAAAATCTGTCGGAACAGATCGAAAATGATGTTTGAACTTAGTCAAGTGACCTATATTGATAAGGTACTTGAAAAGTTCAGAATGAAAGACGCCAAAAAGGGTCTCATTCCAATGAGTCATGGCACATCTCTTAGCAAGATGCAAGGCCCTACGGGACTTGATGAGCAAAAGAGGATGGAAAACATTCCTTATGCTTCGGCAATAGGGTCTATAATGTACGCCATGATATGTACATGACTGGACGTATCGTATGCTTTGAGTATGACGATTCGGTTTCAAGGAAATCCAGGTGAGGCGCGTTAGACTGCGACCAAGAATATTCTTATGTACCTTAGATGGACAAAAGAATATTTTGTTGTCTTTGGAAGACAAAAAGAGTTGATATTAACAAGCTATTTGAATGCAAACTTCATAACAGACTAAGATAATTTCCGATTTTAATCTGGTTATATCTTTTGTCTGGTTAGAGGTGAAATTTGCTGGAATAGTTCCATGCAATGCAATATAGCTGATTAAACTACAAAAGCTGAGCACAGTATTGCATTGGATGCAGTAATGTTGGCAGTTAAGATTTGAAAGTTATTGAATGAACTAGTTGGCGTAACTAGCTCAGCCCATCCGATAGTTCTCTATTTATAGTAGATCTATCGCGCAAGCTTATGAGCCTAGGGAGCACTACAAATCTAAAGCTGGTGCTCAGGATGTTCCACATTATCTGGGAGATAGTTTTGTGGAGATATCGAGATAATAAAGTTGCAACTTTTGGTAAGGTTGCAAAACCATTTTCTAAACCTCTCCAGCAGTTTAAGCTTGAGGCTTTCATGACTGCAATAGAGATCAAACATCTTAGAGATGGGTTGTGATTTCTATTACTGTATTAGATACTTTTGGAGATTTGGTAAACATTCACTCATATGTATAATACATATTTCTTCATATAAATATGGTTTAATTTATATGAATTGTCCAAATGATTAAGTAATATCGATTGGGTTATGAGGTCGACTTACCGCATAATGAAGTCCCAATGGTTGAACTGATATACTTGAATCATATGCTTGTTCCTAGTTCGTATAATCGAGTACGGACAAACCGATAATACAATGAACTAGATTGTAAGGTGTACTATAGCGCCGCTTCATGGGCTAGTGATGTGGGACATCAAGTACAATTACATAGATATTAGCTGGGAGCTAATGATCGAACAGACCCGACTGGAATAGTATTTAAGATTTTGAGTCATAATACTATTTCATTGACTGTCGAGCAATTTCCTCTGACCTGAGTAGTCCAGAGTGATTCCATTGTGAAACGGTGTACTTTGATACAAGTAAACGCCTTTCGTAAAAGGAGGTTATAAAACTTGTTATTGGGTATATCAGGAAGCAAGTGGGAGAGCTTGGATTGACAAGATGGGATTGTCCTCCATTTTTTTAATGGGATATATGTCTTACCGGCCACTTGGAGAGTCGAGACTGTGGAAAATACGTGGCCACGTCCAGATTCGTATCATAGTGATAAATCTGGTTTTACAGTCTGTCTCAAAGTCCAAGAAAGGTTTGAACCGATTGAGAATGACTCGAGTCTTGCCTCAAGTTCAAACTTAGACATAAAGTGACAACAGGAAGTTGGCAGCACACTGGCTCTGAAGGCCAAGTGGGAGATTGTTGGGATATGTCCTTCGATCCTACGTGTGCAATCGATAAAGTCATAAGGTCGTCTTTGGATGTTAAATGAGTATTCGATAATATTAATTGTTGGGAACAATATAATATTGATCGATAATCATACCTACAGGGTCACACGCGAACTCAATGACGATGTACGTTGCTTGTTATATATATATTGATTTAGAATCAATATGTACGTGGAATTTCGCATGCATGGGATGCATGGGGTGCATGGGATGCATGTCACATGATGTGACATGGCATGCCACGCAAGACGATGATTTGGAGCCACATCACTTGCCATGTGGCATTGGAGTTATGGTGTCCATTCAACTTCTCCATAACACCCCATAATGTGTGGTGTGGTTATGACCACATTATGGTGGGGGTTACATGTGAAGTTATGGAGGTGATTATGAGTATGAAAATCTGATTTTCATCTCTCATTCTATCACATCAACATCAATTTCGAAATCCACAAGAGATAGAGAGAAAAGAGGAGTTCTTGGAGAACCACTCAAAGCCACAAGCAAGTTCGTCATCCGGGTTCGTGTGCAACACGTAGAGGCCGGGCCATTTGTGCGGCTTCAACATCCGGGAGATCTAGTCAAGAAGAGTGACGAGGTCATTCACAAGGAGAGCATCTAGTGACTGATCCATGAAGGTGGTTCAATCGACTCAACACCACCTTCATCAACATCAACGAGGCACGCTACACCGGTTGTAAGTGTTCTCGTTAATCCATATATATATATATTGGATGTATATATATAAATGTGTCTATACATATAATGTGTGCCTAGATCTTCATGTTGTTCGTGTTCTATTGTTTTACACGCTTCCGCACACACGAACAAGGTAATCGAGCGATTGGATCGGCATCGAAAACCTACACAGTTAGCGTAGTGGGAGGATATCAAGGTATTCCTGGAAAGGAATATTCGACTGCTGAAAAAGTACTCTCGAAGTACTGTGTTCTTACGAAGCAGACGAGCTTTTCCTTTGGATTACATTTTCTTAGATCTCTAATCAAATCAGGATCAGTGTAAGTCGATATCAGGCTATGTGTTCACTAGTAAAGGAGATGGAGCTGTAGAATGGAAGTGATAAGCACGATGCTTTTCAGACTCTACCATGGGTAACCGAATAGCAGCCCAGAGGCAGCGGAAGTTTTGGTAGGGCTCCGGGATAACCTCTGGACTTAGATATGATTCTTAGTTTACCAAAGGCAATGTGAATAGCGGTGCAATGGTAAACAGAAAGAAATCATAAGTCCGTAGTGAAGATAACACATAGAGCAAGTACCACCTGATACGAATCATCGTCAAGGGAGACGACGCTGTAGTAACCAAGATAACTTCGGAGACGGCAACCTAGAATGCTCATTCACGAGGCACTCCTTTAGAAGTGCAGATCAAACACGTGATGGGTATGGGAGTCGGAAGTTTGGAAGAAATCACTAGACCTTAGTATAAGTGGGAGATTGATGGAGTTGTATACTTAATGTCTAGATTTAAGTAACATAAAATCCCGATCATAGCATTTAATCAATTTAAATAAACAATTGTTTGCTTTTAATTATTTATAATTAAATAAATGCAAATTATAGTTCTGGATTATATACGTTGTAGTTAGTATGGTGTGCGACCTCACACGGAAGATTATACTATCGGTCACTCATATATAATTAAACAGTAGCTCACGGCCTAGATGGACAAGAACCAATCCATCGGTATAGTCGTTGTATGAGAGAGAAAATAATTGGTCTTTATTATTTTATCATACTTGTACACTTGGTGTATTGGGCGGATCGCTTGACATTTATCGATTAGGATTGCCTTAGATAATCGATTTAAATCTCAGAGTATTTTATTCTTAATCCCTAATATTATTGCGGGTGTGTGCATTTAATATTAGTGACTTTGATTTTCCAAAGGAATTGACTGATTAGAATAACCGATCAATTACCGGCAAAGTTGGGTCACAGTATTTTATGTATTACATGCCGTGAATTCTTGACGGGAAAGTGTGTCCTCGAAAGAGTTGATAATATCCCCGAGATGAGTTCATAAGGAATTATTATGTAAACCTCATGAGTGGATTTGTTCCGCATAATAATTAAAGTTGAATGGCACTATTCTCGGATATAAGAGATGAATAAATTAATTAGCAAAAAATTAATTTTATTCATGGATATTTATATCTTAAACACACGGAATAAAAAATACTACCGGAGATAATATTATTTGATATAATATGGTATAATATTGAGAGTGCAATTATATTTATATAGTGGAGTTAATATATAATTTGTTGGGATATGTCCTTCGATCCTACGTGTGCAATCGATAAAGTCATAAGGTCGTCTATGGATGTTTAAATAATTTTTAGATAATATTTATTGCTGGGAGCAATATAATATTGATCGATAATTATACCTACAGGGTCACACACGAGCCGAAAATACGAACTATAAGTGTTTGCTAGAATGAGTCGATTTGGAATCGACATATATATAAACTAGGTTTATATTCGATGTGATTTACGTACATGCATGGGATGCATGGCTTGCATGGAATGCATGTCACATGGTGTGACATGGCATGCCATACAAGCGAATGGGACCACATCCAATGCAATGTGGCATGAGGATGTGGACATGACCATTCAACTTCACCATTAACACACCTTAATAGGTGATAATGATTCTACATCAATATCACCATTATGGGGGAGGTTACTTGGTGTTATTTCATGGTTTAATAGGTGAGAAAATGCTGATTTTCTCACCACAATATTCAGCTACGAAAATCACACCAAAGAGAAAGAAAAGAGTTCTTGGAGAACCACTTCAATCTAACAAGCAAGCTAGTTCATCTTCCGGGTTCGTGTGCAACACGTAGAGGCCGGGCCATTTGTGCGGCTTCAACATCCGGGCGATCTAGACAAGAGGAGTGACGAGGTCATTCACAAGGAGAGCTTCGAGAGGCTGATCCATTTGAGGTGGTTCAATCGACTCAACACCACCTCAACGACATCAACAAATCACTTCGTCACCAAAAGTAAGATTTCGTTATATTCTCTATATATATACATATATTGGATGTATATATATATAAATATATGTGTGTCTATACATATTTGTGTGCACTAAGATCATAGCATAGTAGATCTATTGCTTTACACGCTTCCGCACACACGGTATATCGATCGGATCGGTATACCGGAACCTTCAATTAGTATCAGAGCCTAGGGCTCGTGCACACTTTTGTGTTGGACACAAAAAAAATTTTAATCAACATAATTGACTTATTTGTTTAATTGTGATTATGTGATTAGATGTAAGGCCGGCCACCGTTAGTGGTCGGGTGAATGAAATTGTCGTTTTTTACGTTTCGATTGGCCATAGTTTTGGAGGGCTGCGTCCCTTGGAATCATTTGTAATAGATAGGTTTTCTATTTCAATTTGTATTGTTCAAACTTGTAAGCGATGGACTTGGTCCATGGTTCGATGGAGGATCTCAGCTCTCCGGCGAAAACGAGAAGAAACGAAGCAAAACGAAGCCAAACGAAGCAAAACGAAGCCAAACGAAGCAAAACGAAGCAAACCGGGCTGCTGGAGCCAAACCGGGATATCGATTTCCAACATCACCATCACAAGGTTCCAGCTCCCTATCACCAGCGCAAGGTAAAACCCCAGCGCCCCATCACCATCACAAGACTCCAGCCCCAGCGTCCCATCCTCATCACAAGACTCCAGCTCCAGCGCCCCGTCACCATCAAACATAATTTATTAAGTTATGATTTAATTATTGTGTAATAATTTTTAACATTAATTAAATAAATAAATAAATTATAATCATTGTTATTGGTAAATATTAATGTTTATGTTCTAAAAATGTTTATGTTGAAGCAAATTATTATTGAACTCTTGTTTTTTGTTAAATTATTTTATTTTTTCTCGGGAAAGAGTAATACTGTTTCTTGTTGTTGAAATTGAAATAATTTTATTAATATTTTAACATTCTAAAAATTGTATGATATAATCGGACAAATCTTGAAATAATAATACTCTCCATTAAAAATACTTCATATGTCTCAGCTTTTTATGCAATGTTTCTTTGTAATTACAAAAGAAAAGTGTATAAATAGTTGGAGACATAAGGAGTAGTAGTTACACGTATAAATATGTGGTTCGGGGCGCATGCATGAATAAACTAACTTGTTGAACGACAAACACTATCTCAGAGCGAGTGAAAGTAAGATATTGGAGAGCGCCGACAATACTACGATAGGATGTCGGATCCGATAACAAATCACCTGCTGAGGTTGAAAGTTTGGTCATATAGTCAACCGGAGTGGATGCAGGATTGGCACTTACCATATTACATTTCTGTAATAACTCACGGAGATATTTACCTTGAGAAAGAAATAGACCCGAAGCGACCCGAGTAACAGAAATTCCCAAAAAATAATGCAGAACTCCGAGATCAGTAATAGCAAATTCTGATTGAAGGAGAGATACAACAGAGTCAAGGGTTGTTAGCTCAGTTGGTTGAGCGCTCGAATCGAAGATCAAAGGTCATAGGTTCGAACCCAAGACATTGTAATTGACCTATACCAAAAAAAGAGAGATACAACAGCAGCGAGCAAAGATGTAGAAGAAGCAGTGATGATAATGTCATCCACATAAAGTAACAAAATCACCACATGGGAACCCCGACGATATATAAAAATGGAAGAATCAGAGCGACAATTAATAAACCCTTTGGCACAAAGAAACATCATAAAGCGTTGATACCTAGCTCGAAGCGCTTGTTTCAAACCGTACAATGATTTATGAAGCTTACAAACATGATGTGGGCGAGTTGGATCCACAAAGCCCGGTGGTTGACGAAGATATACTGTTTCAGACAGATTACCGTGAAGGAAAGCATTTTTTACATCCAATTGATATGTATATAGGCCACTTCTTGGAGAGAGAAAGCGTAAGTATAAGTCGTATAGTAGTGGGACGAACAACTGGGCTATAAGTTTCACCACAATCGATACCCGGTCGTTGATTATATCCTTGAGCAACAAGACGGTCTTTGCGTCTATCGAGTGTACCGTCAGCTTTCTGTTTAGTTTTAAAAATCCATTTAGAGCCAACCAAATTCACACCAAGAGGACGCGGTACCAATGTCCAAGTAGTATTACGGGCAAGAGCATCAAGTTCCGCACGCATAGCATCAAGCCATAGGGGGTCTTGTAAAGCTGCACTTACTGTCTTGGGTTCCTGCGGAAGAGTGTTAGCAACAATAGCATGTAACGACAACATATTTCGGGGCATTCGAATACCCGCTTTTCCTCGCGTAATCATAAGATGACCAGCAGGAGATGGAGGATCGACGGACTCAGCTAAGGCAGAATTTGTAGAAAAATTGGGACTAGGAATCGGAGGCGATACGACGTTAGTTGTGTGTGGATCAACAATATCTGGTCCATCAGCAGGTATTATAGGTGAAGTAGCAGCAGGAGTATTGTGTTCAGGAGGGTTGTTGGAGACAATAGGTGCATTAGAGGGAGTAGGCATCAAAGGTTGTGTCGAGGAGAGTATTGGTGTCGGTAATGGGGCTAAAGTCGGGTGGAGAAGTGTGGTAGAGGATCGACGAATGGGACAAGTAGTAGACATGGAATACGGGAAGTATTGTTCATCGAAAACCACGTGACGAGAGATAATGACTTTATTAGTAGAAGGATTATAACACCGATACCCCTTTTGATGAGGTGGGTAGCCGATGAACACACATAAGGCAGAACGAGATGCGAGTTTGTGTGGGGCTTGAGAGTGAAGATTAGGGTAGCAGGCACATCCAAAAACTCGTAGGTGAGAGTATGATGAAGTCGTACCATAGAGTGACTCATGAGGAGATTTATTGTGAAGAAGAGGAGTGGGTAAAATATTTAGTAAATAAGTGGCAGTGTAGAGGGCTTCAACCCAAAATGAGAGAGGAACAGATGCTTGGAATAGGAGGGACCTAATCATGTTTCCAATGGTACGATTAAGACGCTCAGCTTTTCCATTTTGTTGAGAAGTATAAGGACACGATGAACGAAAGCGAATACCATTTTAAAGACAAATTGTTTGAAATGTGCGATTTGTGTATTCAGTCCCATTGTCACACTGAATGGTTTTGATAATAGTATTATATTGTGTGCGAACCAAGGTAAGGAAATTAGCAAAATGAAATGACACTTCAGACTTATGTTTCATAGGATAAATCCAACAATAGTGTGTAAAATCGTCGAGAAATGTTAAACAATATTTATAACCAGAGCATGATAGAATAGGAGACACCCACACATCTGAATGAATTAATTGAAAAGATTGTTTAGATTTAGATGTAGAAGCATCAAAAGGCAATCGAACATGCTTTCCTAATTGACAAGCATGACAAAAACAAGAAACAATATTTGTATCTGGACGAATGTTTATTTGCTAAGGTAGAAATAATTCTAGAATTGACATGTCCTAAGCGACGATGCCATAAGAGTGGTGTTTCGGAGGCGGCAAGAGCAACATCGGGAGAAGATGGAGTAGAGGCGACCGGGTGGGTGTATAAACCGGTGGTACTACTGGATGTGAGAAGTGGTGTCTTCGTTTGTAGATCCTTAACACAAACCCCAGAAGGAGAAAATTCAATTAGACAGTGATTATCATTCAAAAATTGACGAACAGACAAGAGATTATGTGTGAGGTGGGGAGAGCAAAGTACATTACGGAGAGGAAAATTACGCAAGGAAGACCAAATATTAGAAGTACCAGAACATGTAATCGGTAACACGGTACCATTGCCAACACAAAACCCGGAAGAGACAGATTTATTATCAAAAGTAAGAAGGTTACCTGCGTTGAAACACGTTGAAAGCCTAAGGAGTGGCATCGTCTGTCTCAGAACACGGAAACCGATCGCGTGGAGCTGCCTAGCAGCCCCCGGCGGTGAGTCCGGCGACTCACTGCCACAACCGACCGGGGAGGGGGCGCCCAGCCGCGGCGTTAGCCCGCGGCAGCCCCCAGCGATCGACCCTAGGTCGATCGCTCGCCCCGGCGTCCAGCCGGGGCTCCCCTCGTGTGACCGCTGCCGGCGGTCGAAGCCCTAGGGCTCAACCGCCACGCCCTCGGCTCCCAGCCGAGGGTTCGTTCGATACTTCGTCGGGGATCTCGAATCCCCGTCCCAGAAGTTCTTCGTTTTTCCCGGATCGTATGTTCATGTATATATCACAATTATATATATTCACATAAAATCACACAAGGGGGTTTATGATTTTACCTTTGATTCGTTGTGCGGAGTAACGAAATCAAATTGAAGACCTTTGAATCTTCCTACGTATTCCTTGCACCTCGTTCGAACGTCGTGTGGGCGACGATCCTCCGAACTCTATGGATCTACTTCACGAACTCTCTAGAATATCAAGTATGATATTCTTATGGTGTGTTTTAATTGTGAAGACCATGTAGTGCTTTTATAGGCTATGTAGGGGATCTAAAGGAGGTGGAATATTGGGCTTCCAATATTGATGATAAATTGAGCCCAAGCCCAAATCTATTAATCCCATCAATATTAATTAATTTATTTTCCACTATATAAATTAATTGCACTCCCAATATTAAACCATATTATATCAAATAATATTTCTCCGGTAGTATTATTTATTCCGTGTATTTAAGATTTAAATATCCATGAATAAAATTAATTTATTGCTAATTAATTTATTCATCTCTTTTATCCGAGAATAGTATCATTCAACCTTAATTATTATGCGGAACAAATCCACTCATGAGGTTTACATAATAATTCCTTATGAACTCATCTCGAGGATATTATCAACCCTTCCGGGATACCCTTTCCCGTCAAGTATTCACGGCATGTCATATATAAAATATAGTGACCCAACTTAACCGGTAATTAACCCAATAATTAAATCGGTTAATTCCTTTGGAAAATCAAAGTCACTTATATTAAATATACACACCCGCAATAGTATCGGGGATTGAGAATAAAATACTTTGAGACTTGAATCAATTATCAAAGGCAATCTTAATTGATAAGTCTCAAGCGATCCGCCCAATACACCAAGTGTACAAGTGTGATAAAATAATTAAGACAAATTATTTTCACTCTCACACAACGACTATACCGATGGATTGGTCCGTGTCCATCTAGGTCGTGAGCAACTGTTCGATTAAATACGAGTAACCGATAGTATGATCTTCTATGTGGGCCCGCACACCATACTAACTACAACGTATAGAATCCAAGACTATATTTTGCATATATATTTAATTATCAATAATTAAATGCAAACGATTGTTTATTAATTAAATAGATTAAATGCTATGACCGGGAGTTACCGTTACTTAAATCTAGACATTAAGTACACAACTCCAACAATCTCCCACTTGTACTAAGGTCTAGTCATTTCCTCCAAACTCCCGACTCCCATACTCATCACGTGCTTAAATTGTACTTCCAAGAAGTACCATGTGAATGAGCAATCTAGGTTGCCGCTCTGAAGTTATCTTGGTGACTACAGCGTCGTCTCCCCCGACGATGACTCATATCAGGTGGTACTTGCTCTATGTGTTATCATCACCTTTTGACTTATGACTTCTTCCAGTTTACCATGCACCGCTATATAATAGCCTTTGGTAAACTAAGAGTCATATCCAAGTCCAGAGGTTATCTCGGAACCTAACCAAAACTTCCGCTGCCTCTGAAGTTGCTATTCGGTTATGAGAGAGTCCGAGAAGCATCCTGCTTATCACTCTTTCATTTCAAGGTTCCACCTCTTTCCAAAAGTGAACACATAGCCTGATATCGACTTACACTGGTCCTTCTCTGATTTGAGATCTGAGAATATGTAATCAAAGAAGAATTCGTGTTGCTTAGTAATCTAGTACTTCAAAAGTACTTTTACAGCATTCGAATATCTCTTCTCCAGATTACTTTGATATCCTCCCACTATGCTAACCGCATATTTGATATCAGGTTCTTGTTTTTCAACATCGCATTCATCAAGCTTTCCACACTCGAAGTGTAGGAAACTGCTTTGTCTGTATCTATCTCCTTCATGTGTTCGAAACACATATCTTTAGATAGATATATATATTCTGTATCTGAAAGACAATAACCTTTCTCAGAATTATGCATGTTTAAAACAAACCATAATCGTATAAGATATCTAGGAGAAGTACAATGTTCTTATCCTTAGATCGAAAGATCTCAAGAACATGTTCCAACTTCTACTCAATCTTATATCCCGATTCATTTAGACAACCATCATTTTATGTCTGACGACATCTTTACATTGTTGCCAATGATAAAATGTTATCTACATAAAATTCCGAGAAACACCACCTTATTTCCATTACGTCTCCAGTACACCTTTCGTCTATGCCTTTTGATAAATCCATCAGATGGACTATCTCATCAATTCGCAAGTTCCACGATTTATAGCCTTGTTCCAATCCATAAATGGATTAACTAAGCTTGTACTCTAAATGATCTTGCCTCTTAACAATAAACCTTTATTGCTTTCTAAGCAGACACATTTAGATCCAGTACTGCCTATGTGCAGAGCTAGGGGTCGATTTCATCTTTACTAGATCCAGAGTTCGAAACTCTTCTAGTCTTATGAACATCTCTAGTTGTCAAACAACCTACCACTGCAATGGCATTCCGGTGTATAAACAGTAATAACAGTAGGTGCAGTTAGTGGTGTACTTCTACTCGGTTTGGCTGGTTCTAAGTCTTTGTCCTTTTCTCATTCCAAGGTATTACGTCAGTTAGGGCTTTGTTGTTCATCTAATAGTCTTTCTCTAAGAACCGGGCGTTAGAGCTTATAACGTCCTTCTGGTTCATAGTACTATAGAACACACAATATTTTGTTCATCTAGGATATCTTACAACCATATTGAATGTGCCGTTGTTTCCAGGAATATCCATAGAACATAGGTAGTTCCGAACAACTTGTTCTTTTACTATTAGAATCTCATTTCTTATTTTCGACACACCATTTCTACACGTAAGTGTATGGTGCAGTCATTTGAGACTTAATCCCAATCTTTTATTATGCTTATGTGTTATTTAGATAGGTGGTAGCCTCCGCGATCAAGTCGCAGGCTTCTAATGGATATACTTCGAAGGTTCCCCATAATTGTTTTGTGACTAAAACACTTCGCTTTTATGGCACATCAAGCATTCTAATCCATCTTCGAATATTCTTAAAAGAATTACTCGCACCTTTCTAATTACACATACGTCTGCATATATCAGTATTTGATCATTCTCAATACTTGTCCGAATTCTACCCTTTATCCAGAAAGGTTTGTTTAGTTGTATTATCTTCCAAATTCAATTCTTAGGTCGGAAGGTCCATTCCTTCAACTATAATTGATCAAATCAATTTCGACCTTTTGAATCTCATTTGAATAAATACTACTAAGTATAAGAACTCACAAGGATTCATCATTCATATTATTGCTATCTAATGTACCAGAATAGATAATACCATTATTTCTTATCAAAATCATCAAATGATTAAAGAAATAAAATATCCATTCATAAATAATAGAAATCCAGAACAAAAGTTCTTTCTAAAATTAAAGGGGTACATAAAGCAATAAACTCGAAATGAAATCCTATTTAACTACTCATAGATAAATGTCTTCCACTGCAACAGCTGCCTCCTCTACAGCTTTGCCCATGTAGACTCGAACTCTTCTTCTCTAAGCCGCCGGGTTTTCTGGAACCCCTGCATTTTAAAATGCACATACCGTCAGTGGTTTCCATATTTACACACCAGAATTCTGGTAGATAATACCGCTGACTATGTTTTTACGACTAAAGAAAAATTCGTACCTTTGAGAGGACATTCAGACTTCCAGTGTCCAGACTATTGCATCGGAAGCACTTGCCTCTTGGCTAGGCAGCCCCCACTCGTGGTCCATTCCTCTTGCCACCACTGGGTTTTCAGGCTTGCTTCCTTTTCTTGCCCCTACCTCCAACAGGTTTCACGCCTTTGGACTTGGTAGCTACAAGCGCTTGAGACTTGCCCTTCTTGTAAATCCCCTCTGCCGCCTTCAGTTCAGTCAGGAGTTGCGCAAGAGTATAAGATAGTTTACCCATATTATAACTCATGCGAAACTGCTCAAAACTAGGGGTCAGAAACTGGAGTATGATGTCGACTTGCGTCTCACCATCAATTTGAGCTCCTAGGATCTCAAGTTCATTCAACAAACTCATCATCTTAAGAACGTGCTCCCCAACGGGCGTTCCTTCAGACTGAGTAGTTTTCATAAGGACTCTCATGGCTTCTTGCCTTGCCGCACGATCTTGCTCCCCAAACATCTCTTTGAGGTTAGAAAACATATCATAGGCGGAGTCCATCGACTGATGTTGGGTTTGGAGTATATTTGACATAGAAGCCAAAATATAACACCTAGCCATTTCATCAGCCTTTTTCCACTTCCGATATGCCTCTTTTTCCTCATTAGTTGAGGCATCCGTGGGCTCAGCAGGGCACACATTATAGAGCACAAATTTGTACTCTTCAGAAGTCAGGACAATGTCCAAATTTCTCCTCCAATCAATATAATTAGGGCCAGTGAGTTTATTCTCCTTGAGTATCACAGAAAGTGGATTCATAGCTATTCTCTAAACCTATAAGCACATTTAAACAAACAATCAATTTAATGTCCGATATTATCTCCCCAAATAATATCATTAAATTACTAATTACATCTAAAATCCCATCAGGTAAGGCAAGCCACGTGGTGTGGACGTTTACCCACCCAAATGATTTAGCAATTAGATTTTCTTTGGTCATACATCACTTATAGCGTGACCTCGTGGGGAGGAATACTATAATGCGTATCTAAGTGTAAACCATTACTCAGCACTAAAGTAAATCGTTTGGAATTGCTACATCACCGCAAGCCACGTGGTGTGGACGGTTACGATAACTTCACAATTCTTCACAATTACTTATAACTGTCTACATCAATTACTCCAAAATCCGTTAGTATAGCAAGCCACGTGGTGTGGACGTTTACTACACCAAAAGACTTTTATAATTGACTCCCAATTACAAGATCCATTCAATTTTCGTAAATCAAGACGCGGAGAATCATAAGTGAAACTCGAAGTTTCTAACCAGTGATTCACCATGCGAACAACCCTATCTCTCAATAGATGAGGGAGCCGAGCAGACAATCGATCCATTTCAAGAAATGGTACAAAGGTCTCTAATTTGTGTCATCCACATGACCAAGTGACTTTGGCTCCATTCCACTCCCCGGGCTGAGAATGAGTCGACTTGAAGTCAGTTTCAGAAAGACAAATTAGGCATTGTTTGATAAACTTAATCAATGTTTCTTGTAAAAGGAATTACAAGAATTCTCCTCCAATGACATGTCTATATGAACTTCGAAAGCTCATAAATGTCACCAAGAGAACAGTAATGGAGACCATGGGAATGTTTCCATCCCCTCTCCCACTTAGCTTTTTATAACAAAGGGATATGCTATTTAGTGCATAAAGTAAACACATATAGCATGCATACAAGCAATAAAGCACATAGTATCACATAGTCAAAATAATGCTAGAAAATTATTTTCCGACTATCATGGCTTTATTCCATCTCCGTACCATCTTCTAGTCTTCAATCTTCGTTCTTGAATGCTCCATGTGACGAGAATATTAATCCCAATATTTAAATCTATTTATTTTTAATTAATCCAAAAGATACTTAATTCGAAAATTAAGTCAATCGAATAAATCAAAAATAAAATTAAATATTATTAATATTTTTTTATTTATTTTTCTTTTCTAATTCTAATAAATCTCTAAAATCCTATCCAATTAAGACTTGGAACATTCTAGAAAATTTCTATAGAATAAGGAAATGAAATAAATTAGGACTCTTCTACTTTCCAAAATTAATTAATTTCCATGTCCATGAAAATTCCCATAAAATAGGAATAATCAATTAGGAAATAAATTAATTTAATAATTAATTATTTTCCTTTCTAATTCTATTAAATCTCTAGAATCCTATCCAAGTTAGACTTGGAATATTCTAGAAGACTTCCATAATAGAATAAGGAAATAAATTAATTCCAATTAATTCTTTTCCTATTTCCATGAGAGTTCCCAAACATAGGAATACTCAAAATAGGAAAACCGAATCAATTAGGAAAGTGTATCTCAGTTAGGAGTAGCACGGGGTGGGGATCCCCGCACCACCCCCAACCGATCGACCACCACCACCGGAGGAGCGCCGCCGCCCAGCCCAGCCGACCAGCCGCCACCGTGACCGGCGGCAGCCCTAGCCGAGGGCGATCGGCCCCCTCCTCGCGGTCGATCGCTCGGGATCGATCAAGGGGTTGGATCGATCCCCGGTCCTTCGTCCTCTTCGTCTTCTTCGTCACACGTGTTCTCCGGCTGTCGTCTCGGCATCGATCCAACGTACATAAATTACAAAATAATAAATTTACAATTCCGGTATCGATTCTATACATGAAATCGACCCTATACAATTTCTGGAAAACATAGAACAATAATAATAAATCTAAATTCGGTCAACCCCCGAATTTTTACTATTACAAGCATTCATCCACACAAAACGAATCTCGACATGTCCGAGAGTTTAATAAACGAATAATCATGGTAAAAATAATTAACAATTAATTAAACCATGATAGTCGGAATCCCTGCAAGGTAGAACGATAATTGAACATATACATGAACACGAAACCAACGCTCTGATACCAATTGCTGGAAATCGATATCCCGGGTTATCAAAAAAATTGCGGAAACCGACAACCCGACCGAAATCCCATCGCCGGAAACCGATCGCGTGGGGCTGCCTACAGCCCCCGGCGGTGAGTCCGGCGACTCACCGCCACCACCGACCGGGGAGGGGGCGCCCAGCCGTGGCGTTAGCCCGCGGCAGCCCCCAGCGATCGACCCTAGGTCGATCGCTCGCCCCGGCGTCCAGCCGGGGCTCCCCTCGTGTGACCGCTGCCGGCGGTCGAAGCCCTAGGGCTCGACCGCCACGCCCTCGGCTCCAAGCCGAGGGTTCGTTCGATACTTCGCCGGGGATCTCGAATCCCCGTCCCCGAAGTTCGTCGTTTTTCCCGGATCGTATGTTCATGTATATATCACAATTATATATATTCACATAAAATCACACAAGGGGGTTTATGATTTTACCTTTGATTCGTTGTGCGGAGAAACGAAATCAAATTGAAGACCTTTGAATCTTCCTACGTATTCCTTGCACCTCGTTCGAACGTCGTGTGGGCGACGATCCTCCGAACTCTATGGATCTACTTCACGAACTCTCTAGAATATCAAGTACGATATTCTTATGGTGTGTTTTAATTGTGAAGACCATGTAGTGCTTTTATAGGCTACGTAGGGGATCTAAAGGAGGTGGAATATTGGGCTTCCAATATTGATGATTAAATTGAGCTCAAACCCAAATCTATTAATCCCATCAATATTAATTAATTTATTTTCCACTGTATAAATTAATTGCACTCCTAATACTAAACCATATTATATCAAATAATATTTCTTCCGGTAGTATTATTTATTCCGTGTATTTAAGATTTAAATATCCATGAATAAAATTAATTTATTGTTAATTAATTTATTCATCTCTTTTATCCGAGAATAGTACCATTCAACCTTAATTATTATGCGGAACAAATCCACTCATGAGGTTTACATAATAATTCCTTATGAACTCATCTCGGGGATATTATCAACCCTTCTGGGATACACTTTCCCGTCAAGTATTCACGGCATGTCATATATAAAATATAGTGACCCAACTTAACCGGTAATTAACCCAATAATTAAATCGGTTAATTCCTTTGGAAAATCAAAGTCACTTATATTAAATATACACACCCGCAATAGTATCGGGGATTGAGAATAAAATACTCTGAGACTTGAATCAATTATCAAAGGCAATCCTAATTGATAAGTCTCAAGCGATCCGCCCAATACACCAAGTGTACAAGTGTGATAAAATAATTAAGACAAATTATTTTCTCTCTCACACAACGACTATACCGATGGATTGGTCCGTGTCCATCTAGGTCGTGAGCAACTGTTCGATTAAATACTGTTGGATTTCGACTACCCGGGATGCGTTCGTTCGATCTCTCGAACATCCGAACGATCCCAGTCGACATCCGAAGTCCCTACTTCGTTCGCTTGACAGCCCTAATCCCGAATCACGCCCAGCCATCGCCCCGGAGGACAACCGCGCGAAACGGGGCTGGACTGTACCCAATCAGCGCCCGCCAATTGCAGTCCAGCGGTCGCTGGTGGAGCTGCAAACAGCGGTCGCTGTTTGCCCACCAGCGGGCGCTGTTCGTCCGCGAACAGCAACGCGACGTTGCTGTTCCGGGCTCGTTTCCGGGTCGTTTTTCCTCATCCGACTACCGATCCGGAGGTCCTAGACCCCCCAGTAGTCGAGGAACATTTCCCACAACCCCGGAATCCGATCTACGTTCATATACGTTCAACGAGATAAAAACCGAGATCGAAATAAATGCGGAATTGAAAGTTCCGATCTCATACCTCTCGGTCGATTGTTGAGACCTTAGATGCTTCTGATGTATGACTCTGCCCCGACTCCAACCGTTGTGTGGGCAACGATCTGTTGGAATTGCCTTTTCTGCTTTCTTCTTCCTCTACAGCGTTGATATATCTTTTCTCTCTTAGAGAAAATATCAGCGCTAACTTAATGTTTTTAACAGAGAAAAACTTAATTGCGCTAAACAATTATTTTTCTCTGATGAAAATAAAAAGCGGCGAAGTGTAGGTCTAGAATAGGCAAGGGGGGGGGGGGGGTTTATATAGAGTTACACCAGGGACCCAAGGTTAAATTAATTAAGGGCTAAATTGAAATATTAATTAACTTGGAATACGTAAACGCAATTCCTTAATTAATCAATTTCAATTTTAATTATTATTAACTCCACTATAAAATAATAATTGAATTCCCGAAATTAATTTAATATTATTTCAACAATAATATTTCCGCCGAAATTACATATACGACCTTCCCCGTGTTTAAGATATCGAACGTCCACGAATTTATTTAATTACTAATAATTAAATTAATTCGTTTCTTATTATCCGAGACTAGTACCACTCATCCTTATTATCATGTGGAACAAATCCACCTGCAGGGTTTACATGATAAACTTTATGAGCTCATCTCGGGGACGTCATCAACCCGATAAACGGGACACGGTTTCCTGTTTATAATCTATAGCATGCCGTGTGTACAATTCCGATTCCCAATTTACCGAGTATCTCGACTAATCAAATAGTCTCACTCATTGGCAAGTTAAAGAACCGAGAATTGGACAAACGCACCTATAATTATATAGGGATTAAGAATTCGTATATCCGTAATTCTGAGGTCTAGTTCGATTACGTCGATTAGTATAAATCGAACGCCCTCCCGTGGTCCTGCTCAATACACCAAGTGTACAAGTGTAACATAATAGTTAAGACCAACTATTACCCAGTCACACTACGACGTACCGATGGATTGTCCCTGTCCATCTAAGTCGTGAGCTTCTGTTCGATAATATACGAGTAACCGACAGTATGATCTTCCGCGTGTCTCCTCACGCCATACTGTCTACAACGTATGTATCTAGGACTATTGCATTCAAGTACAAGAAAGACCAAAATGCCGACAGTTTGATTATTAGATAATGAAAAACACAGATAAGGAGTTCCATATTGTCACTAAACTAGACATTTAGAATATAACTCCATCAATCTCCCACTTATACTAAATCTCTAGTTGCCCTCTACCATACATCCGATACCCATCCCCTTCACGTGTCTCTTGAACGCTTCCCCTGGAAGTGCCTTCGTAAAGGGGTCAGCCAGGTTATCCGCTGATGCAATCTTGGTGACAACCGCATGGCCTCTCCTGACGATGTCTCTAATCAGGTGGTACTTGCGATCTATGTGTTTACTCGCATTGTGGGCTCGTGGTTCCTTTGCATTTGCCACTGCACCGCTATTGTCAAAATAAATTGTGATAGCTCTAGGCATTTTAGGAACCACATCCAAGTCCATAAGAAAGTTCCGGAGCCACACCGATTCTTTAGCTGCCTCAGAGGCTGCTACATATTCGGCTTCCATGGTAGAGTCCGAAATGCATTTCTGCTTAACACTCTTCCATGAGACTGCTCCACCTCCCAATGTGAACACATAGCCTGATGTAGACTTTCGCTGATCCTTATCAGATTGGAAATCCGAGTCTGTGTAACCAATAGGAATCAACTCGGACGCTTTGTAACTCAGAACATAATTCCTAGTCCTTCGCAGGTACTTAAGTATGTTCTTTACAGCAGTCCAGTGACCCTGTCCAGGGTTACTCTGATATCTAGCTACCATGCCCACGGCATAGCAGATATCAGGTCTCGTGCACAACATGGCATACATTAGACTTCCTACTGCCGAAGCATAAGGAACCTTCTTCATGTAATCTATCTCCTTTTGTGTTTTGGGACACATGTCTTTAGATAGATGAATTCCATGGCAGAAAGGTTGAGCACCTCTCTTGGAATTCTGCATGTTGAAACGAGCCAGAATCGTATCAATATATGAAGCTTGGGACAAGCTTAATGTTCTTTTCCGGCGATCCCTTATAACCTTGATCCCAAGAACATGCCCAACTTGTCCTAAGTCTTTCATATCGAATTGCTTGGACAACCATCCCTTTATGTCCGACAACATCTTCACATTGTTGCCAATTAGAAGGATGTCGTCTACATAAAGCACGAGAAACGCCACACTGTTTCCGTCACATCTCCGGTATACACACGACTCGTCCATGCTTTGAATGAATCCATAAGACTGGATAACCTCATCAAACCGCATGTTCCAAGATCTAGAAGCTTGCTTCAATCCATAAATGGATCGGTTTAGCTTACACACTAGATGCTCTTGGCCTTTCTTAATGAAACCTTCTGGCTGTCTCATGTAAATGGTCTCGTCAAGATTCCCATTCAAGAATGCTGTCTTGACGTCCATTTGCCACACCTCATAATCCATATAAGATGCTATAGACAAAAGAATCCGGATCGACTTTAGCATAGCTACCGGCGAAAAGGTTTCCTCATAATCGATCCCTTCTTTCTGAGTATACCCTTTCGCAACAAGCCTAGCCTTGAAGGTTTCAACCTTCCCGTCAGACCCTCTTTTCCTCTTGTACACCCACTTGCAACCAATGGCTTTTACACCTTTGGGCGGTGCTACAAGATTCCAGACCTGATTTGAATCCATTGATTCAATCTCAGATTTCATCGCTTTTTGCCAAGACTGAGCATCTTGATCTTTAAGCGCCTCGTCATAGGTCCAGGGATCGGCTTCATGTTCTCCAGGTAACAAGTCCGAAGACTCACCTATAAACATGAACCTATCGGGTTGTCGAACAACCCTCCCACTACGACGAGGCTCCGGTGTAACCTCAGTAACTACAGGTGCAGACTGTGGTGGCGTATCACCCGGTTGGGTTGGATCTAAGCCTTGATCGTCCCCTCTCAGTTCGTTTAGTATTATCTCACTCTTGGGCTTGTGATCCATTATATAATCCTCTTCCAAGAACCGAGCGTTGGTGCTAACAACGATCTTCTGGTCCTTAGGACTATAGAATAGACCACCTTTCGTTCCTCTAGGATATCCTATAAACAACCGAATATCTGAACGAGATTCCAACTTATCAGCCCCATGCTTCAGCACATGTGCTGGACAACCCCAGACCCGAATGTGTTTCAAATTTGGCTTTCGCCCGGTCCACAATTCCGAGGGCGTCTTAGGGACTGATTTAGAAGGAACTAAGTTCAGGATATACGCCGCTGTTTCCAAGGCATATCCCCAGAACGAAACTGGTAGTTCTGAATAACTCATCATAGATCTTACCATTTCCATAAGAGTCCTATTCCTTCTTTCTGCTACACCATTCTGTTGGGGCGTGTATGGTGCAGTCATCTGGGAGTCAATCCCATTCTCTAATAAGTACGCCTTAAACTCTCCCGAGAGGTACTCTCCTCCACGATCAGATCGTAGAGTCTTTATGGTTTTACCTTGAAGGTTCTCCACAAGAGCTTTGTACTCCTTGAACTTGTCAAAGCACTCGCTCTTGCGGCGCATCAGGTATATAAAACCATACCTTGAGTAATCATCAGTGAAGGTTACGAAATATTCATAACCTCCTCTCGCTTGGACAGATAAAGGCCCGCACAAATCAGAGTGAATCAACTCTAGTACTTCCTTGGATCTATACCCCTTATCACTAAAGGGTCGCTTGGTCATTTTTCCTTCCAGGCATGATTCGCAGGTTGGAAAGTCCTCATCTTTCACACCACTGAGTATTCCATCAGTTATCAACCTTTGAATCCTGCCCAAGTTAATATGACCTAGCCTAAGATGCCATAAGTACTTTTGATTCATCCTAGAAGGCTCCTTTCTCTTATTGGTACTAGACGTGTTAAAAGACTCTACTCGTTGCATCGTGGAATAATCAGGATTCAGTATATATAAGTTGCCTATCAATGTACCAGAACAGATATACTCACCATTCTTTTTGATAATAACAGAACTATCAAAAGAAACAGAATATTTATTCAAAACCAACTTAGAAACCGAAACAAGGTTCTTTCTAAAGTTCGGTACATAAAGACAATCATTCAATACTAAAACTTTATTATTAAAAGACAAATAAATATCTCCCACTGCAACTGCCGCCACTTTCGTAGCGTTGCCCATGTAGATAGTGATCTCTCCCTCTCTAAGCCGCCGGGTTTCCTGGAACCCCTGCAAAGAATTGCAGACATGATCAGTGGCTCCCGTATCCACACACCAGGTACCGGTGGATAACACCGCTAAACATGTTTCAGTGACTAAGGAAAAGTTCATACCTCCTTGTCTGAGAGGACAATTAGACTTCCAATGTCCAGACTGCTTGCAACGGAAACACTTGCCCTTGGGCTTGTTCACTCCATTCCGTGGTCCACCATTGCTGGGTCCACTGGGTTTCCGTCCTTGCTTCTTCTTCCTCTTAGTCCCCGGAGGGCCAGGAAGTTTCACAGACACAAGTGCCTGAGACTTCTTAAAGATTCCCTCTGCCGCCTGGAGTTCAGTCAGGAGTTCCGCCAACGTATATAACCTCTTGTTCATGTTATAGTTCAGGCGGAACTGCTCAAAACTCTTAGGCAGAGACTGGAGCACTATATCGATCTGGGTTTCCCCATCGATAGATCCTCCCATAATCTCTATCTCATTCAGATAGCCTATCATCCTAAGAACGTGATCCCTCACGGGCGTTCCTTCGGACATAGTGGCCGTCATGAGTTGCCTCATGGCATCTTGCCTGGCTGCCCTATCCTGACTACCAAACATCTCCTTTAGGTTAAGCATCATATCATAGGCAGTGGTCATGGCTTCATGCTGATGTTGCAGCACATTTGACATAGAAGCCAAAATGTAGCACCGCGCCATCTGATTAGCCTTGACCCACTTCCGATGAGCTTCCTTTTCCTCAGGAGTGGAGGTGTCAATAGGTTCATCAGGACAATCCTCATGGAGTACATATTTGTACTCCTCAGCAGTCAGGACAATGTCCAAGTTTCGTTTCCAGTCAATATAGTTCGGACCAGTGAGTTTGTTCTCTTTTAGTATCATGGATAGTGGGTTGAGTGCCATATCTATAAAAGAGACAAATCAAACTGTCAAATTTAATTCGATATTAACTCCCTTAATTAATATCATTAAATCTACCAATCAATCCTAAAATCCCATCAGACTAGCATGCCACGTTCATGTGGACGTATACTAGTCCAAATGATTTTATAACTGGACTTTTTCTTCGGTCGTACATCATTACAGCAGTGACTCCGATGGGGAGGATACTGTAAAGCGTACCTAAGTGTATACCATTTCTCAGTACTAAGTTAACCGCTCGGAAACTACACGCCCACCGCAAGCCACGTTAGTGTGGACGTTTACGTTGACATGCGGTCCCTTTACGATTTCCTATAACTGTCGAGCCTCAATTAACCCAAAGATCCGTTTCCGTCTAGTAAGCCACGATAGTGTGGACGTTTACTAAACAAACAACTTTGTTAATTGAATTCCATTTAATAAATTTCACAATTTCGTTAATCAAAGCTTGATATCTCGTAAGTGAAACTCTAAGTTTCTAACCAGCGATCAATCATGCAATTGAGCCCTATCTCTCACAAAGTGAGGGAGCCAACCAGACAATCGATCTAGTCATCAAATGACTCGAATGTCTCTAATCTGTGTCATCGACATAACCAAGCGCTTTGGCTCCATTCCACTCCCCGGGGTGAGAATGAGTCGAGTTGAAATTAGTCTTTGAAAGACAGATTAGGCATTGCTTTGAAAAACTTAAGTGTTCAATTCTATAAATGGAATTGAATTCGAATTTTGATCCAGTGATATCCGTGTGTCAACTTTATCCGATAGGGAGGATGACACTAAAGCCAACTCGTAAGCGACACACATCACCATCAAAACAGAGAATGGAGACCGCGGGATTGTTTCCAATCCCTCTCCCACTTAGTTTTTACGAAAGGGATAACAAGCACATGCATATAGAAATAAAGCATAATAAAACACGTAAACACACAAAAAGCATTTAACGTGGCCCGATTATTATGGCCTTTAAAATCTTCGATGCACGTCTTCTCGGATCTTCGTCTCGTTGCTCGTCTCGGTCTCGGTCCATCACCGACTCGTCTAAGGACCAAGAGACGAACTCCTCCCACTGGATTATCATCCCGGGCCCTTGACAAGCGATCCGTGATGTCCGTCGAACCCCCGCGTCGCTGCTGCCAAAACTCAAAACAGCGCCCGCCGTTTGAGGAACAGCGGTCGCTGGAGGAGCTGCAAACGGCGGTCGCCGTTTGCCCTCCAGCGGGCGCCGTTTGTGCACAGCAGGCTGCGGGTTCGACTTCTCGACCCTCGTTCGTCCGTCCTTCGATCTCCTCTCGATCCACCAAGTAGCAGCATCAATACATAAGTAAACTAACTACTTCCGGCATCGATCCTATACAGAATGATCGATCCTATACACCCGGATAAACGAAAAAACGAAAAACCGAAATAGAAAACCTAAACGACTCAACCCGTCGTTTTAACTATTACAAGCAAGCAACGTTAAAACCAAAAGATCTCGACAACCCCGAGAGTTTAACAAACCACAACATACAGTACATAAACATATGACCATAATAATCGGGTTACCTGCAAAACAAACTCGCAAACAATACAAGAACGCATAACCTGGCTCTGATACCAATTGTTGGATTTCGACTACCCGGGATGCGTTCGTTCGATCGCTCGAACATCCGAACGATCCCAGTCGACATCCGAAGTCCCTACTTCGTTCGCTTGACAGCCCTAATCCCGAATCACGCCCAGCCATCGCCCCGGAGGACAACCGCGCGAAACGGGGCTGGACTGTACCCAATCAGCGCCCGCCAATTGCAGTCCAGCGGTCGCTGGTGGAGCTGCAAACAGCGGTCGCTGTTTGCCCACCAGCGGGCGCTGTTCGTCCGCGAACAGCAACGCGACGTTGCTGTTCCGGGCTCGTTTCCGGGTCGTTTTTCCTCATCCGACTACCGATCCGGAGGTCCTAGACCCCCCAGTAGTCGAGGAACATTTCCCACAACCCCGGAATCCGATCTACGTTCATATACGTTCAACGAGATAAAAACCGAGATCGAAATAAATGCGGAATTGAAAGTTCCGATCTCATACCTCTCGGTCGATTGTTGAGACCTTAGATGCTTCTGATGTATGACTCTGCCCCGACTCCAACCGTTGTGTGGGCAACGATCTGTTGGAATTGCCTTTTCTGCTTTCTTCTTCCTCTACAGCGTTGATATATCTTTTCTCTCTTAGAGAAAATATCAGCGCTAACTTAATGTTTTTAACAGAGAAAAACTTAATTGCGCTAAACAATTATTTTTCTCTGATGAAAATAAAAAGCGGCGAAGTGTAGGTCTAGAATAGGCAAGGGGGGGGGGGGGGGGGGGGGGGTTATATAGAGTTACACCAGGGACCCAAGGTTAAATTAATTAAGGGCTAAATTGAAATATTAATTAACTTGGAATACGTAAACGCAATTCCTTAATTAATCGATTTCAATTTTAATTATTATTAACTCCACTATAAAATAATAATTGAATTCCCGAAATTAATTTAATATTATTTCAACAATAATATTTCCGCCGAAATTACATATACGACCTTCCCCGTGTTTAAGATATCGAACGTCCACGAATTTATTTAATTACTAATAATTAAATTAATTCGTTTCTTATTATCCGAGACTAGTACCACTCATCCTTATTATCATGTGGAACAAATCCACCTGCAGGGTTTACATGATAAACTTTATGAGCTCATCTCGGGGACGTCATCAACCCGATAAACGGGACACGGTTTCCTGTTTATAATCTATAGCATGCCGTGTGTACAATTCCGATTCCCAATTTACCGAGTATCTCGACTAATCAAATAGTCTCACTCATTGGCAAGTTAAAGAACCGAGAATTGGACAAACGCACCTATAATTATATAGGGATTAAGAATTCGTATATCCGTAATTCTGAGGTCTAGTTCGATTACGTCGATTAGTATAAATCGAACGCCCTCCCGTGGTCCTGCTCAATACACCAAGTGTACAAGTGTAACATAATAGTTAAGACCAACTATTACCCAGTCACACTACGACGTACCGATGGATTGTCCCTGTCCATCTAAGTCGTGAGCTTCTGTTCGATAATATACGAGTAACCGACAGTATGATCTTCCGCGTGTCTCCTCACGCCATACTGTCTACAACGTATGTATCTAGGACTATTGCATTCAAGTACAAGAAAGACCAAAATGCCGACAGTTTGATTATTAGATAATGAAAAACACAGATAAGGAGTTCCATATTGTCACTAAACTAGACATTTAGAATATAACTCCATCAAATACGAGTAACCGATATTATGATCTTCTGTGTGGGCCCGCACACCATACTAACTACAACGTATAGAATCCAGGACTATATTTTGCATATATATTTAATTATCAATAATTAAATGCAAACGATTGTTTATTAATTAAATAGATTAAATGCTATGACCGGGAGTTACCATTACTTAAATCTAGACATTAAGTACACAACTCCAACAACATCGGGTCGAGTGAGAGATAAGTATTGGAGAGCACCAACTAGGGCGCGATATTCTATGGGTTTCGGAAGGGGACGCCCCCTGTAAGAGTGAGCGAGGGAGAGGGATTCATGGGAGTGCTGACAGGGTTTGAGCCGAGCATGTTAGAACGAGTGAGAATGTACGTGATGTATTTTGTTTGGTTAAGGAACATGCCATGGGGTGTAGGGACGACTTCGACACCGAGGAAATAAGAGAGGCGACCAAGGTCTTTGAGGGAGAAACGAGAGGCAAGGGTGGTGATAAATGTAGTAAGATGAGAAGGGGAGGGCTCGGTGACAATAATATCATCAACGTAGACAAGGAGGAAGAAGGAGATTGTTTCTTGTTTGTAAGTGAAGAGAGATGGATCAGAGATGGTGGGCGAAACCCGTATTCTATGAGAAACGATTTCAGCTCATTAAACCAAGCACGAGGTGCTTGTTTGAGGCCATAAATGGCTTTGGTTAATTTGCAAACATGATTAGGGTGAGATTGATCGATGAAACCCGGAGGTTGGGACATATATACATCTTTTGTTAGAGTACCTTGGAGGAATGCGTTGTTAATATCTAATTGACGAAGAGTCAATCCTTGAGAGACAGCTAAGGAGAGGATAAGGCGAAAAGTAGTGGGTGTGATAATGGGGCTGAAAGTGTCCCGAGTAATCGAGACCAGGGCGTTGGTGAAAGCCTTTAGCTACAAGGCGAGCTTTAAAGCGCTCGATAGATCCATCAGGATGATATTTAATACGGTAAACCCATTTACAGCCGACAATGTTTTGAGGGTGGTGGGGAGGAACAAGTGACCAAGTAGAGTTGCGAGAGAGGGCATTGAATTCATCGGTCATGGCTTGGCGCCATTGTGGGTTTTTAAGAGCATGCGCAATGGTACGCGGTTCACATTATTCTGTGGAGAGTGTAAGATATTCCGTATATTTTGGGTTGGGTTTTCTTATATTGTTTCGGAGGCGAGTGGTTACGGTTCTTTGTGGTGGAGGGATAGGCGAAGGAGTAACTCTGACGGGTTTAGTCGATGTAGTAGAAGGAGGGACAGTTGAAGGAATAGATCTAGAAGAAGGAGTATAAGAAGTTGTAGATACAGGAGGTAGTGGTGGGGTGGTTTGGTTAGTGGCAGTAGACAAAAGTGAGGTATCAGTATGCAAAGGAGAAGTGGCAGGGGAGATAATGAGTACTGTAAGGGGACACCAATCATCTAGGTTGATAGGAATAGGTGATGAGATTGATTTTTTCAAGGCTGGGAAAGGGAATGAGCGCTCGATAAACTTGACATGCCGAGAAGTGTAAATTTTGTTGGTGATAGGTTCTAAGAGATGGTAAGCGCTTTGGGTCGAAGAGTATCCCACAAAGATGCACGGCATAGAACGAGGTTCGAGTTTATTAGAGTTGTAAGGTCGTAACCAAGGGTAACAAAGACACCCTACACATCGCAACTTAGTATAGTTAGGATGACGTTGAAATAATTTTAGATAGGGAGAAGAATTAGCTAGAGTGGGAGTGGGAAGACGGTTAATGAGATACACTGCCGTTGTAAAAGCTAATGGCCAATACGTAAGAGGCATATTGGCGTGGGATAGAAGGGTAAGCCCGGTTTCAACGATGTGACGATGACGACGCTCGGCATAACCATTATGTTCAGGTGTGTGAGGGGGAGAAGTGAGATGAGATATGCCGTTGATGGAGAGGTGTGGGGTGAGTTTGAGATATTCACCACCATTGTCAGAATAAACTTGTAGGATAGGGCGATTAAAATATTTTTCAACTAAAGCACAGAAGCGTTGAAAGATTGGATAAGTGTCGGATTTTCTTTTTAATGGGTAAAACCAAATATATTTTGTATAGTGATCAACAAAAACCACATAATATTTTTGGTCATCAAATGAAGGAACAGGAGATGTCCATACATCGAAAAATAATAATTCGAGAGGAGCATGAAATGTAATAGTAGATGTGGAGAATGGAAGCTTGTGACTCTTATTAATATTGCAAGAAGTACAAGAAAAATGATTGCAATGCTGAATTTGAGAAGGAAAATTAGTTTGTAATTGTTTAAGAATAGATAAGGATGGATGTCCTAAACGATGGTGTCAATCAAAGTTTGAAGTTTGGACGATGGAATGAACTTGAGGAAAGGAGGGGCACCATTCGTAGACACCTTGCTTAGTTGGACCTTGGAGTAGTATTTTCCCCGTAGAACGATCCTTAACATGAAAGTGAGAGGGTAAAAATTCAATCTCAGCACATTATTATCATGACAAAATTGGGAGATTGGAAGAATATTCCTAGAAATAGAAGGGACGTATAAAATATTGGAGAAATGATAAGATTTTTGAGAGGTCGAAAAATGAAAAGAACCGATATGAGATATAGGTAAGGACGAACCATCTCCGATGACTAGCTCTTCTGTGCCATCATATGGTGCATGTAGTGCAAGGTTGTTGAGGTCGTTGGTAACGTGGTGAGAGGCACCACTATCAAGAAGCCACGAGGAGTTGGCCGTGGAAAAAGCAGTGGCAGTGTAAGCTTGTGGTGGTTTGCTTGTATTTGAGATTGCATTTTGAGGTTGCGGAGTGCGAGACGAGGTAGGAAAATTAATATTCGGGAATTGTTGCTTGAAGATATGACATTGGGAAAGGAAGTGGCCCTTGGTACGGCACCAGTGACAGCTTCCATTGAAGGGTTGGCGAGGGCCATTGGAGGCAGTAGGACGAGACTGAGGACGATGTTGGTGGGAGGAGCGAGTGGTCGTGGCGTGAACATAGGCTGGAAAAGCATTTGAGGTGAGTTCATGATTAATTAGCTTTTCGTGAAGTTCCTCAAAAGTAATGAGAGTGTCGCGAGCATTTACGGCATCGATGATGGGTTTAAAATCATTGTAGTCTAAGCCTTTGAGGATACGATCAATGATATCTTCATCATCAACGGGCTTACCGAGAAGAGAGTTCATCGGTACAGGCTTTGATGGCTTGCATAAAATCAGTAACAGATTGAGAAGTTGATTTGGTGAGATGACGAAGACGGTCCTTGATTTGATTGACATGGCCGCGGGATGGCTTAGCATATGTGGATGTAAGGATATTCCAAATTTCCTGGGAAGTCTTTGCTTGAAAGATGAGAGGAACTAGGGTGGTTGAGAGGGTGCCGACAAGGGCTCCCAAGAGTAGCTTGTCTTGGTGTATCCAGGTCGAGTAAGCCGGATTAGGCCTAGTGGTTGTTTCATGGGTGATGGTGATAGGAGGGAGAAGATAAGTGCCATCGACATACTTGTAGAGATCAAAACCGATGAGCGTGGCTTCGACTTGAATGCGCCGAGCAAGGAAGTTTGTGGAGGTGAGTTTGATGGAATTATGAAAGGAGACGATAGTTTGATGGGTGTTTGGGATGATAGAAGAATCAGAATTAGTCATTGTGAAAACAAAAAACAAGAAAAAAAATTGAAGGAAGAAAGAAGATCGTGGTTTAGCTCAATACCATGTAGAGAATATTATTTTATGAGAAGATATTTTTTCTTATTGATCACTGTTGGTTTATATAGGATTACAAAAGGAATATACACCTTAATTCTATCCTATGATTGCGATTACATAAACTAACTTCCTAATATAAAAGATATTGACAGTATGTATATTTCTAAATTATATGCAAAGATGATGGCATAATTAGCGTGATTAAATTTCCTTAACAGCAGGTTCAAGGGCTCGAATAGGGCCTGAATTTGTGCGTTTCTGATTTAGTTTATAGTCGCTAGCGTTTGTGATTGATTGTTATGTGGTCTGTGAGCAATAGAGAACTCTTTGTAATCGTTTTTATGCTTTTTGCAATCTCAAAAATTCTCTTCTCTCCACTGTGCATGTAAATCGTCTTTCGACGATCGAAGCATGTAAAATTCGGTGTAATATTTTGTTTTTCTCTTCATCCATAAGTTAATATAACAAAGCTTTCGGTGAATTTAGAGAATTTTGATCGAGAGTGAATCGCGATTTGAGATTTTTAACATTATTGATCGATTTGTTGGGCTTATTGTTGTCAAGTTACTCGCGGTTTCCGATTGATTACCCAACATGTTTACTAATAACATATAACAGGACTGTTCAAACAGCTCTAATCGAGGACAGAAACAAATTTTGGCCTCTGGTGGTCGAAAAAGAGCCGTGTGTTCAGCCGACCAGTGACGAGACATTTTTGGATGCTTACATAGAGTTTGAATTAGGTTAAGTGCATATGAAATTATCTAATGCTTGAGCCTATTACTAAATTTTTTGTCATTAAATGCTCAATCAGATTCTATCTAAATCGAAAAGAAAATTCACAAAGGATGAATTTTGATTTCATAACTAGTTTACAAACGAATCAAAATATGGATCATGCATGATAGCGAAAAAACAACGATAACTTTAATCCGGAAATTAAGATACGAGGTAAACCTCGTGTTCGTATAGGGCCTAACGAACCCAACACACATAGTTCTTTCCAAAGATTATTTCATATTTCATTCGATAAGTATGAAAAAGAAAAATGAAAATAGCGTCGATCTTCACTCTTACACGGTGTAATGTTGTTGAATGGTCTCGATGTCCAATCCCTTTAGCTTGACCACCGATTCAACGTGCCCCTTCAGAGTGTGGAGCTCCCTCAGCCTGCATCATTGTTCTTGTGAGTATAAAACAAAAAAATTGTGTTACTTATCTTTATATATAACAATTGTGTGCAATGTATATATATTGAGTTTACCTTACGACTTCGGCTCTTCTTTTCGCCTGCTCTGCGATTTCAGTTAGTTCTCTGTAGTTTTTGTTATTCAACATGTCTGAACTTTCGGTAGTCGAGAGGCCATGGAGCGTGCGTTGAGCCCGGGCCCACTGCGCCTCTCTGTCGCCCTTTCCGTAGTCTTTCTTTGTAGTGAAAGCAGTCTTTCCCTGAATCATGGAATCCCATGCCTTCCCACTCAACGCCAATCGAATCATGAACTTGAGAACGTCGAGTGGGAAATAAGTGACGATGCTGTAAAGCCAGATAACTCCGGCCCATCCCCACCCCATGCCGCGTATTCTCGAGAATTCCCACTTTGCGTATACCGCGATGAATGTGGCAACCTGAAATAAATCGAATAACGAATAACGACCTTCAAAATGCGTAGTAAAAAAAGAAAATGTATTTTCGTTTTCACTCACCAACTGGGCTAACAAGAAAGCTGCCATAAGCAAGAATCCGGGACGTTCAACAAATGACCAGCTTCTTGACCTTGTTACGAAGATGAGGGCCTGACTGATAATGCTCACTTGAAGGTAGACGGCTGCTGTAAGCTCGTACGGGTTTCCCCTCAACGATCTTACTTTGAATATTTTCTAAAACCAATCAGAAAAAACAGAATTTTTAATTTTTCATTTTTACCGTCTTAAAGTTTTTATTAGACGAACGAAGAAAATCTTACGGAGAAGAAGTCAGTATCAGATGCAAGGTAGAAGAAAAGAACGGTCATGAGTGCCATGTACGTTCCAAGGACAATGCCGGTGGCGAAGATCTCATTCAGTTTCCAAGAATCGGGCAATGGAGATGGTTTGACTCTGTCCTTTGATATAGTCATGATAGTCCCATCGTTGAGGATTGCGATGATCAGAACCATGAAAGGCGGGAAGTCAAACTCCCAGATGAGGGCAATGAGCAAGAATCCCATCACAATACGGATCGTGATCGAAACCGCATAGATGGTGTAGTTCTTCATCCTCTGGAAGATAGCTCGGCTCGTTAAAACCGCGCTCACGATAACACTAAGTCCCGGCTCGGTCAACACAATGTCCGAAGCGCTTCTTGCAGCATCAGTCGCATCCGCCACAGCTATTCCAATGTCAGCCTTCTTAAGTGCAGGCGCATCGTTCACTCCGTCTCCAGTCATACCGCATATGTGTTTCTTTTCTTGGAGCTTCTTCACAATCTCATATTTATGCTCTATAAAAAATAAAACAATTTTAGTTTTTGGTTCAATTTTGATGATGGGTTCTTGTTTTTGTTACCTGGGAAGACCCCGGCGAAACCATCGGCCTTCTCAATGAGTTCATCGATGGGGATTGAAGCAATGGACTCGTCATTGCTCTGCCCGAGAAGGACCGAAGACGGATACATGTTGGTGCCCATTCCAAGCCTTCGGCCAGTTTCTATACCAATGGCGAGCTGATCACCGGTGATCATCTTCACGTTGACACCGAGTTCAAGGGCTTTGCGAATAGTCTCCGCACTGTCGTGCCTCGGAGGGTCGAACAGAGGCAACAAACCGACAAACTCCCAAGGCTCGCCTTCACTCTCTTTGGTTTTCTCATTAATAGTCTTGAAAACAATATTGCAAAAGATAGTGAGGTGGAATATAATTATTGTTTGTTGTATAAATAAAAAAATAACTATTTAGGAAGGACCGTGTAAGTATAGTTTGTAATATTTAAAGTTATATCGCTTAGTTTTTTTTTTTTTTTTATTAATCAAAATAGTTTAATTGTAACCCCTATTTTAATTAAATTAAATACAACGAAAAAAAATAATTTTTTATTTTAAACGCAGCGCTAAGAAATTTTACTTTAAAGACTCCTTTATAAAAACTTGATAAACAAAAAATAATAAGTAGAAAGATTTATTAATGAAAAAAAAATATCCCCAATTTCAATATCCTTATATTAAATAAGTCTAATTTGCAAAGCCCTTGAAGAATTACTATTATAATTATAAAATCGTGTAATAACTGCATAATTAATTAATATAATTAATAATAATTAATTAAATTAACAAAATTAAAATAATATTACATAATCTTCTTTTATTCATAATTAAGAAAATTTTAGTTATTTAATTTTAAAAAACTTTATAAACTTCACTTTATTCAAAAATCACCGACAAAAAAATTACCTGTCTTGAAACACCGAGAGAGCGAAGACCGCGGTTGGCAAAGTTATCGATGATCTCGTGGGACTTCTTCAGCATCGCCCCTTTGAGCCGACAAAGTTCAATAATCTGTCGAATTATGAAAAAAAGATTAGCCAGTGTGGAAGAAATCACGAGACGAGATTTCAGTATGTGTGTTTACTTGCTCAGGAGCACCCTTGCTGCACCTGTACCAGTCTCCATTGGTGTCGTAATAGGTCATCGCAGTGCGTTTATCCACCGGGTTAAACGGCAAGAAATGAACCTCAGTAATTCCCGCTCTGGCCTCCTTGGGGTCAGCGATCATGCTAACAATCGAGGCATCAATAGCGTCTTGATTCTCGACTCTCGAAGCCCTGGCAGCAAGAAGGACAACTGTATCTTTATCCATATCCTTAGGGAATACTTCAATCAAACTCTTGTCGACAGTAAGCTTGTTGAGAGTAAGCGTTCCCGTTTTGTCACTACAGAGCACGTCCATACCCGCCATCTCCTCGATCGCTGTCATCCTCTTCGTGATCGCTCCTTGCTGCGAGAGCCGATGAGAGCCGATAGCCATCGTCACAGACAAGACAGTCGGCATTGCTATCGGAATCCCTCCTATAAGCAAAACCAAAAGGTTGTCTATACCTTGCCTGTAGGCCAGTTTCTGAATGGGGAACATGACTATGATTTCAATCAGCATCCCCACAGCGATCGAGCAGATGCAGAAATTGCCGATGGCGGTCAACACTTGCTGAAAGTGTCCGACGTTGTTTGTGCTGTCGACGAGATGAGCTGCTTTCCCGAAGAAGGTGTGGACCCCGGTGGCGATAACAACAGCCTCGATCTCTCCTTGCTTGCAGGTGGACCCTGAATAGACTTCTTGAAAAGGGTGCTTTGTCACGGGAAGTGACTCGCCTGTGAGAGCTGATTGATCGATTTTCAGAGGATCACCTTCCAAGAGACGAGCATCGGCTGGGATGATGTCGCCTAATTTCACGCTGATCAAGTCCCCCGGTACGAGGATCGAAGCTTCCTGCTCACTCCACTTGCCATCTCTTAAAACCTACAATATAAAATGTTATAAACCTTTTATTTATAATACGAAATGTTATAAACCAATGGAAGCCTATATATATTAATATACCTTAGTTTTGGGAGCAAGGCCAGCCATGAGAGCAGCTGCAGCGTTTCCTGCGTTGTTTTCCTCGATGAAACTGATAGTTGAGTTGATAATAAGAAGCACAACGATACCAACAAAGTCTTGCCAATCCGGACCCTTGCCCTGCATGTTCGATTTTATGTGAAAATACTAGATCGATCTTGGCAAAAATTATTATTATTATTATTATTATTATTATTATTATGTACAAAATCATATCGGTGAGTTTGATTTATCGTTACCCCTCCATTGGCCAATGCAATGGCCATGACCGCAGCAAACTCCATGACCCAAGACAAGGGATTCCACATGAATCCTAGAAACTTGATAAACTTGTTGTCGCTTTTCTCCTCGAGCTTATTGGGCCCGAAGACCTCAAGCCTTTTGCCTCCTTCGTCCGATGTCAGACCACTCCTCGAACATTTTAAGTTTGCGAATACTTCTTCGATGGGAATTTTCTCCTGCAGATCATATCTAATCAAAACAACAATACATACATAATCGATCCGATCTATTATTCTTGTGAGATCCAAATCTTATTGAACGAAAATAATACGCGAATCTTAAATCTTCGACACAAGGCATCACAATTATACAGAATTTATGATACTTACAAGATCGATGGTTTCATTTTTGATATCTTCAAGAGACATATCAGAGGCCATTGTTCTCGTGTCTTTTTTGTTTCTGTTTTTTCAAGAGAGCATTTGCTATCTTAACAGAAATAATGACAATGGCAAAGTGTGGATGTATACTTACATGAAAATGGGATCTAAACAAGAATCCGTTATAAAAAATTGCTTCAATTTTTTTTCATACGTAAAAGTAGTAGTATGTACTTATAAAGTGTTTACTTATTCTAAGTCTTTACATTAAAAATCTTAGTATTAATTTTCAGTGATGAGATATATATATTTGTCATCTGCTAGAATTAATTGATCTAATAATTATAAATAATATTCTAAAATATAAAAAAATGTAGGGAAAAATGGCATTTAGGCCATTTTTCAGCATTTTTTGTCCAATAAGGCCAATTTGTAATTTTGGTGTCAATTAGGCCAAAATGTTCCGATTAGGCCAAAAAAATGTATCCGGAAAGACGAAATTACCCTTCCATATTAACTTCACAATCGAGCTGGGGGAAAAACAAATCGGGCACATTCAATTCTCTCTCTCTCTCTCAGCTACGCCGCCGCTGCTGCTATTCACAATCGAGCCGAAGGATTTCATCTCCGTCGCCGCCGCGTTCAAGCCAAGGAGAGGGAGAAGGTCGCCGCCGGTTAGCAGCTCCAATTCTCAGCCGCGATTCCATGCAGTCCGTCTCCCTTGGCATCGATCGATCGATCGATTTCATCGCCGCCGCCGCCGTTCCTGTCTCAGTTCATATGTCAGATGCGCCGCCGCCCTCCTTGCCGTCGATTTCGAATCCAGGTACGCGATTTCGAATCCACGTACCCGTTCAGTGCTTAAAAGCTTCATTCAGCATGCATGCACAGTGTGTGTGTCGATTGATTCAGTGTGCGTTGTTCATGCATTCAGTGTTGATTGTTTTTTGTTATGCATGTTCAGTGTTTTTTCGTTGCAGTCAGTGTGTAATTCACCATGCCCTCAGTGCTCAGTGTGCATGCAGTCAGTGTTCCTGCACCGAGCTTGCCATTCAGTGCTTATTTTGTTCAGTCAGTGTGTAATTCACCATGCACTCAGTGTTCCTGCACTGAGCTTGCTATTCAGTGCTAAATTGGCTCAGTCAGTGTCTAATTCCTGTAACACATTGTGTGTATTGACTGAGCTTGTTTTCAGTCAGTGTCTAATTGCTTGATTCAGTGTGCATTGAGCCGGACTAATTGCTCTTCCACACTGTAGACACCTGTTGCACACTGAATCCATATTCAACCATGTGGATTCATTCAGTGTTTGTTTGATTCATTCAGTGTTTGATGGCTTTGTTCAGTGTTTAATTGATTCATTCAGTGTCAGATAATAACAGTGTGCATTCATTGAGCTTGGCTAATTGCACTTACACACTGTACCCACCTTGTTGCACACTGAATCCATCCCTATGGTACCTGTTATTATCTCGTTGGAAATGCAATGTGTCACAGGAATCAGTGTGTGTTGACTTTGTTTCCTTTGAGGCATTGACCTGTCTCCCTTTCAATAAATGCCTGCCATGTTAGTTGAGGGTTGAGGCATTTACTGCCTTGTTAGTGTGGTGATTACGGTTATAAATAGCTCGTCATTTCTCTGGTTTCCTCATCTCGTTTCTGTTCGATCGGGGGTTGAGCAGCCAGCAACGATGCCGAGGCGAAGGGGAACACTCGATCGAGAGCCAGGACCGACACCAAGCGAGGCAGAATTTTTCGATAACAGTCCTCCTCCCTCGCCAGAACAAAGATTCCGTCGGGGGCCACCAATGATGCCTAGGCGACCGGGCGCACTGGATCGGGAGCCAGGGCAGACGGCAAGAAGTCGGGGGGTTGAATCTTTGAATGGTTCTCACTGGACCGAGCAAAGATTCAATGGCCGTTGGCATAAAGAAAAGTTTCCCCTCCCGGCTGTCTTTGTTCGTCCGATCAAGGAAGAAATGGGGGATTTCATCGTTCTGACGGACTCCCTGGGCCAGAAATGGCACGTCCCTCTCACCACTCATCGGAATCAAACGGCCATCCACGGATTCAACTGGGAACGCCTCGTTCGAGAGTTTGGAGTGCAGGAAGGCTGGAACATCCGGGTTACCTGGACCGGAGGAAGAAGTTTCTCGGTTGGTGTATTCGATCACAATGGCCAGTCGATGGTGCGCCCGGTCAGGGAACCCCCTCGTCGTGACCCAAGACTTCCTCCGTCTCATTATTATTGTTGTTAAATCTTGTTTTTTGTCGTTTTTTCTGTTTCCTGTGATTTTGACGACGACTTGTCTTCGTTGTACTGCTCGTGATTGAATTACTTGCTGCTTGCTTAATAAGACTCTTTGAGTTTAAAAAAAAAAAAAAAAAACCACAACACTGTCTAGTCTGACTTTGACACTGAACAGGCCTCAAAAACACTGTTCCTTTGACTGTGCATTTAACACTGAACATGTCTTAAAAACACTGTCTGAGGCAACACACACTGAACCACAAAATCAAAACAAACACTGAGCACACTTTTATGGCACTGAACACACTCCAATAGCACTGAACAGCACTGAACACACTTTAATAGCACTGAACACCATTTTTTAGCACTGAACAGATAGGGACACACATTGAATCACACCATTTCATGCATTCCTTAAAAAAATCGTGCGCTGACTGTGAGTCGTTATTTTTTTGTGTTTTTATTTTTCAGCAGCAGGGGCCGATGTTTTCGCATTCTGTGCATTCGGCGGTGAGAATTTGGTGTCCAGAATCGATTCCTCCCGTGCTGCCGCCCTTCACCAGCTGAAGGAAACAGTCGAGCTTCAGTGGCCTGAGCTCCGAGACGTTGCGTACGGCATGCATTACTCTGTACCCGATTTCCCAAACTGCGTGCTCTCAACCGATGCGGACATGTCGAACATGGTATCCCTAGCTGCGCTTCACAAGCTGCCTCGGGTGAGCATCGACATTTCCGTCGCGACTGAAGACCACACCTCTAGTTCTGTGTTCTCAACGGTGTCCAACAGTAGCGCTGTCAGTGCGACTGGAACAGAAAACAACGAGGGATTCGAAGCAGAGGATATGTTCCGCCTGTTTGGTCCGTCGAGTTCTAAAGTGCTGTTGACCGATGGCTGGGACAAAGAGATTTCTGGTGTCGGTCAGATGTTCCAAGGAGGCGCCCCGGACTTTCGAAACGCGCTCTGTAAGGTGGCAGTCGGAGTGGGATTCGATTTCGAGTACGTGAAGAACAGACCCGAAAAGGTTTCTGCCGTGTGCTCGAAGAAAAGCAGCACGGGATGCAACTGGTCCGTGTGCGCCGTGATGGATCGAAGCAACGGCTTCTTCTACGTCAAGCAGCTGAGTAACGAGCACAGCTGCGGCGCGTGCTTTCGATCCCTGAAGCACAGGCGCGTCTGCTCGGACTTGGTTTCCAGTTTGATAGTCGAGGAGGTACGGAAAAGCACGCTGACTCGTCCGGTCCAAGTCGTGAGAAACTTCCAGCATCACTACGGCCTGGAGATCTCGCCTGGCCTCGCTCTGGATGCGCTCGAGAAGGCCAGGAAGCTGATTCACGGCGACGATAAAGATTCCTTTGCCGCACTGACCAAGCACCTGCAGGCAATATCGGACTCCAACCCTGGGTCGCACCTGCTGCTCGAATTCAACGAGGCGTCCAGGAAGTTTCGCAGGGTCTTCATCTCGATGAAGGCTTGCATCGACGGGATGAACCACTGTCGCCCTTTGCTGTTTCTGGACGGCACGTTCCTGAAGGGGAGGTTCAAGGGCCATTTGCTAGCTGCTACGGGCAAGGACGGCGACGGAGGTATGTGGAACACTGACGGTTTGAAATGCACACTGAATCCAACTTTTTAACACTGACTGGGTTCAGTGTTTATTTACTTCATTCAGTGTCAGAATGAGCACACTGAAACTGACCCCTGTTGCTTCCAGCACTTAATATGTATTTTCAACACTGAATGGGTGCTATTCACACTGACTGAAGTGTTTTTTTTTTTTTTTTGTTCGTGTCTCGTGAATGCAGGGTTGTACCCGCTGGCTTACGCCGTTGTCGATTCCGAGAACTATGCTAACTGGAAGTGGTTTCTGGACAACCTGAAGCACATCCTACCTACTTCTCGCACCGTTACGTTCGTGTCGGACAGGAATCTCGGGCTGCTCGAGGCGATGAGCAGGGTGTTCCCAGGGTCCCCGCACGGCTACTGCATCAATCACTTGAAGCTGAACCTGAAAGACAAATTCAGAGGCAGATGGGCGACCAAGATGTTACGAAAAGGCGTGGTGTGGAATTTCCTGAAATGCGCGTACGCAACCACCGTCGAAGCCTACCAACTGAGCATGGACGAGCTGTTGAAAGAGGGAGGCCAGACAGCGAAAGTGTTTTTCGAGAACATGGATCCAAAGAATTGGGCCAACGTGTACTTCTCGGGGAAGAGGTACGGCGAGATGTCGTCCAACGCCGCGGAGTCGTTCAACAAATGGATCATGGAAGCCCGGCATCTTCCGATCACGGCGTTGGTCAACACAATCAGGCTGAAGCTGATGACCTTTTTCCACGGTATGATGAGGGTTTATCAATCTCAAACACTGATTGCACACTTTTAACACTGTTAGCCTTGTTCAAGCACTGACTGGCCTTGTTTAACACTGAATCAGACAGGGGGGCCAGGAGCAGGAAGTGGACCACGGCTTTCTGCCCGTCGGTTGAGAAGAAGCTGGGTGAAGCCATCAACGAAGGGAGGAAATGGGTGGTTGTGGGGTCGTCCGAAACGGTTTTCGAAGTGCAGTGCGTTCCGTCCGTCGTGGTCAATATCGCTGATCAGACGTGCACCTGCTGCCAGTGGCAGATTACAGGGGTTCCGTGTTCCCACGCAGCTGCGTGCATTCTGCGGTCCGGGAAGCCGATGGCCTCGTTCGTGGACAAGTTTTACCACGCAGAGAGCTACGCAAGGTCTTATGCCGATCCGCTTCAGCCGGTTTCCATGTTTGATCAACCTTCGAACGTGCCAGAGAACGTCATGATCGAGCCGCCAACATCGAAGAGGCCCCCTGGAAGACCTAAGAAGAAGAGGATTCCGTCCAGGGGTGAGCACATCCCGAGAGCCATGAAGTGCGGGAGGTGCGGACGTGTCGGCAATCACAACAAGAAAACGTGCACGGAGCCTGTACCCTAGTTAGTTAGTTAGTAGAGTTTTTTTTTCTTATTTTGGATCTTCGTTGTGTTTTTTCGACATGATTTCTGTGATCAGTGACACTGAATGGGGTGAAAAAACACTGACTGTCAGTGACAGGCACTGTTCGGCTCATAAACACACTGACTGATTGTCATCTCAAAAAAAACACGGGATTTTAACATTATGTGATTTGTTTCTTGTTCAGTTATGGTCTTGGAGTGTGTTTAATTTGTTCCTGTATCTTGTAATTTTTGCATTTTGCTTGTGTTTTTTTAATGTTTCAATTCAATAAGCCTTAGTTGCTGACACTGAGTGGACAAGATTAACACTGATGGCACTGAATTGGGAAGAATAAACACTGCCAACACTGAACAGACAGAATTAACACTGAATAACAAGCAATATCATCACAACTGTGTTCAACTAAAAACTGCCCAGAAATATGAACAAAAAACACAATTTTTTTTTACAGAAACTAAACCCAAACACAATCATGTTCATACATTTACAGAAAAAACACTTCTTGTTTTTTTTCAACCAGAACTAAACCAAAAACGCGCGCACAGCCCCAAGATCACTACTTCTCCTTCATGGTCAGGATGGTTCGTATCACGTGACCCTTGAATTCTTGGAAATCTTCCGTCCTGACCTTGTCCGGAATGGGCTCTTTCTTCAGAATCTTCTCCATGTAGTAGCATACGTACAAGGCACATTCATTCCTGGACAGTGACAGACGTGGAGGAATCAGAGGAAAAAACACACAAAAAAAAAAAAAAAAAAAAACACTGACACTGAATGCACAAATATAACACTGAACAGGCATAAAAATGAAAAAACAGAAACAAAACACTGAATGTGTTAATTATGCACTGAGATACTTACAGAGATGGGGCTTGCTGTGGGAGAGGCTTCACGGCCTCGATATCATGTATCGGGAAACCAGACTTCCCCGCTTTCTCCAGCATTTGGCCCACGTTGGTTTCCACCTTTTCTTTCTGAAACGTACGAAACAATACAGTTTGTCAATTATCGTTAGAAAGGGAACCGTTTTTAAAAATCGACTAAAATACAGTAGACGTACCAATTCCGCTGCATTCGCCATGTAATGGTCCTTCGATTTCGCCAACCTGGGTTGAATAGAGTTGTAGAATAGCCATTTCTGTTTGACGAAGTCGCAGACGAGCAGCGTGAAATGGTTCGGTTCTGTATCCTTTTTCATCCCAGGAGACAAAATCGGGAACATTATAATCCCTTCTCGCACGCACGGGATCATATCTGTGATTGTTCTGTACATTGTCTGGTTGTCATGACGTCCCATGACGATGGAAGTCTGCGAGGAAGAAAACAAAACAAAAAAAAAAAAACCACGAGTTTTTATTAAGAAAGGATGAACTGAATGAGCACTGAACAGGACATTATAACACTGAACAGCACATATCAGCACTGAATGTTCATGATAAACACTGATCAACCTACAACAACACTGAACAGAAAACACACACACTGAGTAGCACATTAGAAACACTGAACACTGAGCGGCACATTAGAAACACTGAGCAGCACACATAAACACTGATCAAAATCAATGACACTGAACAGCACATAAAAACACTGAACAGACACCAACACACTGTACAACCATTAAAAACACTGAACAGTCAAGGGCAGTAAAGACTCACCCAACAGTGCGCGGGGAGTATCAGAGCCTCCAGCTTCTTGTTGTGGTCTCGATGCAGCGACTCAGCAACTCGAGCTGGACTTTTTCGTAGACGTTAATGACCGACGACATCTGAAGGTCAGCCAACGCATTCTTCAAAACATCCACTTCGTCCTCGAGCTCTTTCACTCTAGCCCTCAGAAGCCGCACTTCCTCCTCCTCCTCACCGGAGCTTCGAGCCTCTCCCGCCTCGGTCACCGGATTATTCTGATCATTCGCCTTCTTGATCAATTCTTCCTCGAGCTCTTTCACTCGGGCCCTCAGATTTTTCAGCTCCTCCTCCTCCTCGGAGCTCCTCCTCTTCAGACGCTGGTTTTCGCCTTCCAGCTCGACATTAGCACTTGTCGCTTCGTTCAGCCGAGAAGTCGTGCTATCGAGCTTGGATTGGAGATCCCTCACAGCGCTGGAGAGATCTTGATTCTCCGACAGGAGGTTGTTGAGCAACCTCTCGGCTTCAGCAGCAGAAACAGCGGGGCGTTCCTCATCGGGCTGCTGCTGTTCGGAAGGCCCACCCTCGTCCTCCGGCTCCGGGACTATGCAGGCCATCTCCTGATGCCGCCCGGAAGAACTGTCGTCGTCGTCGTCGTCGTCTTCCCCCCCATCTGACGACTGCTCGTCTCCAGAAGGCCCGCCCCCGGGGCCTTTTCTTTTTTGTTCCTCTTCCTCCTCAGGGCTCGACGAATCAGAGCCCGGATGCTCGTCATCGTCATCATCATCATCATCAGACCGCCCTTCGTCCTCGCTCTCCGCCGCACGCGGAGTGTTCACGATTGCTTTGTAGGAAAGGTAGCCCTTGTACGCGTGGATCTCCGCCACCGTCTTTCCGTGTTTCAGAAGACGAGCATCCACCTGTCAGACACGGACATCACGCGTTAGAACTCAAAAAAACATCATCACCCCTCAAGTGAGTGACACTGAACAGCATTAATAAGCACTGAACATCGCAGTTATCCTACTTTGACACTGAACAGCATAAAAAAGCACTGAACCAGAACATCATTCACACTGTCCACCCACAGGCACTGTGTGCATGAATATCACACTGAACAGCAAGCAATAAACACTGAACCTCAATATTTCACACTGAACCTCAATATTTCACACTGAACAGCAAGCAATAAACACTGAACCTCAATAAACACTGTCGACGGACACTGAATCATAAAACAAAAACAGAATTAAAAGAAGAAGCAGAAGAAAGAGAGAAGATATTTACCGCCTCGTCCGCGAGACCCGCCAGGGTCTCCTTGGTCACATTCGAAAGGTCATTGAGATGCCAGTTCAGGACCCGGGGGAGGTGCTCGTTCTCCAGCCTTTTTGCCAGCTTTGTGTGCTCACAAAGCCAGAACTGCACAAAAACCAAACAAAAAAACCCGAGGTAAATATCAAGGAATGAAAAAATAAAAAAGACGGCAAGACGATTGTGAAGAACAGCAAGTAGAAGCACATACCAGAAGCAGTATCGTGCAGCCTTGTGTATTCTGCGGGTTGCCCCTGTTCGCAGCTGCCGAGTCGCAAAGGGCCTTGAGAATCGCCTCGCCCCAGTTGTAGCTCTGCATCGACTCCAGATCCACAACATAATCCAACCACTTCCATTGGATCGTGACGGAGGAAGTGGAGAAGAAGACAGTGCCGATCACTATCAAAGAGAGGAGCCGAGCTACATCAGCAAGAGCCTGAGGCTTGCGACTCCGACGCTTCACCAAAATATCGAGCTTTTCATTCAGCAGCTTCGGGTTCAGCGTCTTCTCCCCCGGGAACATCCTCTCCCTGAATCTTTTGTTATCGCACTTGGACCTCGAACTGATATCGAGCTTCCTACTCCCGCCTACGATTCCAAATATAAGATCGACATCCTCGGGAGTGATCCTGACATCTTTGCTGCCGAGCTTAATAGTACGAGCGCCGGCATCCATCTGCTCCAGCACGGCAGCTATCGCAGCGTCGCTCTTTCGGGTGTGGAGGATGGTCAGCCTCTGATCCTTAATGCTCTTGAAGAGATGGTAGAAGGGGGTCATCTTCAGATACTCGTCGTGCCCCGGCTTCAGCTTGTCCTTGATCTCATCAATCGTCCGGATGATGGTCAGCAAGTTGGACCTCATCTGTTTATAGGACCTGGAACGAACACCAAAAAAACACACACCGATGTGAGTACAAAGCAATGAACAGGGCATATACAACACTGAACAGGCATATACAACACTGAGTGGCCATGTAATTGCACTCAGTGGCACTGAACAGGCATAACAGGAATGATGAGGCACTGAACAGAACATTTTAACACTGAACATACACCCAACACACACAATCAACACTGAGTGGCACACACAAGGCACTGGGTGGCATGCAGAGACACTGAGCAGGAATAATTTCACACTGAGCAGGACAATTTAACACTGAACAGAACATTTTAACACTGAACAGGAACCAACACACACAATCAACACTGAGTGGCCATGCAATTGCACTGGGTGGCATAAAGAGACACTGAGCAGGGATAAACAAACACTGAGCAGGAAAATTTAACACTGAACAGAACATATTAACACTGAACGGCCACCAACACACACAATCAACACTGATGAACACACAACCACACCGAACCTCCATCAAAACACACAAAATTCATTCATGCAATGGAAATTAACAGATTGAAATTGAAAATCGGTTGAATTAGGGTTCGAAATACGTACTTCCTCTCCTTCTTCTCGCCGGCGGCAGGCTGAGGGATAGGGCTCGCCTGCTCTTCACTCGACGGAGTGTACTGAACAAGCCTCCGTTCCGTGTTCTCTGAAGCAGCAGCGGCGGTTGGAGTCGATTTCTTCCCGGCGGTTCTCTTCGCGGCGGCGGTTCTCTTCGACGGCGCCATCTGATAATAATCGAACTGAGCAAGCAGAGAGATGAGAGGATTTCGCGGTGGTGGTTACGAAGCTTGGTTTCGGTTTTTTTCTGTGAGTTTTCGAGCGGGAGCCGAGAGAGAAAAGAGAGAAAGTAATGGAGGGAGGTGTGGGTTTCGTGTGTGTGGGAGTTCGTGTGTGCGGGAAATAATGAAATTAATTGCTGAAACCGTTTGTTCAAATGTGTATATATGCGAGGGCAACGATGTCTTTGCACATTTTAGGCGGCCTAATTGGCACGCGTAATTTTTCGAAAGCCTTATTGCCGAAAAAAGGTTGAAAAATGGCCTTATTGCCATTTTTCCCAAAAATGTATATATTTAAAATATTATACAACTTATAAAATATAAAACATAAATCTTTGATATTATTGTAATATTAATAAAAAAATTATTTTTACATTTATACTTCCATTCCTATAAAAGAATTCACACTTTTATTTATTGAAATGTTAGAGGCCTCTAACCAGACAAATACATGATCAACCCGTTCTTCAAAAGGATAAATCGAAATCCATGATTCGAAAATTGCAAAAAAGAGAACACAACGTTCAAACACCAATTTATTGATTCTAGCAGTATTTGCGCATCACAAAGAACACAATGCAATGGAAATCATAGAAAACGAACCGATATTTTAGGTTCTTCGACGACCGGCTAAAAATCGATGTACATGCATGGGCAAGTAGGAGGTGGTAGCTAGGATGTTATTACAGCCTCAAGGCGATTGAAAACGGGTATACGGTACAATGTTTATGTAAGCTTTACATAAAGATAAAATAACACATTAAAACTTATACAAATAACATAGATTTGGACCATTTGGTTGTTAATCACCTGCTCAATCTATTACTCACTCCGTCTCACAATTTTTTTTTTTTATTTTCTCGAAGATTAAGAGAAAAATGATAACATTTTAGTTTTAAAATTATATAGTAAAATTAATTGTTAGTAAATTTAGAAAATATGTAAAAATGTAAGGATGTAATTGAATTTTATAGTATGAAAATAATTTATTTTTTTTGTGTATGTATATGTGTGAAAATAAATGTAAGAAAAGAAAAGTGAGAAGATATAAGTAAAATGTTTGTTAATAGATTTTTCTCACACCAACCATTGTTTTTTAAGTATTTTGTTGTGTAACTTATAAGTTGAGATTACTCTTTGTCTGTAACTCGTTTAACCGAGTATTTTGGGATTTGAATTAATTTATTTTGTTTGGATAAGGAGGAGAGACGATAAACTTCTCCTTTACCCCCGAGAAATTTCTCCTCCACCCGATCGGAGACTCCCGAGTATAATGTAAATCGAGGAATGAATTTGAATTAATTTTATTCTTTTTGGATAAAGAGGAGAGACGAGAAACTTCTCCTCCACCCCTCCACCCGATCGGAGACTCCTCGAGTATAATGTAAATCAAGGAATATGCTCGAGTAACAGACACATGTGTAAAAGAAGAGAGCCAACATGTCTCAACATGGTTAAATATGTTTGTTATTTAATATTTCCATAAGGTAGCATATGTAGCTGGTTTTCTATTTTTATGATATAATAAAATTATTTTTAAAACAATAAAAAAACAAAATAATATTTTTCATTCGTAAGAAACTATTTTTATAATATAATGATTATTTTTAAAACAACAAAAAATAAAATAATATTTATTCATAAGAAACAAAGAACGGGCCATAACACAAAGTCTCATTATGCTTTTGTCCTAGAAGCTTTAGCAGTTTTATGTAGTGCTTGAATACCGATATCAGTCAGTATGTTGGAACTTCCCATTCATAGGAATATCAAAATTCAAATGATTAAATATATAACATTTTCTACTACAAGAAGTTCAACTAACATCTGACCACCGCTAAATTTTAGAATCAACAATTGCAACAAGCGCTAGAAGCTGCTACCATAAAAGGGTGAATAAAATCGAGTGAACAAAAAGTACTTCAACAACAAAGAATGTATGACTGAAGTTTTTCCATCATCTCATAGCTGGGGACAAAATAATGTTTTTAGAAGGGAACTGAGTATGATTTAGATTCATAAAGAGGAGATGCAGAATAATACTCTCAAATTGTATAATACTCCAATTTAATACAGTTATGATATTCCTCGATACTAGGTGGAGAACAAACTATGAGATTCGACTCAGAAACCCCAAACTACGAGATTCACTTCAAATACTCTTGTTCCTGCTCTCAGTTTCAAGAGAAACTTATCTGTTTTTGCTCTCAGTTTCAAGAGAAACTTATCTGTTTTTGCTATCAGTTTGGGACTATAAGCAGTGGCGGATCCACTTTATATGCTTATTGGGGGCTTAAAGCCCCCCTAAAAAAATTCCTTTGTAAATTTTATAATTTAAAAAAAAAAATACATTTATCTTATGCCTAATCCCTCCTAAAATATGTGTATATATACATAGCCACTCTTAAAATATGTGTATATATATATATACATATTATATATAAAATAATCTCAGCCCCTCCTAGTCATTTATTTCTGGCTCCGCCCCCGACTATAAGTCTATAAGTAACTTATACAAAAACCCACGATTTTTCTCTCTTAATTTCCTAAACCCACGATAAATTAAACCACTAATCCACTTTCGTGTTGTGCTAGGCGAGAATTATCACCCATAACTAAGACAAACACCCATAACTAAGACATAGCCTTGGTGTTTCTCTTCCTAGAAGACTTTGACCAACAAGGCATCAATGTTCAATAATAAATCTATAGGCATGAAGGGGTCAAGGTGGAGGCCATCAAGGGATCAACGCTCTAAAATCATTGATAGAAGTGATGGTGTATAAGTGGCTGAGACGAAGTATAACGAACCCGATAAGAAAAGCCTAAAACTTAGAGTGGTATTTTAGAACATTGCATGGCATAAAACTAAGGTCAAACTAAACCACCTAGAAATACAAACTCTAACATAGATGTATGTTGACAAACAAGATACAAATCAACATCGATTTTTAACATCCCACACACCAACATAACATAGAACATGGCAATTTAATAATATTAGAATTCAACAATATGGCTTAAATTACCCCAAAAGCTATTATCACGCCATAATACCAGGGTTCAATGGTTTTCCAAAGATATAAAAATAAGCGATCATACCAGGGTTGTTTAGATAGCAGTAAAAAAACAAAATCATAAAAGAGTCTAATAAAATTTCTCGCAGAAAAATTGTCTTAGCTGCTTATTAATTGAAAATTTCATAGTGTTGCGTTCCATCTATGTAGCTGCACTTGAAAAGTGTCCCACATTCAGGTTCTTCACTCGATAAATTTCATTCATTCGCCTATCTGGACATGGTATTTGATCCTGTTTAACCACGTGAAAAAGCAACTATTATCAGTGTTTGTAAAACAAAATCAAAATTTTAAATAATAATTAAGAATCAGATGTAATCGATGGACAATTATGTGGCAACAATTCAAATATTGCCAAGCCTTCTATGTCCATCTGGTAATGGTGGTCCGTAAGAATGACACAACAAATTGTATCACCACAAGGTACAATGATATAATTACAAGTACAATACACTTTCCTGTGAAGTGAGAACTCATAAATAAGATTATCAGCTGGAAATGCAACTTTACGGAATTACTCAATTTGATCTACTCTAGCTTAGTTCCAAACCAAATAAATAGATATCAAAGTAGAAGTCAATACAAAAAGAATCATAATGAAGAAGTTTATTTTCTCGTAAAAATGATAATCAAGATATGCCCTAACTGATAAGGAAAGCCAAAACAATTCAATTCAAACATTAAGTTTACTCTTGTGACTAATAGGAAGGCTTGGACCAAGTCCAATCTTTGGAAAAGTAAAAAGTTCTGAAATAGGTATAAAATGTATAGTCAAATCAAATGCACACAACTTGAAATGTAAGATGTGCTGATATGTTTTTTTATCAAATGATTATTTTGACTTCCCAATACATGATTTGGCACTCCCACGAAGAGAGAACGTTGAGGAGAATGATTAAATTCTTCATCTATGTTTTCTCTTTGCACATGTTCAATCATAATGTTCAAATATATATTTTCAAGTCATGCAGATTTTCTGTAACAATATCAACACCAGTTAAATATTTTGATCTACCATTAACAATAAATTCAAATCAGTGTATATTATACTTTAAGTGTTGTATAACATAATAAAGAAGTCCAAGAATAAAGTCAAGCTACCTATCCGTTTTCAGATAGCTATCAGCCTATCACACAAATATGCTGCTGAGGAGAAACATGTCATCCAACTTATTAGACAAATCAAAAATGTAGATGTGATGCAAAGGAAGATAAAAATATTTTTCATAAAAGAAATAACAAATATAATATTACAATATAAGAATCAAGCAAAATGATAACAGAATTGGTTGTACATTGAACTTCATATTCAACAAAGATTATTTAATTTATACTTCATAGCTAAAGCTTTTTTCAAATATTCAACAAGTCTTTTGATCCTTTCAAACAACTGATTCTGAATAAACTTACCTCATGAAAAAAACACATTTTAAATCGTTTATAACAACCAGAAAGAAACTACAAATGAAGTTTCAGCTCAAACCACATTAATTCTTGATAACCATGGTGTGGCTTTCGTATAAAACCACCTCTAAAACAAAGGCTTGAACTATCCTACAATTCATGTATGCATCTTATCACGTTTCAAGTTTCTCTACCCTTGAGGCTTTGGTGGATAGTTTTAAGAAATTTATTCCTAGCCACACCCAACACTCTACTATGTAGTTCTTGATTATTGATAGTAGTGGATGTTTATAGGTTACTATCTCTCCAATTGTAAACCAAATTATACATTATGAAAGCTCAGGCATTTAACTTAAGTTTAGTATGTCATGTGGTTAAGAAGATATATTACGTTGGCACACATTGAACTTTTCCTACCCTTAATTAAGATTTTGGTGGATGGTTATATCTTTTCCTAGTCACACTCTTAGTTCTTGATTACTGTTTGTAGCGGCTGTTTGAAGCTTCATTCACAATAGCTTCAAGTTTTTGCTCTTATATAAGTGACCAAGAGCGCAATTTAATCCAAATTAAATCATTTTTCATTGCTTTCGTATTTAAAGGTTATCTATTCTTCTCTATATATCCTTCACAATCAGCCAAGCTGCTGAAAGACTATATTAATGCCTAGTGCTAAGCAATTTCAACAGAATTTCCACATTATACGCACATCATAGATAAAGAAATAAGAAGAGACCATATACTAATATTAAGAAATGCAATTAAAATGTTAAAACTATGAGAAAAAAATGAAAATGGATTATGTCATAAAGGTCCAACGAGTTACTGCATCAGAGTTTCAGAATAAATAAAACATACTAGAGGAAAAACATAAATAGAAAAATTAGGAAAACAATAACATTTTCTTGAGTGTTGAAAAACTTACTTGAGATCAGGCCTGAAAATGGTTATATAGTAGTCAGGCTGCAGCATCCTCGGGGGCAAGTATCCTCCGACCGTCCACTGATTCAAAGCTCTCAATGTAATTCAACGGGAAAGTAACACCGTGATATACAAAGTCTATTGCTTTATTGTAGAGATCGTATGAGAACAACACATTCTCATCCATACGGTCCAAAAAGAGAATCTTACTATCTCTCCATGATCCCACAGGCCGTGACATATATTTAAAGGGACCCACAACAAGATATTTGGTCCAAGAGGCCTTAACGCCGTATTCCTCCATAACCCAAACCTCAAAGTTTCGGTTCATTAATACATCAACCTCAAGTGATATTACGGCAGAAAGAGATCCATTGATAACAGCAAGTCCTATAGAGTTATCAATAGACGTATGAAAACCAAATGGGAGTTCTAAATACTGTGCACGGTCAGAACACAGATCAATAGCTAAGATGCGGTCTTCTTTAGTTTGATTACAGGTAATCCAGTGGATACAGCCATTTATAGAAGTTGGTGGCCAAATATAGTACGCAAATGGAAGACTCTCAGCCATTTTCCAGGACTCCGATCTCAAGCTGTAAACCCACATATTCATTTCAGTGGAGTTTTTTGTTGGAATCCATATGATCTTGTAATCATCTGTTTCAGGGAGGAAGCCAAGTCCGGCATAGGCTATACATTTAAAAGGGATTCGAAAAGGAAGGCAAATGTCTCTCTGTTTTCTGGTAGCTGGGTTCCACAGAATTAGTTTGGAAGGACCAAGATTGATACTCAAACAGACCAACCCGTTACATGAATCCTGAAGGGACATCTTATAATCAAAGTCAAAAGGTAAAACTGAGACATCGCGCTTACATGTATCAGCACAAATACTCAAAAATTGTTGATCAGGGACATAACTTTTTAAGAGAAGTCTTTTGGTTTTGGGTTGACCACGGTACATTCGAATGAATTTTTGGCTATTGAGAAATTCATACCAAGACTTGCACACAGCCTTGCATCTCAAGACTGGTTTGGCTGGAAGTCTAACTAGGATCATTGCAACTACATTACTGGGCAAGTTACAATTCTGCAACATTCTTTTACCTTTATAAACTGATACACGGATAACTAAATTTTGTATGTGGATGTGTGACAAAAGCAATAAAAAGAAAATCAAAAAAAAAAAAAAAATCTATAGAGTTTCCTTAAACTAAATAACGGTGTGGCTCTTCATAATCACAAAATATAGCAGAAAATCTAACAAGCAACAATTGATTACTTTTTGGTGGGAGGGATGGATATATCAATCAGGAAAACATACATACTCTGGAAGGAGTTTATTCATGATCTCCTAAATGAGGGACTCTGAAGAGGCCAAGACTGGTTAAACCATTAATTTGAAATCGGCCATTGAATAGAGGTCGAGAAGGAAATAATGGAGAAGAAAGAAATTGAACTACTGACAAAAGAAAATTATAGCCTTCTTTATATAGTGGTCCGATGAATAGGTCACACTGTAAAATGAAATTAAAATAGGAAATTTTCTATTCAAAGTTTCAAACAAAAGTCCATAAAGCCAATTATTACAAATGCCGCATTCACTGTGACCAAAGTATATATGCCATGTAGTCAATTATTTTAAATGCGGATCACCGTGACAAGCATATAAATGCTAAGTAGTCAATTATTACAAACCCGCATTTCACTAGACCTACCTATAAAGAAAAAATTACAAATACCGCTTTTAAATATGCCAAGTAGTCAAATATTTAAAATACCGCAATCATTACAGTCAATTGAAGAAAATATAATTTCATATAATAAATTTAAATATAATTTTTTATATCATAGCATATAATACTAATACTAAACTCCTTTAAAAAGTTATATATAATTAAGCTACCAAAGTAAAAATATCATAGAACACTGGTAGCATTCTTTTATATTGCAAAGCACAGAAAGGGATTGCTCCTACTAGAGAGAATATATGGACAATAAATTTGCACACAGCCTGCCTATGCTAGTAAATGTGTAGTCTTAAATGCACGTGATGACAAAAACTATAATACTATATACAATTTTCGGTCTTCCAAGTTAACGTCGTTTCAAACTCAACAATAACCCAGCAAATTTGATTTTACCAGATGAGTATATACTGGCTAAAAACAATAGAAACTAAAAAACAAGACGAATGCGCAATACGTCCATGGACTCCTTGATCACCTTGCTCATGAATTAAGAATGAAACAATATTATATCTTAAGAAGATGAAATATGGTCAAACAGTTGTTTCATAAGTTTATAGAAAGTACTAGTGCCTTAATGAGTTTGAAACCGTACCTTATATTTAGAGTAATGTGGATAAGAAGTTTAGGGATGGATTATGTTTGGGTTAGAAAACACACTGCAGCAGTACGCCTACCACAATTTGGCCACCTGAATATTGTTAGGAACTAACTCATTCTGCAGAATTTGGAGGCTTTTGAATAAATTCATCAGATATCATCTAATTTCGTATCAACAAAAAATCAGAAGGGTAAGGTAATATAGACTAATAGACGCTTAGTTTCAAAATATGTATGATGCTTCGGTCACTGCCACTAGCACAAATTCTTTCTCGCTGATTAGTAGAATCTAAGGTGGCAAACTCATCTTCGGAGGTAAGGATCTTCAGAAGCGTACTACTGCTAATAGTTTATATATTCACAGAGACAATGAACTACTGCTAATAGTTTTTATATTCACAGAGACAATGTACTACTGCTAATAGTTTATATAATCACAGAGACAATGTACTACTGCTAATAGTTTATATATTCACAGAGAAAATGTACTACTGCTATAACAATGAAAAATAATTACTTTTGGTTTTACCTTAAATTTCAATCGCATTCCCAACTCAGCCCCATGATATAGAATCATGACGTGCTCGACATAGTTCACGTATTTACTCCTATTTTTGGCACAATTGAAGAACTTAGTGCATCAACAAGCAGGCACAAATTACCTTTTCGTACCAACTAGCACATAAACACAAAAAATTGATTGCAAACGGAGATTAGCAACATAGACAACAAAAGCATTAACAGAAAGATTCAAGTAGAAATAAATGAATCAACTGTGAAACAATTATTTATTTATTTAATTAATTAACAATAAAATCTTGTATGTGCAAAATCAGTCTGAAAATACCAGACATCGAACTGACAGTAATTCAAGTACAATTATTTAGGGATTGAAATACAAGCGACTAAATCTAGGGCTCATTGCCTGAAAATTGGGGGTTTGAAAAACACGTGCATGCGGGCGAAACTAACCAACCCATTACATCTTTGACTCGGAACCTCTGAATCCATATACCTCGAGCGAGAGAGCTGCCTTGGATTCGCTCTACGGACCTCCTTTGACTTTTAACTTGATCAAGTGTAGCAATGACAACCACCTTCATCCAATAAAATTAGGGATTTACTTTACACATTCTTTTGTAACAAACAATGAAATGGAAATGCTAATATAGTTATATATTTTATTACAATAAAATATTATTATAAAGAGTTTATTCTTATACAAAATTTTACAAAATAAAAATAATTTTTTCGTATAAAAAATAATATAAATATAAAAATAATATACATACAATATTATCTATCTTTAAATTGGTTAGTTTTATGTCACCCTACGTGTACTACCATGACTCCATACACACATTACTTGATTTTCTTCATTTATGTGATAAGTTAAAACATTTGTAGTGACCACATGTTAGGTTTTTTATGGATTAGGTAACTACCCATGTTGGGTAGCATAGAATAAACCCTTTAAATTCACAAATTCAATTTAATAGTGTTTAATAATAAAATTTGACTAAAAATTGTGTTTAACATATAAATTGAATAAAATATTAATAAATCTAAGACTATAAACTTTGACCATATAATATTTTGATAAATATTTTAAGTTATCTTAAACATATTATTGATTTTAATAAATAAAAACATTATTAATAAATATTTTTATTATATATTAATCATTTATTCCTACTTAAGACGAATATATACAGGTATAAATACTTAAGACGAGATTTATAAAATGTATAAGTTACGACAACTGTGGAGTTTATTCCTATTTATAAGTGGTATGAGACTTAAATTTTTTATTAATATAATGAGTTTATTCTTATATAGAGTATTACTGGATAGAGTTTCTATTGTTTTTTTAGTAAAATTTTTATAAATTAATAGCATGAAGACCTTGAAATTTTATAAATTTAAATAAATAATAATATATCGATAAATTAATATTTTATTAATTAAAATAAATGTTTGTAAAAATTTATCAAATTTAAGTAAATATGTATTAAAAATCAATGAATTCACATATATATTTCATTGATTATATTCATTTATAATATTATATACTATCATCGATTGATTGTATACAATTAATTAATATATTCATGTTTACACATTAATTCATTGTATTCCAAGTATATTTATGTATTATCAATTAATTGCATTCAACTAAGTACTAATATACTAATGCAAAAATACATGTAATTTTTAATATAATTGAGAAATAAAATATATATTAATTATAAATAACTTAAATAAAAATACAAAATAGAATCTCAATTTAAAAATAAAATAAATACATGATAAATAAATAAAATTATAAATTTCAATATGAAAATTAAATATTATGAACTTTTGACTTAAAATATTATAAATGAAATTCAATTAAATCAAATAACAATAAGGTCACATTTACCAAATTATCGTAGTAATATTTATAATTTAATATTTATGAATTATTAATTTAGAGTTTTAACTGGATTTTATATTTATAAAGGGATTTTCCAAAAACAATATTATTATATTATTTAATATTTTTTTTTCAAACGCTAGAGTCTGGACTAATTTTTTTTATTATATTAGAGAGTTACAAATTTATCAAGTATTAATTTTTAAAGATTTTAATGAAAAATTATATTTGACTTTAGTTTAATTCCAATAAAAATTCAATTACAATTTCCTGTTTAGACACAAAAAATTGATAAATTAATAATGATTATTAATATTATTATTAGTTTCGTGGTTGACAAAAACAGGTTCTCAATTCAAAAATAAGAGATTATCCACATTAAATTTCAGATCGAACTATTGACTATTTATTATTTATGAAATTAATAAAAATTCTGGAGTAGATGAGGATTTATGAGTAGAGCATAATACTGGTTGAATTATGTGTTTATGGGTAGCCTAATTAGCTATTATATATAAACACTCTGATTATAGTCCCCACTACACAAAATCAATCATCCCTATATTTTTTTCTCCATGAGAGAGAATACTAATTAAAGTCCTACACAAATCAATTATCCCTATATTTTTTTTTCCATGAGAGAATACTGATTAAAGTCCTATGTAGGGAGTTAGGGGATAAGGTGATTTCATTGAGGAAGACAGGGATAAAGTGATTTAATTGAGGAAGACATATAAAACCAATCTCGTTCGTGTTCGTGATTTATTCACATCCAGAGATTCAATCTGGATCTAAGTTTTTTTTATATCTTTGATAATTGAGCTCGATGAATGTTTCCTAGGGTATTAATTCTAAAAATTATATGAATATATGAATAATGTACAAACAAGTGTGTTACACCACAAAAATCCGACACCGACACGTGTCTAGACGACCAGAGTCACGTCATCCGAAGAGAAGTCAACTGAAGAAAAAACTGAATTTGAAGCTAAGTATGAGAAAAGAACCGGGCAGGCTAAGAAAATAGCTCCAGACAGATAGCCCCGGGCAAGGTTAACAGATGAGTCAGATTTGGGGCAAATTTCAACAATTTCTGTACGAATCGATGTCCAAGCTTGTCAAAATTTTCTTAAAAACAATTGTTAATAATTATAAATCTGGAAATTAAAGAATAACAAACCCCCATCACGAAAAGAATGTTGCGACTGTAATTGCTCTCATGAGCTCCATCGAAATCGAGCACTTGAACTCTTCTGGCACTCGTGATTGTGAAGTTCAGAGAAACAGTCAAACCCTTGAGAGCGCACATAGCTTCCTCGCTCTGGTCGAGATTCAAATTTTCGTGGTCCACAATCGCCGTCGCTAATCTCTGGAATTCTCGCTTCAGCTTCATGGATTTGGCCGCCGTTGTCAGATTCGCTTTGGCAGCACAACCACTCTTCGAGTCCTCGCCATTAGTAAAAGAAATCCAAAAATTGCGAGTGTAGTTGTAGAAAATCTCGACGTTGTCGTTTTCACAGTTCGATTATTTCCTGGGAGAGTTGGGTTGGGGGCTTTGGGCGAACAGAAGTCGATGAGCCGGAGAAGATGAAGTCGGACTCAGGTAATTAATTCACATTAAATTTGTATTTATATATATATATATATATATATATATATATATATTTATATTGTGTGTATTAAATGAGAGGAGAAATTAAGTTATAATAATAGTAATAATAAATTGGATAGAAATTCGGGAGTGAATTTACGACTTAAAGATAAAATGTAATATTTTTTCTATAGCCAACGAAAGAAAGACACTTGGATTTAAACACATTTAAAATACCGGTGTAGCCGGTTTTCCGGTCAAATTATTAGTTAAGTGCAAAAAACTCATACTTCAGCCACTGAAATGTAAAAAATAAAAGTTCGGTTATCAAAGTACAAAAGTGACTAAGTTCAGGTATTAAAGTATAATTTTCTCAATTTTTAATGTAAAGCTTAAAGCAGTTTTCTGTACAACTAGAGTGCATTAGGTGGCTAATAGGTGACATTTAAAGGGCTTTGCATGTACATATGCAAAGACTTGTATATAATAGAGGTAGAGAGGAGGAAAGAGGGGGACTCACTTTGTATTTTTTCCTAAATACTCTAAGTAAAAGAAAATAAAATACTAGAGCTTGAAGCTCAAGAACACCACCCCATTTTCCAGATTTCCGGTCATGCATTCTCCGATCTATAACTTGCCTATTACATAAATATTCTGTTGTAGCCTTTCTTTAACCACCCCCGTTCCAGTAAATCCATTATTTAGAGAAAAAGGGCACAATCAGTGGCGCTAGAAGGAGGTTAGGTTTTACGCATCAGAGTTAGAGGATCAACCGGCGGCAAAAATGGCAGACGAGAAGGATGGCGGGACAGTGTCCGACGACTCTGTTGATTCCGGAAGGCGGCGCGACGTCAAGGGCAAAGCGGCGATCGAGGATCCTGACGCACCAGCGGCCGATGTAGATCTAGAACCTGTCAACCGTGACGCGCCACCGCCGCCAATCCAGATTGTCGACAAGGACAGCCCCGCCGAAGGCCATGCAGAGACAGATCTGCAGACGGATTCTCAGGTAAGAACACCTCATCGCCTGATGGAGTTGTATACTTAATGTATAGATTTAAGTAACATGTGAACTCCGTAAAAAGTCATTTATCCTATTTAATAATAAACAATTATTTGCATTTAATTATATTTAATTAAATATGTGCAAACCATAGTCCTAGATTATATACGTTGTAGTTAGTATAGTGTGCGACGTCACACGGAAGATCATACTATCGGTTACTCGTATATAATCGAACAGTCACTCACGACCTAGATGGACAAAGACCAATCTATCGGTATAGTCGTTGTATAATACGAGGAAATAATTTGTCTTAATTATTTTATTATACTTGTACAATTGGTGTATTGAGTGGACCGTTTGAGATTATTCGATTAGGATTGCCTTGGATAATCGAATTAAATCTCAATGTATTTTATTCTTAATCCTTGATATTATTGCGGGTGTGTGCATTTAATATTAGTGACTTTGACTAACCAATGGAATTGTCTAATTAGATATATTCTGACAATTACCGGCAAATTGGGTCACTGTATTTTATGTATGACATGCTGTGAATTCTTGACGGGAAAGTGTGTCCCGATATCCCGGAGTCGCCGGTAAAAGCGGAATTGACGACTCCGACCGAAATCCCGTTCACCTGAGAACACGCGAACCACCTACGCGAACTGAGGCCCGACCAAAACACTGCCGAGGGACGAACCCCGTGGACGAGGATCGACCTCGCGGTGGTGGTCGAGGACCACCGGACCGCGGAGGTCGAGAGATCCCCGGCGGGGATCAAAGGTGGCGATCGAAGCCCTAGGGCTCGATCGCCAAGCGCGTACGAGGAGCCTCAGCTGGACGTCGGGGCGTGCAATCGAGCTTGGCTCGATTGCTGGGCATCCGCGGGATGGGCCCGCGGTGGTCCGCTGGGCGGACCGCCCTCCTCGGCGATGGCGGTGAGTCGCCAGACTCGCCGCGGGGGCTGTTGTGAGCAGCCCCGGGGGGATGCGCGATGCATCCCCTGTTGGAAATCGATATCCCGGATTGTCTAAATTGCGGAAACCGACAACCCGACCGAAATCCCATCGTCGGAAAACACGCGAACCACTGTACGACGCCGGAGCTCGACGAGAGCGTCGCCGCGGGCGAACCCACGTCTAACCCTAGCCGAGCCCCCGCCGCGAGGGGGGGCTCACGATCGCCTAGCGATCGCCGGGGATGCACGCGCATCCCCGTGGGGCGACTCACGGCGACTCACCGCCACCGCCGAGGAGGGCGGTGCGCCCAGCGCACCAGCCGCGGCCCAGCCGCGGCTGCCCCCGCGATCGACCGCACGGTCGATCGCATGCCCCGACGTCCAGCCGGGGCTTCCTCGTGTGGGCCCGCGATCGATGCCCTAGGGCTCGATCGCACCCCACGGCTCCCAGCCGAGGGTTCGTCTTGACCTTCGCCGGGGATCTCGAATCCCCGCCCCCGAAGTTCATACTTCCCGGATCTTCGTTCATGTATATATCACGATTTAATTCACGTAAAATCATAGAGGGTGTTTAACGATTTGACCTTCGATCTCGTTGTGCGGAGAAACGAGATGATTTGAAGACCTTCGGATCTTCCTACGTATTCCTTGCACTAGCTTGAACGTCGTGTGGACGACGATCCTTCAAGCTTATGGATCTCCTTCTCTCTACTTTCTCTCTCTAGAATTATGATCTTCAAGTTATATGAGAATAGAGAAGACCATGTAGTGCTTTTATAGGCTACGTAGGGGATCTAAAGGAAGTGGAATATTGGGCTTCCAATATTAATGATTAAATTGAGCCCAAGCCAAAATCTATTAATCCATTAATATTAATTATATAATTACTTCCACTATAAAAATATAATTGCACTCCCAATATTCACCATATTATCAAATAATATTTTCTCCGGTAGTATTATGTATTCCATGTGTTTAAGATATAAATATCCATGAATAAAATTAATTTATTGCTTAATTAATTTATTCATCTCTTATATCCGAGACTAGTACCATTCAACTTTAATTATTATGCGGAACAAATTCACTCATGAGGTTTACATAATAATTCCTTATGAACTCATCTCGGGGATATTATCAACCCTTTCAAGGACACATTTTCCCGTCAAGAATTCACGGCATGTCATACATAAAATATCGTGACCCAACTTTGCCGGTAATTGGTCGGTTATTATAATCAATCAATTCCTTTGGAAAATCAAAGTCACTAATATTAAATGTGTTCGAGTTGTGTACTTAATGTCTAGATTTAAGTAACCGTAACTCCCGGTCATAGCATTTAATCTATTTAATTAATAAACAATCGTTTGCATTTAATTATTGATAATTAAATATATATGCAAAATATAGTCCTGGATTCTATACGTTGTAGTTAGTATGGTGTGCGGGCCCACACAGAAGATCATACTATCGGTTACTCGTATTTAATCGAATAGTTGCTCACGACCTAGATGGACACGGACCAATCCATCGGTATAGTCGTTGTGTGAGAGAGAAAATAATTTGTCTTAATTATTTTATCACACTTGTACACTTGGTGTATTGGGCGGATCGCTTGAGACTTATCAATTAGGATTGCCTTTGATAATTGATTCAAGTCTCAGAGTATTTTATTCTCAATCACCGATACTATTGCGGGTGTGTATATTTAATATAAGTGACTTTGATTTTCCAAAGGAATTAACCGATTTAATTATTGGGTTAATTACCGGTTAAGTTGGGTCACTATATTTTATATATGACACGCCGTGAATACTTGACGGGAAAGTGTATCCCGGAAGGGTTGATAATATCCCCGAGATGAGTTCATAAGGAATTATTATGTAAACCTCATGAGTGGATTTGTTCCGAATAATAATTAAGGTTGAATGGTACTATTCTCGGATATAAGAGATGAATAAATTAATTAGCAATAAATTAATTTTATTCATGGATATTTAAATCTTAAATACACGGAATAAATAATACTACCGGAGAAATATTATTTGATATAATATGGTTTAATAAATGGAGTGCAATTAATTTGTATAGTGGAAAATAAATTAACTAATATTAATGGGATTAATAGATTTGGGCTTGGGCTCAATTTAATCATTAATATTGGAAGCCCAATATTCCACCTCCTTTAGATCCCCTACGTAGCCTATAAAAGCACTACATGGTCTTCTCTATTCTCATAACTTGAAGATCATAATTCTTCTAGAGAGAGAAAGTAGAGAGAGAAGTGGATCCATAGAGTTCGGAGGATCGTCGCCCACACGACGTTCGAACGAGGTGCAAGGAATACGTAGGAAGATTCAAAGGTCTTCAATTGATTTCGTTTCTCCGCAGAACGAATCAAAGGTAAAATCTTAAACTCCCTTGTATGATTTTATGTGAATATATAATTGTGATATATACATGAACACACGATCCGGAAAACGAACGAGACCGGGGACGAGGATCGACCGGGGAGTGGTGGTCAAAGACCACCGGACCGCCGGCGGTCTAGAGATCCCCGACGGGATCGAGGCGAAGAGCCCTCGACTCCAGCCGAGGGGGCGATTGAATCCTAGGGTTCGATCGCGGGTGAGCTGCGGGGTTTGTTGGAATATGTCCTTCGATCCTACGTGTGCAATCGATGAAGTCATAAGGTCGTCTATGGATGTTAAATGATTATTTGATAATATTATATTGTTGGGAACAATATAATATTGATCAATAAATCATACCTACAGGGTCACACACGGACTCAAAGATGATGTACAATGCTTGATAAATATATTGATTTAGAATCAATATTTACGTGGATTTAATACACATGCATGGGATGCATGGCTTGCATGGATGCATGTCACATAGTGTGATATGGCATGCCACACAAGCAAGTGGGACCATCTAATGTCATGTGGCATAATGAGGTGGAAATGTCCATTCAAATTCACCATAATCACACCTTAATGTGTGATAATGATGGGGCATCAATATCACCATTAAGGAGGAGGTTACAAGGAGGTTTTGATGGCATTTTAAGGTGAACAAATGCTGATTTTTCAGAATAATTTTTCACCCACGAAATTCACAAAAGAGAGAGAGAAAAGAGGTTGTTCTTGGAGAATCAACTCGATCAATCAAGCAAGTCATCATCCGGGTTCGTGTGCAACACGTAGAGGCCGGGCCATTTGTGCGGCTTCAACATCCGGGCGATCCAAAGGCGTGACGGGGTCATTCCAGAGGTGAACAATCCGTGGCTGATCCATTAAGGTGGTTCAATCGACTCAACACCACCTTAACCAATTTCAACGATCACCAAATGTAAGAACTTGTTGATCCCTATATATATATATATATATATATATATATATATATATATATATATATATATATATATATATATATATATATATATATATATATATATATTAGATGTGTATATATATATTTGTATGTGTTCTTATACACATTATGTGTGCACTAAGATTCAAGCATGATATATTTATATGCCTTACACGCTTCCGCACACATGGTATATCGATCGGATCGGTATACCGGTACCTTCAATTGGTATCAGAGCCTAGGGCTCGTGCACACTTTTGTGTTGGACACAAAAAGTTTAATCAACATAATTGACTTATTTGTTTAATTGTGATTATGTGATTAGATGTAAGACCGGCCACCGTTAGTGGTCGGGTGAATGAAATTGTCGTTTTTTACGTTTAGATTGGCCATAGTTTTGGAGGGCTGCGTCCCTTGGAATCATTTGTAATAGATAGGTTTTCTATTTCAATTTGTATTGTTCAAACTTGTAAGCGATAGACTTGGTCCATGGTTTGATGGAGGATCTCGGCTCTCCGGCGAAAACGAGAAGAAACGAAGCCAAACGAATCCAAACGAAGCAAACCGGGCTGCTGGAGCCAAACGGCGGTCGCCGTTTGAGCTCCGGCGGGCGCCGTTTTGATTCGGCGGGCGCCGTTTTGGAAACGGCGACCGCCGAAAGGCCTTTTTTGGGGCAGATGGATTTTTGCCTTTTCGGCGGGCGCCGTTTTGGAAACGGCGACCGCCGGTGGTGTTCCTGCTGGAATTCGATGTCCCGGGCTATTAAAAAATTTGCGGAAAATAATAACCCGACCGAAATCCTCGATCGCCGGAGATCCGACCACGAACCACCGTACGAGCCGGAGCTCAACCGAGCACCACCACGGTCCGCCCGTGGTGCCCAGCCGAGCCCCCGCACGGGGCTCGCGATCATCTCGCGGATGATCGCTGGGATGCCTCACGGCATCCCTGGGGCTGCTCGTAGCAGCCCCGCAGCGAGTCCATGACTCGCTGCTCGCGGGGCGTCCAGCCCCGTACGCCCGCTACGGGCGAACCCGTAGCACATACGAGGCGGCTACGGGTGACCCCGTAGCACACCCGCGATCGAGCTCACGGGCTCGATCGCCCCCGGCGTCCAGCCGGGGCTTCATGCGTGCCCGACGATCGAACCCTAGGTTCGATCGCCACCCCCTCGGCTCCCAGCCGAGGGTTGCTCTCGATCCCGGCGGGGATCCCTAGACCGCCGGCGGTCCGGTGGTCCACAACCACCACCGCCCGGTCTATCCCCGTCCCCGGTCTCGTCGTTTTTCCCGGATCGTGCGTTCATGTATGTATCACAATCAATTCACATAAAATCATAGAAGGGAGTATATGATTTTACCTTTTAATTCGTTGTGCGGAGAAACGAATCTAAGTTGATGACCTTACGATCTTCCCACGTATTCCTTGCACTCCGTTCGAACGTCGGGTGGGCGACGATCTATCGAACTCCTATGGATCTCCTTCAACTCTCTAGAATATCAAGTATGATAATCTTGTCTTATTCAAGTTATGAATTATGAAGGCCATGTAGTGCTTTTATAGGCTACGTAGGGGATCTAAAGGAGGTGGAATATTGGGCTTCCAATATTGAAGATTAAATTGAGCCCACTGCCCAAGTCCATTAATCCTTATCAATATTAATTAAATTTATTTTCCACTATATAAATTTAATTGCACTCCCAATATTAAACCATATTATATCAAATAATATTTCTCCGGTAGTATTATTTATTCCGTGTATTTAAGATTTAAATATCCATGAATAAAATTAATTTATTGCTAATTAATTTATTCATCTCTTTAATCCGAGACTAGTACCATTCAACCTTAATTATTGTGCGGAACGTATCCACTCATGAGGTTTACACAATAATTCCTTATGAACTCATCTCGGGGATATTATCAACCCTTCCGGGATACACTGTCCGGTCAATCATTCACGGCATGCCATATATAAAATATAGTGACCCAACTTAACCGGTAATTAACCCAATAATTAAATCGGTTAATTCCTTTGGTAAATCAAAGTCACTTATATTGAATATACACACCCGCAACAATATCGGGGATTAAGAATAAAATACACTGAGACTCGAATCGATTATCGCCGGCAATCCTAATCGATGAATCTCAACGATCCGCTCAATACACCAAGTGTACAAGTGTGATAAAATAATTAAGATAAATTATTTTCTCTCTCACACAACGACTATACCGATGGATTGGTCCGGGTCCATCTAGGTCGTGAGCCACTGTTTGATTAAATACGAGTAACCGATAGTATGATCTTCTGTGTGCCCATGCAACACCATACTAACTACAACGTATAAAATCTAGGACTATGATTTGCATATTTTTAATTAATAATAATTAAAAGCAAACAATTGTTTATTAATTAAATAGATTAAATGCTATGACGGGGAGTTTACCGTTACTTAAATCTAGACATTAAGTACACAACTCCAACAATCTCCCACTTGTACTAAGGTCTAGTCATTTCCTCCAAACTCCCGGTTCCCATACTCATCACGTGCTTAAGGCGTACTTCCGATAAGTACTATGTGAGTGAGCAATCTAGGTTGCCGCTCTGAAGTTATCTTGGTGACTACTACGTCGTCTCCCCTGACGATGACTCGTATCAGGTGGTACTTGCTCTATGTGTTAACATCACTTTTGACTTATGACCTCTTCTAGTTCACCGTGCACCGCTATCCAATAGCCTTTGGTAAACTAAGAGTCATATCCAAGTCAAGAGGTTATCCCGGAACCTAACCAAAACTTCCGCTGCCTCTGAGGCTGCTTTTCGGTTATGATAGAGCCTGAGAAGCGTCCTGCTTATCACTCTTTTACTTCATGGTTCCACCTCTTTCTAAAAGTGAACACATAGCCTGATATCGACTTTCACTGGTCCTTTCTTTGATTTTTGGATCTGAGAATTTGTAATCAAAGAAAATTTTGTCTTGCTTAATAATTCAGTACTTTGCAAGTATTATTACAGCATCCGAAAATCTCTTGTCTAGATTACCTTGATATCCTCCCACTACGCAAACCGCATAGTTGATATCAGGTTCTTGTTTTACAACATTGCATCTATAAAGCTTTCCATACTTGAAGTATAGGAAACTGCTTTGTCTATCTCCTTCATGTGTACGAACACAAACCCTTTAGATAGATGTATATTCTGTCTCTGAAAGGCAATAACCTTTCTCAGAAGTATGCATGTTTAAAACAAACCTTAATCGTATAAGATGTCTAGGAGAAGTACAATTTTCTTATCTCTAGATCATAAGATCTTAAGAACATGCTCTAACTTCTTCTCAATCTTATATCTCGATTTATTTAGACAACCATTATTTTATGTCTGATGACATTCTTACATTGTTGCCAATGATAAAATGTTATCTACATAAAATCTCCGAGAAACACCACCTTGTTTCCATTACGTATTCAATACACCTTTCGTCTATGCCTTTTGATGAATCCATCAAATGGACTATCCCATCAATTCGCAAGTTCCACGATTCATAACTTTATTTCAATCCATAAATGGATTTACTAAGCTTGTACTCTAAATGATCTAGCCTCTCAACAATAATCCTTATTGTTCCAAGCAGGCACATTTAGATCTAGTACCGTCCTTATGCAGAGCTAGGGGTCGATTTCATCTTTACTAGATCCAGAGTCCGAACTCCTCTAGCCTCATGAATATCTCTGGTTGTCCAACAACCTCCCACTGCAATGGCGTCCCGGTGTATAACAGTAATAACAATAGGTGCAGTATGTGGTGTACTTCTACTCGGTTTGGCTGGTTCCTAGTCTTTTGTCCTTCTTCTCATTCCAAGGTATTACGTCAAATTAGGCTTTTGTGGTTCATCTAATAGTCTTCCTCTATGAACCGGACGAGACGTCCCTCTGGTTCATAGTACTATAGAACACACAATACTTCGTTCATCCAGGATATCCTACAACCATATTCAATATGCCGTTGTATCTAGGAATATCCATAGAACATAGGTAGTTCCGAACAACTTGCTCTATTTACTATTAGATTTCTATTTCTCATTTACAGCGCACCATCTCTACACGTAAGTGTATGGCGCGCCCCTTTGGGATTGAATCCCAATCTTTGATTACGCTATGTGTCATTTAGATAGGTGATGGCCTCCGCGACCGAGTTGCAGGCTTCTAATGGATATACTTTGATGGTTCCCCATAATAGCTTTGTGTCCATTGACTAGTCAAAACACTTTGCTTTTATGGCACATCAAGCATTCTAATCCATCACCGAGTATTCTTGAAAGAATTACTCGTACCTTTCTAATTTACACATATGTCTGCATATCTAGTCATTTCCAATACTTGTCTGAATTCTATCCTTTATCCAGAAAGGTTTGCTTAGACGTATTATCCTCCAAATTCAATCCTTAGGTCGGAAGGTCCATTCCTTCAACTATAATTGATCAAATCAATTTCGACCATTTGAATCTTATTTGTAAAATACTACTAAGTATAAGAATTCACAAGTATAATGATTAATAAATAAATATATATTTAACAAGTAAAACAAGTTATAGAACGGTTCGTTTCATCGGGGTAGACTTAGGATTTATCATTCATATATTGCTATCTAATGTACCAGAATAGATAATGCCATTATTTCTTATCAAAATCATCCAATGATTAAAGAAATAAAATATCCATTCATAAATAATAGAAATCCAGAACAAAACGTTCTTTCTAAAATAAAGGGGTACATAAAGCAATAACTTTGAAATGAAATCCTATTTAACTACTAAAGCAGATAAATGTCTTCCACCGCAACCGCTGCCTCCTCTACAGCTTTGCCCGTGTAGACTCGAACTCTTCCTCTCTAAGTCGCCGGGTTTTCTGGAACCCCTGCATTTTAAAAATGCACATACCGTCAGTGGTTCCATATCTACACACCAGAATTCTGGTAGATAATACCGCTGACTATGTTTTTACGACTAAAGAAAAATTCGTACCTTTGAGAGGACATTCAGACTTCCAGTGTCCAGTCTTGTTGCATCGGAAGCACTTGCCCTTTGGCTTTGCAGCCCCCACTCGTGGTACAGTCCTCTTGACACCACTGGGTTTCCAGGCTTGCTTCCTCCTCTTGCCCCTACCTCCACCAGGCTTAAAGCCTTTGGACTTGGTAGCTACAAGCGCTTGAGACTTGCCCTTCTTGTACATCCCCTCTCCCGCCTTCAGTTCAGTCAGGAGTTGCGCAAGAGAATAAGATAGTTTACCCATATTATAGCTCATGCGAAACTGCTCAAAACTAGGGGTCAGAGACTGGAGTATGATGTCGACTTGCGTCTCAGCATCAATTTGAGCTCCTAGGATCTCAAGCTCATTCAACAGACCCATCATCTTAAGAACGTGCTCCCCTACGGGCGTTCCTTCAGACTGAGTAGTTGTCATGAGGACTCTCATGGCTTCTTGCCTTGCCGCACGATCTTGCTCCCCAAACATCTCCTTGAGGTTAACCATCATATCATAGGCAGTGTCCATCGACTCATGTTGGGTTTGGAGTACATTTGACATGGAAGCCAAAATATAGCACCTTGCCATTTCATCAGCCTTTTTCCACTTCCGATATGTCAGTTTTTCCTCATCAGTTGAGGCAGCCGTGGGCTCAGCAGGGCATACTTCATGGAGTACAAACTTGTACTCCTCCGAAGTTAGGACAATGTCTAAATTTCTCTTCCAATCAATATAGTTGGGGCCAGTGAGCTTATGCTCCTTGAGTATCATAGAAAGTGGGTTCATAGCTATTCTCTAAATCTATAAGCACATTTAAACAAACAATTAATTTAATATCCGATATTATCTCCCTCAAATAATATCATTAAATCACTAATTACATCTAAAATCCCATCAGATAAGGCAAGCCACGTTGTGTGGACGTTTACCCACCCAAATGATTTAGCAATTAGATTTTCTTTGGTCATACATCGCTTATAGTGGAACCTCGGTGGGAGGAATACTATAAGGCGTATCTAAGTGTAAACCATTACTCAGCACCAAAGTAAATCGTTTGGAATTGCTACATCACCGCAAGCCACGTTGTGTGGACGTTTACGATAACTTCACAACTCTTCACAATTCCTTACAACTGTCTACATCAATTAATCCAAAATCCGTCAGTATAGCAAGCCACTTTGTGTGGACGTTTACCACACTAAGAGACTTTTATAATTGACTCCCAGTTACAAGATCCATTCGATTTTCGTAAATCAAGACGCGGAGAATCATAAGTGAAACTCGAAGTTTCTAACCAGTGATTCACCATGCGAACAACCCTATCTCTCATAAATGAGGGAGCCGAGCAGACAAACGATCCATCTTTAAAAGAATGGTACGAATGTCTCTAATTTGTGTCATCCACATGACCAAGTGGCTTTGGCTCCATTCCACTCCCCGGGGTGAGAATGAGTCGACTTGAAGTCAGTTTCAGAAAGACAAATTAGGCATTGTTTGATAAACTTAATCAATGTTTCTCGTAAAAAGAATTACAAGAATTCTCCTCCAATGACATATCTATATGAACTTCGAAAGCTCATAAATGTCACCAAAAGAACAGTAATGGAGACCATGGGAATGTTTCCATCCCCGCTCCCACTTAGCTTTTTATAACAAAGGGATACGCTATCTAATGCATAATTAAACACATAAGCATGCATACAAGTAATAAAGCACATAGTACATAGTCAAAATAATGCTAGAAAATTATTTTCCGACTATCATGGCTTTATTCCATCTCCGTATGCGTCTCCTAGTCTTCAGTCTTCGTTCTTGAATGCTCCATGTGACGAGAATATTAATCCCAATATTTAAATCTATTTATTTTCAATAAATCCAAAAGATACTTAATTCGAAAATTAAGTCAAATGAATAAATCAAAAATGAAATTAAATATTATTAATATTTTTATTTATTTATTTTCCTATCTAATTCTATTAAATCTCTAGAATAATCTATCCAAGTCAAACTTGGAATATTCTAGAAGACTTCTATAATAGAATAAGGAAATAAAATAAATTAGGACTTTTCTACTTTCCAAGATTAATTAATTTCCATATCTATGAAAATTCCCATAAAATAGGAATAATCAAATAGAAATAAATTAATTTAATAATTAATTATTTTCCTATCTAATTCTATTAAATCTCTAGATTCCTATTCCAAGTAGAACTTGGAATAATCTAGAAGACTTCCATAATAGAATAAGGAAATAAATAATATTAATTAATTCTTTTCATATCTTCATGAGAGTTCCCAAACATAGGAATACTCAAAATAGGAAAACTTGAATCAATTAGGAAAGTGAATCTAGGTAGGAGTAGGAGTAGTACGGGTTGGGGATCCCCGCACCACCACCACCACCACCACCACCGACCACCGGGAGGGAGCACCCGCCGCCGCCACTCCAGCCGGCCAGCCGCCACTGTTGCCGGCGACAACCCACGGCCGAAGGGGCGCGACGCCCCCTTCCCCTTGGTCGATCACGGGTCGATCATGGGGTGATCGACCCCTTCGGTCCTTTCTCCCTCTCTTCATCTCCTTCGTCACATGAGTTCTCCGGCGGTCGTCTCGGCATCGATCCAACGTAAATAAATTACAAGAAATAAATTTACAATTCCGGTATCGATTCTATACATGAAATCGACCCTATACACTTTCCGGAAAACATAGAACGTAATAATAAATCCTAAATTCGGTCAACCCCCGAATTTTTACTATTACAAGCATTCATCCACACAAAACGAATCTCGACATGTCCGAGAGTTTAATAACGAATAATCATGGCAAAATTAAATAGCAATTAATTAAACGAATAATTAAGAAATAATTTCAACCATGATAGTCGGAATCCCTGCAAGGTAGAACACAATTGAACACATACATAAACACGAAACCAAAACGCTCTGATACCAATTGCTGGAATTCGATGTCCCGGGCTATTAAAAAATTTGCGGAAAATAATAACCCGACCGAAATCCTCGATCGCCGGAGATCCGACCACGAACCACCGTACGAGCCGGAGCTCAACCGAGCACCACCACGGTCCGCCCGTGGTGCCCAGCCGAGCCCCCGCACGGGGCTCGCGATCATCTCGCGGATGATCGCTGGGATGCCTCACGGCATCCCCGGGGCTGCTCGTAGCAGCCCCGCAGCGAGTCCATGACTCGCTGCTCGCGGGGCGTCCAGCCCCGTACGCCCGCTACGGGCGAACCCGTAGCACATACGAGGCGGCTACGGGTGACCCCGTAGCACACCCGCGATCGAGCTCACGGGCTCGATCGCCCCCGGCGTCCAGCCGGGGCTTCATGCGTGCCCGGCGATCGAACCCTAGGTTCGATCGCCACCCCCTCGGCTCCCAGCCGAGGGTTGCTCTCGATCCCGGCAGGGATCCCTAGACCGCCGGCGGTCCAGTGGTCCACAACCACCACCGCCCGGTCTACCCCCGTCCCCGGTCTCGTCGTTTTTCCCGGATCGTGCGTTCATGTATGTATCACAATCAATTCACATAAAATCATAGAAGGGAGTATATGATTTTACCTTTTAATTCGTTGTGCGGAGAAACGAATCTAAGTTGATGACCTTACGATCTTCCCACGTATTCCTTGCACTCCGTTCGAACGTCGGGTGGGCGACGATCTATCGAACTCCTATGGATCTCCTTCAACTCTCTAGAATATCAAGTATGATAATCTTGTCTTATTCAAGTTATGAATTATGAAGGCCATGTAGTGCTTTTATAGGCTACGTAGGGGATCTAAAGGAGGTGGAATATTGGGCTTCCAATATTGAAGATTAAATTGAGCCCACTGCCCAAGTCCATTAATCCTTATCAATATTAATTAAATTTATTTTCCACTATATAAATTTAATTGCACTCCCAATATTAAACCATATTATATCAAATAATATTTCTCCGGTAGTATTATTTATTCCGTGTATTTAAGATTTAAATATCCATGAATAAAATTAATTTATTGCTAATTAATTTATTCATCTCTTTAATCCGAGACTAGTACCATTCAACCTTAATTATTGTGCGGAACGTATCCACTCATGAGGTTTACACAATAATTCCTTATGAACTCATCTCGGGGATATTATCAACCCTTCCGGGATACACTGTCCGGTCAATCATTCACGGCATGCCATATATAAAATATAGTGACCCAACTTAACCGGTAATTAACCCAATAATTAAATCGGTTAATTCCTTTGGTAAATCAAAGTCACTTATATTGAATATACACACCCGCAACAATATCGGGGATTAAGAATAAAATACACTGAGACTCGAATCGATTATCGCCGGCAATCCTAATCGATGAATCTCAACGATCCGCTCAATACACCAAGTGTACAAGTGTGATAAAATAATTAAGATAAATTATTTTCTCTCTCACACAACGACTATACCGATGGATTGGTCCGGGTCCATCTAGGTCGTGAGCCACTGTTTGATTAAATAAGAGTAACCGATAGTATGATCTTCTGTGTGCCCATGCAACACCATACTAACTACAACGTATAAAATCTAGGACTATGATTTGCATATTTTTAATTAATAATAATTAAAAGCAAACAATTGTTTATTAATTAAATAGATTAAATGCTATGACGGGGAGTTTACCGTTACTTAAATCTAGACATTAAGTACACAACTCCAACAGTTCCGCGACCGCTGGTTGTAAAACGGCGGGCGCTGTTCGTGGTTTTTGAGGTAATGACTTGTTTTGACCAAAATCGGAGGGCATGGAACTAAAACGGAGGGCGAGGACCAGTCCAGAAGAAGTTCAAGGCTTTTGTTAATACTTTAATTCTTTTCGTTTGAGAGTTGTGAGGTTCTAGGGGCCTTTCGATTTCGTATTTATATGCTTTGCTAGTTATAGGTTGTTTTATGTTATAAATGTTCAACTTACATATAAACAAACCTATGCATGCAAATTCCCAAAATAATGATTATAATGTCTTGTCCAAAACATCACACCCATAAAGCCCTCGATCATAAGTTGGTAGGTCCGCCTCAGCGGGGTACTACTTGTTATCTTGGGATAAGTGGGAGTAAGGGTTAGACCCTTACACGTGAGTTTGGTTTTCTCATCGATAGATCCACTGCAGGCGTGGCTATCGAGACATGAGATGAGAGTGGGACTCTCATCGACCGAGAGTGACATTAGATGTCATTGACATGGAATGTCTACCTATCTTGGAGTTCTTAAGTGCGGACTCAGTCGGCTTAAGGATTCGCAAGATGAGGGTCTTGGGATCATTTTGTTCTAATTTATTAAAATTTCAAAAACAAATGCCTAATTTGTCTTTCATTCGATGAATTATAAGGTTAGGATTATTTACACCTCAGGGAGTGATTTAATCCAAAACACTTAAGTTTATCAATGACACAAATTAGAGACTTTCGAGCCATTGGATGGCGTGAATCGATTGTCTGGTTGGCTCCCTCATTTTAATGAGAGATAGGGCTTCAATTGCATGATAAGATCGCTGGTTAGAAAACCTCGAGTTTTCACTTACGATTTATCACGTTTTTTGTCATTGAAATAATTGGGAATGACGATATTAGATATCGAATGAACAAAATGGAACAAATAAAGTAGTTTTGATAGACAACCTTATTTTTTTACAGCTTTGTGAATGTTTACTTACGTTATTTATCTTTCTTCTGTAGTATAATATGTCTGTCTCAACTCAATTCAAGTTCATCTCTATCTTGGATAGAGAAAAGTTGAACAACACCAATTTCCTTGATTGGCAACGTAACTTGAGGATAGTCCTCAAATACGAAGAAAAGGAAAGTGTGTTGGACAAACCCCTTCCCGTGCTTCCCGCTGATGGGGGCACGGATGCCCAAAAGGCATCATATGCCCTTGCTAAGAAAGCCTCGAATGAGGTGACATGTTTGATGTTGGCATCCATGGTACCCGAGTTGCAAAAACAATTCGAGTTCATGGAAGCCTATGACATCATAGAAGAGCTCAAGAGCATGTTCGGGGAACAGGCTAGGATTGAGCGCTTCGGTGTCACCCGGGCTATAGCAACAGCTAGGCTGGAAAAGGGTAAACCCGTGGGACCACATGTGCAGCAAATGATTGGATTATTTGCTTCAAGTGCTCGCCTCAGTTTTGCATATGATGACGAGTTGGCTACCGATTTCATTCTTCATTCTCTTCATGATGGTTATGACGCCTTTAGGCTGAATTTCCACATGAATGGACTGAAGAAATCGCTTCATGAGCTCCATGGGATGCTTAAGGCTGCTGAGCCGGCGATTAAGAAGGACCCTAGGAGGGAAGTTCTTATGATTCGGGAATGAGGTACCAAAAAGTTCAAGGGGATTAAGAAACCAGAAGTGAAAGGCAAAGGCAAAGGGAAAGTTGTGGCAACTCCTTCCAAAAGGTTCTTGAAAGCTTCTAAGGTTCCTGGGGAATCTGAGTGTTCTACTGCAAGAGTGTTGGACACTACAAGCGAGATTGCCCCAAGTTCAAGGAGGAAGTGAAGAACGGTGTCGTTCCTTCATCTTCAGGTATTTATGTCATAGACATAAACTTTACAAATTCTTCTTCTTGGGTATTGGATACCAGATGCGGTGCTCACATTGTTTCACATGTGCAGGGACTGCAAAGAAGTAGAACTTTGGTAAAGGGAGATGTCGATCTGCGGGTTGGAAATGGAGCGAGGGTCGCTGCATTAGCCGTAGGATCTTATGATTTGTGTTTGCCTTCGGGCCTTGTTTTAGTATTGAATAATGTTTATTTCGTTCCAAGTATTACCAAGAACATAATTTCTATTTCAGTATTGGATACTGAAGGATTTTCCTTCACTATAATAAATGGTTTATTTACTATTTCAAAAAGTGGAGTGTTCTATGGTTCGGCACGATTAGAACATGGTTTATATATACTTCAACTTGACAATCATATATATAACATTGATACCAAAAAGGCCAAATCGAATGAATTCAATGAAACATACCTTTGGCATTGTCGATTAGGCCACGTCAACGTTAAACGTGTAGAGAAACTTCTTAAAGAAGGTATTCTCAAATCTTTTGACTTGGAGTCATTCGATACATGTGAAGGATGTTTGATGGGCAAAATGACAAAGTCACCTTTTCTAGGAAAATGAGAACGTGCAAGTGATCTATTGGGTTTAATCCATACTGATGTATGTGGTCCAATGAGCTCACAAGCACGTGGAGGTTATTTCTACTTCATAACTTTTACCGATGACTTAAGTAGATATGGTTATATCTATTTAATGAGACATAAGTCGGAAGCCTTTGAAAAGTTCAAAGAATTCCAAAATGAAGTTGAGAATCAACTTGGTAAGAAGATAAAAGCCATTCGATCGGATCGAGGTGGTGAATATCTTAGCCAAGAATTCGATGATCATCTTATGAGTTGTGGTATTCTATATCAACTCACTCCTCCTGGAACACCCCAGATGAATGGTGTTTCCGAAAGGAGGAATAGAACCTTATTGGATATGGTTCGATCGATGATGAGCCTTAGTGAACTACCAAAATCTTTTTGGGGACACGCACTTTTAACAGCGGCCTATACACTGAATAGGACACCGTCAAAAGCTGTTGATAAGACACCATACGAGGTATGGAAAGGGAAGGTCCCTAACTTGTCTTATATCAAGATTTGGGGATGTGAAGCTTATGTGAAGAGAAATATCTCTACAAAGCTTGAACCCAAATCGGATAAATGTTTCTTTGTTGGTTATCCAAAAGAAACACGAGGGTACCACTTTTACAACCAATCTGAGAACAAAGTCTTTGTTGCTCGAGATGGTGTATTTCTTGAAAAGGAATATCTTTCCAAGAAAGTAAGTGGGAGCTCAGTTGAACTGAACGAAGTTCAAGAAAACTTGAACGAGGTTCAAGAAGATCAAACTGAGATGGACACTCAAGACCAAGTCGAGAGTGCTCCAGTGGTTTTAGAAACCACACCTAACCCTCGAAGGTCCGAAAGGATTAGATCTCAACCTGACAGATACTTAGGTATTCTGACAAATGAGAGCTATGAAGTCATGCTTTTAGAAAGCAATGAACCTTCGACCTATATCCAAGCTATGACGAGTCCAGATTCCGAGAAATGGCAGGGTGCCATGAAATCCGAAATGGAATCAATGTCTGAAAATCAAGTTTGGAACTTGGTCGATTTGCCTAAAGGGGCTAGGCCCATTGGATGCAAATGGATTTACAAAATAAAAACAGACATGAATGGAAAACCTAGTGTTTTAAAAGCAAGGTTGGTGGCAAAAGGATATAAACAAATTCACGGGGTGGATTATGATGAAACCTTTTCACCAGTTGCTATGATTAAATCCATTCGGATTCTCTTAGCCACTGCTGCTCATTATGATTATGAGATATGGCAAATGGACGTTAAAACCGCCTTCTTGAATGGGATTCTAGTAGAGGAAGTGTTTATGACACAACCAGAGGGTTTTATCGATCCTAATCAGGCTGAGAGAGTATGCAAGCTTAATAGATCCATTTATGGATTAAAGCAAGCATCTCGGAGCTGGAATCTTCGGTTCGATGAATCCATACAAGAGTTTGGATTTCAAAAGAACATGGAAGACTCTTGTGTTTACAAGAAGGTCAGTGGGAGTTACGTTGTATTCATTGTGTTGTATGTCGATGACATACTCCTTATTGGAAACAATATTCCTATGCTTAATTCTGTTAAAGAATGGCTAGATGGTTTTCAATGAAGGATCTTGGAGAAGCACAGTACATATTGGGCATCAAGATCTGTCGGAACAGATCACAAAGGATGCTTGGACTTAGTCAAGCAACCTATATTGATAAGGTGCTTGACAGGTCACTATGGGAAAATGTCTCATAGACACCAGTTCATAGACACCGGGCGCCTTTGGGAACGGTGTTAAAAATATTTATAACATCGGTCGCAAAAAAAGAGGAGGTTAAACTATTTTTAACACCTTTTTCTATACAAACTGATGTTAAATATTCAATTTCAAAATTTAATTTTAATTTATAACACCATTTTTTCTTCCGACCGATGTTAATAGTAATTCCATTTTTTTAATAAAATTATTAGTTGTTTTAACACCGGTTCTATTTAGCCATGATAGATGTTAAAATAACTAAATTAATAAATTTTTTTAGTTATAGAATTTTTCCCCACAGATAAAGTCTTAAACGATTTAGTTCTTTCTCTCTAACACACAAACCCTACCCCTCTTCTTCAGCTGCCGCATTTGAAGAATCGAACCCGTCGAGATGACGCCGGAGCCGTAGCCGTAGCCCTAGCCGTAGCCGTAGCCGCTTCATTGACCCGTCGACGAGACGACACCACTTCGATCCTCAGATCCGTAGACGTTTCTTCGACCTGCGCCGTTGCAGCCCAGTCGACGCCACCCGACCACCCCCGAAGTCGAGCTCTTGCTCCGTTCACTTCCGGCGGCCGCGAGGTAACTCCAGCTCCTTCTTCCTCCTTAATTGTTGATTTAGTAATTACTTAATGAAGCTTGAGATGTTAGACGAGGATCGATCGATGGCAATGTCGGCCTCCCGGTGTCGACCGAAACTCTTCTCCACAAACTCCGCGTCGTCGAGGCGTCAATCGTTCACCTCCGCCACCAATATCTGTCCCTGTGCAGCAAGCTTAAAGAAAAAGATGAACTCGTCGAACGATCTAGGGTTTGTTATTTTTTTTATCCTTCGATTTTACGACTGGATTTGAGATCCAATCTTATTACAAATCATTTTTACAAACTAGTATTTCGTGTGTACTGTACATATTTATTTACAAGTCTGAATACCTTGTAGCTGCATCAGGAGGCTCATGCCCTCGACTTGTTGTATGTATTATGTCGAAGCTGTGTACAATTTGGTCCGACAGGCTTCACATAGAAGGTGAGTATGCTGTTTCCGCTGTTTCCTATCATTTTATTGGCATGGTTTTAAGCTATGTTTTTCAGCTGGTTTTCTGTTATCTAGATTAACTATCTGAGAATGTACAGAGAGGAAAAGTGATTAGCTGTTATGTTTTTCAATTTTAATTTTTTTACTTTTGGTTTGACTAGGTCTGCTTTACTAATTGTTGCCTACACATTATTTTAAAGTTGAATCAATCTATTGCCTGTTCGTTGTAATCAATCTAGTACGGAGTATTTAATTTTAAACATCATATTTTAATATCAATATTATGTTATTATGTGCAGCTATTGCCTGTTCAATGGACAATTCAACATTTGATGTGCTTGCTCACTCGAGTATACCAAAAAATATGCCGCAGACTGCTGAATACACATCAAAGGGACTAAAATTGTTTCGTGGACTTTTTTGGAGTTTAAAATCAAATAGTTTCTCTTCATATTGTTGATCTATATACCTTCCTTTGAGACTTGCGACTAACTATTTATGGTGTGTCTGAAGGGTGATGTGGAACAAGTTTTATTTGATTCACTGTTGACCAAGCTTGCTTAGCAAAAGATGAAATTGCCTCGACTAAACACAGATTTTTTGAGGCACATAGTGGAGTGGAAGTTTTCCAATAGATACTGAATATATGTGGACTAGGTGAGAGGGATATTAACTAGTGAATTAGATTATATATGGCTTAATTCGTCTACAATATGTTTTGTTTTATTGCTACTTATGATGAATATTTGACTAGTCTTTTCTTATTTTGCTCTAGTTTGAAGCCTTTGACGCAGATGGTTGTGGCACTAGCAGCACAAGTGAAACACCTGGAAAAAGAAAAAGACCATTTGACAATGAATCTTCATAGAGCAGAAGACGAGGTATTTGAATCAGTATACGAATGAATTATTTTTTACTTGATTGCATGAAGAAAATGAAAACAGTAACAGTAAATAATAGAGAGATGTTTATTTTTTTACTGTATATTTTAATTGAAGGTACCTACTATAAGGCTCGAGTTCTACAATATTACGAAGTTAACATATTTATTTGATTACTTTCAGGTGAATGCTCAAGAGAAAAACATACTAGATCGGAGAACAAAAGGTTGATAATGCTCTAAGTTTATGGAATATTGTTGTTTTACAATTGTAAGGATTTGGAGACCATAGTATTTTGAATATTGTATTTGGATATATCAGGAATTTAATATAATTTTAATTATTGGTAATTTATAAAATTATATTTTTTTTATTTTAATTATTATCAAAGACACCGGTCATATATGAAAAAGACTGGTGTTATTACTTTTCACACCGGTTGATTTAGTTAGTTTTAATGAAATTGACTGGTGTCTTTAATAATATAGACACCGTGCAAATCACAAAACCCGGTGTTATAAATTATTTTTAACACCGGTCATTGACTGGTGTTAAAACATAGCTGATCTTTAACACCACGCACAATAACACCAGATAATTTTTTTTTTAACACCGGTCAATGCCCGGTGTCTATGTGACATTTTCCCATAGTGGGTTCAGAATGAAAGACGCCAAGAAGGGTCTCATTCCAATGACTCATGGTACATCTTTAAGCAAGTGTCAGTGCCCTTCGGGACCTGATGAGCAAATAAGGATGGCAAATATTCCTTATGCTTCGGCAATAGGGTCTATTATGTACGCCATGATTTGTACACGACCGGATGTATCGTATGCTTTGAGCATGACGAGTCGGTTTCAAGGAAACCCAGGTGAGGCGCATTGGACTGCGGCCAAGAATATTCTTAAGTACCTTAGAAGGACTAAAGAGTATTTTCTTGTCTTTGGAGGACAAAAAGAGTTGGTTGTGACAGGATATACGGATGCAAGCTTCCAAACAGACAAAGATGATTTCCGGTCTCAATCCGGATTTGTCTTTTGTCTGAATGGAGGTGCGGTGAGCTGGAAGAGTTCCAAGCAACCCACCGTAGCTGATTCTACTACAGAGGCTGAGTACATTGCTGCATCAGAAGCAGCAAAGGAGGCCGTTTGGATGAGAAAGTTCTTAGATGAGCTCGGTGTCGTACCTAGTTCGGCCCATCCGATAGCTCTCTATTGTGATAATAGTGGAGCTATCGCGCAAGCCAAGGAGCCTAGGGAGAACCACAAATCCAAACATGTACTCAGGAAGTTCCACATTCTCGGGGAGATAGTTAGTCGTGGAGACATCGAGATAAATAAAGTTGCAACTGATGATAATGTTGCAGACCCGTTAACTAAAACACTCCAGCAGTCAAAGCATGATGCTCATACGACTGCAATAGGGATACGATATCTTAGAGAAGGATTGTGATTCCTATTACTGTATTGTTTACTTTTGGAGTTTATGTAAACATTCACGTATCTTTTATGATATTCAATAAATTTCTTCATATAATTGTGGTTTAAATTGTATGAATTGTCCAAATGATTAAATTATATTAATTGGGTTATGAGGTCGATTTACCACATAAATGAAGTCCCAATTGTTGAACTAATATAATTAAATCATAGAATTGTTCCTAGTTCGTATTATCAAGTACGGACAAACTAATAATACAATGAACTAGATTGTAATGTGTACTATAGCGCCGCTTCATGGGCTAGTGATGTGGGACATCAAGTACAATTACATAGATATTAGCTGGGAGCTAATGATCGAACAGACCCAACTGGAATAGTATTTAAGATTTTGAGTCATAATACTATTTCATTGACTGTCGAGCAATTTCCTCTGACCTGAGTAGTCCAGAGTGATTCCATTGTGAAATGGTGTACTTTGATACAAGTAAACGCCTTTCGTAAAAGGAGGTTATAAAACTTGTTATTGGGTATATCAGGAAGCAAGTGGGAGAGCTTGGATTGACAAGATGGGATTGTCCTCCATTTTAATATGTATCATATGTCTTACCGGCCACATGGAGAGTCGAGACTGTGGAAAATACGTGGCCACGTCCAGATTCGTATCATAGTGATAAATCTGGTTTTACAGTCTGCCTCAAAGTCCAAGAAAGGTTTGAACCGATTGAGGATGACTCGAGTCTTGCCTCAAGTTCAAACTTAGACATAAAGTGACAACAGGAAGTTGGCAGCACACTGGCTCTGAAGGCCAAGTGGGAGATTGTTGGAATATGTCCTTCGATCCTACGTGTGCAATCGATGAAGTCATAAGGTCGTCTATGGATGTTAAATGATTATTTGATAATATTATATTGTTGGTAACAATATAATATTGATCAATAAATCATACCTACAGGGTCACACACGGACTCAAAGATGATGTACAATGCTTGATAAATATATTGATTTAGAATCAATATTTACGTGGATTTAATACACATGCATGGGATGCATGGCTTGCATGGATGCATGTCACATAGTGTGATATGGCATGCCACACAAGCAAGTGGGACCATCTAATGTCATGTGGCATAATGAGGTGGAAATGTCCATTCAAATTCACCATAATCACACCTTAATGTGTGATAATGATGGGGCATCAATATCACCATTAAGGGGGAGGTTACAAGGGGGTTTTGATGGCATTTTAAGGTGAACAAATGCTAATTTTTCAGAATAATTTTTCACCCACGAAATTCACAAAAGAGAGAGAGAAAAGAGGTTGTTCTTGGAGAATCAACTCGATCAATCAAGCAAGTCATCATCCGGGTTCGTGTGCAACACGTAGAGGCCGGGCCATTTGTGCGGCTTCAACATCCGGGCGATCCAAAGGCGTGACGGGGTCATTCCAGAGGTGAACAATCCGTGGCTGATCCATTAAGGTGGTTCAATCGACTCAACACCACCTTAACCAATTTCAACGATCACCAAATGTAAGAACTTGTTGATCCCTATATATATATATATATTGGATGTGTATATATATATTTGTATGTGTTCTTATACACATTATGTGTGCACTAAGATCCAAGCATGATAGATTTATATGCCTTACACGCTTCTGCACACACGGTATATCGATCGGATCGGTATACCGGTACCTTCAGGGTTACCCGCAGCGGGGATTTCGGTCGAGTTATTATTTTCCGCAAATTTTAATAGCCCGGGATATCGATTTCCAACAATTGGTATCAGAGCGTTTGGTTTCGTGTTCATGTATATGTTCAATTATCGTTCTACCTTGCAGGGATTCCGACTATCATGGTTTAATTAATTGTTAATTATTTTACCATGATTATTCGTTTATTAAACTCTCGGACATGTCGAGATTCGTTTTGTGTGGATGAATGCTTGTAATAGTAAAAATTCGGGGGTTGACCGAATTTAAATTTATTATTATTGTTCTATGTTTTCCGGAAATTGTATAGGGTCGATTTCATGTATAGAATCGATACCGGAATTGTAAATTTATTATTTTGTAATTTATTTACGTTGGATCGATGTCGAGACGACCGCCGGAGAACACATGTGACGAAGAAGACGAAGAGGACGAAGGACCGGGGATCGATCAAACCCCTTGATCGATCCCGAGCGATCGACCGCGAGGAGGGGGCCGATCGCCTTCGGCTGGGGCTGCCGCCGGTCACGGTGGCGGCTGGTCGGCTGGGCTTGGCGGCGGCGCTCCTCCGGTGGTGGTGGTCGATCGGTTGGGGGTGGTGCGGAGATCCCCAACCCGTGCTACTCCTAACCGAGATACACTTTCCTAATTGATTCGATTTTCCTATTTTGAGTATTCCTAAGTTTGGGAACTCTCATGGAAATAGGAAAAGAATTAATTGGAATTAATTTATTTCCTTATTCTATTATGGAAGTCTTCTAGAATATTCCAAGTCTAACTTGGATAGGATTCTAGAGATTTAATAGAATTAGAAAGGAAAATAATTAATTATTAAATTAATTTATTTCCTAATTGATTATTCCTATTTTATGGGAATTTTCATGGACATGGAAATTAATTAATTTTGGAAAGTAGAAGAGTCCTAATTTATTTTATTTCCTTATTCTATTATAGAAATCTTCTAGAATGTTCCAAGTCTTACTTGGATAGGATTCTAGAGATTCAATAGAATTAGAAAGGAAAAAAAAATAAATAAAAATATTAATAATATTTAATTTTATTTTTAATTTATTCGATTGACTTAATTTTCGAATTAAGTATCTTTTGGATTTATTGAAAATAAATAGATTTAAATATTAGGATTAATATTCTCGTCACATGGAGCATTCAAGAACTAAGACTGAAGACTAGAAGATGCGTATGGAGATGGAATAAAGCCATGATAGTCGGAAAATAATTTTCTAGTATTATTTTGACAATGTGATACTATGTGCTTTATTACTTGTATGCATGCTATATGTGTTTACATTATGCACTAGATAGCGTATCCCTTTGTTATAAAAAGCTAAGTGGGAGAGGGGGTGGAAACATTCCCATGGTCTCCATTACTGTTCTCTTGGTGACATTTATGAGCTTTCGAAGTTCATAAAGACATGCCATTGGAGGAGAATTCTTGTAATTCCTTTTACAAGAAACATTGATTAAGTTTATCAAACAATGCCTAATTTGTCTTTCTGAAACTGACTTCAAGTCGACTCATTCTCACCCCGGGGAGTGGAATGGAGCCAAAGCCACTTGGTCATGTGGATGACACAAATTAGAGACCTTCGTACCATTTCTTGAAATGGATCGATTGTCTGCTCGGCTCCCTCATCTAATGAGAGATAGGGTTGTTCGCATGGTGAATCACTGGTTAGAAACTTCGAGTTTCACTTATGATTCTCCGAGTCTTGATTTACGAAAATCGAATGGATCTTGTAATTGGGAGTCAATTATAAAAGTCTCTTGGTATAGTAAACGTCCACACCACGTGGCTTGCTATACTAACGGATTTTGGATTAATTTATGCAGACAGTTATAAGTAATTGTAAAGAATTGTGAAGTTATCGTAAACGTCCACACCACGTGGCTTGCGGTAATGTAACAATTCCAAACGATTTACTTTAGTGCTGAGTAATAGTTTACACTTAGATACGCATTATAGTATTCCTCCCCACGAGGTTACGCTATAAGTGATGTATGACCAAAGAAAATCTAATTGCTAAATCATTTGGGTGGGTAAACGTCCACACCACGTGGCTTGCCTTACCTGATGGGATTTTAGATTTAATTAGTAATTTAATGATATTATTTGAGGGAGATAATATCGGACATTAAATTGATTGTTTGTTTAAATGTGCTTATAGGTTTAGAGAATAGCTATGAATCCACTTTCTGTGATACTCAAGGAGAATAAACTCACTGGCCCCAATTATAATGATTGGAGGAGAAATTTGGATATTGTCCTGACTGCTGAAGAGTACAAGTTTGTACTCTATGATGTGTGCCCTGCTGAGCCCACGGATGCCTCAACTAATGAGGAAAAAGAAGCATATCGGAAGTGGAAAAAGGCTGATGAAATGGCTAGGTGTTATATTTTGGCTTCCATGTCAAATGTACTCCAAACCTAACACGAGTCGATGCCCACTGCCGAGGATATGCTGTACAACCTCAAGGATATTGTAAATACAAGTTTTTTTTTGGCATCAACTTTGTGTGTTTCTTGCGCTGTCCGTCGACTATTGTCATATCCTCTTCGTACAAGCTTCGATTGACATGATTCAAGTTGCTATGGAATCCTCACTTCAAGACCTACGCATCCATGTATTACAAGTAATGTCAAAAATATGCGAATGGAGTCGCATGCGACTGGAGTCGCACAAACTTGCGCTGTAAGTGCTTGGATGTGCAGTCCGTCGATGTTGGCCATATCTCCTTCATACGAGCTCTGATTGACTTGATTCAAAATGCTATGGATTCCAAACTTCAAGAACTACAAATAACCAAAATCATGCGACTAGAGTCGTTTGCGACAGGAGTCGCACACACTGCACCTTCCACTGCGTGCGACTGGAGTCGCACAACTTGCCATTGGATGTGCAGTCCGTCGATTTTAGCCATATCTCCTTCATACGAGCTCTGATTGACTTGATTCAAAATGATATGGATTATAAACTTCAAGAACTACAAAAAACCAAAATAATGCGACTAGAGGCGCATGCGACAGGAGTCGCACACACTGCACCTTCCACTGTGTGCGACTGGAGTCGCACGACTTGCCATTGGATGTGCAGTCCGTCGATTTTATCCATATCTCCTTCGTGCAAGCTCCGATTGACATGATTCAAGATGTTATGGAATCCTGACTTCAAGGGCTATCTCCATCACCAAATTGAGACTGGAGTCGCAAATCATGCCCCTCCGGAAATTGCGACTGGAGTCGCAAATTATGCCCCTCCGAAAATTGCGACTAGAGTTGCAAATCACGTCCCTTCAGCTCTTGCGACTAGAGTCGCAATTCTGGCCTCTCTCAGTTGTTGCGAATGGAGTCACAATTCCTGTGCCTCTCCAACAATTGCGAACGGCGTCGCAATTCTTGCCTTCTCCGTCTTTGCAACATGGATTGCTATTTACTACTTCAATACTATCGATGACCATGAAGACGATGAAATGCTGAAGCCTCAACGACGAGTGTTTATCATGATGAAGTTGAAGACGAAGTATTGAGATCGATGGAGTCAAGATAGAGTTGAAGTTTGAAGTCGAAGAAATTGAAGATTCAAGATTCAAAGATTCAAGAATCAAAGATTCAAGATTCCAAGATTCTAGAATCCAAGTACAAAAAGTGATTTCATCGATGGATCTGTGACGTCAGCCAAGCATGTGACCAGTGAGATTGCTCCACATCAGCGCTCCACATGTGCGGCACTCCTATATAAACCCATGGAAGCTGAAGACTTCACTTGGCGATTTTGAGAGAACGAAATCTGATATTAAGTATCGCTATCGTTGTTTGTTGGCGCTGAGCCTTAGAGTTTTGGTAGTTGTTTTGTGCTGTGCACCACTAGTAGGGTTATGTGATTTAGCTCTAGGTGTAGTAGTACTAGATCATTAGTTCGTTGGAGTGCTGCGTCACTTGGGATACGACTCTTGATCATTCCGTCTACCTTTCTCCACAAGTGTAATAGTTAGTTTTGTCTTTCAATGAAATGAAACTATTACATAACTTTGTCTTCAGTATGTTACTTTACATTTGCTGAGTTCGAACCTATACACACAACACGTTACGTGCAACATCCGGAGCAAGCAAGAGTTGAGTGTGTGCGAACGAAGTTGCTGAAGTATCAGTGTTTAAGACCGACTTCACGAAAAGTTGGTATCCTACGTCGAAGACGTAATTTCAGATATGTTTGGGCATCAAGATCGTGCGGCAAGGCAAGAAGCCATGAGAGTCCTTATGACAACTACTCAGTCTGAAGGAACGCCCGTTGGGGAGCACATTCTTAAGATGATGAGTTTGTTGAATGAACTTGAGATCCTAGGAGCTCAAATTGATGGTGAGACGCAAGCGACATCATACTCCAGTCTCTGACCCCTAGTTTTGAGCAGTTTCGCATGAGTTATAATATGGGTAAACCATCTTATACTCTTGCGCAACTCCTGACTGAACTGAAGGCGGCAGAGGGGATCTACAATAAGGGCAAGTCTCAAGCGCTTGTAGCTACCAAGTCCAAAGGCTTGAAGCCTGTTGGAGGTAGGGGCAAGAAAAGGAAGCAAGCCTGGAAACCAAGTGGTGCCAAGTGGAATGGACCACGAGTGGGGGCTGCCAAGCCAAGAGGCAAGTGCTTCCGATGCAATAAGTCTGGACACTGGAAGTCTGAATGTCCTCTCAAAGGTACAAATTTTTCTTTAGTCGTAAAAACATAGTCAGCGGTATTATCTACCAGAATTCTGGTGTGTAAATATGGAACCACTGACGGTATGTGCATTTTAAAATGCAGGGGTTCCAGAAAACCCGGCGACTTAGAGAAGAAGAGTTCGAGTCTACATAGGCAAAGCTGTAGAGGAGGCAGCTTTTGCAGTGGAAGACATTTATCTATGAGTAGTTAAATAGGATTTCATTTCGAGTTTATTGCTTTATGTACCCTTTTAATTTTAGAAAGAACCTTTGTTCTGGATTTCTATTATTTATGATTGGATATTTTATTTCTTTAATCATTTGATGATTTTGATAAGAAATAATGGTATTATCTATTCTGGTACATTAGATAGCAATAACATGAATGATAAATCCTTAGTCTACCACGATGCAACAAACCGTTCTATAACTTGTTTTACTTATTAGATATATTTCTTGTTAAATCATTATACTTGTGAATTCTTAAACTTAGTAGTATTTATTCAAATAAGATTCAAAAGGTCGAAATTGATTTGATCAATTATAGTTGAAGGAATGGACCTTCCGACCTAAGAATTGAATTTGGAAGATAATACAACTGAGCATACCTTTCGGTAAAAGATAGAATTCAGACAAGTATTGAAATTGATTGTTACTAATTTATGCAGACGTATGTGTAATTAGAAAGGTGCGAGTGATTCTTTTAAGAATACTCGAAGATGGATTAGAATACTTGATGTGCCATAAAAGCGAAGTGTTTTGACTAGTCAATGGACACAGAGCTATTATGGGGAACCTTCTAAGTATATCCATTGGAAGCCAGCGACTTAGTCGCGGAGGCTACCACCTATCTAAATAACACATAGCATAATCAAAGAATGGGATTGGATCCCAAATGACTACACCATACACTCACGTGTAGAAATGGTGTGTCGAAAAATAAGAAATGAAATTCTAATCGTAAAAGGACAGGTTGTTCGGAACTACCTATGTTCTATGGATATTCCTGGAAACAACGGCGCATTCAATATGGTTGTAGGATATCCTAGGTGAACAAAATATTGTGTGTTCTATAGTACTTTGAACCAGAAGGACGTTATCGCTAACGCCCGGTTCTTAGAGGAAGACTATTAGATGAACAACAAAGCCCTAACTGACGTAATACCTTGGAATGAGAAAAAGGACAAAGACTAGGAACCAGCCAAACCGAGTAGAAGTACACCACTAACTGCACCTACTGTTATTACTGTTTATACACCGGAATGCCATTGAAGTGGGAGGTTGTTTGACAACTAGAGGTGTTCATAAGACTAGAAGAGTTTCGAACTCTGGATCTAGTAAAAATGAAATCGATCCCTAGCTCTGCACAAGCGAAGTACTAGATCTAAATGTGCCTACTTAGAAAGCAATAAAGGATTATTGTTAAGAGGCAAGATCATTTAGAGTACAAGCTTAGTTAATCCATTTATGGATTGGAACAAGGCTATAAATCATGGAACTTGCGAATTGATGAGATAGTCCATCTGATGGAATCATCAAAAGGCATAGACGAAAGGTGTATTGGAAACTTGATGGAAACAAGGTGGTGTTTCTCGGAATTTTATGTAGATAACATTTTATCATTGGCAACAATGTAAAGATGTCGTCAGACATAAAATGATGGTTGTCTAAACGATACGGGATATAAGATTGAGTAGAAGTTGGAACATGTTCTTGAGATCATTCGATCTAAGGATAAGAACATTGTACTTCTCCTAGATATCTTATACGATTATGGTTTGTTTTTAAACATGCATTATTCTGAGAAAGGTTATTGCCTTTCAGATACAGAATATATATCTATCTAAAGATATGTGTTCGAACACATGAAGGAGATAGATACAGACAAAGCAGTTTCCTACACTTCGAGTGTGGAAAGAGCTTGATGAATGCGATGTTGAAAAACGAGAACCTAATATCAACTATGCGGTTAGCGTAGTGGGAGGATATCAAAGTAATCTGGACAAGAGACATTCAAATGCTGTAAAAGTACTTTTGAAGTACTAGATTACTAAGCAACACGAATTCTTCTTTGATTACATATTCTCAGATCTCAAATCAGAGAAGGACCAGTGTAAGTCGATATCAGGCTATGTGTTCACTTTTGGAAAGAGGTGGAACCTTGAAATGAAAGAGTGATAAGCAGGACGCTTCTCGGACTCTCTCATAACCGAATAAGAAGCCTCAGAGGCAGCGGAAGCTTTGGTTGGGTTCCGGAATAACCTCTGGACTTGGATATGACTCTTAGTTTACCAAAGGCTATTATATAGCGGTGCATGGAAAACTGGAAGAAGTCATAAGTCAAAAGGTGATGATAACACATAGAGCAAGTACCACCTGATACGAGTCATCGTCGAGGGAGACGACGCTGTAGTCACCAAGATAACTTCAGAGCGGCAACCTAGATTGCTCATTCACATGGTACTTCTTGGAAGTACAACTTAAGCACGTGATGAGTATGGGAGTCGGGAGTTTGGAGGAAATGACTAGACCTTAGTACAAGTGGGAGATTGTTGGAGTTATGTACTTAATGTCTAGATTTAAGTAACCGTAACTCCCGGTCATAGCATTTAATCTATTTAATTAATAAACAATCGTTTGCATTTAATTATTGATAATTAAATATATGCAAAATATAGTCCTGGATTCTATACGTTGTAGTTAGTATGGTGTGCGGGCCCACACAGAAGATCATACTATCGGTTACTCGTATTTAATCGAACAGTTGCTCACGACCTAGATGGACACGGACCAATCCATCGGTATAGTCGTTGTGTGAGAGAGAAAATAATTTGTCTTAATTATTTTATCACACTTGTGCACTTGGTGTGTTGGGCGGATCGCTGGAGACTTATCAATTAGGATTGCCTTTGATAATTGATTCAAGTCTCAGAGTATTTTATTCTCAATCCCCGATACTATTGCGTGTGTGTATATTTAATATCAGTGACTTTGATTTTCCAAAGGAATTAACCGATTTAATTATTGGGTTAATTACCGGTTAAGTTGGGTCACTATATTTTATATATGACATGCCGTGAATACTTGACGGGAAAGTGTATCCCGGAAGGGTTGATAATATCCCCGAGATGAGTTCATAAGGAATTATTATGTAAACCTCATGAGTGGATTTGTTCCGCATAATAATTAAGGTTGAATGGTACTATTCTCGAATACAAGAGAAGAATAAATTAATTAGCAATAAATTAATTTTATTCATGGATCTTTAAATCTTAAATACACGGAATAAATAATACTACCGGAGAAATATTATTTGATATAATATGGTTTAATATTGGGAGTGCAATTAATTTATATAGTGGAAAATAAATTAATTAATATTAATGGGATTAATAGATTTGGGCTTGGGCTCAATTTAATCATTAATATTGGAAGCCCAATATTCCACCTCCTTTAGATCCCCTACGTAGCTTATAAAAGCACTAAATGGTCTTCTATATTCTCATAACTTGAAGATCATAATTCTTCTAGAGAGAGAAAGTAGAGAGAGAAGTTGATGAGCCATTTTATTTGCTCATCTTTGAGCCCTTTTAGAGTCGTTGTTGAGTCAGTTTGAGTTGTTTTGTTTGCCTGGGAGGGCACATTGGAGTGTTTGGGCAAAGTATGCAGGATTAATGTCAGCAAGTGGAGATTGTGCGGAAAAGGCAAAGGAATGGTCCACTTTGGGCAAACGCGCAGATTCGAGGCAAAGTGACTTGAGCAGTTTGACCCAAGGAGGCAAAGTCACCACTATGGGCAAAGTGAAGATGTCGAGGAGTCAGAGGAATAGTCACCAGACTCACCACCACCACCTAGGAAGAGAAGGAACTGAATTGAAGTCTTTGTACCAGGCAGAGAGTCGCTATCGGGCAAAGTCAAAGGCAGCAGAACTTAAATATGGAAAGCGGATTTCTTATGGAAATAGCGGCGCCTAATTCCAGGAGGCCCATGCAGCTGCGATTTTTAAACCTAATCAGCACCTATAAAAGAGAGATAGATGGACGAAAATTACAACCTTCGACACACCAAGATACCACGAAGTAGAGAGAGCAAGGAGCGGCCGCCGGAGAGCGGAGAAGAGATCGGAGCCACCATGGCCGAGATCTTTTCTTCGTTTTAATGTTTTTATGTTTTAATTTCTGTTTTGTTATTTCAGTTTGAACAATTCCAGATTTCTTAGTTATGCAATTTAGTTTTGTTTTCCAATTTATTTCTTGTTTTATTTCTTCGCATATGAGTAGCTAAACTTGCAGGGCGACTGGGCAAAGGCAGATCGAAGGGGACTCTGGCTAAGTTAGAACCGTGAGGTTGATAGGGCTTAGTTAACTGCCTGGGGTTTGTTCCCGATACACAGTTGAGGTTTAACTACATTCTTGCAGGTTTGGGCGGACTAATTTGGTCGTTAGGAAACCCTTACACTTTGAGATACCAGCGATTGATCAAACCGAATAATAGTATCTAGTTGTACTACGGGCATAGCGCTAGAACGTGTTGGAGCTTTGCGGTCGTATGATTCGGATTTCCGGACATGCTATTGGCCGAATTGGGTTCGTCTAGAGATCTATACGAGTTTGGGCAAACTAGATCCATGCGACCACATAGGTATCGAATTGTCTAAGCTCAGGGGATTAGGCATAAGTATACCTTGCCTTTTCTTTACACCGTAAGGACGGATTGGGGTGGGGTAACTGTAGGCGTGACTTAATAGGACTGCTTTTACTTTGTTCGACATCCTATAACCGATTGACAAATCATCAATTAAAACCATTAGTGCCAGGGATCGGTAGTTTGCCCAGATAATCCAGAGAGAAGCCGTGAGCCGAGAAGCCTGTTTTCCTTTTATTGAGTCCAGTTTGATTTACTGTTTTACTGTTTATTTAGTTTGGTCAAAGTGTTAGTTCTGCATGTTAGTTTGGGTTAGTTGATTTATTTAATTTCGTTAGTTAGTAGTTTGATTAAACCGCTGTGACCACAACAACCAACTTCAAAACCTTTTTAAAACGTGACAACAGTTTGGGCTAGCCGAGATCACTTATTGCAATTGCTTCCTCATGGGATCGACCCCACACTTATCACTATACTCCTTAGTGTTTAGTTTGGCAGAATATAAATTTATTTTGACCGCGCGTTGCTTCCACGACAAAGTTTTCGCGTCGTCAAAATTGGCGCCGTTGCCGGGGAGGCAATATTCCAGCAATTAGTTTTCTGTGCTATTTGACTTGTTATTTTTTGTTTTTGCTCCAGCTTGACCGTACAGGGCAAGGGAGAGCAGAACGAAGAAACCAGGGCAAACAACACGTGCAGCCCAAAGTAACTAGTCTGCCCAAACAAGAGCTAGGGCAGAGGAGACAAGAAGAGTTTGCCCCGTACTAACCTCAAAATCTACGATGGGAGAGGCGAACAAGACACTAAGGGACATGATGTTCCCTTCGAATCTGAATCTGAGACCTTCAGGCATCACTTTGCCCACGATCAATCAGAACTGGGAGATGAAGCACGACTTCCTACAAATTCTGCCCAATTTCAGTGACATGTCGTGGGAGGATCCCCAAAGGCATATCCAAGACTTTGAACTAGCCTGTGGAACGATCCAAGGAGCGGCCCCTTTGGGCGAATACATCAGACTTCTGGCTTTCCCATTCTCTTTGGCAGATGGAGCAAGAGAGTGGCTCTATACTTTGCCCGAAGGAGAGGTGAGCACCTGGGCACAGCTCCAGCCTAAGTTTTTTGAGAAGTATTTCCCATTATCAAAGATTCAGGAGGTGAGGAAGAAGATCTACAACATAAAGATGGGGAATATTGAAAATTTCTATGACTACTGGGCTAGGTTCAAATATATATTGGTCAAATGCCCACAACATCAAATCACGGACCATGATCTTATCCAATACTTCATGACTGGACTTTGCCCAACGGAGAGGAAACTCCTCAACGTTGCATGTGGAGGATCAGTGTTAAATAAGAGCGCAAATGACACATTCAGATTGTTCAATGAGTTTGCAGAGGCTTCGAGAGAAGACGAAAGTGATATGCCCAAACAGAATATGCCTTTGCCCACAACAGAAGACTCCAAAATTGACAGGTTGTGTAGTACCATGGAGAAATTCATGGAAAACATGGTAACGAGGTCAAATAAAGTGGTCAAGGCATGCAAAATATGTAAGGAGGAAGATCACACTACGGATCAATGCCCCAGACTCGTCGTTAAGAAAGTAAATCCAATGGGTCATGTGAACGGATATGGGCAAAGCTGGGGAAAACATCACTTTGACCCCCACTCAGACGTATACAACACTGAATGGAGGTACCATGAAGATTTTAGGTACGGGAACAAATCAGTGGAGGGTCAGTATGCGAACCAATACCCCCAGCACTACCATCAGCATCACTTCCAAGGGCAATACCCTCAGCAAAACCAAAGCAATGAACCCTCACTTGAGGAGCTGGTCAGTACCATGGCTAGGGAGAATTTGAAGGCTCAACAAGAGAATGAGAGGTTCAAGGCTGAGGCACGTGGGCAATTTCAGAACATTAATTCACTGTCCGAGATGGTTCAGACTTTGGTCAAAGAGAGTTTGAAGTCCCAGCAAGAGAGTGAGAAGTTCAAGGTAGATACAGGTGGGCAACTCCAAAGCATTAATTCACAGTTGGCGTACCTTGCCCAAACAGTGGCTAAAGTAGAAAAGAAAGTGGAGGAGCTGCCTGCCCAAACTGAAGTGAACAAGGCTCAAGTGTGTGGGATTCAGGCTAAAAGCGAGAAACGTCCACCTGAGGTACTTAGACCATTAGAGAAGGATCAAGAATCTGGAGAAGAACATAAAGAAGAGCCTCAGGGACACACCGCAGATGACCAAAGAGCAAAAGAGACAGCACTTAGGGCAAAGCGAGACAAATCTCCACCACCGAAGATCAGATTACCCTTCCCGGGAAGATTGATTAGAAGAAATGAAAGGAAGGATGCAGATGAGATGATCTAACTTTATAAGAAGGTAGAAATCAATATGCCTCTTCTTACCATTTTGAACACTATGCCCAGGTGTGCCAAGATCTTGAAGGAGTTATCTACAAAGAAATTCCAATACCGAAGGGATGCAATTTTTGAAGCCAGAGAGAGTGTGTCCTCGATCATAAAGAACAATGGACTGACCGAGTGTGGAGACCCAGGGATGTTTCACGTTCCTTGCATCATTGGTACGAAGAAAATTGAAAAAACCATGTTGGATCTGGGCACATCGATCAACATCATGCCCAAGACGATATATGAGGATTTGGGCATACGACAATTGAAATCCACAAGGGCTGTGATTCAGCTACCCGACGAATCAAATGTCTACCCCGAGGGCATACTGGAAGACATTTTGGTCAAAGTGGAGAACTTCATTTTCCCTGCCGATTTCTATGTGGTGGATATGGGCAAATTGAATAAAGAGCCAGTGATGATCCTGGGCAAACCGTTCTTGAAATCGACCAAGACTGATGTTGACTGGCAAACTGGGAGGCTGACATGTAAATTTGAGGAAGAGACGGTCACCTTTGACCTATACAAGCCCAAGCACTCCGTACACATTGAACAAGTCCACTACATTGACCAAATCAAGAAGGGCGTTGAGGAAATACCTATCCAAAGTGGGGTGTATAACCACACTGACATTGTCGTCCAGCAAGGAATGATGAATGATAAAATCAAAGCTCAAACAGAGGAGGTACAATGGACAACCGAAGAGTTTGGGTCGCTGGAAAATTACACTGACGGTTTGGGCAAACTGTCAACACCAGAGGAGATTTTCATGACACCCCCTCCTGATAAACCAACAATGGTGGAACCCAATATGCCTCCCGACCATTTGAAGGACATGTTTCTAGGGCAAACTGGCACTTTGCCCGTAAGCGTCAATGCATTTGTGACGTGCCCAAAGGAAGAAAAGCTCGCGGAAATGCGTGGGCAACACAAGAAGGGCATAGGGTTGCCAGTGGCAGTCATAAGAAGTATTAGACCGACCATATGCAGACGTCACATCTTGTTTGAGGAATGGGTTGTGCCCATACAAGACCCTCAAAGGAAGCTTAACCCGAAAACGGAAGAAATGATATCAAAGTTTCCATACCCAAGCATTGTGAAGCAACTGAGAAGATTCCTTGGGCATACTGGGGCAGTCAAGAATTTTGTAAAGGATCTTCTAGCATTGGTCTTCGCCCTCCAAAATTTCAGGTCATTTCTATTGGGCAGTAAGACCACAACTGACCACTATGCTTTGAAGTACCTTAGTGCGAAGAAAGAGAGCAAGTCGCCCCTGACCAATGTGCTACCAATTGGTTTGGGCAAACTACCAGGCACTCTACATGGATGGATGATGAGCAACTACACAGACTTACTCAAGTGCCTGAAGGCCTCATATGGTCACAACGAGGAGAAGCTTAAACCTCGCATAATGAAGAATGGTGAACATCTATCACGTCATGCCTATGACGATAACTAGGGCGCTGACCAGGAGTCAAACTTGTATGTTTTTCTTTTATTTTTATTTTTATTTTTATTTTATTTAGGAATAAAACATCTTCGCGGATAGAGCACTTTGACTTGTATCAACCCAAGAGAGAGGAAGGGTTTGTTTGTTTTTGAGGTGCAGGTCAAGGAGGGCGAAAGGGCAGCGGTGTAGGCATACCGGCTACTTGGTCAAACTACATATTACACTAGAAGATGGATGAGCTCCCTAAAGTTGCAAGGATGAACCCTGGAATGAAGTCAAGGTCTGGGCAATCGTGCTCACGCTACTGATTCCGGGCAAAGTCCTAAGGCGACAAGACAACATGACAAAAAAGGCCTCGTAGAGCTGCTGAACACATTAATGTCCCACTTTGCCCTTGCATAATTCAGGTTCTACCTTGCATCTACCTCCTCTAAATTTGTCCTCCCTATAGTCTCTTTTCTTTTCTTTTCTTTTCTTTTCTTTGAGTCACTTCGAGTCATGGGGTGATCTTTTCATTGACACACTTTGCCCAGGCAAAGTGTGTGAGGAGGTTCACCATACTCAGTTGCTGGAAATCGATATCCCGGGGTATCGAAAAATGCGGAACCGATAACCCCGACCGAAATCCCTTCGCCGGAAACCGATCACGAACACCAACGAACCGGGTTCGACGAGAGTATCACCGCCGCGGGATAAACCCGCGGCTAGAAACCCTAGCCGAACCCCGCTAGGGTTCGCGATCGCCGTGCATGGCGATCGCCGGGGATGCGCGTGCATCCCCCGGGGCTGTTCGGAACAGCCCCCCGGCGGTGAGTCCGGCGACTCACCGCCGCCACCATCGAGGGAGGGCGGTGCGCCCAGCGCACCTGCCGCGGCTCCAGCTGCGGCAGCCCTAGCGATCGACCTCACGGTCGATCGCATGCCCCGGCGTCCAGCCGGGGCCCCTTCGATTGCACGCCGACAGTCGTGCCCTAGGCCGACCGCCACCCTCGGCTCCCAGCCGAGGGTTTACCTTGAGCTTCGCCGGGGATTTCGAATCCCCGTCCCCGAAGTTTATCGTTTTCCCGGATCGTATGTTCATGTATATATCACAATCATATTCAAATAAAATCATATAAGGGAGTTTATGATTTTACCTTTGATTCGTTGTGCGGAGAAACGAAATCAAATTGAAGACCTTTGAATCTTCCTACGTATTCCTTGCACCTCGTTCGAACGTCGTGTGGGCGACGATCCTCCGAACTCTATGGATCTACTTCACGAACTCTCTAGAATATCAACTATGATATTCTTATGGTGTATTTAATTGTGAAGACCATGTAGTGCTTTTATAGGCTACGTAGGGGATCTAAAGGAGGTGGAATATTGGGCTTCCAATATTGATGATTAAATTGAGCCCAAGCCCAAATCTATTAATCCCATCAATATTAATTAATTTATTTTTCACTATATAAATAATATTTATTCCGGTAGTATTTAAGATTTAAATATCCATGAATAAAATTAATTTATTGCTAATTAATTTATTCATCTCTTGTATCCGAGAATAGTACCATTCAACCTTAATTATTATGTGGAACAAATCCACTCATGAGGTTTACATAATAATTCCTTATGAACTCATCTCGGGGATATTATCAACCCTTCCGAGATACACTTTCCCGTCAAGTATTCACGGCATGTCGTATATAAAACATAGTGACCCAACTGTTGGAGTTGTGTACTTAATGTCTAGATTTAAGTAACAGTAAACTCGCGGTCATAGCATTTAATCTATTTAATTAAATAAACGATTATTTGCATATTAATTATTATTAATTAATTATGCGAAATATAGTCCAGGATTTTATACGTTGTAGTTAGTATGGTGTGCATGGGCGCACAGAAGATCATACTATCGGTTACTCGTATTTAATCGAACAGTTGCTCACGACCTAGATGGACATGGACCAATCCATCGGTATAGTCGTTGTGTGAGAGAGAAAATAATTTATCTTAATTATTTTATGACACTTGTACACTTGGTGTATTGGGCGGATCGCTTGAGATTTATCGATTAGGATTGCCTTAAGATAATCGATTCAAGTCTCAGAGTATTTTATTCTTAATCCCCGATACTATTGCGGGTGTGTATATTTAATATACGTGGCTTTGATTTTCCAAAGGAATTAACCGATTTAATTATTGGGTTAATTACCGGTTAAGTTGGGTCACTATATTTTATATATGGCATGCCGTGAATACTTGACGGGAAAGTGTATCCCGGAAGGGTTGATAATATCCCCGAGATGAGTTCATAAGGAATTATTGTGTAAACCTCATGAGTGGATTCGTTCCGCACAATAATTAAGGATGAATGGTACTAGTCTCGGATTAAAGAGATGAATAAATTAATTAGCAATAAATTAATTTTATTCATGGATATTTAAATCTTAAATACACGGAATAAATAATACCACCGGAGAAATATTATTTGATATAATATGGTTTAATATTGGGAGTGCAATTAATTTATATAGTGGAAAATAAATTAATTAATATTAATGGGAGATTAATAGATTTGGGCTTGGGCTCAATTTAATCATTAATATTGGAAGCCCAATATTCCACCTCCTTTAGATCCCCTACGTAGCCTATAAAAGCACTACATGGTCTTCACTTTTTCATAAGACAAGATTATCATACTTGATATTCTAGAGAGTTGAAGAGGATCCATAAGCTTGGAGGATCGTCGCCCACCCGACGTTCTAGCTAGTGCAAGGAATACGTAGGAAGATCGTAAGGTCATCAACTTAAATTCGTTTCTCCGCACAACGAATTAAAAGGTAAAATCATATACTCTCTTCTATGATTTTATGTGAATTGATTGTGATACATACATGAACGCACGATCCGGGAAAACGACGAACCTCGAGGACGGGGATTCGAGATCCCCGGCGAGGATCGAAGGTGGCGGTCGAACCCTAGGGTTCGGACCGCCGCGACGCGCGACAAGGGGAAGCCCCGGCTGGACGCCGGGGCATGCGATCGACTTCGGTCGATCGCCGGGGATGCCGCGTGCTGGCGCCGCGGCGGATCCCCCCGGCCACCTCGTCGGCGGCGCGTCGCAAGGGAGCCCTCGGCTGGAGCCGAGGGGCGATCGAGCCCGTGAGCTCGATCGCGGGGGCTGCTACGAGCAGCCCCGGGGATGCCGTGAGGCATCCCAGCGATCATCGCGAGATGATCGCGAGCCCCGTGCGGGGGCTCGGCTGGGCACCACGGGCGGACCGTGGTGGTGCTCGGTTGAGCTCCGGCTCGTACGGTGGTTCGTGGTCGGATCTCCGGCGATCGAGGATTTCGGTCGGGTTATTATTTTCCGCAAATTTTAATAGCCCGGGATATCGATTTCCATCAATTGGTATCAGAGCGTTTTGTTTCGTGTTCATGTATGTGTTCAATTGTGTTCTACCTTGCAGGGATTCCGACTATCATGGTTAATTAATTGTTTTTAATTTTACCATGATTATTAAACTCTCGGACATGTCGAGATTCGTTTTGTGTGGATGAATGCTTGTAATAGTAAAAATTCGGGGGTTGACCGAATTTAGATTTATTATTATTGTTCTATGTTTTCCGGAAAGTGTATAGGGTCGATTTCATGTATAGAATCGATACCGGAATTGTAAATTTATTTCTTGTAATTTATTTACGTTGGATCGATGCCGAGACGACCGCCGGAGAACTCGTGTGACGAAGAAGACGAAGAGGACGAAAAACCGGGGGGGTCGATCATCCCCATGATCGATCCCCATGAGGATCGATCGACCCCACGCCAAGGGGCTGCCCGCTAGGGTTTCCGGCCACGCCGGCCACCGGTGGTGGTGGCGCGTGGCTAGGGGGCGGCGGCGGTGGTGCCCGGCGATGGTGGTGGTCGACGGTGGGGGTGGTGCGGGGATCCCCAACCCGTGCTACTCCTACTCCTACCTAGATTCACTTTCCTAATTGATTCAAGTTTTCCTATTTTGAGTATTCCTAAGTTTGGGAACTCTCATGGAGATAGGAAAAGAATTAATTAATTTATTATTTCCTTATTCTATTATGGAAGTCTTCTAGAATATTCCAAGTTCTACTTGAAATAGGAATCTAGAGATTTAATAGAATTAGATAGGAAAATAATTAATTGGTGAATTAATTTATTTCTATTTGATTATTCCTATTTTATGGGAATTTTCATAGACATGGAAATTAATTAATCTTGGAAAGTAGAAGAGTCCTAATTTATTTTATTTCCTTATTCTATTATAGAAGTCTTCTAAAATATTCCAAGTTTCACTTGGATAGATTATTCTAGAGATTTAATAGAATTAGATGGGAAAATAAATAAATAAAAATATTAATAATATTTAATTTTATTTTTGATTTATTCGATTGACTTAATTTTCGAATTAAGTATCTTTTGGATTTATTAAAAATAAATAGATTTAAATATTGGGATTAATATTCTCGTCACATGGAGCATTCAAGAACGAAGACTGAAGACTAGAAGACGCATACGGAGATGGAATAAAGCCATGATAGTCGGAAAATAATTTTCTAGCATTATTTTGACTATGTGATATGTGCTTTATTGCTTGTATGCATGCTTATGTGTTTAATTATGCATTAGATAGCGTATCCATTTGTTATAAAAAGCTAAGTGGGAGCGGGGATGGAAACATTCCCATGGTCTCCATTACTGTTCTCTTGGTGACATTTATGAGCTTTCGAAGTTCATATAGATATGTCATTGGAGGAGAATTCTTGTAATTCCTTTTACAAGAAACATTGATTAAGTTTATCAAACAATGCCTAATTTGTCTTTCTGAAACTGACTTCAAACCCCGGGGAGTGGAATGGAGCCAAAGCCACTTGGTCATGTGGATGACACAAATTAGAGACATTCGTAACATTCTTTTGAAGATGGATCGTTTGTCTGCTCGGCTCCCTCATCTAATGAGAGATAGGGTTGTTCGCATGGTGAATCACTGGTTAGAAACTTCGAGTTTCACTTATGATTCTCCGCGTCTTGATTTACAAAATCGAATGGTTCAAGTAATTGGGAGTCAACTATAAAAGTCTTTTGGTGTAGTAAACGTCCACACGAACGTGGCTTGCTATGCTGAATGGGATTTTTGGAAATAGTTGATGTAGACAGTTATAGGGAATTGTGAAGAATTGTGAGTTATCGTAAACGTCCACACTAACGTGGCTTGCGGTGACATAGCAATTCCAAATGATTCACCTTAGTGCTGAGTAATGGTTTACACTTAGGTACGCTTTATAGTATTCTTCCCAACGAAGTAACGCTATAATGATGTACGACCGAAGCAAATCTAATTGCTAAATCATTTGGGTGGGTAAACGTCCACACGAACGTGGCTTGCCTTACCTGATGGGATTTTAGATGTAATTAGTAATTTAATGATATTATTTGAGGGAGATAATATCGGATATTAAATTGATTGTTTGTTTAAATGTGCTTATAGGTTTAGAGAATAGCTATGAACCCACTTTCTGTGATACTCAAGGAGCATAAGCTCACTGGTCCCAATTACATTGATTGGAAGAGAAATTTAGACATTGTCCTGACTTCTGAGGAGTACAAGTTTGTACTCCATGAAGTGTTCCCTGCCGAGCCCACGGCTACCTCAACTGATGAGGAAAAACTGACATATCGGAAGTGGAAAAAGGCTGATGAAATGGCTAGGTGTTATATTTTGGCTTCCATGTCGAATGTACTCCAAACCCAACATCAGTCAATGGACACTGCCTATGATATGATGTTTAACCTCAAGGAGATGTTTGGGGAGCAAGATCGTGCGGCTAGGCAAGAAGCCATGAGAGTCCTCATGTCGACTACTCACTCTGAAGGAACGCCCGTTGGGGAGCACGTTCTTAAGATGATGAGTTTGTTGAATGAACTTGAGGTCCTAGGAGCTTCTATTGATGCTGAGACGCAAGTCGACATCATACTCCAGTCTCTGACCCCTAGTTTTGAGCAGTTTCGTATGAGCTATAATATGGGTAAACTATCTTATACTCTTGCGCAACTCCTGACTGAACTAAAGGCGGCAGAGGGGATCTACAAGAAGGGCAAGTCTCAAGCGCTTGTAGCTACCAAGTCCAAGGGCTTGAAGCCTGTTGGAGGTAGGGGAAAGAAAAGGAAGCAAGCCTGGAAACCCAGTGGTGCCAAGAGGAGTGGACCACGAGTGGGGGCTGCAAAGCCAAGGGGCAAGTGCTTCCGATGCAATAAGACCGGACACTGGAAGTCTGAATGTCCTCTCAAAGGTACGAATTTTTCTTTAGTCGTAAAAACATAGTCAGCGGTATTATCTACCAGAAATCTGGTGTGTAGATATGGAACCACTGACGGTATGTGCATTTTAAATGCAGGGGTTCCAGAAAACCCGGCGACTTAGAGAAGAAGAGTTCGAGTCTACACGGGCGAAAGCTGTAGAGGAGGCAGCTGTTGCAGTGGAAGACATTTATCTACTTTAGTAGTTAAATAAGATTTCATTTCAAGATTATTGCATTATGTACCCTTTATTTTAGAAAGAACTTTTGTTCTGGATTTCTATTATTTATGAATGGATATTTTATTTCTTTAATCATGGTGATGATTTTGATAAGAAATAATGGGTATTATCTATTCTGGTACATTAGATAGCAATATGTGAATGATAAATCCTTAGTCTACCACGATGCAACAAACCGTTCTATAACTTGTTTTACTATTTAGATATATTTCTTGTTAAATCATTATACTTGTGAATTCTTATACTTAGTAGTGTTTATTCAAATAAGATTCAAAAGGTCGAAATTGATTTGATCAATTATAGTTGAAGGAATGGACCTTCCGACCTAAGGATTGAATTTGGAGGATAATACATCTAAGTAAACCTTTCTGGATAAAGGATAGAATTCGGACAAGTATTAGGAATGATTTATATATGCAGACATATGTATTTATAAGAAAGGTACGAGTAGTTCTTCCAAAAAAATACTCGCTGATGGATTAGAATACTTAATGTGCCATAAAAGCAAAAGTGTTTTGACTAGTCAATGGACACAAAGCTATTATGGGGAACCATTAAAGTATATCCATTAAGGTGCCTGCGACTGGGTCGCGGAGGCCATCACCTATCTAAATAACACATAGCATATATCGAAGATTGGGATTAAATCCTAATAAATGACTTCACCATGCACTTACGTGTAGAGATGGTAAGTCAGTGAGAAATAGAATTCTAATAGTGAAAGAACAAGTTGTTCGTAACTACCTATGTTCTATGGATATTCCTGGAGACAACGGCATATTCAATATGGTTGTAGGATATCCTAGATGAACAAAGTATTGTGTTCTATAGTACTATGAACCAGAGGGACTTGTTTCGTCCGGTTCTTAGAGGAAGACTATTAGATGGACTACAAAGCCCTAACTGACGTAGTACTTTGGAGTGAGAAAAGGGACAAAGACTAGGAACCAGCCAAACCGAGTAGAAGTACACCACACACTGCACCTACTGTTATTACTGTTGTACACCGGGACGCCGTTGCAGTGGGAGGTTGTTGAACAACCAGAGATGTTCATAAGACTAGAAGAGTTTCGGACTCTGGATCTAGTAAAGATGAAATCGATCCCTAGCTCTGCACGAGGGCGGTACTAAATCTAAATGTGCCTGCTTGGAAAACGATAAGGATTATTGTTAAGAGGCAAGATCATTTAGAGTACAAGCTTAGTAAATCCATTTATGGATTGAAACAAAGCTATAAATCGTGGAACTTGCGAATTGATGGGATAGTCCATTTGATGGATTCATCAAAAGGCATAGACGAAAGGTGTATTGGAGATGTAATAGAAACAAGGTGGTGTTTCTCGGAGATTTTATGTAGATAACAATTTCATCATTGGCAACAATGTAGAAAATGTTGTCAGACATAAGATAATGGTTGTCTAAATGAATCGAGATATAAGATTGAGTAGAAGTTAGAGCATGTTCTTGAGATCTTTTGATCTAAGGATAGGAACATTGTACTTCTCCTAGATATCTTATACGATTATGGTTTGTTTTAAACATGCATACTTCTGAGAAAGGTTATTGCCTTTCAGAGACAGAATATACATCTATCTAAAGGGTATGTGTACGAACACATGAAGGAGATAGATGAGGACAAAGCAGTTTCCTATACTTCAAGTTTGGAAAGCTTTATAGATGCAATGTTGTAAAACAAGAACCTGATATCAACTATGCGGTTTGCGTAGTGGGAGGATATCAAGGTAATCTAGACAAGAGATTTTCGGATGCTGTAATAGTACTTGCAAAGTACTGGATTATTAAGTAAGACGAAATCTTCTTTGATTACAAATTCTCAGATCCTAAATCAGAGGAGGACCAGTGTAAGTCGATATCAGGGTATGTGTTCACTTTTAGAAAGAGGTGGAACCATGAAATGAAAGAGTGATAAGCAAGACGCTTCTCAGACTCTCTCATAACCGAATAAGCAGCCTCAGAGGCAGCGGAAGTTTTGGTTAGGTTCCGGGATAACCTCTTGGCTTGGATATGACTCTTAGTTTACCAAAGACTATTGGATAGCGGTGCACGGTAAACTGGAAGAAGTCATAAGTCAAAAGTGATGTTAACACATAGAGCAAGTACCACCTGATACGAGTCATCGTCAAGGGAGACGATGCAGTAGTCACCAAGATAACTTCAGAGCGGCAACCTAGAGTGCTCATTCACACAGTACTTCTTGGAAGTACAACCCTAAGCACGTGATGAGTATGGGAGTCGGGAGTTTGGAGGAAATGACTAGACCTTAGTACAAGTGGGAGATTGTTGGAGTTGTATACTTAATGTCTAGATTTAAGTAACAGTAAACTCCCGGTCATAGCATTTAATCTATTTAATTAAATAAACGATTATTTGCATATTAATTATTATTAATTAATTATGCGAAATATAGTCCTGGATTTTATACGTTGTAGTTAGTATGGTGTGCATGGGCGCACAGAAGATCATACTATCGGTTACTCGTATTTAATCGAACAGTTGCTCACGACCTAGATGGACATGGACCAATCCATCGGTATAGTCGTTGTGTGAGAGAGAAAATAATTTATCTTAATTATTTTATCACACTTGTACACTTGGTGTATTGGGCGGATCGCTTGAGATTTATCGATTAGGATTGCCTTAAGATAATCGATTCAAGTCTCAGAGTATTTTATTCTTAATCCCCGATACTATTGCGGGTGTGTATATTTAATATATGTGGCTTTGATTTTCCAAAGGAATTAACCGATTTAATTATTGGGTTAATTACCGGTTAAGTTGGGTCACTATATTTTATATATGGCATGCCGTGAATACTTGACGGGAAAGTGTATCCCGGAAGGGTTGATAATATCCCCGAGATGAGTTCATAAGGAATTATTGTGTAAACCTCATGAGTGGATTCGTTCCGCACAATAATTAAGGATGAATGGTACTAGTCTCGGATTAAAGAGATGAATAAATTAATTAGCAATAAATTAATTTTATTCATGGATATTTAAATCTTAAATACACGGAATAAATAATACTACCGGAGAAATATTATTTGATATAATATGGTTTAATATTGGGAGTGCAATTAATTTATATAGTGGAAAATAAATTAATTAATATTAATGGGAGATTAATAGATTTGGGCTTGGGCTCAATTTAATCATTAATATTGGAAGCCCAATATTCCACCTCCTTTAGATCCCCTACGTAGCCTATAAAAGCACTACATGGTCTTCACTTTTTCATAAGACAAGATTATCATACTTGATATTCTAGAGAGTTGAAGAGGATCCATAAGCTTGGAGGATCGTCGCCCACTCGACGTTCAAGCTAGTGCAAGGAATACGTAGGAAGATCGTAAGGTCATCAACTTAAATTCGTTTCTCCGCACAACGAATTAAAAGGTAAAATCATATACTCTCTTCTATGATTTTATGTGAATTGATTGTGATACATACATGAACGCACGATCCGGGAAAACGACGAACCTCGGGGACGGGGATTCGAGATCCCCGGCGAGGATCGAAGGTGGCGGTCGAACCTTAGGGTTCGGACCGCCGCGACGCGCGACAAGGGGAAGCCCCGGCTGGACGCCGGGGCATGCGATCGACTTCGGTCGATCGTCGGGGATGCCGCGGGCTGGCGCCGCGGCGGATCCCCCCGGCCACCTCGTCGGCGGCGCGTCGCAAGGGAGCCCTCGGCTGGAGCCGAGGGGCGATCGAGCTCGTGAGCTCGATCGCGGGGGCTGCTACGAGCAGCCCCGGGGATGCCGTGAGGCATCCCAGCGATCATCGCGAGATGATCGCGAGCCCCGTGCGGGGGCTCGGCTGGGCACCACGGGCGGACCGTGGTGGTGATCGGTTGAGCTCCGGCTCGTACGGTGGTTCGTGGTCGGATCTCCGGCGATCGAGGATTTCGGTCGGGTTATTATTTTCCGCAAATTTTAATAGCCCGGGATATCGATTTCCATCACCAACTTAACCGGTAATTAACCCAATAATTAAATCAGTTAATTCCTTTGGAAAATCAAAGTCACTTATATTAAATATACACACCCGCAATATTATCGGGGATTAAGAATAAAATACTCTGAGACTTGAATCAATTATCATCGGCAATCCTAATTGATAAGTCTCAAGCGATCCGTCCAATACACCAAGTGTACAAGTGTGATAAAATAATTAAGACAAATTATTTTCTCTCTCACACAATGACTATACCGATGGATTGGTCCGTGTGCATCTAGGTCGTGAGCAACTGTTCGATTAAATACGAGTAACCGATAGTATGATCTTCTGTGTGGGCCCGCACACCATACTAACTACAACGTATAGAATCCAGGACTATATTTTGCATATATTTAATTAACAATAATTAAATGCAAACGATTTTTTATTAATTAAATAGATTAAATGCTATGACCGGGAGTTACCGTTACTTAAATCTAGACATTAAGTACACAACTCCAACAATCTCCCACTTGTACTAAGGTCTAGTCATTTCCTCCAAACTCCCGACTCCCATACTCATCACGTGCTTAAGTCGTACTTCCAAGAAGTACCATGTGAATGAGCAATCTAGGTTGCTGCTCTGAAGTTATCTTGGTGACTACAGCGTCGTCTCCCTCGACGATGACTCGTATCAGGTGGTACTTGCTCTATGTGTTATCATCACCTTTTGAATTATGACTTCTTCCAGTTTTCCATGCACCGCTATATGATAACCTTTGGTAACTAGGAGTCATATCCAAGTCCAGAGGTTATCCCGGAACCTAACCAAAACTTCCGCTGCCTTTGAGGCTGCTATTCGGTTATGAGATAGTCCGAGAAGCATCCTACTTATCACTCTTTCATTTCAAGGTTCCACCTCTTTCCAAAAGTGAACACATAGCCTGATATCGACTTACACTGGTCCTTCTCTGATTTGAGATCTGAGAATATGTAATCAAAGAAGAATTCGTGTTGCTTAGTAATCTAGTACTTCAAAAGTACTTTTACAGCATTTGAATGTCTCTTGTCCAGATTACTTTGATATCCTCCCACTACGCTAACCGCATAGTTGATATCAGGTTCTCGTTTTTCAACATCGCATTCATCAAGCTTTCCATACTCGAAGTGTAAGAAACTGCTTTGTCTGTATCTATCTCCTTCATGTGTTCGAAACACATATCTTTAGATAGACATATATTCTGTGTCTGAAAGGCAATAACCTTTCTCAGAATTATGCATGTTTAAAACAAACCATAATCGTATAAGATATCTAGGATAAGTACAATGTTCTTATCCTTAGATCGAAAGATCTCAAGAACATGTTCCAACTTCTACTCAATCTTATATCCCGATTCATTTAGACAACCATCATTTTATGTCTGACGATATCTTTACATTGTTGCCAATGATAAAATGTTATCTACATAAAATTCCGAGAAACACCACCTTGTTTCCATTACGTCTCCAATACACCTTTCGTCTATGCCTTTTGATGAATCCATCAGATGGACTATCTCATCAACTCGCAAGTTCCACGATTTATAGCCTTGTTCCAATCCATAAATGGATTAACTAAGCTTGTATTCTAAATGATCTTGCCTCTTAACAATAAACATTTATTGCTTTCTAAGCAGGCACATATAGATCCAGTACTGCCTATGTGCAGAGCTAGGGATCGATTTCATCTTTACTAGAACTAGAGTTCGAAACTCTTCTAGTCTTATGAACATCTCTAGTTGTCAAACAACCTCCCACTGCAATGGCATTCCGGTGTATAAACAGTAATAACAGTAGGTGCAGTTAGTGGTGTACTTCTACTCGGTTTGGCTGGTTCTAAGTCTTTGTCCTTTTCTCATTCCAAGGTATTACGTAAGTTAGGGCTTTGTTGTTCATCTAATAGTCTTTCTCTAAGAACCGGGCGTTAGAGCTTATAACGTCCTTCTTGTTGGAGTTGTGTACTTAATGTCTAGATTTAAGTAACGGAAACTCACGATCCATTGCCACTAATCTATTTAATTAAATAAACAATTATTTGCGTTTAATTATTTATAATTAAATATATGCAAATTATAGTCCTGGATTTTATACGTTGTAGTTAGTATGGTGTGTATGGACACACAGAAGATCATACTATCGGTTACTCGTATTTAATCGAACAGATGCTCACGACCTAGATGGACACGGACCAATCCATCGGTATAGTCGTTGTGTGAGAGAGAAAATAATATGTCTTGATTATTTTATCACACTTGTACACTTGGTGTATTGAGCGGATCTGCTTGAGATTAATCGATTAGGATTGCCGGCGATAATCGATTTAAATCTCTGAGTATTTTATTCTTAATCCCCGATACTATTACGGGTGTGTATATTTAATACAAGTGACTTTGATTTTCCAAAGGAATTGACCGGTTTAATTATTGGGTCAATTACCGGTTAAGTTGGGTCGCTATATTTTATATATGACATGCCGTGAATACTTGACGGGAAAGTGTATCCCGTAAGGGTTGATAATATCCCCGAGATGAGTTCATAAGGAATTATTATGTAAACCCTGCAAGTGGATTTGTTCCGCATAATAATTAAGGTTGAATGGTACTAGTTTCGGTTACAAGAGATGAATAAATTAATAAGCAATAAATTAATTTTATTCATGAATATTTATATCTTAAATACACGGAATAAATAATACTACCGGAGAAATATTATTTGATATAATATGGTTTAATATTGGGAGTGCAATTAATTTATATAGTGGAAAATAAATTAATTAATAATAGTAAGGATTAATAGATTTGGGCTTGGGCTCAATTTAATCACTATTACTGGAAGCCCAATATTCCACCTCCTTAAGATCCCCTAGGTAGCCTATAAAAGCACTACATGGTCTTCTCTATTCTCATAACTTGAAGATCACAATTCTAGAGAGAGAAAGTAGAGAGGGAGATCCATGGAGTTCGGTAGATCGTCGCCCACACGACGTCCGAGCTAGTGCAAGGAATACGTCGGAAGATCTCAAGGTCATCATAAGATCTCGTTTCTCCGCACAACGAATCGAAAGGTGAATTAAATATTTCCGCTATTTAATTCATGTATATTGAAATCAATTATCGAAAAACAAGATCCAAGGATCGAACCCCGGAGTAGACGGACGATCACGCGGTGGTGGTGAAACCACCGGACCGCGTGGGATCGACCCGCCTAGGGTTTCGGCAAGAGGCGCGGAGGGGCGAACCCCGGCTGGACGCCGGGGTGAGATCGATCATCACGATCGATCGCTGGCCGCGGGCTGTGACCCGCGGCGGCCTGCTGGAGGTGGGCCAGCCCTCCAGGCGGCGGCGAGTCGCCGGACTCGCCGCGGGGGCTGCATGGGCAGCCCCACCCGATCGATCGCTGGATGCGATCGATCCCTCGATCGCATGAGCCCCGCGTGCGGGGGCTTGGGCTGGGCGTGCGCGCAGCTTCGGCCGTGTCGTGCGTTCGGCTCGTGCTCCGGCTCGTACGTGGTGTTCGTGTGATCTCCGGCGAAGGTTTTTGATCGGAGTTGTCATGTTCCGCAATTCCGGCAACTCCGGGTGATCAATTTCCAACACTTCTGGCTCATAGTACTATAGAACACACAATATTTTGTTCATCTAGGATATCTTACAACCACATTGAATGTGCCGTTGTTTCCAGTAATATCCATAGAACATAGGTAGTTCCGAATAACTTGTCCTTTTTACTATTAGAATCCCATTTCTTATTTCCGACACACCATTTCTACACGTGAGTGTATGGTGTAGTCATTTGAGACTTAATCCCAATCTTTGATTATGCTATGTGTCATTTAGATAGGTGGTAGCCTCCGCGATCAAGTCGCAGACTTCTAATGGATATACTTCGAAGGTTCCCCATAATTTCTTTGCGACTAAAACACTTCGCTTTTATGGCACATCAAGCATTCTAATCCATCTTTGAGTATTCTTAAAAGAATCAATCAAACCTTTCTAATTACACATATGTCTGCATAAATCAGTATTTGATCATTCTCAATACTTGTCCGAATTCTACCATTTATCCAGAAAGGTTTGTTTAGTTGTATTATCTTCCAAATTCAATTCTTAGGTCGGAAGGTCCATCCCTTCAACTATAATTGATCAAATCAATTTCGACCTTTTGAATCTTATTTGAATAAATACTACTAAGCTTAAGAATTCACAAGTATAATGATTTAACAAGAAATATATCTAATAAGTAAAATAAGTTATAGAACGGTTTGTTGCATCGTGGTAGACAAAGGATTCATATTATTGCTATCTAATGTACCAGAATAGATAATACCATTATTTCTTATTAAAATCATCAAATGATTAAAGAAATAAAATATCCATTCATAAATAATAGAAATCCAGAACAAAAGTTCTTTCAAAAATTAAAAGGGTACATAAAGCAATAAACTTGATATGAAATCCTATTTAACTACTCATAAATAAATGTCTTCCACTGCAACAGCTGTCTCCTCTACAGCTTTTCCCTTGACCATTCTTTCCTTTCCAAGTCTTTGGGTTACCTGGTGCCCCTGCATTTAAATGCATACATACCGTCAGTGGTTCCATATCTACCAACCAGGCTTCTGGTAGATAACACCTCTGACTATGTTTTTTAAAGACTAAGAAGAGAATCTCATACCTTCTTGAGGGGAGAAAATAGACTTTCAGTACCCAGAATGTTTTCTTTGAGAATGTCTGCCTAAAGGCTTTCTCACCCTATCTTGTGGTCCAAGTGTTTTAGGACTACAGGGTTTCTTTGTCTGCTTCTCCATTTCCTGGTCCATGCCCTTAGGTTCGAAACCTTTGGCCTTGGCCATAAGAGCTTGCGATTGTCTCAACTCATCCAAAAGGTCCAACATTTCGAAAACGTGTTCAAGCGTTTCCTCGAAGCGACTGACCTTTATGAGTATCCTCATCGCCTCTTTTCTAACCTTTTCGTTGTGTCTAAACATCAACTTGAGTTTCAGCATGATGTCATGATTGGTGGTTAATGCAAAAGCACTTTCCCACTTCTCAAAATCAGCTCTTTCCTCATCAGTTGAGACACTTGTGGGTTCAGGAGGACAAAGCTCACTGAGCACTTTCTTGTACACAGCAATAGTCTGGGTAATGTCTAACTCTCAATTCCATCCAACACAGTATGGAACCAGTGCATTGAATTCCTTGAGTATCACAGAAAGTGGATTCATAGCTATTCTCTAAACCTATAAGCACATTTAAACAAACAATCAATTTAATATCCGATATTATCTCCCTCAAATAATATCATTAAATTACTAATAACATCTAAAATCCCATCAGGTAAGGCAAGCCACGTGGTGTGGACGTTTACCCACCCAAATGATTTAGCAATTAGATTTTCTTTGGTCATACATCACTTATAGCGTAACCTCGTGGGGGGGGGGGGGGGGGAATACTATAATGCGTATCTAAGTGTAAATCATTACTCAGTACTAAAGTAAATCGTTTGGAATTGCTACATCACCGCAAGCCACGTGGTGTGGACGTTTACGACAACTTCACAACTCTTCACAATTCCTTATAATTGTCTACATCAATTAATCCAAAATCCGTTAGTATAGCAAGCCACGTGGTGTGGACGTTTACTACACCAAGAGACTTTTATAATTGACTCCCAATTACAAGATCCATTCGATTTTCGTAAATCAAGACGCGGAAAATCATAAGTGAAACTCGAAGTTTCTAACCAGTGATTCACCATGCGAACAACCCTATCTCTCATTAGATGAGGGAGCCGAGCAGACAATCGATCCATTTCAAGAAATGGTACGAAGGTCTCTAATTTGTGTCATCCACATGACCAAGTGGCTTTGGCTCCATTCCACTCCCCGGGGTGAGAATGAGTCGACTTGAAGTCAGTTTCAGAAAGACAAATTAGGCATTGTTTGATAAACTTAATCAATGTTTCTTGTAAAAGGAATTACAAGAATTCTCCTCCAATGACATGTCTATATGAACTTCGAAAGCTCATAAATGTCACCAAGAGAACAGTAATGGAGACCATGGGAATGTTTCCATCCCCTCTCCCACTTAGCTTTTTATAACAAAGGGATACGCTATCTAGTGCATAAAGTAAACACATATAGCATGCATACAAGCAATAAAGCACATAGTACACATAGTCAAAATAATGCTAGAAAATTATTTTTCCGACTATCATGGCTTTATTCCATCTCCGTACGCATCTTCTAGTCTTCAGTCTTCGTTCTTGAATGCTCCATGTGACGAGAATATTAATCCCAATATTTAAATCTATTTATTTTTAATAAATCCAAAATATACTTAATTCGAAAATTAAGTCAATCGAATAAATCAAAAATAAAATTAAATATTATTAATATTTTTATTTATTTATTTTTCCTTTCTAATTCTATTAAATCTCTAGAATCCTATCCAAGTAAGACTTGGAACATTCTAGAAGATTTCTATAATAGAATAAGGAAATAAAATAAATTGGGACTCTTCTACTTTCCAAAATTAATTAATTTCCATGTCCATGAAAATTCCCATAAAATAGGAATAATCAATTAGGAAATAAATAAATAAATAAATTAATTATTTTCCTTTCCAATTATATTAAATCTCTAGAATCCTATCCAAGTTAGACTTGAAATATTCTAGAAGACTTCCATAATAGAATAAGGAAATAAATTAATACCAATTAATTCTTTTCCTATTTCATGAGAGTTCCCAAACTTAGGAATACTCAAAATAGGAAAACCGAATAAATTAGGAAAGTGAATCTTGGTAGGAGTAGCACGAGATCACGAGGACCCCGCGCCCCCCCCACCTCGATCGCCGGTCGGGAGCGCCACCGCCGCCGTCCCCAGCCCACGCGCCACCACCTCCGGTGGCCGGCGTGGCCGAGGAGCATCGCGGACAGCCCCCGCGATCGATCTCCATGGGATCGATCTCATGATCGATCCCGAGCCCTAGTTCTCCCTCTCATCTTCTCCTTCGTCACACGTGTTCTCCGGCGGTCGTCTCGGCATCGATCCAACGTAAATAAATTACAAAATAATAAATTTACAATTCCGGTATCGATTCTATACATGAAATCGACCCTATACAATTTCCGGAAAACATAGAACAATAATAATAAATCTAAATTCGGTCAACCCCCGAATTTTTACTATTACAAGCATTCATCCACACAAAACGAATCTCGACATGTCCGAGAGTTTAATAAACGAATAATCATGGTAAAATAATTAACAATTAACTAAACCATGATAGTCGGAATCCCTGCAAGGTAGAACGATAATTGAACATATACATGAACACGAAACCAACGTTCTGATACCAATTGCTGGAAATCGATATCCCGGGGTATCAAAAAATGCGGAACCGATAACCCCGACCGAAATCCCTTCGCCAGAAACCGATCACGAACACAAACGAACCGGGTTCGACGAGAGTATCACCGCCGCGGGATAAACCCGCGGCTAGAAACCCTAGCCGAACCTCGCTAGGGTTCACGATCGTCGTGCATGGCGATCGCCGGGGATGCGCGTGCATCCCCCGGGGCTGTTCGGAACAGCCCCCCGGCGGTGAGTCCGGCGACTCACCGCCGCCACCATAGAGGGAGGGCGGTGCGCCCAGCGCACCCGCCGCAGCAGCCCTAGCGATCGACCTCACGGTCGATCGCATGCCCCGACGTCCAGCCGGGGCACCTTCGATTGCACGCCGGCGGTCGTGCCCTAGGCCGACCGCCACCCTCGGCTCCCAGCCGAGGGTTTACCTTGAGCTTTGCCGGGGATCTCGAATCCCCGTCCCCGAAGTTCATCGTTTTCCCGGATCGTATGTTCATGTATATATCACAATCATATTCACATAAAATCATATGAGGGAGTTTATGATTTTACCTTTGATTCGTTGTGCGGAGAAACGAAATCAAATTGAAGACCTTTGAATCTTCCTACGTATTCCTTGCACCTCGTTCGAACGTCGTGTGGGCGACGATCCTTCGAACTCTATGGATCTACTTCACGAACTCTCTAGAATATCAACTATGATATTCTTATGGTGTATTTAATTGTGAAGACCATGTAGTGCTTTTATAGGCTACGTAGGGGATCTAAAGGAGGTAGAATATTGGGCTTCCAATATTGATGATTAAATTGAGCCCAAGCCCAAATCTATTAATCCCATCAATATTAATTAATTTATTTTCCACTATATAAATTAATTGCACTCCCAATATTAAAAAATATTATATCAAATAATATTTCTCCGGTAGTATTATTTATTCCGTGTATTTAAGATTTAAATATCCATGAATAAAATTAATTTATTGTTAATTAATTTATTCATCTCTTGTATCCGAGAATAGTAACATTCAACCTTAATTATTATGCGGAACAAATCCACTCATGAGGTTTACATAATAATTCCTTATGAACTCATCTCGGGGATATTATCAACCCTTCCGGGATACACTTTCCCGTCAAGTATTCACGGCATGTCGTATATAAAATATAGTGACCCAACTTGACCGGTAATTAACCCAATAATTAAATCGGTTAATTCCTTTGGAAAATCAAAGTCACTTATATTAAATATACACACCCGCAATATTATCGGGGATTAAGAATAAAATACTCTGAGACTTGAATCAATTATCATCGGCAATCCTAATTGATAAGTCTCAAGCGATCCGCCCAATACACCAAGTGTACAAGTGTGATAAAGTAATTAAGACAAATTATTTTCTCTCTCACACAACGACTATACCGATGGATTGATCCGTGTGCATCTAGGTCGTGAGCAACTGTTCGATTAAATACGAGTAACCGATAGTATGATCTTCTGTGTGGGCCCGCACACCATACTAACTACAACGTATAGAATCCAGGACTATATTTTTCATATATTTAATTAACTATTAATTAAATGCAAACGGTTGTTTATTAATTAAATAGATTAAATGCTATGACCGGGAGTTACCGTTACTTAAATCTAGACATTAAGTACACAACTCCAACATCAGTATGTTCGTTGTTGTTTGGATTTTTGGTCGAGGGAATCCCCTACTGATCTTGTTACTTTCACCCACTTTGCCAAGGCAAAGTGTGTGAGGGGGGAAAGGGAAAGGGCAAACCTCTGTGTCTGGTCGTTGTCAAGCATGATTGTGTGAATACTTTGGGCTAACTATATTTGTACAACAACTCAAACTTCGTAGTTAAAGGCATGAAATAGGGACGATGGATGTGTACTAGGCAAACTGTGAGATTTGTGCCATAAATCGAATTGAATTTTCTTTCTTGAGAGTCTGCTGTGATATTTATGATGCCTGACTTTGCCTATTTGCTGTGATAAGTGGTTTTGTTAAGTAGGGTTATTAGATGATTAGGGCATTTATTTCCAGTTTGATCAAATAAATAACATTAATCCCTTGCTAGCCCCCTTGAGCCTGTTGATTTTCTTTGTGTACCAGTCTGGCACCTTGCCAATGGGCAACCAGACAAATAATGAGGGGAAGAGAGATTGATGTTCAGCAAAAAAAAAAAAAAGAAAAAAAAGAAAAAAAAAAGAGAAAAGAGAAAAAAAAAGAGAAGTAATAAGTTGGTTGTGTGCTAAGGCCCGTAAGAAAGGGGCAAAGTGGTAGAGAAAGGCTAAACCCAAATATATAGCCCTCTGCCCAAACAGAGCCTACATTACAACCCAATAAAAGCCCCTATGATGAGACCCCCGCTTAGTCAGAATAACTTGATCAGCAAACTATCAAATTTGGGCAAAGTACGTAACACAGCAGAAATGAGTGACATTATACCCATACACTGAAAAGAGAGATACACTTGCGAGGGAGTGACCTAAAGCCCTAGTACAAAATCTTGACCATTTTTTATTTCTCTTAACTCGAATTTTGATTTGTCTGTATATGCTTTGCCTACTTGTATTATATCATTCATGCTAGTCCTTTGAGTCTCTGTTTACTTTGTTCCTGTTGGAAATCGATATCCCGGGGTATAAAAAGAAAACGGAACCGATAACCCCGACCGAAATCCCGTCACCGGAAACCGATCACGAACGCCGCGTCGCCGGAGTCCGACGAGAGAATCGCAGCGAGGGCGAAACCCTAGCCGAATCCCACGCGGGGTTCGCGATCGCCGTGCATGGCGATCGCATGGGCTGCATGGGCAGCCCGCGGCGGTGAGTCCGGCGACTCACCGCCACCGCCAGGATGGGCGGTCAGCTTCCAGCTGACCACCGCGGCAACAGCCGCGGTTCGCCCCGGCGATCGATCGCTCGATCGATCGCCTGCCCCGGCTCCAGCCGGGGCTCCTCCTTTGCACGCCGCCGGGCGAGGCGGCTGGGGGGGTTCACCCGCCGTGGCACCAGCCCACGGCGAACCTCCCCGCGATCGACTTCGCGTCGATCGCATGCCCCGGCGGTCCAGCCGGGGCTCCCTCGTCCGTGCGGTACCGGCGGTCGAACCCTAGGGTTCGGCCGCCCCTTGTTCGATCCCGACGGGGATCTCGAATCCCCGTATCCCGGTCTTGACGTTTTCCCGGATCGTGCGTTCATGTATATGCCACAATTATTTTCACATAAAATCACAGAAGGGAGTATATGATTTTACCTTTCGATTCGTTGTGCGGAGAAACGAAATCAAGATGACCTTACGATCTTCCCACGTATTCCTTGCACTAGCTTGAACGTCGGGTGGGCGACGATCTTCCAAGCTTATGGATCCTCTTCAACTCTCTAGAATATCAAGTATGATAATCTTGTCTTATTGTTATGAGAAAGTGAAGACCATGTCGTGCTTTTATAGGCTACGTAGGGGATCTAAAGGAGGTGGAATATTGGGCTTCCAATATTAATGATTAAATTGAGCCCAAGCCCAAATCTATTAATCTCCCATTAATATTAATTAATTTATTTTCCACTATATAAATTAATTGCACTACCAATATTAAACCATAGGATATCAAATAATATTTCTCCGGTAGTATTATTTATTCCGTGTATTTAAGATTTAAATATCAATGAATAAAATTAATTTATTGCTAATTAATTTATTCATCTCTTGAATCCGAGACTAGTACCATTCAACCTTAATTATTGTGCGGAACGAATCCACTCATGAGGTTTACACAATAATTCCTTATGAACTCATCTCGGGGATATTATCAACCCTTCCGGGATACACTTTCCCGTCAAATATTCACGGCATGCCATATATAAAATATAGTGATCCAACTTAACCGGTAATTAACCCAATAATTAAATCGGTTAATTCCTTTGGTAAATCAAAGTTACTTATATTAAATATACACACACGCAATAGTATCGGGGATTAAGAATAAAATACACTGAGACTTGAATCGATTATCGCCGGCAATCCTAATCGATAAATCTCAAACGATCCGCCCAATACACACGGTGTACAAGTGTGATAAAATAATTAAGATAAATTATTTTCTCTCTCACACAACGACTATACCGATGGATTGGTCCGTGTCCATCTAGGTCGTGAGCAACTGTTTGATTAAATACGAGTAACCGATAGTATGATCTTCTGTGTGTCCATACACACCATACTAACTACAACGTATAAAATCTAGGACTATGATTTGCATATATTTAATTAATAATAATTAAACGCAAACAATTGTTTATTAGTTTAATAGATTAAATGCTATGACCGGGAGTTTACCGTTACTTAAATCTAGATATTAAGTACATAACTCCAACAATCTCCCACTTGTACTAAGGTCTAGTCATTTCCTACAAACTCCCGACTCCCATACTCATCACGTGATTAAAGTGTACTTCCAAGAAGTACTATGTGAATGAGCACTCTAGGTTGCCGCTATGAAGTTATCTTGGTGACTACTGCATCGTCTCCCTCGACGATGACTCGTATCAGGTGGTACTTGCTCTATGTGTTAACATCACTTTTTGACTTATGACTTCTTCCAGTTTACCATGCACCGCTATACAATAGCCTTTGGTAAACCAAGAGTCATATCCAAGTCTTAGAGGTTATCCCGGAACCTAACCAAAACTTCCGCTGCCTCTGAGGCTGCTATTCGGTTATGAGAGAGTCTGAGAAACGTCCTGCTTATCACTCTTTCATTTCATGGTTCCACCTTTTTCTAAAAGTGAACACATAGCCTGATATCGACTTACACTGGTCCTTCTCTGATTTGAGATCTGAGAACATGTAATCCAAGAAGATTTCGTCTTGCTTAGTAATCCAGTACTTCGTAAGTACTATTACAGCATCTGAAAATCTCTTGTCCAGATTACTTTGATATCCTCCCACTACGCAAACCGCATAGTTGATATCAGGTTCTCGTTTTACAACATTGCATCTATAAAGCTTTCCACACAAGGTGTAAGAAACTGCTTTGTATCATCTATCTCTTTTATTTGTTCGAAACACATGACCTAAGATAGATATATTCTGTTTCTGAAAGGCAACAATATTTCTCAGAATTATGCATGTTAAAACTGTTAGAAATCGATATCCCGGGGTATAAAAAAAAATGGAACCGATAACCCCGACCGAAATCCCGTCGCCGGAAACCGATCGCGAACGCCGCGTCGCCGGAGTCCGACGAGAGAATCGCCGCGAGGGCGAAACCCTAGCCGAACCCCACGCGGGGTTCGCGATCGCCGTGCATGGCGATCGCATGGGCTGCATGGGCAGCCCCCGGCGGTGAGTCCGGCGACTCACCGCCACCGCCAGGATGGGCGGTCAGCTTCCAGCTGACCACCGCGGCAACAGCCGCGGTTCGCCCCGGCGATCGATCGCCCGATCGATCGCCTGCCTCGGCTCCAGCCGGGGCTCCTCCTTTGCACGCCGCCGGGCGAGGCGGCTGGGGGGGTTCACCTGCCGTGGCACCAGCCCACGAAGAACCTCCCCGCGATCGACTTCGCGTCGATCGCATGCCCCGACGGTCCAGCCGGGGCTCCCTCGTCCGCGCGGTACCGGCGGTCGAACCCTAGTGTTCGGCCGCCCCTTGTTCGATCCCGACGGGGATCTCGAATCCCCGTATCCCGGTCTTGACGTTTTCCCGGATCGTGCGTTCATGTATATGCCACAATTATTTTCACATAAAATCATAGAAGGGAGTATATGATTTTACCTTTCGATTCATTGTGCGGAGAAACGAAATCAAGATGACCTTACGATCTTCCCACGTATTCCTTGCACTAGCTTGAACGTCGGGTGGGCGACGATCTTCCAAGCTTATGGATCCTCTTCAACTCTCTAGAATATCAAGTATGATAATCTTTTCTTATTGTTATGAGAAAGTGAAGACCATGTAGTGCTTTTATAGGCTACGTAGGGGATCTAAAGGAGGTGGAATATTGGGCTTCCAATATTAATGATTAAATTGAGCCCAAGCCCAAATCTATTAATCTCCCATTAATATTAATTAATTTATTTTCCACTATATAAATTAATTGCACTCCCAATATTAAACAATATGATATCAAATAATATTTCTCCGGTAGTATTATTTATTCCGTGTATTTAAGATTTAAATATCAATGAATAAAATTAATTTATTGCTAATTAATTTATTCATCTCTTGAATCCGAGACTAGTACCATTCAACCTTAATTATTGTGCGGAACGAATCCACTCATGAGGTTTACACAATAATTCCTTATGAACTCATCTCGGGGATATTATCAACCCTTCCGGGATACACTTTCCCGTAAAGTATTCACGGCATGCCATATATAAAATATAGTGATCCAACTTAACCGGTAATTAACCCAATAATTAAATCGGTTAATTCCTTTGGTAAATCAAAGTTACTTATATTAAATATACACACCCGCAATAGTATCGGGGATTAAGAATAAAATACACTGAGACTTGAATCGATTATCGCCGGCAATCCTAATCGATAAATCTCAAACGATCCGCACAATACACCAAGTGTACAAGTGTGATAAAATAATTAAGATAAATTATTTTCTCTCTCACACAACGACTATACCGATGGATTGGTCCGTGTCCATCTAGGTCGTGAGCAACTGTTTGATTAAATACGAGTAACCGATAGTATGATCTTCTGTGTGTCCATACACACCATACTAACTACAACGTATAAAATCTAGGACTATGATTTGCATATATTTAATTAATAATAATTAAACGCAAACAATTGTTTATTAGTTTAATAGATTAAATGCTATGACCGGGAGTTTACCGTTACTTAAATCTAGATATTAAGTACATAACTCCAACAATCTCCCACTTGTATTAAGGTCTAGTCATTTCCTCCAAACTCCCGACTCCCATACTCATCACGTGATTAAAGTGTACTTCCAAGAAGTACTATGTGAATGAGCACTCTAGGTTGCCGCTCTGAAGTTATCTTGGTGACTACTGCATCGTCTCCCTCGACGATGACTCGTATAAGGTGGTACTTGCTCTATGTGTTAACATCACTTTTTGACTTATGACTTCTTCCAGTTTACCATGCACCGCTATACAATAGCCTTTGGTAAACCAAGAGTCATATCCAAGTCTTAGAGGTTATCCCGGAACCTAACCAAAACTTCCGCTGCCTCTGAGGCTGCTATTCGGTTATGAGAGAGTCTGAGAAACGCCCTGCTTATCACTCTTTCATTTCATGGTTCCACCTTTTTCTAAAAGTGAACACATAGCCTGATATCGACTTACACTGGTCCTTCTCTGATTTGAGATCTGAGAACATGTAATCCAAGAAGATTTCGTCTTGCTTAGTAATCCAGTACTTCGTAAGTACTATTACAACATCTGAAAATCTCTTGTCCAGATTACTTTGATATCCTCCCACTACGCAAACCGCATAGTTGATATCAGGTTCTCGGTTTACAACATTGCATCTATAAAGCTTTCCACACAAGGTGTAAGAAACTGCTTTGTATTATCTATCTCTTTTATGTGTTCGAAACACATGACCTTAGATAGATATATTCTGTTTCTGAAAGGCAACAATCTTTCTCAAAATTATGCATGTTAAAACTGTTGGAAATCGATATCCCGGGGTATAAAAAAAAACGGAACCGATAACCCCGACCGAAATCCCGTCGCCGGAAATCGATCACGAACGCCGCGTCGCCGGAGTCCGACGAGAGAATTGCCGCGAGGGCGAAACCCTAGCCGAACCCCACGCGGGGTTCGCGATCGCCGTGCATGGCAATCGCATGGGCTGCATGGGCAGCCCCCGGCGGTGAGTCCGGCGACTCACCGCCACCGCCTGGATGGGCGGTCAGCTTCCAGCTGACCACCGCGGCAACAGCCGCGGTTCGCCCCGGCGATCGATCGCCTGCCCCGGCTCCAGCCGGGGCTCCTCCTTTGCACGCCGCCGGGCGAGGCGGCTGGGGGGGTTCACCCGCCGTGGCACCAGCCCACGACGAACCTCCCCGCGATTGACTTCGCGTCGATCGCATGCCCCGGCGGTCCAGCCGGGGCTCCCTCGTCCGCGCGGTACCGGCGGTCGAACCCTAGGGTTCGGCCGCCCCTTGTTCGATCCCGACGGGGATCTCGAATCCCCGTATCCCGGTCTCGACGTTTTCCCGGATCGTGTGTTCATGTACGTATCACAATCATATTCACATAAAATCATAGAAGGGAGTATATGATTTTACCTTTCGATTCGTTGTGCGGAGAAACGAAATCAAGATGACCTTACGATCTTCCCACGTATTCCTTGCACTAGCTTGAACGTCGGGTGGGCGACGATCTACCAAGCTTATGGATCCTCTTCAACTCTCTAGAATATCAAGTATGATAATCTTGTCTTATTGTTATGAGAAAGTGAAGACCATGTAGTGCTTTTATAGGCTACGTAGGGGATCTAAAGGAGGTGGAATATTGGGCTTCCAATATTAATGATTAAATTGAGCCCAAGCCCAAATCTATTAATCTCCCATTAATATTAATTAATTTATTTTCCACTATATAAATTAATTGCACTCCCAATATTAAACCATATTATATCAAATAATATTTCTCCGGTAGTATTATTTATTCCGTGTATTTATGATTTAAATATCCATGAATAAAATTAATTTATTGCTAATTAATTTATTCACCTCTCGAATCCGAGATTAGTACCATTCAACCTTAATTATTGTGCGGAACGAATCCACTCATGAGGTTTACACAATAATTCCTTATGAACTCATCTCGGGGATATTATCAACCCTTCCGGGATACACTTTCCCGTCAAGTATTCACGGCATGCCATATATAAAATATAGTGACCCAACTTAACCGGTAATTAACCCAATAATTAAATCGGTTAATTCCTTTGGTAAATCAAAGTTACTTATATTAAATATACACACCCGCAATAGTATCGGGGATTAAGAATAAAATACACTGAGACTTGAATCGATTATCGCCGGCAATCCTAATCGATAAATCTCAAACGATCCGCCCAATACACCAAGTGTACAAGTGTGATAAAATAATTAAGATAAATTATTTTCTCTCTCACACAACGACTATACCGATGGATTGGTCCGTGTCCATCTAGGTCGTGAGCAACTGTTTGATTAAATACGAGTAACCGATAGTATGATCTTCTGTGTGTCCATACACACCATACTAACAACAACGTATAAAATCTAAGACTATGATTTGCATATATTTAATTAATAATAATTAAACGCAAACAATTGTTTATTAATTTAATAGATTAAATGCTATGACCGGGAGTTTACCGTTACTTAAATCTAGACATTAAGTACATAACTCCAAAAATCTCCCACTTGTACTAAGGTCTAGTCATTTCCTCCAAACTCCCGACTCCCATACTCATCACGTGCTTAAAGTGTACTTCCAAGAAGTAATATGTGAATGAGCACTCTAGGTTGCCGCTCTGAAGTTATCTTGGTGATTACTGCGTCGTCTCCCTCGACGATGACTCGTATCAGGTGGTACTTGCTCTATGTGTTAACATCACTTTTTGACTTATGACTTCTTCCAGTTTACCATGCACCGCTATACAATAGCCTTTGGTAAACCAAGAGTCATATCCAAGTCTTAGAGGTTATCCCGGAACCTAACCAAAACTTCCGCTGCCTCTGAGGCTGCTATTCGGTTATGAGAGAGTCTGAGAAGCGTCCTGCTTATCACTCTTTCATTTCATGGTTCCACCTTTTTCTAAAAGTGAACACATAGCCTGATATCGACTTACACTGGTCCTTCTCTGATTTTGAGATCTGAGAACATGTAATCCAAGAAGATTTCGTCTTGCTTAGTAATGCAGTACTTCGTAAGTACTATTACAACATCTGAAAATCTCTTGTCCAGATTACTTTGATATCCTCCCACTACGCAAACCGCATAGTTGATATCAGGTTCTCGTTTTACAACATTGCATCTATAAAGCTTTCCACACAAGGTGTAAGAAACTGCTTTGTATCATCTATCTCTTTTATGTGTTCGAAACACATGACCTTAGATAGATATATTCTGTTTCTGAAAGGCAACAATCTTTCTCAGAATTATGCATGTTAAAACAAACCATAATCGTATAAGATATCTAGGAGAAGTACAATGTTCTTATCCTTAGATCAAAAGATCTTAAGATCATGCTCTAACTTCTTCTCAATCTTATATCTCGATTTATTTAGACAACCATCATCTTATGCCTGACAATATCTTTACATTGTTGCCAATGATAAAATGTTATCTACATAAAATCTCCGAGAAACACCACCTTGTTTCCATTACGTCTCCAATACACCTTTCGTCTATGCCTTTTGATGAATCCATCAAATGGGCTATCCCATCAATTCGCAAGTTCCACGATTTATAGCTTTGTTTCAATCCATAAATGGATTTACTAAGCTTGTACTCTAAATGATCTTGCCTCTTAACAATAATCCTTATTGTTTTCTAAGCAGACACATTTAGATCTAGTACTGCCCTTTGTGCAGAGCTAGGGATCGATTTCATCTTTACTAGATCCAGAGATCAAAACTCTTCTAGTCTTATGAAAATCTCTGGTTGTTCAACAACCTCCCACTGCAACGGCGTCCCGGTGTATAACAGTAATAACAGTAGGTGCAGTTAGTGGTGTACTACTACTCGGTTTAGCTGGTTCCTAGTCTTTGTCCTTTTTCTCATTCCAAGGTATTACATTAGTTCGGGATTTGTGGTTCATCTAATAGTCTTCCTCTAAGAACCGGACGAAATGTCCTTCTGGTTCATAGTACTATAGAACACAATCCTTTTGTTCATCTAGGATATCCTACAACCATAGAGCCGTTGTCTCTAGGAATATCCATAGAACATAGGTAGTTCCGAACAACTTGTTATTTTACTATTAGAATCCCTTTTCTTATCACTGACACACCATTTCTACACGTGAGTGTATGGTGTAGTCATTTGAGACTTAATCTCAATCTTTGATTATGCTATGTGTTATGTGGTAGCCTCCGCGACTAAGTCGCAGGCTTCCAACGGATATACTTTGAAGGTTCCCTATAACTGCTTTGTGACTAAAACACTTCGCTTTTATGGCACATCAAGCATTCTAATCCATCTTTGAGTATTCTTAAAAAGAATTACTCGCACTACACATATGACTGCATATATCATTGATAATTCTCAATACTTGTCCGAATTCTACCCTTTACCAAAAGGTATGCTTAGTTGTATTATCTTCCAAATTCAATTCTTAGGTCGGAAGGTCCATTCCTTCAACTATATTTGATCAAATCAATTTCGACCTTATGAATCTTATTTGAATTACTACTAAGTATAAGAATTCACAAGTATAATGATTTAATAAAGAAATATATCTAACAAGTAAAACAAGTTATAGAACGGTTCGTTGCATCGTGGTAGACTTAGGATCTATCATTCATATATTGCTATCTAATGTAACAGAATAGATAATACCCATTATTTCTTATCAAAATCATCAAATGATTAAAGAAATAAAATATCCATTCATTAATAATAAAAATCCAGAACAAAACGTTCTTTCTAAAATAAAGGGTACATAATGCAATAAACTTGAAATGAAATCCTATTTAACTACTCATAGATAAAGCCTCTATCGCAACAGCTGCCTCCTCCGCAGCACTTCCCTTGACTATTCCTCCATTTCCAAGTCTTTGGGTTTCCTGGTGTCCCTGCATTTTAAATGCATACATACCGTCAGTGGTTCCATATCTACCAACCAGGTTTCTGGTAGATAACACAGCTGACTATGTTTTAAAGACTAAGGAGAGAATCTCATACCTTCTCCAGGAGAAAATATAGACTTCCAGTCCCCAGAAAGCTTTCTTTGAGAATGACTGCTCGAAGGCTTTCTTGTTGGAAATCGACTACCCCGGACGAGTCCGTTCGACTACTCGAACATCCGGACACGCCCAGTCGACCTCCATGTCCGTTACTTCGTTCACACGACAGCTCATGACCCGATTCACGCCCAGCCATCGCCCCGAAGGACAACCGCGCGAAGCGGGGCTGGTCTGCACTCAAACGGCGACCGCCGAATGCAGACCAGCGGTCGCTGGAGAAACTGCAAACGGCGACCGCCGTTTGCCCTCTGGCGACCGCCGTTTGTCCGCGAACAGCAACGCGACGTTGCTGTTCCGGGCTCGTTTCCGGTCCGTTTTTCCTCTTCCGACCACCGTTCCGGAGGTCCTTGACCCCCCAGTAGTCGAGGAACACGTACCACGACTCCCGGAACCCGATCGTTCGTTCGATATATTTTTAACGAATTTAGAGATCGATAATTGCGGAATTAGGGATCGATCTCATACCTTTGTCGCGTGATTCGGAGAAGCCGAATTGTTGAAACCTTAGACGTTTCTAGCGTATGCCTCTACCCCGATTCCAGCCGTTGTGTGGGCAACGATCTGCTGGATTCTCCTTTTCTGCTCTCTCTTCTCAAAACCAGCGCAAGAATAATTTTTCTTTCTCAGAAATATAATTGCGCTAAGCAATTAATTTCATCAGAAAAAAATAACTGCGTTAACTCTTTTATTTAAACAGAGAAAAATATAATTGCGCTAAACAATTTAATTTCTCTGCTGAAATAATAGTTGCGGCGTTTCTTAGGTTAAAGAGAGGGCAAGGGGGGGTTTAAATAGAGTTACACTAGGGACCTCTTAGGTAAATAAATCCCGGGCTAAATTGCAATTTAATTAAACCAGTGTCCTTAAAAGAAAACCTTTAATTAAATTCCACAATTTTAATTATAATTAATTCCACTATAAAATTATAATTGAATTCCCGAAATTAATTTAATATTATATCAACAATAATATTTCCGCCGAAATTACATATATGATTTTCCCCGTGTTTAAGATATCGCATGTCCATGAATTAATTAATCACTAATAATTAAATTAATTCATTTCTTATTATCCGAGACTAGTACCACTCATCCTTATTATCATGTGGAACGAATCCATCTGCAGGGTTTACATGATAAACTTTATGAGCTCATCTCGGGGACATCATCAACCCAATAAATGGGACACGGTTTCCTGTCTATAATCTATAGCATGCCGTGTGTACAATTCCGATTCCCAATATACCGAGGATCTCGACTAATCAATTAGTCTCACTCATTGGCACATTAAAGAATCGAGCATTTGACACACGCACCTATAATTATATAGGGATTAGGAACTCATATATCCGTAATATCTGAGGTCTAGTTCGATTACTCCGATTAGTATAAATCGAACGCCCTCCCGTGGTCCTGCTCAATACACCAAGTGTACGAGTGTAACATGATAGTCAAGACCGACTATCTACCAGTCACACTACGACGTACCGATGGATTGTCCCTGTCCATCTAAGTCGTGAGCTACTGTTCGATAGTATACGAGTAACCGACAGTATGATCTTCCGCGTGTCTCCTCACACCATACTGTCTACAACGTATACATCAAGGACTATTGCATTAAATGCAACCATGCTTGAACCATATCTCGAATTAAGGTATAGATAAGGAGTTCCGTATTTGCACTAAACTAGAAATTTAGAATACAACTCCATCAATCTCCCACTTATACTAAAAGTCTAGTCGCCCTCTCCCAAACATCAGATTCCCATAACCTCATCACGCCTACCCAACGCTTTCGCTGGAAGTGCCTCTGTGAACGGGTTTACCAGGCAATCTTCTCGATGCTATCTAGGTGATAACTGCATCGTCTTACTAGACGATCTCTCGAATCAGGTGGTACTTGCGCTCTACGTGTTATCTCCCACTGTGGACTCGTGGCATTTCAAGTTTGCCAATACCGTTATTCAAAATAGCTTTGGGTAAACTAGAAACCACATCTAAGTCCCTTAGGAAGTTCTGGAGCCACACTGACCTTTTAACTGCCTCAGAGGCCATTATCCTTTCAGTTTCCATGGTAGAGTCCGTAATGCATCGCTGCTTTACATTCTTCCATGTGACTGCTCCACTTCACAGTGAGAACACATAGCCTGACTTCGACTTTCGACTGTCCCTGTTTGATTGGAAATTCAATTCTATGTAATCCAAAGGAAACAACTTGACTGCTTTGTAACTCAGAACATAATTCCTGGTCCTCTGCAGGAGCCTAAACATGTTCTTTACATCAGTCAAGTGATCCTTTCCAGGATTACTATGATATCTCACCACCATGCCCACGGCATAGTAGATATCAGTCTCGTGCATAGCATTATATACATTAAGCTTCCCACCATTAAGGTGCAGGGAACTGCTTACTCTTCATCTATCTCCTTTATTGTGTCGGACACAAAAACTTTAGATAGATAAATTCCACATCTAAAAGGTGAAGACCTTTCTTGGAATTCTGTATGCTGCAACGAGTAAGAATTGTATTTATGTATGAGACCTGAGATAAGTTCTATGTTCTTTTCTGGCGATCATCTATTACTTTGATCCCAAGAACATTCCCGACTTCTCCTAAGTCTCTTATATTGAATTACTCGGACAACCATCCCTTTATGTCCGATAACATCTTTCATATTGTTGCCAATTTAGAAGGATGTCGTCTACATAAAGAATGAGAAAACACCACATCTTTTCTGTCACTTCTTTATTACACTCAGGACCTAAACATGCCTTGAATGAATCCATGAAATGGATTTTCTCATAGGTCCGCATGTGTCCAAGATCTTGAAGCTTCCTTCAATCCTAAGATTGATTAAGCTTGCTTACCGAATGCTCTTGGCTCTTTTCGATGAATCTCTCTGGCTGTCCCACACAGATGGCCCCGTCAAGACTTCGATTTAGGAAATCTGTCTTGACTTCCATCTTCCATGTGAAGACAAAAGAATCCTGATCGACTTTTGCCAAGACTGAGCATCTTGATCTTTCAGCGTCTCGTCATAGATCCAGGGTTCGGCTTCATGTTCTCCAGGTAACAAGTCCGAAGACTCACCTATAAACATGAACCTGTTGGGTTGTCTAACAACCCTCCCACTACGACAACGCTCCGGTGTATCTTTAGTGACTAAAGATTATAGTAGTGAACTACTCAGTTAGGCTGGTTCTAAGTCTTGATCAGTCCCTCTAAGCACATTAAGTATTACTCTACTCTTGGCTTGTGATCTTGCATATATATAGTCCATGTCTAAGAACCGAACATTGATGCAATCAATAAACATCTGGTCCTTTGGACTATATTACATATCTCAATTCGTTTTCTTAGGGTATCCTATAAACAGCCGAATATCAGTACAAGTTTCCAAAGGAATCAAGTTCAGGATAAACGCCGCTGTTTCCAAGCCATATCCCAAAAACGATTTAGGTAACTCTGAATGTCTACTTTCCCATATCTATAAGAGTCCTATTCCTTCTTTACAACACATTATTTTGCCGAGGCGTAAATGGTGTAGTCTGTTGGGAGTTAATCCCATTTTCTGATAAGTATGCCTTACTCCTCAAAGAGGTCTGCATATATCAGAGCGAATCAACTCTAGTACTTTCTTGGATCTTTTCCCTTTAACCGTAAAGGGTTGCTCGGTCATTAAAACTTCCAAGTATGATTCGAAGGTTGGAAGGTCCTTTCCTTCAACCTGGCTGAGTGGTCCATCAGCTTTCACCCTTTGAATCGTACTCAAGTTAAAATGATCTAGCCTAAGATTCCATAAGTACATTTGATTTATCCTAGAAGGATCTTTACTCTTATTGGGGTTCAACATTGTGTTATTAGCTCCGGTCTGTTGCATCGTGGAAGAATACGGATTTTGTATTAAATTGTCTATCAATATACCAGAATAGATAATATCCCCATTTCCTAAAGAAACGGAATATCTATTCTAAGCCAACTTAGAAATCCGAAATGAAATTTCTTTCTAAATGCCGGCACATAAAGACAATTTATTAGAACTAAAATCCTACCGTTAAAACATTTAAAATCTCCCACTGCAACGGCTGTTACCTTAACATTATTGCCCATGTAGGTTACTACTTCTTCCTTTCTAAGTCTCCGGGCTTCCTGGAACCCCCGCATTTAAATGCAGACATGATTAGTGGTTTCCGTATCCACACACCAGGTACTGGTAGATAACACCACTAAACATGTTTCGGTGACTAAGGAGAAGTTAACTTCTAGTTGCTTTGAGAGGACAATCAAACTCTCAGTATCCAAACTGCTTACAACGGAAGCACTTGCCCCTTGGCTTGCTTGTCCCATTCCGTGGTCCAGATATATTAGGGCCACTGGGTTTCCGTATTGCTTCTTCTTCCTTTTGCCGCCCGAAGGCCTAGGAAGAGTCAATTTCTCAGCCACAAGTGCTTTGAGAACCCTTAAAGATTCTCTCAGCCGCTTGAAGTTCAATCAGGAGCTCCGCCAATGAATAAGACCTCTTATCCATATTATAGTTTAGGCGGAACTGCTCAAAACTTCTCGGCAGAGACTGGAGCACAAAATCAACCTGGGTTACCCCATTGATAATTGTACCCAGAATCTCTATCTCATTAAGATAGCCCATCATTCTAAGAACGTGATCCCTCACGGGCGTTCTTTCCGACATGATGGCCGTCATGAGTTACCTCATTTCACTTTGTCCGGCTGTCCTGTCCTGATAACCAAAAACTCCTTGAGGTTAAGCATCATATCATAGGTAATGGTCATGGCATGATCGTGATGTCGCAGCACATTTGACATGAAAGTCATAATGTTGCTCCGCATCATCTCATAGCCCTGATCCATTTCCAATGAGCTTCCTTTCCTCAGTAGTGGAAGCATCATTTGGTTCAGCAGGTCAATTGACTTGGAGTACATATTTGTACTCCTCTGCAGTTAGGACAATGTCCAAGTTTCTTTTCAAATCTATAAAATCAGGTTCAGTGAGTTTGTTGACTTTTAATGGGAATAATACCATATAAAACAAACAATGAGTTTAATTCGATATCATTTCCCTCAAGTGATATCATTAAACTACCAATCATTTCCAAAATCCCATCAGACATAGCAAGCCACGTTCTTGTGGACGTTTACCAGTCCAAATGATTTTATGATTGGATTTCACTTCGGTCGTACATCATCATAGCAGTGACTCCGATGGGGAGGATACTATAAAGCGTACCTAAGTGTATACCATTTCTCAGTACTAAGTCCACCGCTCGGGAACTACATGTCCACCGCAAGCCACGTTCTTGTGGACGTTTACGTTGACATGCGGTCCTCCACGACTTTCTATAACTGTCGAGCCTCAATTAATCCCAAAGTTCCGTTTCCATTTAGCAAGCCACGTTCTTGTGGACGTTTACTAAAACAAACAACTTTATTAATTGAATCTCACTTATCTAAATTTCATAGAATCTTAATTAACCCAAAGTACCGTTTACATTTAGCAAGCCACGATAGTGTGGACGTTTACTAAAACAAACAACTTTGTTAATTGACTCTTACATTTATTAAATTTCACAATTTTATTAATCAAAGCTTGATATCTCATAAGTGAAACTCGAAGTTTCTAACCAGCGATCAATCATGCAATTGAGCCCTATCTCTCACAAAGTGAGGGATCCAATCAGACAATCGATCTAGTCATCGAATGACTCGAAAGTCTCTAATCTGTGTCATCGACATAACCAAGCGCTTTGGCTCCATTCCACTCCCCGGGGTGAGAATGAGTCGAGTTGAAATTAGTCTTTGAATGACAGATTAGGTGTTGGAATTCGATATCCCAGAATTAATAAATTAATTAAAATTAATTATCTAATTAATTCCGACCGAAATCCTTCGAATATCCGGATTGTCTAAATTGCGGAACCGACAATCCAATCGAAAAACCTTTCGCCGGAGATCACATGAACACCATCGCACGCGCCGGAGCAAGACCGAACGCATGACATGGCCGAAGCCATGCACGCGCACCCAGCCGAGCCCCCGCGGCTAGGGTTTCATGCGATCGCATCTTGCGATCGCTAGGTTGCATCACAGCAACCCTACGGCGAGTCCGGCGACTCGCCGTTCGCACAGGAGGGGGCGGCTCGTCCCACGAGCCGCGGCGGCGCCAGCCCGCCACCCCAGCGATCGAACCCTTGGTTCGATCGCACCCCCAGCCGTGGGCTGGGGTCCTTCGATGCGCACGCCCCCGGTTCAGTCGGGGCGTGTTTGGTTCGATCCCCACGGGGATCCTTGAACCGCCGGCGGTCCGGTGGTTCGTCCACTACCGCCCGGTTCGATCCTCGTCCGGGGTTCGTCCTCGGATCTTGGTTCTACGGCATTTTCAATAATAATCGATTAAAATCATAAAGGGTGTTTACGATTTTACCTTCGATTCGTTGTTCGGAGAAACGAGATCAATCGATGACCTTGAGATCTTCCGACGTATTCCTTGCACTAGCCCGGACGTCGTGTGGCGACGATCTACCGAACTCCATGGATCTCCTTCACGAACTCTCTAGACTAATCAAGTATGATTATCTTGTCTTGTCTAATTGTGAAAACCATGTAGTGCTTTTATAGGCTACGTAGGGGATCTTAAGGAGGTGGAATATTGGGCTTCCAATAATAGTGATTAAATTGAGCCCAAGCCCAAATCTATTAATCCTTACTATTATTAATTAATTCTATTTTCCACTATATAAAATTAATTGCACTCCCAATATTAAACCATATTATATCAAATAATATTTCTCCGGTAGTATTATTTATTCCGTGTATTTAAGATATAAATATCCATGAATAAAATTAATTTATTGCTAATTAATTTATTCATCTCTTGTATCCGAGACTAGTACCATTCAACCTTAATTATTATGCGGAATGAATCCACCTGCAGGGTTTACATAATAATTCCTTATGAACTCATCTCGGGGATATTATCAACCCTTACGGGATACACTTTCCCGTCAAGTATTCACGGCATGCCATATATAAAATATAGTGACCCAACTTAACCGGTAATTAACCCAATAATTAAATCGGTTAATTCCTTTGGTAAATCAAAGTCACTTATATTAAATATACACACCCGCAATAGTTTCGGGGATTAAGAATAAAATACACTGAGACTTGAATCGATTATCGCCGGCAATCCTAATCGATAAATCTCAAACGATCCGCCCAATACACCAAGTGTACAAGTGTGATAAAATAATTAAGATAAATTATTTTCTCTCTCACACAACGACTATACCGATGGATTGGTCCGTGTCCATCTAGGTCGTGAGCAACTGTTTGATTAAATACGAGTAACCGATAGTATGATCTTCTGTGTGTCCATACACACCATACTAACTACAACGTATAAAATCTAGGACTATGATTTGCATATATTTAATTAATAATAATTAAACGCAAACAATTGTTTATTAGTTTAATAGATTAAATGCTATGACCGGGAGTTTACCGTTACTTAAATCTAGATATTAAGTGTTGGAATTCGATATCCCGGGTTATTTAAATTTGCGGAAACCAATAACCCGAACGAAAACCCTTCGCCGGAGATCACGCGAACGCCGACGAACGCGCCGAAGTCCAGCCGAGGAGACCACACGTCCGAAGACGTGCGGCTGCCCCCAGCCGAACCCCCGCGTCGCGGGGTTCACGCGATGATCGATCGCGTCCATCGCGATCGATGGGGTGGGGCTGCCCAGCAGCCCCCGCGGCGAGTCCGGCGACTCGCCGCCGCCTGGGAGGTCCCCACCGTCGAGGTGGGGTGGGGTGCGGCACCAGCCCGCGCCCCCAGCGATCGATCGTAAGATCGATCGCATGCCCGCGGCCCAGCCGCGGGTCTCTCCTCCGCGCGCCCTCGAAACCCTAGGCGGCGATCGCCGTGGTCCGGCGATCCTAGATCGCCACCACGCGTTCGTCGTCTAATCCGGGGTTCGATCCTTGGATCTTATTTTTCGATAATTGATTCAATAAAACAAGAATTAAATAGCAATTATTTAATTCACCTTTCGATTCGTTGTGCGGAGAAACGAGATCTTATGATGACCTTGAGATCTTCCCACGTATTCCTTGCACTAGCCCGGACGTCGTGTGGGCGACGATCTACCGAACTCCATGGATCCTCCTCTCTACTTTCTCTCTCTAGAATTGTGATCTTCAAGTTATGAGAATAGAGAAGACCATGTAGTGCTTTTATAGGCTACGTAGGGGATCTTAAGGAGGTGGAATATTGGGCTTCCAATATTGAAGATTACATTGAGCCCAATGCTCAAGTCCATTAATCCTTATCAATATTAATTAATTCTATTTTCCACTATATAAAATTAATTCCACTCCCAATATTAAACCATATTATATCAAATAATATTTCTCCGGTAGTATTATTTATTCCGTGTATTTAAGATATAAATATCCATGAATAAAATTAATTTATTGCTAATTAATTTATTCATCTCTTATATCCGAGACTAGTACCATTCAACCTTAATTATTATGCGGAATTAAATCCACCTGCAGGGTTTGCATAATAATTCCTTATGAACTCATCTCGGGGATATTATCAACCCTTCCGGGATACACTGTCCGGTCAATCATTCACGGCATGCCATATATGAAATATAGTGACCCAACTTAACCGGTAATTAACCCAATAATTAAATCGGTTAATTCCTTTGGTAAATCAAAGTCACTTATATTAAATATACACACCCGCAATAATATCGGGGATTAAGAATAAAATACACTGAGACTCGAATCGATTATCGCCGGCAATCCTAATCGATGAATCTCAACGATCCGCTCAATACACCAAGTGTACAAGTGTGATAAAATAATTAAGACAAATTATTTTCTCTCTCACACAACGACTATACCGATGGATTGGTCCGTGTCCATCTAGGTCGTGAGCTACTGTTTGATTAAATACGAGTAACCGATAGTATGATCTTCTGTGTGGGGCCCGACACACCATACTAACTACAACGTATAAAATCCAGGACTATAATTTGCATATATTTAATTATAAATAATTAAATGCAAATAATTGTTTATTTAGTTAAATAGATCAATGGCAATGGATCGTGAGTTTAAATCTAGACATTAAGTACACAACTCCAACAATCTCCCACTTGTACTAAGGTCTAGTCATTTCCTCCAAACTCCCGACTCCCATACTCATCACGTGCTTAAGTTGTACTTCCAAGAAGTACTATGTGAATGAGCACTCTAGGTTGCCGCTCTGAAGTTATCTTGGTGACTACAGCGTCGTCTCCCTCGACGATGACTCGTATCAGGTGGTACTTGCACTATGTGTTATCTTACACTTATGGACTTGTGATTTCTTACCATTTGCCATTGCACCGCTATACACATAGCCTTTGGCAAATTAAGAATCACCTCTAAGTCCCAGAGATTATCCCGGAGTTATACCAAAACTTCCGCTGCCTCTGAGGCCGCTATTTGGTTACCCATGGCAGAGTCCGAAAAGCATCGTGCTTATCACTCTTCCATGTTAAAACTCCTTCTCCTTCAATAGTGAAACACATAGCCTGATATCGACTTTCACCGGTCCTCATTCGATTAGAAATCTAAGAGAATGTAATCCAAAGGAAAAACTCGTCTGCTTCGTAGTCTAGAACAGTACTTCGAAAGTACTTTTACAGCAGTCGAATATTCCTTTCCAGGATTACCTTGATATCCTCCCACTATGCTCACCGCATAGTCGATATCAGCTTCTCGTTTTTCAACATTGCATTTATTAAGCTTTCCACACTCAAAGTGTAGGAAAATGCTTTCATTGCTTCTATCTCCTTTTGTGTTCCAAAACACATATCCTTAGATAGATGCATTCCGTCTCTGAAAGGTAACGAACCTTTCTCGGAATCTTGCATGTTAAAACGAACCATAATCGTATAAGATATATAGAGAAGTACAATGTTCTTTTCTTGAGATCCTTGATCTTAAGAACATGCTCTAACTTCTTCTTTATCTCATATATCGATTTTTCTAGACAACCATCATTTTATGTCTGACAACATCTTTACATTGTTGCCAATGATAAAATGTTATCTACATAAAACCTCCGAGAAACACCACCTTGTTTCCATCACGTTTCCCATACACACGATTCGTCAATGCCTTTTGATGAATCCATCAAATGGACTATCTCATCAATGCGCAAGTTCCACGAACTCTAGCTTTGTTACAATCCATAAATGGATCAACTAAGCTTGTACTCTAAATGATCTCGCCTCTTAACAATAATCCTTATTGTTCTCCAAGAAGGCACATTTAGATCTAGTACCGCCTCTATGTAGATCCAGGGATTGATTTCATGTATACTAGGTCCAGAGTTCGAAACTCTCTTAGTTTCATGAATATCTCCGGTTGTTATACAACCTCCCACTACAACGGCGTTCCGGTGTATAAACAGTAATAACAGTAGGTGCAGTTAGTGGTGTACCGCTACTCGGTTCGGCTGGTTCTAAGTCTTAATCGTTTTCTCTCTTTTCAGAAGTATCATGTCATTTTGGGCTTGTGGTTCATCTAATAGTCTTCCTCTAAGAACCGGGCGTTAGAACTTATAACGTCCTTCTGGTTCATAGTACTATTGAACACACATCTTTTGTTCTTCTAGGATATTCTACAACCACATTTGAATGTGCCGTTGTTACCAAGACATATCCATAGAACATAGGTAGTTCCGTTTAACTCATCTTTTACTATCTCTATAAGAGTCCCATTTCTTGTTTACGACACACCATTTCTACACAAGAGTGTATGGTGTAGTCATTCGGGATCAAATCCCAATCTCTGATCAGTATGCTATGCATTCCTCAGACAGGTACTTGCCTCCGCGATCAAATCGCAGGCTAGAAATGGATATACCTTGATGGTTCTCCACAATTGCTTAGTGTCCATTGACTTGTCAAAACACTTGCTTTTGTGGCACATCAGGTATTCTAATCCATTTTTCGAGTAATCATCAAATGAAGTACTCGTACCTTATTGTCTGAGTAGACATAGGCCTGCATATATCAGAGTCAATCAATTCATATACTTGTTCGGATCTTATATCTTATATCCATAAAGGATTGCTTAGTCGTATTATCTTCCAAATTAGATTCTTAGGTCGGAAGGTCCACTCCTTCAACTTAATTGATCTTACAATCAATTTTCGACCTTTGAACTTCTTATTTGAATAAATATGACTTAGCATAAGAATCCACAAGTATAAATGATTTAATAAAGAAATCTCTTATTAGTAAAACGAGTTATATATAAAACGGTTCGTTGCATCGTGGTGGACTCAGGATTCATCATTTATATATTGCTAGCTAATGTACCAAAATAGATAATATCATTATTTCTTCTCATAACCATCAAATGATTAAAAGAAATAAAATATTCATTCATTAGAAATCCAGAACAAAGTTCTTTCTAATATGAAAGGTACATAAAAGCAATAACTCAAAATGAAATCCTATAAAATGTCCTCTACTGCAACAGCTGCCTCCTTACAGCATTGCCCATGTAGACTACGATCTTTTCTTTTCTAAGTCGTCGGGTTTCTTGGAACCCTTGCATTTAGAATGCCCATACCGCCAGTGGTTCCATATCTACACACCAGGTTCCGGTAGATAATACCACTGACTATGTTTTACGACTAAAGAAATTTCGTACCTTCTTTGAGAGGATAAATAAGACTTCCAGTACCCAGACTGTTTTTATCGAGAACTCTTGCCTATTGGCTTTCTCGTCCCATCTAGTGGTCTAAACAACTTAGGACCACTGGGATTCTTTGCTTGCTTTTCCTTTCCCCCGATTTTGCCCTTAGGTTCGAAACCTTTGGCATTGGCTACAAGAGCTTGCGATTTCCGTCTCAACTCGTCTAAAAGGTCAATCATCTCAAAAACGTGTTTAAGCGTTTCCTCGAAGGACTGGCCTTTATGAGTATCATCATCGCTTCTTGTCTAGCCGCCTATGTCAATAGGCTCGGGAGGACAAAGCTCACTGAGTACAACCTTGCACTCTTTAACAGTTTGGGTAATGTCTAGATCTCTATTCCAATCATTACATTTAGGGACCAGTGAGTTAAAATCCTTACGTATCACATAAAGTGGGTTCAAAGCCATATCCTAATCTATGAGCACATATAACAACAAACAATCGATTTAATCTCCAATATTATCTCCCTTAAATAATATCATTAAACCACTAATCACCTCTAAAATCCCATCAGATATGGCAAGCCACGTTCGTGTGGACGTTTACCTATCCAAATGATTTAGCAATTAGATTTGCTTCGGTCGTACATCAATTATAGCGTTACTTCGTTGGGAAGAATACTATAAAGCGTACCTAAGTGTAAACCATTACTCAGTATCCAAGAAGATTGTTTGGGACACGTACATTCACCGCAAGCCACGTTCGTGTGGACGTTTACGTTAACATACGCTCCTTCACTCCCTTCTATAACTGTCTACATCAATTATTCCAAAATCCCATTCAGTATAGCAAGCCACGTTCGTGTGGACGTTTACTATACCAAAAGATTTATATAATTGAAATCCAATTACTTGATCCATTCGATTTTCGTAAATCAGGACGCGGAGAATCATAAGTGAAACTCGAAGTTTCTAACCAGTGATTCACCATGCGAACGACCCTATCTCTCATAGAATGAGGGAGCCGAGCAGACAATCGATCTAGTCATCAAATGACACGAAAGTCTCTAATTTGTGTCCTCGACATGACCAAGTGGCTTTGGCTCCATTCCACTCCCCGGGGTGAGAATGAGTCGACTTGAAATCAGTTTCAGAAAGACAAATTAGGCATTGTTTGATAAACTTAATCAATGTTTCTCGTAAAAGGAATTACAAGAATTCTCCTCCAATGACTTGTCTATACGAACTTCAAAAGTCCATAAAAGTCACCAAGAGAACAGCAATGGAGACCATGGCAATGTTTCCATTCCCTCTCCCACTTAGCTTTTTATAACAAAGGGATACGCTATCTAATGCATAATTAAATACACATAAGCATAACAAACATACAATTCATGCAAGTACGTACACAAATAATCAAATAATTGCTCAAGTAAAATTATTTCTCGACTATTCGTACCTTGATGAATTCCAGCATGCTTTCCTTGAGTCTTCATTCTACGTCTTGAATACTTTGCCGAGTGACGGAAAAATTATTTGATTCTCATATTTAATTTTACTCCAATTAAATAAAATCAATTCCATTGATTTCCATATTTAATTCTATTTTAAATAAAATCCAAGATTTTCCAATCCAAAATAAATTTTGAATTAATCTAATGATTTTAAATAAAATACTTAAATTAAATAAAATCAATATTTTAATAATTTCTCAATCCTATTTAAATTAGATCTCAAGAATCCTAATCAAAATCGAATTTTGATTCTTCTTAAGACTTCTAATCCAAGTAGGTATAGGATATCTAGAGAAATAGGATTTTCTTTCCTAATTTAACTCTCCATCTAATTCCATTATTTAATTCCATAATTAAGAAATCTAATCCAAATAGAATTTGAATTAATTCCAAAATTAAATTAAATAAAATTAGAAAGATTAAATTATTTCCGGAAAGATCGGATTTAACGGGACGAACCAAAAAAACGAGACCCGCTCGAATCAACTAGGTCCGTGCCCAATCGAACCCATCGAAGTCATGCATCATGCATGTGGACATGCACATCAACATGCGCACTAGGCCATGCATTCAGATATGCACACATGCAATCAATCGAGACATGTACAGCATAACTCCAAGTGAATTAATTCACTCAGCCATGCAAGAATTAATTCACACACATACAGTAGCGTGAAAAATTCAACGATCGTCTACATCGATCGATTTCCTTCTTCAACAGCGATCTGGTCGATCTCCGGCACGACGTCTCCCTTGACGACCCATGCCATCGACCCGCTGCTATCACCGCATGAGCAGCCCGCGATCGCCGAACAAAGCGCGTCGTTCGATCGATCGCGCCGGCACCGGAGTAGTCGACTCCCGGTATGACGCCGCCAACGACGTCACGCCATCGACTACGCTCCAGCAGCACGTTGCCATCGACGCCATACGCAGCCAAGCCGCGACTCACGTCCAGCCGCTGCTTTCGATGTCCGAGCGTGAAGCTGTCCGCGAGCATCGAGCACAACCGCCGGCTGCCGGCGAACCACCGCCACCGGTGGCACACGCCGACAAGCCCAGCCGTGTTCAACCCACGTCCAGCAGCCCGCACAGCTCGTGCCTCCAGCTACCTTCCCGGCAGCCCGCACGGAGCTCACGTTCGATCTCTTACGGTTCGATTATTCCGAAAACCCTCGTTTTTTAATAATTAATTTTTCCGACCAACACAATTCATACAAGAGAGAAAAACAAGTACGTAGAACAATATAGCACAATAATTTAACAATTTAAATTAATCTATGGCCATATATATCGAGAATCGATTATCGAAACAATTAACGAAAAACGTAACCGTACGCTCTGATACCAATTGTTGGAATTCGATATCCCGGGTTATTTAAATTTGCGGAAACCAATAACCCGAACGAAAACCCTTCGCCGGAGATCACGCGAACGCTGACGAACGCGCCGAAGTCCAGCCGAGGAGACCACACGTCCGAAGACGTGCGGCTGCCCCCAGCCGAACCCCCGCGTCGCGGGGTTCACGCGATGATCGATCGCGTCCATCGCGATCGATAGGGTGGGGCTGCCCAGCAGCCCCCGCGGCGAGTCCGGCGACTCGCCGCCGCCTGGGAGGTCCCCACCGTCGAGGTGGGGTGGGGTGCGGCACCAGCCCGCGCCCCCAGCGATCGATCGTAAGATCGATCGCATGCCCGCGGCCCAGCCGCGGGTCTCTCCTCCGCGCGCCCTCGAAACCCTAGGCGGCGATCGCCGTGGTCCGGCGATCCTAGATCGCCACAACGCGTTCGTCGTCTAATCCGGGGTTCGATCCTTGGATCTTATTTTTCGATAATTGATTCAATAAAACAAGAATTAAATAGCAATTATTTAATTCACCTTTCGATTCGTTGTGCGGAGAAACGAGATCTTATGATGACCTTGAGATCTTCCCACGTATTCCTTGCACTAGCCCGGACGTCGTGTGGGCGACGATCTACCGAACTCCATGGATCCTCCTCTCTACTTTCTCTCTCTAGAATTGTGATCTTCAAGTTATGAGAATAGAGAAGACCATGTAGTGCTTTTATAGGCTACGTAGGGGATCTTAAGGAGGTGGAATATTGGGCTTCCAATATTGAAGATTAAATTGAGCCCAATGCTCAAGTCCATTAATCCTTATCAATATTAATTAATTCTATTTTCCACTATATAAAATTAATTCCACTCCCAATATTAAACCATATTATATCAAATAATATTTCTCCGGTAGTATTATTTATTCCGTGTATTTAAGATATAAATATCCATGAATAAAATTAATTTATTGCTAATTAATTTATTCATCTCTTATATCCGAGACTAGTACCATTCAACCTTAATTATTATGCGGAATTAAATCCACCTGCAGGGTTTGCATAATAATTCCTTATGAACTCATCTCGGGGATATTATCAACCCTTCCGGGATACACTGTCCGGTCAATCATTCACGGCATGCCATATATGAAATATAGTGACCCAACTTAACCGGTAATTAACCCAATAATTAAATCGGTTAATTCCTTTGGTAAATCAAAGTCACTTATATTAAATATACACACCCGCAATAATATCGGGGATTAAGAATAAAATACACTGAGACTCGAATCGATTATCGCCGGCAATCCTAATCGATGAATCTCAACGATCCGCTCAATACACCAAGTGTACAAGTGTGATAAAATAATTAAGACAAATTATTTTCTCTCTCACACAACGACTATACCGATGGATTGGTCCGTGTCCATCTAGGTCGTGAGCTACTGTTTGATTAAATACGAGTAACCGATAGTATGATCTTCTGTGTGGGGCCCGACACACCATACTAACTACAACGTATAAAATCCAGGACTATAATTTGCATATATTTAATTATAAATAATTAAATGCAAATAATTGTTTATTTAGTTAAATAGATCAATGGCAATGGATCGTGAGTTTAAATCTAGACATTAAGTACACAACTCCAACATTAAGTACATAACTCCAACAATCTCCCACTTGTACTAAGGTCTAGTCATTTCCTCCAAACTCCCGACTCCCATACTCATCACGTGATTAAAGTGTACTTCCAAGAAGTACTATGTGAATGAGCACTCTAGGTTGCCGCTATGAAGTTATCTTGGTGACTACTGCATCGTCTCCCTCGACGATGACTCGTATCAGGTGGTACTTGCTCTATGTGTTAACATCACTTTTTGACTTATGACTTCTTCCAGTTTACCATGCACCGCTATACAATAGCCTTTGGTAAACCAAGAGTCATATCCAAGTCTTAGAGGTTATCCCGGAACCTAACCAAAACTTCCGCTGCCTCTGAGGCTGCTATTCGGTTATGAGAGAGTCTGAGAAACGTCCTGCTTATCACTCTTTCATTTCATGGTTCCACCTTTTTCTAAAAGTGAACACATAGCCTGATATCGACTTACACTGGTCCTTCTCTGATTTGAGATCTGAGAACATGTAATCCAAGAAGATTTCGTCTTGCTTAGTAATCCAGTACTTCGTAAGTACTATTACAGCATCTGAAAATCTTTTGTCCAGATTACTTTGATATCCTCCCACTACGCAAACCGCATAGTTGATATCAGGTTCTCGTTTTACAACATTGCATCTATAAAGCTTTCCACACAAGGTGTAAGAAACTGCTTTGTATCATCTATCTCTTTTATGTGTTCGAAACACATGACCTAAGATAGATATATTCTGTTTCTGAAAGGCAACAATATTTCTCAGAATTATGCATGTTAAAACTGTTAGAAATCGATATCCCGGGGTATAAAAAAAAAACGGAACCGATAACCCCGACCGAAATCCCGTCGCCGCAAACCGATCACGAACGCCGCGTCGCCGGAGTCCGACGAGAGAATCGCCGCGAGGGCGAAACCCTAGCCGAACCCCACGCGGGGTTCGCGATCGCCGTGCATGGCGATCGCATGGGCTGCATGGGCAGCCCCCGGCGGTGAGTCCGGCGACTCACCGCCACCGCCAGGATGGGCGGTCAGCTTCCAGCTGACCACCGCGGCAACAGCCGCGGTTCGCCCCGGCGATCGATCGCCCGATCGATCGCCTGCCTCGGCTCCAGCCGGGGCTCCTCCTTTGCACGCCGCCGGGCGAGGCGGCTGGGGGGGTTCACCTGCCGTGGCACCAGCCCACGAAGAACCTCCCCGCGATCGACTTCGCGTCGATCGCATGCCCCGACGGTCCAGCCGGGGCTCCCTCGTCCGCGCGGTACCGGCGGTCGAACCCTAGTGTTCGGCCGCCCCTTGTTCGATCCCGACGGGGATCTCGAATCCCCGTATCCCGGTCTTGACGTTTTCCCGGATCGTGCGTTCATGTATATGCCACAATTATTTTCACATAAAATCATAGAAGGGAGTATATGATTTTACCTTTCGATTCATTGTGCGGAGAAACGAAATCAAGATGACCTTACGATCTTCCCACGTATTCCTTGCACTAGCTTGAACGTCGGGTGGGCGACGATCTTCCAAGCTTATGGATCCTCTTCAACTCTCTAGAATATCAAGTATGATAATCTTTTCTTATTGTTATGAGAAAGTGAAGACCATGTAGTGCTTTTATAGGCTACGTAGGGGATCTAAAGGAGGTGGAATATTGGGCTTCCAATATTAATGATTAAATTGAGCCCAAGCCCAAATCTATTAATCTCCCATTAATATTAATTAATTTATTTTCCACTATATAAATTAATTGCACTCCCAATATTAAACAATATGATATCAAATAATATTTCTCCGGTAGCATTATTTATTCCGTGTATTTAAGATTTAAATATCAATGAATAAAATTAATTTATTGCTAATTAATTTATTCATCTTTTGAATCCGAGACTAGTACCATTCAACCTTAATTATTGTGCGGAACGAATCCACTCATGAGGTTTACACAATAATTCCTTATGAACTCATCTCGGGGATATTATCAACCCTTCCGGGATACACTTTCCCGTCAAGTATTCACGGCATGCCATATATAAAATATAGTGATCCAACTTAACCGGTAATTAACCCAATAATTAAATCGGTTAATTCATTTGGTAAATCAAAGTTACTTATATTAAATATACACACCCGCAATAGTATCGGGGATTAAGAATAAAATACACTGAGACTTGAATCGATTATCGCCGGCAATCCTAATCGATAAATCTCAGACGATCCGCACAATACACCAAGTGTACAAGTGTGATAAAATAATTAAGATAAATTATTTTCTCTCTCACACAACGACTATACCGATGGATTGGTCCGTGTCCATCTAGGTCGTGAGCAACTGTTTGATTAAATACGAGTAACCGATAGTATGATCTTCTGTGTGTCCATACACACCATACTAACTACAACGTATAAAATCTAGGACTATTATTTGCATATATTTAATTAATAATAATTAAACGCAAACAATTGTTTATTAGTTTAATAGATTAAATGCTATGACCGGGAGTTTACCGTTACTTAAATCTAGATATTAAGTACATAACTCCAACAATCTCCCACTTGTATTAAGGTCTAGTCATTTCCTCCAAACTCCCGACTCCCATACTCATCACGTGATTAAAGTGTACTTCCAAGAAGTACTATGTGAATGAGCACTCTAGGTTGCCGCTCTGAAGTTATCTTGGTGACTACTGCATCGTCTCCCTCGACGATGACTCGTATAAGGTGGTACTTGCTCTATGTGTTAACATCACTTTTTGACTTATGACTTCTTCCAGTTTACCATGCACCGCTATACAATAGCCTTTGGTAAACCAAGAGTCATATCCAAGTCTTAGAGGTTATCCCGGAACCTAACCAAAACTTCCGCTGCCTCTGAGGCTGCTATTCGGTTATGAGAGAGTCTGAGAAACGCCCTGCTTATCACTCTTTCATTTCATGGTTCCACCTTTTTCTAAAAGTGAACACATAGCCTGATATCGACTTACACTGGTCCTTCTCTGATTTGAGATCTGAGAACATGTAATCCAAGAAGATTTCGTCTTGCTTAGTAATCCAGTACTTCGTAAGTACTATTACAACATCTGAAAATCTCTTGTCCAGATTACTTTGATATCCTCCCACTACGCAAACCGCATAGTTGATATCAGGTTCTCGGTTTACAACATTGCATCTATAAAGCTTTCCACACAAGGTGTAAGAAACTGCTTTGTATCATCTATCTCTTTTATGTGTTCGAAACACATGACCTTAGATAGATATATTCTGTTTCTGAAAGGCAACAATCTTTCTCAGAATTATGCATGTTAAAACTGTTGGAAATCGATATCCCGGGGTATAAAAAAAAACGGAACCGATAACCCCGACCGAAATCCCGTCGCCGGAAATCGATCACGAACGCCGCGTCGCCGGAGTCCGACGAGAGAATCGCCGCGAGGGCGAAACCCTAGCCGAACCCCACGCGGGGTTCGCGATCGCCGTGCATGGCGATCGCATGGGCTGCATGGGCAGCCCCCGGCGGTGAGTCCGGCGACTCACCGCCACCGCCTGGATGGGCGGTCAGCTTCCAGCTGAACACCGCGGCAACAGCCGCGGTTCGCCCCGGCGATCGATCGCCCGATCGATCGCCTGCCCCGGCTCCAGCCGGGGCTCCTCCTTTGCACGCCGCCGGGCGAGGCGGCTGGGGGGGTTCACCCGCCGTGGCACCAGCCCACTGATGGAGTTATATTCTAAATGTCTAGTTTAGTGACAATATGGAACTCCTTATCTGTGTTTTACATTATCTAATAATCAAACTGTCGGCATTTTTGTCTATCTTGTACTTGAATGCAATAGTCCTAGATATATACGTTGTAGACAGTATGGCGTGAGGAGACACGCGGAAGATCATACTGTCGGTTACTCGTATATTATCAAACAGAGGCTCACGACTTAGATGGACAGGGACAATCCATCGGTATGTCGTAGTGTGACTGGGTAATAGTTGGTCTTGACTATTATGTTACACTTGTACACTTGGTGTATTGAGCAGGACCACGGGAGGGCGTTCGATTTATACTAATCGACGTAATCGAACTAGACCTCAGAGATTACGGATATACGAATTCCTAATCCCTATATAATTATAGGTGCGTGTGTCCAATTCTCGGTTCTTTAATATGCCAATGAGTGAGACTAATTGATTAGTCGAGATACTCGGTAAATTGGGAATTGGAATTGTACACACGGCATGCTATAGATTATAGACAGGAAACCGTGTCCCGTTTATCGGGTTGGTGACGTCCCCGAGATGAGCTCATAAAGTTTATCATGTAAACCCTGCAGGTGGATTTGTTCCACATGATAATAAGGATGAGTGGTACTAGTCTCGGATAATAAGAAACGAATTAATTTCATTATTAGTAATTAAATAAATTCGTGGACGTTCGATATCTTAAACACGGGGAAAGTCGTATATGTAATTTCGGCGGAATTATTATTGTTGAAATAATATTTAATTTATTTCGGGAATTCAATTATTATTATTTAGTGGAATTAATAATAATTAGAATTGTAATTAATTAAAGGTTTTCTTTTAAGGACTCCTAGTTAATTAATATTGCAGTTCAGCCCGGAATTTATTTACCTAAGGGGTCCCTAGTGTAGCTCTATTTAAACCCCCCCCTTGCCCTCTCCTAAACCTAACATTCGCCGCATTTATTTTTGCAGCAGAAATTAATTGCATTAACGCAAATATAATTTCTTCTGTAAAAATCAATAAAGCTTTGCGCAATTATTTTACACAGAAAAGTAAAAGGGATATTGCGGTGGTTTATCAGAGAAGCAGAAAAGGTGAGACCAACAGATCGTTGCCCACACAACGGTTGGGATCGGGGCAGAGACATACACTAGCAATCGCTAAGGTCTCAACAATCGACCGAGAGGTATGAGATCGAATTCTCTATTCCGCAATTTAATTCGATCTAATTTCTCGTTAATCATATTTTGAACGAAGATCGGATTCCGTGGTTTGGATGTGATGTTCTCGGACTGCTGGGAGGTTTCTGACCTCCGGCATGGCAGTCGGATCGAGAAAATCGCATCGGAACAGCCAGAACGGGCGAAACCCGCCGCTGTTCGTGACGGGTGTCGGACGACAGGTATTACTGTCGGCCGACAGGCATGTCGGACGACACCTTCTGGTGTCGGACGACAGTGGGCAGCCTTGTCGGACGACACCTTTTGGTGTCGGACGACAGAGAGGGCAGAAGCCTCTCGTTTTGCGCGGTCGTGCCTCGGGTGCGATGGCTGGGTGCAATTCGGGTCAGGGGCTTCGTCATGAACACAGTGGGCACACTGGATGTCGACTGGGCTTGTCCGGATGTTCGAGTAGTCGAACGGACATGTCCCGGGTAGTCGATTTCCAACAATTGGTATCAGAGCCGGTTTATACGTTCTTTGTATTGTTTGCGAGAATTGTTTTGCAGGATCACCCGATTATTATGGCCAATTTATTTTTGGTATTTTGTGCTATATGTGTGTGTGGTTTTGATTAAACTCTCGGGATTGTCGAGATCGTTTTATTTTTGGAAAGTTGCTTGTTTGTAATAGATAAAAACGACGGGTTGAGTCGTTAGGTTTATTTATTTTTTTTCGTTGCATCCGGGACATGTATAGGGTCGATCAAAATGTATAGGATCGATACCGGACTTAGTAGAATAATTTTGTAATTAATTTCTGCTATTGGATCGAGACGAGATCGAAGCCCGGAGGAACGAAAATCGAAGTCGAGACGAGCAACGAGTTCGAGTTCCAAGAGACGTGCATTCAAGATTTTAAGGCCATAATAATCGGGCCACGTTAATTGCTTTCTTATGTGATTTACGTGTTTTATTATGCTTATTATTTTATGCATGTATATCCCTAAATCGTAAAATACTAAGTGGGAGAGGGATTGGAAACAATCCCGCGGTCTCCATTCTCTGTTTCGAGAGTGATGTGTATTGACTTACGAGTTGGCTTTAGTGTCATCCTCCCTATCGGATAAAGTCGATACACGGAAATCATTTTGATCGAAATTCGAATGAAATTCCAATTTTAAAATTGAACAATTAAGTTTTTCAAAGCAATGCCTAATCTGTCTTTCAAAGACTAATTTCAACTCGACTCATTCTCACCCCGGGGAGTGGAATGGAGCCAAAGCGCTTGGTTATGTCGATGACACAGATTAGAGACATTCGAGTCATTTGATGACTAGATCGACTGTCTGGTTGGCTCCCTCACTTTGTGAGAGATAGGGCTCAATTGCATGATTGATCGCTGGTTAGAAACTTCGAGTTTCACTTACGAGATATCAAGCTTTGATTAACGAAATTGTGAAATTTATTAAATGGAATTCAATTAACAAAGTTGTTTGTTTAGTAAACGTCCACACTATCGTGGCTTACTAGACGGAAACGGAACTTTGGGTTAATTGAGGCTCGACAGTTATAGGAAATCGTAAAGGGACCGCATGTCAACGTAAACGTCCACACTAACGTGGCTTGCGGTGGGCGTGTAGTTTCCGAGCGGTTAACTTAGTACTGAGAAATGGTATACACTTAGGTACGCTTTACAGTATCCTCCCCATCGGAGTCACTGCTGTAATGATGTACGACCGAAGTAAAAGTCCAGTTATAAAATCATTTGGACTAGTATACGTCCACATGAACGTGGCATGCTAGTCTAATGGGATTTTAGGATTGATTGGTAGATTTAATGATATTAATTAAGGGAGTTAATATCGAATTAAATTTGACAGTTTGTTTTGTCTCTTTTATAGATATGGCACTCAACCCGCTATCCATGATACTAAAAGAGAACAAACTCACTGGTCCGAACTATATTGACTGGAAACGAAACTTGGACATTGTCCTGACTGCTGAGGAGTACAAATATGTACTCCATGAGGATTGTCCTGACGAACCTATTGACACCTCCACTCCTGAGGAAAAGGAAGCTCATCGGAAGTGGGTCAAGGCTAATCAGATGGCGCGGTGCTACATTTTGGCTTCTATGTCAAATGTGCTGCAACATCAGCATGAAGCCATGACCACTGCCTATGATATGATGCTTAACCTCAAGGAGATGTTTGGTAGTCAGGATAGGGCAGCCAGGCAAGATGCCATGAGGCAACTCATGACGGCCACTATGTCCGAAGGAACGCCCGTGAGGGATCACGTTCTTAGGATGATAGGCTATCTGAATGAGATAGAGATTATGGGAGGATCTATCGATGGGGAAACCCAGATCGATATAGTGCTCCAGTCTCTGCCTAAGAGTTTTGAGCAGTTCCGCCTGAACTATAACATGAACAAGAGGTTATATACGTTGGCGGAACTCCTGACTGAACTCCAGGCGGCAGAGGGAATCTTTAAGAAACCTCAGGCACTTGTGGCTGTGAAACTTCCTGGCCCTCCGGGAGCTAAGAGGAAGAAGAAGCAAGGACGGAAACCCAGTGGACCCAGAATTGGTGGACCACAGAATGGAGTGAACAAGCCCAAGGGCAAGTGTTTCCGTTGCAAGCAGTCTGGACATTGGAAGTCTAATTGTCCTCTCAGACAAGGAGGTATGAACTTTTCCTTAGTCACTGAAACATGTTTAGCGGTGTTATCCACCGGTACCTGGTGTGTGGATACGGGAGCCACTGATCATGTCTGCAATTCTTTGCAGGGGTTCCAGGAAACCCGGCGGCTTAGAGAGGGAGAGATCACCATCTACATGGGCAATGCTACGAAAGTTGGCGGCAGTTGCAGTGGGAGATGTTCATTTATCTTTTAATAATAAAGTTTTAGTATTGAATGATTGTCTTTATGTACCGAACTTTAGAAAGAACCTTGTTTCGGTTTCTAAGTTGGTTTTGAATAAATATTCTGTTTCTTTTGATAGTTCTGTTATTATCAAAAAGAATGGTGAGTATATCTGTTCTGGTACATTGATAGACAACTTATATATACTGAATCCTGATTATTCCACGATGCAACGAGTAGAGTCTTTTAACACATCTAGTACCAATAAGAGAAAGGAGCCTTCTAGAATGAATCAAAAGTACTTGTGGCATCTTAGGCTAGGTCATATTAACTTGGGTAGGATTCAAAGGTTGATAACTGATGGAATACTCAGTAGTGTGAAAGATGAGGACTTTCCAACCTGCGAATCATGCCTGGAAGGAAAAATGACCAAGCGACCCTTTAGTGATAAAGGGTATAGATCCAAGGAAGTACTAGAATTGATTCACTCTGATTTGTGCGGGCCTTTATCTGTCCAAGCGAGAGGAGGTTATGAATATTTCGTAACCTTCACTGATGATTACTCAAGGTATGGTTTCATATACCTGATGCGCCGCAAGAGCGAGTGCTTTGACAAGTTCAAGGAGTACAAAGCTCTTGTGGAGAACCTTCATGGTAAAACCATAAAGACTCTACGATCTGATCGTGGAGGAGAGTACCTCTCGGGAGAGTTTAAGGCGTACTTATTAGAGAATGGGATTGACTCCCAGATGACTGCACCATACACGCCCCAGCAGAATGGTGTAGCAGAAAGAAGGAATAGGACTCTTATGGAAATGGTAAGATCTATGATGAGTTACTCAGACCTACCAGTTTCGTTCTGGGGATATGCCTTGGAAACAGCGGCGTATATCCTGAACTTAGTTCCTTCTAAATCAGTCCCTAAGACACCCTCGGAATTGTGGACCGGGCGAAAGCCGAACTTGAAACACATTCGGATCTGGGGTTGTCCAGCACATGTGCTGAAGCATGGGGCTGATAAATTGGAATCTCGTTCAGATATTCGGTTGTTTATAGGATATCCTAGAGGAACGAAAGGTGGTCTATTTTATAGTCCTCAGGACCAGAAGATCGTTGTTAGCACCAACGCTCGGTTCTTGGAAGAGGATTATATAATGGACCACAAGCCCAAGAGTGAGATAATACTAAACGAACTGAGAGGGGACGATCAAGGCTTAGAACCAACCGAACCGGGTGATACGCCACCACAGTCTGCACCTGTAGTTACTGAGGTTACACCGGAGCGTCGTCGTAGTGGGAGGGTTGTTCGACAACCCGATAGGTTCATGTTTATAGGAGAGTCTTCGGACTTGTTACCTGGAGAACATGAAGCCGATCCCTGGACCTACGGCGAGGCGCTTAAAGATCAAGATGCTCAGTCTTGGCAAAAGGCGATGAAATCTGAGATTGAATCAATGGATTCAAATCAGGTCTGGAATCTTGTAACACCGCCCAAAGGTGTAAAAGCCATTGGTTGCAAGTGGGTGTACAATAGAAAAAGAGGGTCTGACGGGAAGGTTGAAACCTTCAAGGCTAGGCTTGTTGCGAAAGGGTATACTCAGAAAGAAGGGATCGATTATGAGGAAACTTTTTCGCCGGTAGCTATGCTAAAGTCGATCCGGATTCTTTTGTCTATAGCATCTTATATGGATTATGAGGTGTGGCAAATGGACGTCAAGACAGCATTCTTGAATGGGAATCTTGACGAGACCATTTACATGAGACAGCCAGAAGGTTTCATTAAGAAAGGCCAAGAGCATCTAGTGTGTAAGCTAAACCGATCCATTTATGGATTGAAGCAAGCTTCTAGATCTTGGAACATGCGGTTTGATGAGGTTATCCAGTCTTATGGATTCATTCAAAGCATGGACGAGTCGTGTGTATACCGGAGAAGTGACGGAAACAGTGTGGCGTTTCTCGTGCTTTATGTAGACGACATCCTTCTAATTGGCAACAATGTGAAGATGTTGTCGGACATAAAGGGATGGTTGTCCAAGCAATTCGATATGAAAGACTTAGGACAAGTTGGGCATGTTCTCGGGATCAAGGTTATAAGGGATCGCCGGAAAAGAACATTAAGCTTGTCCCAGGCTTCATATATTGATACGATTCTGGCTCGTTTCAACATGCAGAATTCCAAGAGAGGTGCTCAACCTTTCTGCCATGGAATTCATCTATCTAAAGACATGTGTCCCAAAACACAAAAGGAGATAGATTACATGAAGAAGGTTCCTTATGCTTCGGCAGTAGGAAGTCTAATGTATGCCATGTTGTGCACGAGACCTGATATCTGCTATGCCGTGGGCATGGTAGCTAGATATCAGAGTAACCCTGGACAGGGTCACTGGACTGCTGTAAAGAACATACTTAAGTACCTGCGAAGGACTAGGAATTATGTTCTGAGTTACAAAGCGTCCGAGTTGATTCCTATTGGTTACACAAACTCGGATTTCCAATCTGATAAGGATCAGCGAAAGTCTACATCAGGCTATGTGTTCACATTGGGAGGTGGAGCAGTCTCATGGAAGAGTGTTAAGCAGAAATGCATTTCGGACTCTACCATGGAAGCCGAATATGTAGCAGCCTCTGAGGCAGCTAAAGAATCGGTGTGGCTCCGGAACTTCCTTATGGACTTGGATGTGGTTCCTAAGATGCCTAGAGCTATCACAATTTATTGTGACAATAGCGGTGCAGTGGCAAATGCAAAGGAACCACGAGCCCACAATGCGAGTAAACACATAGATCGCAAGTACCACCTGATTAGAGACATCGTCAGGAGAGGCGATGCGGTTGTCACCAAGATTGCATCAGCGGATAACCTGGCTGACCCCTTTACGAAGGCACTTCCAGCGGAAGCGTTCAAGAGACACGTGAAGGGGATGGGTATCGGATGTATGGTAGAGGGCAACTAGACTTTTTAGTATAAGTGGGAGATTGATGGAGTTATATTCTAAATGTCTAGTTTAGTGACAATATGGAACTCCTTATCTGTGTTTTACATTATCTAATAATCAAACTGTCGGCATTTTTGTCTATCTTGTACTTGAATGCAATAGTCCTAGATATATACGTTGTAGACAGTATGGCGTGAGGAGACACGCGAAAGATCATACTGTCGGTTACTCGTATATTATCAAACAGAGGCTCACGACTTAGATGGACAGGGACAATCCATCGGTATGTCGTAGTGTGACTGGGTAATAGTTGGTCTTGACTATTATGTTACACTTGTACACTTGGTGTATTGAGCAGGACCACGGGAGGGCGTTCGATTTATACTAATCGACGTAATCGAACTAGACCTCAGAGATTACGGATATACGAATTCCTAATCCCTATATAATTATAGGTGCGTGTGTCCAATTCTCGGTTCTTTAATATGCCAATGAGTGAGACTAATTGATTAGTCGAGATACTCGGTAAATTGGGAATTGGAATTGTACACACGGCATGCTATAGATTATAGACAGGAAACCGTGTCCCGTTTATCGGGTTGGTGACGTCCCCGAGATGAGCTCATAAAGTTTATCATGTAAACCCTGCAGGTGGATTTGTTCCACATGATAATAAGGATGAGTGGTACTAGTCTCGGATAATAAGAAACGAATTAATTTGATTATTAGTAATTAAATAAATTCGTGGACGTTCGATATCTTAAACACGGGGAAAGTCGTATATGTAATTTCGGCGGAATTATTATTGTTGAAATAATATTAAATTTATTTCGGGAATTCAATTATTATTATTTAGTGGAATTAATAATAATTAGAATTGTAATTAATTAAAGGTTTTCTTTTAAGGACTCCTAGTTAATTAATATTGCAGTTCAGCCCGGAATTTATTTACCTAAGGGGTCCCTAGTGTAGCTCTATTTAAACCCCCCCCCCCTTGCCCTCTCCTAAACCTAACATTCGCCGCATTTATTTTTGCAGCAGAAATTAATTGCGTTAACGCAAATATAATTTCTTCTGTAAAAATCAATAAAGCTTTGCGCAATTATTTTACACAGAAAAGTAAAAGGGATATTGCGGTGGTTTATCAGAGAAGCAGAAAAGGTGAGACCAACAGATCGTTGCCCACACAACGGTTGGGATCGGGGCAGAGACATACACTAGCAATCGCTAAGGTCTCAACAATCGACCGAGAGGTATGAGATCGAATTCTCTATTCCGCAATTTAATTCGATCTAATTTCTCGTTAATCATATTTTGAACGAAGATCGGATTCCGTGGTTTGGATGTGATGTTCTCGGACTGCTGGGAGGTTTCTGACCTCCGGCATGGCAGTCGGATCGAGAAAATCGCATCGGAACAGCCAGAACGGGCGAAACCCGCCGCTGTTCGTGACGGGTGTCGGACGACAGGTATTACTGTCGGCCGACAGGCATGTCGGACGACACCTTCTGGTGTCGGACGACAGTGGGCAGCCTTGTCGGACGACACCTTTTGGTGTCGGACGACAGAGAGGGCAGAAGCCTCTCGTTTTGCGCGGTCGTGCCTCGGGTGCGATGGCTGGGTGCAATTCGGGTCAGGGGCTTCGTCATGAACACAGTGGGCACACTGGATGTCGACTGGGATTGTCCGGATGTTCGAGTAGTCGAACGGACATGTCCCGGGTAGTCGATTTCCAACACCCACGACGAACCTCCCCGCGATTGACTTCGCGTCGATCGCATGCCCCGGCGGTCCAGCCGGGGCTCCCTCGTCCGCGCGGTACCGACGGTCGAACCCTAGGGTTCGGCCGCCCCTTGTTCGATCCCGACGGGGATCTCGAATCCCCGTATCCCGGTCTCGACGTTTTCCCGGATCGTGTGTTCATGTACGTATCACAATCATATTCACATAAAATCATAGAAGGGAGTATATGATTTTACCTTTCGATTCGTTGTGCGGAGAAACGAAATCAAGATGACTTTACGATCTTCCCACGTATTCCTTGCACTAGCTTGAATGTCGGGTGGGCGACGATCTACCAAGCTTATGGATCCTCTTCAACTCTCTAGAATATCAAGTATGATAATCTTGTCTTATTGTTATGAGAAAGTGAAGACCATGTAGTGCTTTTATAGGCTACGTAGGGGATCTAAAGGAGGTGGAATATTGGGCTTCCAATATTAATGATTAAATTGAGCCCAAGCCCAAATCTATTAATCTCCCATTAATATTAATTAATTTATTTTCCACAATATAAATTAATTGCACTCCCAATATTAAACCATATTATATCAAATAATATTTCTCCGGTAGTATTATTTATTCCGTGTATTTAAGATTTAAATATCCATGAATAAAATTAATTTATTGCTAATTAATTTATTCACCTCTCGAATCCGAGATTAGTACCATTCAACCTTAATTATTGTGCGGAACGAATCCACTCATGAGGTTTACACAATAATTCCTTATGAACTCATCTCGGGGATATTATCAACCCTTCCGGGATACACTTTCCCGTCAAGTATTCACGGCATGCCATATATAAAATATAGTGACCCAACTTAACCGGTAATTAACCCAATAATTAAATCGGTTAATTCCTTTGGTAAATCAAAGTTACTTATATTAAATATACACACCCGCAATAGTATCGGGGATTAAGAATAAAATACACTGAGACTTGAATCGATTATCGCCGGCAATCCTAATCGATAAATCTCAAACGATCCGCCCAATACACCAAGTGTACAAGTGTGATAAAATAATTAAGATAAATTATTTTCTCTCTCACACAACGACTATACCGATGGATTGGTCCGTGTCCATCTAGGTCGTGAGCAACTGTTTGATTAAATACGAGTAACCGATAGTATGATCTTCTGTGTGTCCATACACACCATACTAACAACAACGTATAAAATCTAAGACTATGATTTGCATATATTTAATTAATAATAATTAAACGCAAACAATTGTTTATTAATTTAATAGATTAAATGCTATGACCGGGAGTTTACCGTTACTTAAATCTAGACATTAAGTACATAACTCCAACAATCTCCCACTTGTACTAAGGTCTAGTCATTTCCTCCAAACTCCCGACTCCCATACTCATCACGTGCTTAAAGTGTACTTCCAAGAAGTACTATGTGAATGAGCACTCTAGGTTGCCGCTCTGAAGTTATCTTGGTGATTACTGCGTCGTCTCCCTCGACGATGACTCGTATCAGGTGGTACTTGCTCTATGTGTTAACATCACTTTTTGACTTATGACTTCTTCCAGTTTACCATGCACCGCTATACAATAGCCTTTGGTAAACCAAGAATCATATCCAAGTCTTAGAGGTTATCCCGGAACCTAACCAAAACTTCCGCTGCCTCTGAGGCTGCTATTCGGTTATGAGAGAGTCTGAGAAGCGTCCTGCTTATCACTCTTTCATTTCATGGTTCCACCTTTTTCTAAAAGTGAACACATAGCCTGATATCGACTTACACTGGTCCTTCTCTGATTTTGAGATCTGAGAACATGTAATCCAAGAAGATTTCGTCTTGCTTAGTAATGCAGTACTTCGTAAGTACTATTACAACATCTGAAAATCTCTTGTCCAGATTACTTTGATATCCTCCCACTACGCAAACCGCATAGTTGATATCAGGTTCTCGTTTTACAACATTGCATCTATAAAGCTTTCCACACAAGGTGTAAGAAACTGCTTTGTATCATCTATCTCTTTTATGTGTTCGAAACATATGACCTTAGATAGATATATTCTGTTTCTGAAAGGCAACAATCTTTCTCAGAATTATGCATGTTAAAACAAACCATAATCGTATAAGATATCTAGGAGAAGTACAATGTTCTTATCCTTAGATCAAAAGATCTTAAGATCATGCTCTAACTTCTTCTCAATCTTATATCTCGATTTATTTAGACAACCATCATCTTATGTCTGACAATATCTTTACATTGTTGCCAATGATAAAATGTTATCTACATAAAATCTCCGAGAAACACCACCTTGTTTCCATTACGTCTCCAATACACCTTTCGTCTATGCCTTTTGATGAATCCATCAAATGGACTATCCCATCAATTCGCAAGTTCCACGATTTATAGCTTTGTTTCAATCCATAAATGGATTTACTAAGCTTGTACTCTAAATGATCTTGCCTCTTAACAATAATCCTTATTGTTTTCTAAGCAGACACATTTAGATCTAGTACTGCCCTTTGTGCAGAGCTAGGGATCGATTTCATCTTTACTAGATCCAGAGATCAAAACTCTTCTAGTCTTATGAACATCTCTGGTTGTTCAACAACCTCCCACTGCAACGGCGTCCCGGTGTATAACAGTAATAACAGTAGGTGCAGTTAGTGGTGTACTACTACTCGGTTTGGCTGGTTCCTAGTCTTTGTCCTTTTTCTCATTCCAAGGTATTACATTAGTTCGGGCTTTGTGGTTCATCTAATAGTCTTCCTCTAAGAACCGGACGAAATGTCCTTCTGGTTCATAGTACTATAGAACACAATCCTTTTGTTCATCTAGGATATCCTACAACCATAGAGCCGTTGTCTCTAGGAATATCCATAGAACATAGGTAGTTCCGAACAACTTGTTATTTTACTATTAGAATCCCTTTTCTTATCACTGACACACCATTTCTACACGTGAGTGTATGGTGTAGTCATTTGAGACTTAATCTCAATCTTTGATTATGCTATGTGTTATGTGGTAGCCTCCGCGACTAAGTCGCAGGCTTCCAACGGATATACTTTGAAGGTTCCCTATAACTGCTTTGTGACTAAAACACTTCGCTTTTATGGCACATCAAGCATTCTAATCCATCTTTGAGTATTCTTAAAAAGAATTACTCGCACTACACATATGACTGCATATATCATTGATAATTCTCAATACTTGTCCGAATTCTACCCTTTACCAAAAGGTATGCTTAGTTGTATTATCTTCCAAATTCAATTCTTAGGTCGGAAGGTCCATTCCTTCAACTATATTTGATCAAATCAATTTCGACCTTATGAATCTTATTTGAATTACTACTAAGTATAAGAATTCACAAGTATAATGATTTAATAAAGAAATATATCTAACAAGTAAAACAAGTTATAGAACGGTTCGTTGCATCGTGGTAGACTTAGGATCTATCATTCATATATTGCTATCTAATGTACCAGAATAGATAATACCCATTATTTCTTATCAAAATCATCAAATGATTAAAGAAATAAAATATCCATTCATTAATAATAAAAATCCAGAACAAAACGTTCTTTCTAAAATAAAGGGTACATAATGCAATAAACTTGAAATGAAATCCTATTTAACTACTCATAGATAAAGCCTCTATCGCAACAGCTGCCTCCTCCGCAGCACTTCCCTTGACTATTCCTCCATTTCCAAGTCTTTGGGTTTCCTGGTGTCCCTGCATTTTAAATGCATACATACCGTCAGTGGTTCCATATCTACCAACCAGGTTTCTGGTAGATAACACAGCTGACTATGTTTTAAAGACTAAGGAGAGAATCTCATACCTTCTCCAGGAGAAAATATAGACTTCCAGTCCCCAGAAAGCTTTCTTTGAGAATGACTGCTCGAAGGCTTTCTTGTTGGAAATCGACTACCCGGGACGAGTCTGTTCGACTACTCGAACATCCGGACACGCCCAGTCGACCTCCATGTCCGTTACTTCGTTTACACGACAGCTCATGACCCGATTCACGCCCAGCCATCTCCCCGAAGGACAACCGCGCGAAGCGGGGCTGGTCTGCACTCAAACGGCGACCGCCGAATGCAGACCAGCGGTCGCTGGAGGAACTGCAAACGGCGACCGCCGTTTGCCCTCTGGCGACCGCCGTTTGTCCGCGAACAGCAACGCGACGTTGCTGTTCCGGGCTCGTTTCCGGTCCATTTTTCCTCTTCCGACCACCGTTCCGGAGGTCCTTGACCCCCCAGTAGTCGAGTAACACGTACCACGACTCCCGGAACCCGATCGTTCGTTCGATATATTTTTAACGAATTTAGAGATCGATAATTGCGGAATTAGGGATCGATCTCATACCTTTGTCGCGTGATTCGGAGAAGCCGAATTGTTGAAACCTTAGACGTTTCTAGCGTATGCCTCTACCCCGATTCCAGCCGTTGTGTGGGCAACGATCTGCTGGATTCTCCTTTTCTGCTCTCTCTTCTCAAAACCAGCGCAAGAATAATTTTTCTTTCTCAGAAATATAATTGCGCTAAGCAATTAATTTCATCAGAAAAAAATAACTGCGTTAACTCTTTTATTTAAACAGAGAAAAATATAATTGCGCTAAACAATTTAATTTCTCTGCTGAAATAATAGTTGCGGCGTTTCTTAGGTTAAAGAGAGGGCAAGGGGGGGTTTAAATAGAGTTACACTAGGGACCTCTTAGGTAAATAAATCCCGGGCTAAATTGCAATTTAATTAAACCAGTGTCCTTAAAAGAAAACCTTTAATTAAATTCCACAATTTTAATTATAATTAATTCCACTATAAAATTATAATTGAATTCCCGAAATTAATTTAATATTATATCAACAATAATATTTCCGCCGAAATTACATATATGATTTTCCCCGTGTTTAAGATATCGCATGTCCATGAATTAATTAATCACTACTAATTAAATTAATTCATTTCTTATTATCCGAGACTAGTACCACTCATCCTTATTATCATGTGGAACGAATCCATCTGCAGGGTTTACATGATAAACTTTATGAGCTCATCTCGGGGACATCATCAACCCAATAAATGGGACACGGTTTCCTGTCTATAATCTATAGCATGCCGTGTGTACAATTCCGATTCCCAATATACCGAGGATCTCGACTAATCAATTAGTCTCACTCATTGGCACATTAAAGAATCGAGCATTTGACACACGCACCTATAATTATATAGGGATTAGGAACTCATATATCCGTAATATCTGAGGTCTAGTTCGATTACTCCGATTAGTATAAACCGAACGCCCTCCCGTGGTCCTGCTCAATACACCAAGTGTACGAGTGTAACATGATAGTCAAGACCGACTATCTACCAGTCACACTACGACGTACCGATGGATTGTCCCTGTCCATCTAAGTCGTGAGCTACTGTTCGATAGTATACGAGTAACCGACAGTATGATCTTCCGCGTGTCTCCTCACACCATACTGTCTACAACGTATACATCAAGGACTATTGCATTAAATGCAACCATGCTTGAACCATATCTCGAATTAAGGTATAGATAAGGAGTTCCGTATTTGCACTAAACTAGACATTTAGAATACAACTCCATCAATCTCCCACTTATACTAAAAGTCTAGTCGCCCTCTCCCAAACATCAGATTCCCATAACCTCATCACGCCTACCCAACGCTTTCGCTGGAAGTGCCTCTGTGAACGGGTTTACCAGGCAATCTTCTCGATGCTATCTAGGTGATAACTGCATCGTCTTACTAGACGATCTCTCGAATCAGGTGGTACTTGCGCTCTACGTGTTATCTCCCACTGTGGACTCGTGGCATTTCAAGTTTGCCAATACCGTTATTCAAAATAGCTTTGGGTAAACTAGAAACCACACCTAAGTCCCTTAGGAAGTTCTGGAGCCACACTGACCTTTTAACTGCCTCAGAGGCCATTATCCTTTCAGTTTCCATGGTAGAGTCCGTAATGCATCGCTGCTTTACATTCTTCCATGTGACTGCTGTTGGAATTCGATATCCCGGGCTATTTAAATTTGCGGAAAACAATAACCCGATCAAAACCATCCGCCGAAGATCACACGAGCACCACGTACGAGCCGGAGCACGAGCCGAACGCACGACGAGGCCGAAGCCTCGCGCACGCCCAGCCCGAGCCCCCGCACGCGGGGCTCGCGACGATCACCGATCGCACGCCGGCGATCGGTTTGGGGTGGGGCTGCTCCGGCAGCCCCCGCGGCGAGTCCGGCGACTCGCCGCCAGCTGGAAGCCCCCGCCTTCACGGCGGGGTTGGGCACGGCGCCAGCCCGTGCCCAGCGATCGACCCTCCACGGTCGATCGCACCCCCTCGGCCAAGCCGAGGGTTCGGCCCCCGTCGCCCCCATCGAAACCCTAGGGGCGATCGCCGTGGTCCGGTGGCTTCGCCACCACCACGCGTTCGTCCTCTACTCCGGGTTCGATCTTCGGATCTTGTTCTACGGTATTCTCGATAAACCAAAATCGAACAATCAAGGGTGTTTAGATTTTTACCTTTCGATTCGTTGTTCGGAGAAACGAATTCAAGATGACCTTTGAATCTTCCCACGTATTCCTTGCACTAGCTTGAACGTCGGGTGGGCGACGATCCTCCAAGCTCTATGGATCTACTTCTCTCTTTACTTTCTCTCTCTAGAAGAATTATGATCTTCAACTTATGAGAATAGAGAAGACCATGTAGTGCTTTTATAGGCTACGTAGGGGATCTAAAGGAGGTGGAATATTGGGCTTCCAATATTAATGATTAAATTGAGCCCAAGCCCAAATCTATTAATCTCCCATTAATATTAATTAATTTATTTTCCACTATATAAATTAATTGCACTCCCAATATTAAACCATATTATATCCAAATAATATTTCTCCGGTAGTATTATTTTATTCCGTGTATTTAAGATATAAATATCCATGAATAAAATTTATTTATTGCTTAATAAATTTATTCATCTCTTTTATCCGAGACTAGTACCACTCAACCTTATTTATTATGCGGAATTAAATCCACTCGCGAGGTTTACATAATAAATCCTTCTGAGCTCATCTCGGGGATATTATCAACCCTTCCGGGATACACTGTCCGGTCAATTATTCACGGCATGCCATATATAAAATATAGCGACCCAACTTGACCGGTAATCAACCCAATAATTAAACCGGTTAATTCCTTTGGCAAAACAAAGTCACTTATATTAAATATACACACCCGCAATAATATCGGGGATTAAGAATATAATACACTGAGTCTCAAATCAATTATCGCCGAGCAATCCTAATTGATGAGTCTCAATCGATCCGCTCAATACACCAAGTGTACAAGTGTGATAAAATAATTAAGACAAATTATTTTCTCTCTCACACAACGACTATACCGATGGATTGGTCCGTGTCCATCTAGGTCGTGAGCATCTGTTTGATTAAATACGAGTAACCGATAGTATGATCTTCTGTGTGGGCCCGACACACCATACTAACTACAACGTATAAAATCCAGGACTATAATTTGCATATATTTAATTAACAATAATTAAAAGCAAATGAATGTTCGTATTTAATAGGTAAATGAAAGTGTACAAGGAGTTCAGAATACTCAAATCTAGACATTAAGTATACTACTCCAACAATCTCCCACTTATACTAAGGTCTAGTCTTATCCTCCAAACTTCTGACTCCCAAACCCTCCAAGTGCTTGAAATAAACTTCCTTAGGAAGTATCTTGGTGAAAGGGTCCGCTAGGTTGTCCTCCGAAGCTATCTTGGTGACTATTGCATCGCCCCTCTTGACGATGTCTCGAATCAGGTGGTACTTGCGCTCTATGTGTTTCATAGCACTATGGGACCGTGGTTCCTTACTGTTTGCCACTGCACCGCTATTATCACAATAAATTGTCATAGCCTTGGGCAAACTCGGAATCACATCTAAGTCCTGGAGGAAATTAAGGAACCAAACTGATTCTTTCGCTGCCTCTGAGGCTGCAACATATTCAGCTTCCATGGTAGAGTCTGAAATGCACTTTTGCTTAACACTCCTCCATGATACGGCTCCACCTCCCATAGTGTACACATAGCCTGATGTCGACTTTCGCCGGTCCTTATCAGCTTGGAAATCCGAATCCGTATAACCCAAAGGAATCAGATTGTCCGCCCCGTAACTTAGAACATAATCCTTAGTATTTCGCAAATACTTGAAAATGCTCTTTACGGCAGTCCAATGAGCCTTTCCAGGGTTACTCTGATATCTCGCCACTACGCCAACTGCATAGCAGATATCAGGCCTCGTACATAACATTGCATACATTAAGCTTCCCACAGCCGAAGCGTAGGGAACTGCTTTCATTTCATCTTTCTCCTTTTGTGTTCGAGGACACATTTCCTTAGAAAGATAAGTTCCTTTACTGAAGGGCAGCTCACCCTTCTTGGAATTTTGCATGTTAAAACGAGCCAGAATCATGTCTATGTAAGATTGCTGGGATAGGTACAATGTTCTATTCCGGCGATCCCTTATAACCTTGATCCCTAGAACATGCCCGACTTCTCCCAAATCTTTCATATCGAATTGTCTAGACAACCATCCCTTTAGGTCTGATAACATTTTCACACTGTTGCCAATGAGAAGAATGTCGTCTACATAAAGCACGAGAAACACCACCTTCTTCCCATCACGTTTCCAATACACACACGATTCGTCCATGCTTTGACTGAATCCAAAAGATTGGACTACTTCGTCAAATCGCAGGTTCCACGATCTCGAGGCTTGTTTCAATCCATAAATGGATCGATTAAGCTTGCACACTAGATGATCTCGCCCCATAGCAATGAATCCTTCTGGTTGTTTCATATAAATCGTCTCGTCAAGACTTCCATTTAGGAAAGCTGTCTTGACATCCATTTGCCACACCTCATAATCCATATGAGCTGCTATGGACAAGAGAATCCGGATCGACTTTATCTTGGCTACCGGCGAGAAGGTCTCCTCATAATCGATTCCCTCTTTCTGAGTATATCCTTTCGCAACAAGCCGAGCTTTAAAGGTTTCAACCTTTCCGTCAGATCCTCTCTTTCTCTTGTAGACCCATTTACACCCAATTGGCTTTACGCCGCTTGGTGGTTCTACAAGATCCCAGACTTTATTAGAATCCATAGATTCTATTTCGGATTTCATCGCTTTCTTCCAAGAAGGCGCATCTATATCTTGTACCGCCTCATCATAGGTCCAGGGATCGATTTCATGAACTCCAGGTCCAGAGTCCGAAGACTCACCCAGTCCAATCCATCGGTCTGGTTGCTTAACAACCCTCCCACTACGACGGCGTTCCGGTGTATTAACAGTGACAGTGTCAGGTGCAGATTCTAGTGGTGTACCTATACTCGGTTCGGCTGTATCTAAGTCTTCCTTGTTACCTCTCAACTCATCAAGTATTATGTCACTTTTGGGCTTGTGGTCCATGACATAGTCTTCCTCTAAGAACCGAGCGTTAGTACTTATAACGATCTTCTGGTCCGTAGGACTATAGAACATGCCACCCTTTGTTCCTCTAGGATATCCTATAAACAACCGCACTTCAGTACGAGGTTCTAATTTATCGGCACCTACCTTCAACACATGTGCAGGGCACCCCCAGATCCGAACGTGTCTCAAGCTAGGCTTGCGCCCGCTCCATCGTTCCATGGGTGTTGAAGGAACCGTCTTAGATGGAACCAAGTTTAGAATGTGCGCTGCTGTTTCCAAGGCATATCCCCAGAACATTGTAGGTAAGTCCGAGTAACTCATCATTGAACGCACCATTTCCATAAGAGTCCTATTCCTTCTTTCTGACACACCATTCTGCTGAGGAGTATATGGTGATGTCATTTGGGAATCAATCCCATTCTCTGCTAAGTATGCCTTGAATTCTCCAGACAGGTACTCGCCTCCACGATCAGATCGCAGGCACTTAATGGATTTACCTTGAAGGTTCTCCGCATAAGCCTTGAATTCCTTGAACTTGTCAAAGGATTCGCTCTTGCGGCGCATCAGGTATACAAATCCATACCTTGAGTAATCATCAGTGAAAGTGATGAAATACTCGTACCCTCCCCTTGCCTGAGTAGACATAGGTCCGCATACATCAGAGTGAATCAAATCCAATACTTGTTCAGCCATTCGTCCTTTACCAGAAAAAGAACGCTTGGTCATTTTTCCCTCTAAACAGGATTCGCAGGTTGGAAGGTCCTCTCCTTCAACACCACTGATGAGACCATCAGATTTCAACCTTTGAATTCTATTCGAGTTAATATGACCCAGCCTTAAGTGCCACAAGTATAATTGATTCATCCTAGAAGGTTCCTTTCTCTTATTGGTATTCGTAGATGTGTTATTACTCTGGGTTAGTTGCATCGTGTCAGACTCAGGATTTAGCACATACAAATCGTCCACCAATGTACCAGAACAGATAATTTCACTGTCTCTTCTTATGATCACAGAGTGGTCAAAAGAAACAGAATATCCATTCAAAATAAGTTTAGAAACTGAAATTAAATTCTTTCTAAAATTGGGTACATAAAGACAATTGTGTAAAACTAAAATCCTATCACTACTGAAGCGTAAGTGAACTTCTCCCACTGCAACAGCCGCCACCTTTGCGGCATTGCCCATGTAGACCACGATCTCTCCCTCTCTAAGTCTCCGGGTTTCCTGGAACCCCTGCAATGAATTGCAGACATGATCAGTGGCCCCCGTATCTACACACCAGGTGCTGGTAGATAACACCACTGATAATGTTTCAGTGACTAAGGAAAATTTCGTACCTTTGATGAGAGGACAATCAGACTTCCAGTGCCCAGACTGCTTGCATCGAAAGCACTTGCCTCGCGGCTTGCTCTTCCCAATCCGTGGTTCAAAACCACTGGGCTTCTTTGCTTGCACTTCCAACTTGGCCACTAGAGCTTGTGATTCTCTGATCATACTTATCAGTTCAGTTCTTTTGAAATCGTTTTTAAGCGATTCCTCAAGAGGACTAAACTTGATGAGTATGTCAATCACTTCTAGTCCGGCTTCCTTACTATGTCCTAACATCTCCTTGAGGTCATTTTCAATGTCCTCATCAGTTGGGACAATAGTGGATTTGGAAGGCTCAACAGTCTGAACATTGTCCAGATTTCTTTTCCAATCAGTACTATATGGAACCAGTGAGTTTTCATCTTTAAGTATATCACAAAGTGGGGTCACAGTCATTCCTAACCTATAAGCACATAAAACAAACAAACAATTTAATGTCCGATATTATCTCCCTCAAATAATATCATTAAATCACTAATCACATCTAAAATCCCATCAGGTTAAAGCAAGCCACGATAGTGTGGACGTTTACCCACCCAAATGATTTAGCAATTAGATTTCCTTCGGTCGTACATCATCAATAGCGTTACCTCGATGGGAGGAATACTATGAAGCGTACCTAAGTGTTAACCATCACTCAGTACTAAGAAGTTTGTTTGAGATTCGTATATCACCGCAAGCCACGATAGTGTGGACGTTTACGTTGACACACGCATCCCTTACTCCCTTCTATAACTGTCTACATCAATCGATCTAAAGTCCCATTCAATATAGCAAGCCACGATAGTGTGGACGTTTACCATACCAAAAGACTTATACGATTGAAATCCAATTACTTGACCCATTCGATCTTGTAAATCAAGACGCGGAGAATCATAAGTGAAACTCGAAGTTTCTAACCAGTGATTCACCATGCGAACAACCCTATCTCTCATAAATGAGGGAGCCGAGCAGACAATCGATCCATCTATCAAAGAATGGTACGACTGCCTCTAATTTGTGTCCTCGACATGACCAAGTGGCTCTGGCTCCATTCCACTCCCCGGGGTGAGAATGAGTCGACTTGAAATCAGCTTTGGAAAGACAAATTAGGCATTGTTTGATAAACTTAATCAATGTTTCTCGTAAGAAGAATTACAAGAACTCTCCTCCAATAACTTACCTATATAAACTTCAAAAGTTTATAAAAGTCACCAAGAGAGCAGCAATGGAGACCATGGGTATGTTTCCATACCCTCTCCCACTTAGCTTTTTACAATAAAGGGATACGCTATCTAGTGCATAAAAGTAAACACACATAGCATGCATACATGTAATAAAGCACATAATATTATCACATAGTCAAAATAATTACTAGAATATTATTTTCCGACTATTATGGCTTTACTCCATCTCCGTACGCATCTTCTAGTCTTTAGTCTTCGTTCTTGAATGCTCCATGTGACGAGAATATTAATTTCCAATATTTAAATCTATTTATTTTTAATAAATCCAAAAGATACTTAATTAAAAAATTAAGTCAATCGAATAAATCAAAAATAAAATTAAATATTATTAATATTTTTATTTATTTTATTTTCCCTTTCTACTTCATTAAATCTCTAGAATAATCTATCCAAGACCCACTTGGAATATTCTAGATGATTTCCATAATGAAATAAGGAAATAAAATAATTTTAGGACTCTTCTACTTTCCAAGATTAATTAATTTCCATTTCTATGAAAATTCCCATAAAATAGGAAAAATCAATTAGGAAATAAATCAATCCTAAATTAACTTTTATTCCTTTCCAATTCTATTAAATCTCTAGGATCCTATTCCAAGTAGAACTCGGAATACTCTAGAAGACTTCCATAATAGAATAAGGAAATAAGATTAATTCCAATTAATTCTTTTCCTAATCCATGAGAATTCCCAAAAATAGGAATACTCAAATAGGAAAAACCCGAATCAATTAGGAAAGTGAATTTACCGGGAGAGCACGAAGATCACGAGGACCCCCGCGCCCCCACCGGACCGCCGATCGCCGGCCGAGAACCACCGCCGCCACCACCCAGCCGGCGCGCCACCACCGCCGGTGACATCGCCGCCGGGAGGCGCGAATTCGGCGCCCTCCCATGCGATCGATCGATCGATCCCACATGGATCGACCATGGTGGTCGATCCGAGCCCTAGCCCTCACGTCATCTCCTTCGTCACGCGTCTTCTCCGGCGGTCGTTTCGGCATCGATCCAACGCAAAATAAATTTACAAAAAAATCTAAATTACAATTCCGGTATCGATTCTATACATGAAATCGACCCTATACATTTTCCGGAAAAAGGTAGAACGTAATAATAAATCCTAAATTCGGTCAACCCCCGAATTTTTACTATTACAAGCATTCACCACCAAAAACGAATCTCGACATGTCCGAGAGATTAATCAATCCAACATACATGACAAAATAAATTAAACGAATAATAAATTAAGCCATAATAGTCGGAACCCTGCAAGGTAGAACAATTTTATCGAAAATACCGCGAACGTAAACCACTCTCTGATACCAATTGTTGGAATTCGATATCCCGGGCTATTTAAATTTGCGGAAAACAATAACCCGATCAAAACCATCCGCCGGAGATCACACGAGCACCACGTACGAGCCGGAGCATGAGCCGAACGCACGACGAGGCCGAAGCCTCGCGCACGCCCAGCCCGAGCCCCCGCACGCGGGGCTCGCGACGATCACCGATCGCACGCCGGCGATCGGTTTGGGGTGGGGCTGCTCCGGCAGCCCCCGCGGCGAGTCCGGCGACTCGCCGCCAGCTGGAAGCCCCCGCCTTCACGGCGGGGTTGGGCACGGCGCCAGCCCGGGCCCAGCGATCGACCCTCCACGGTCGATCGCACCCCCTCGGCCAAGCCGAGGGTTCGGCCCCCGTCGCCCCCATCGAAACCCTAGGGGCGATCGCCGTGGTCCGGTGGCTTCGCCACCACCACGCGTTCGTCCTCTACTCCGGGTTCGATCTTCGGATCTTGTTCTACGGTATTCTCGATAAACCAAAATCGAACAATCAAGGGTGTTTAGATTTTTACCTTTCGATTCGTTGTTCGGAGAAACGAATTCAAGATGACCTTTGAATCTTCCCACGTATTCCTTGCACTAGCTTGAACGTCGGGTGGGCGACGATCCTCCAAGCTCTATGGATCTACTTCTCTCTTTACTTTCTCTCTCTAGAAGAATTATGATCTTCAACTTATGAGAATAGAGAAGACCATGTAGTGCTTTTATAGGCTACGTAGGGGATCTAAAGGAGGTGGAATATTGGGCTTCCAATATTAATGATTAAATTGAGCCCAATCCCAAATCTATTAATCTCCCATTAATATTAATTAATTTATTTTCCACTATATAAATTAATTGCACTCCCAATATTAAACCATATTATATCCAAATAATATTTCTCCGGTAGTATTATTTTATTCCGTGTATTTAAGATATAAATATCCATGAATATAATTTATTTATTGCTTAATAAATTTATTCATCTCTTTTATCCGAGACTAGTACCACTCAACCTTATTTATTATGCGGAATTAAATCCACTCGCGAGGTTTACATAATAAATCCTTCTGAGCTCATCTCGGGGATATTATCAACCCTTCCGGGATACACTGTCCGGTCAATTATTCACGGCATGCCATATATAAAATATAGCGACCCAACTTGACCGGTAATCAACCCAATAATTAAACCGGTTAATTCCTTTGGCAAATCAAAGTCACTTATATTAAATATACACACCCGCAATAATATCGGGGATTAAGAATATAATACACTGAGTCTCAAATCAATTATCGCCGAGCAATCCTAATTGATGAGTCTCAATCGATCCGCTCAATACACCAAGTGTACAAGTGTGATAAAATAATTAAGACAAATTATTTTCTCTCTCACACAACGACTATACCGATGGATTGGTCCGTGTCCATCTAGGTCGTGAGCATCTGTTTGATTAAATACGAGTAACCGATAGTATGATCTTCTGTGTGGGCCCGACACACCATACTAACTACAACGTATAAAATCCAGGACTATAATTTGCATATATTTAATTAACAATAATTAAAAGCAAATGAATGTTCGTATTTAATAGGTAAATGAAAGTGTACAAGGAGTTCAGAATACTCAAATCTAGACATTAAGTATACTACTCCAACAACTGCTCCACTTCACAGTGAGAACACATAGCCTGACTTCGACTTTGGACTGTCCCTGTTTGATTTGAAATTCAATTCTATGTAATCCAAAGGAAACAACTTGACTGCTTTGTAACTCAGAACATAATTCCTGGTCCTCTGCAGGAGCCTAAACATGTTCTTTACATCAGTCAAGTGATCCTTTCCAGGATTACTATGATATCTCACCACCATGCCCACGGCATAGTAGATATCAGTCTCGTGCATAGCATTATATACATTAAGCTTCCCACCATTAAGGTGCAGGGAACTGCTTACTCTTCATCTATCTCCTTTATTGTGTCGGACACAAAAACTTTAGATAGATAAATTCCACATCTAAAAGGTGAAGACCTTTCTTGGAATTCTGTATGCTGCAACGAGTAAGAATTGTATTTATGTATGAGACCTGAGATAAGTTCTATGTTCTTTTCTGGCGATCATCTATTACTTTGATCCCAAGAACATTCCCGACTTCTCCTAAGTCTCTTATATTGAATTACTCGGACAACCATCCCTTTATGTCCGATAACATCTTTCATATTGTTGCCAATTTAGAAGGATGTCGTCTACATAAAGAATGAGAAAACACCACATCTTTTCTGTCACTTCTTTATTACACTCAGGACCTAAACATGCCTTGAATGAATCCATGAAATGGATTTTCTCATAGGTCCGCATGTGTCCAAGATCTTGAAGCTTCCTTCAATCCTAAGATTGATTAAGCTTGCTTACCGAATGCTCTTGGCTCTTTTCGATGAATCTCTCTGGCTGTCCCACACAGATGGCCCCGTCAAGACTTCGATTTAGGAAATCTGTCTTGACTTCCATCTTCCATGTGAAGACAAAAGAATCCTGATCGACTTTTGCCAAGACTGAGCATCTTGATCTTTCAGCGTCTCGTCATAGATCCAGGGTTCGGCTTCATGTTCTCCAGGTAACAAGTCCGAAGACTCACCTATAAACATGAACCTGTTGGGTTGTCTAACAACCCTCCCACTACGACAACGCTCCGGTGTATCTTTAGTGACTAAAGATTATAGTAGTGAACTACTCAGTTAGGCTGGTTCTAAGTCTTGATCAGTCCCTCTAAGCACATTAAGTATTACTCTACTCTTGGCTTGTGATCTTGCATATATATAGTCCATGTCTAAGAACCGAACATTGATGCAATCAATAAACATCTGGTCCTTTGGACTATATTACATATCTCAATTCGTTTTCTTAGGGTATCCTATAAACAGCCGAATATCAGTACAAGTTTCCAAAGGAATCAAGTTCAGGATAAACGCCGCTGTTTCCAAGCCATATCCCAAAAACGATTTAGGTAACTCTGAATGTCTACTTTCCCATATCTATAAGAGTCCTATTCCTTCTTTACAACACATTATTTTGCCGAGGCATAAATGGTGTAGTCTGTTGGGAGTTAATCCCATTTTCTGATAAGTATGCCTTACTGATGGAGTTATATTCTAAATGTCTAGTTTAGTGACAATATGGAACTCCTTATCTGTGTTTTACATTATCTATTAATCAAACTGTCGGCGTCTTGTCTATCTTGTACTTGAATGCAATAGTCCTAGATATATACGTTGTAGACAGTATGGCGTGAGGAGACACGCGGAAGATCATACTGTCGGTTACTCGTATACTATCGAACAGGAGCTCACGACTTAGATGGACAGGGACAATCCATCGGTACGTCGTAGTGTGACTGGGTAATAGTTGGTCTTGACTATTATGTTACACTTGTACACTTGGTGTATTGAGCAGGACCACGGGAGGGCGTTCGATTTATACTAATCGACGTAATCGAACCAGACCTCAGGATTACGGATATACGAATTCTTAATCCCTATATAATTATAGGTGCGTATGTCCAATTCTCGGTTCTTTAACTTGCCAATGAGTGAGACTATTTGATTAGTCGAGATACTCGGTAAATTGGGAATCAGAATTGTACACACGGCATGCTATAGATTATAGACAGGAAACCGTGTCCCGTTTATCGGGTTGATAACGTCCCCGAGATGAGCTCATAAAGTTTATCATGTAAACCCTGCAGGTGGATTTGTTCCACATGATAAAAAGGATGAGTGGTACTAGTCTCGGATAATAAGAAACGAATTAATTTAATTATTAGTAATTAAATAAATTCGTGGACGTTCGGTATCTTAAACACGGGGAAAGTCGTATATGTAATTTCGGCGGATTTATTATTGTTGAAATAATATTAAAATTAATTTCGGGAATTCAATTATTATTTTATAGTGGAGTTAATAATAATTAAAATTGAAATCGATTAATTAAGGAATTGCGTTTACGTATTCCAAGTTAATTAATATTTCAATTTAGCCCTTAATTAATTTCCCTTAGGTCCCTAACGTAGCTATATTTAAACGCCCCCCCCCCCCCCCCTTGCCCTCTCCTAAAACCTACAGTTCGCCGCAACTATTATTTTTCTGAAAAAAAATTATTGCGTTAGCGCAAAAACATTTTTCTCTGTTAAAATAATTAAGTTAACGCAATTATTATTCTCTCAGAGAGAATATTTAAATCATTGCGCTGGTTTGAGAAAGGAGAGAGCGGACAAGGAATTTCCAGCGGATCGTTGCCCACACAACGGCTGGAATCGGGAAGAGAATACGTTAGAAGCTCTAAGGTCTCAACAATCGACCGAGAAGGTATGAGATCGGATCTCTAAATTCCGCATTTATTCGATCTAATTTTCTCGTTGAACATACATGAACGTGGATCGGGTTCCGGGGTCGTGGATCGTGTTCCTCGACTACTGGGGGTTCTAGGACCTCCGGAACGGTAGTCGGATGAGGAAAAACGACCCGGAAACGATCCCGGAACAGCAACATCACGTTGCTGTTCGCGGACAAAACGGCGGTCGCCAAAGGGCAAACGGCGGTCGCCGTTTGCAGTTCCTTTCAGCGACCGCTGGACTGCTTTCGGCGGTCGCCGAATTGATGCAGTCCAGTTCCGTTTCGTGCGGTTGTCCTTCGGGGCGATGGCTGGGCATGATTCGGGATAAGGGCTGTTAAGCGAACGAAGTAGTGACTTCGGAGGTCGACTGGGATGGTTCGGATGTTCGAGCAATCGAACGAACGCATCCCGGGTAGTCGATTTCCAACAATTGGTATCAGAGCCGGTTATGCGTTCTTGTATTGTTTGCGAGTTTGTTTTGCAGGTCACCCGATTATTATGGTCATGTTTATTGTACTGTATGTTGTGGTGTGTTAAACTCTCGGGATTGTCGAGATCTTTTGTTTTTTTAACATTGCTTGTTTGTAATAGTTTAAAACGACGGGTTGAGTCGTTTAGGTTTTCTATTTCGGTTTTTCGTTTTTCGTTTATCCGGATGTATAGGATCGATCGATATGTATAGGATCGATGCCGGAAGTAGTTAGTATTACTTATGTAATGTTGCTGCTGCTTGGTGGATCGAGACTAGATCGAGGGCCGGACGAACGAGGGTCGAGAAGTCGAACCCGCGGCTGCTGAAGGGCAAACGGCGGTCGCCGTTTTCAAACGGCGGTCGCCGTTTTCAAACGGCGGTCGCCGTTTCGGTGTTTTCTTGGCAGCAGCTCGCGGGGGTTCGACGGACATCACGGATCGCTTGTCGAGGGCCCGGGATGATACTCCAGTGGGAGGGGTTCGTCTCTTGGTCCTTAGACGAGTCGGTGATGGACCGAGACCGAGACGAGCAACGAGACGAAGATCCGGGAAGACGTGCATCGAAGATTTTAAGGCCATAATAATCGGGCCACGTTAAATGCTTTTTGTGTGTTTACGTGTTTATTATGCTTTAATTTCATATGCATGTGCTTGTTATCCTTTTTTCGTAAAAACTAAGTGGGAGAGGGATTGGAAACAATCCCGCGGTCTCCATTCTCTGTTTTGATAGTGATGTGTGTCGCTTACGAGTTGGCTTTAGTGTCATCCTCCCTATCGGATAAAGTTGACACACGGATATCACTGGATCAAAATTCGAATTCAATTCCATTTATAGAATTGAACACTTAAGTTTTTCAAAGCAATGCCTAATCTGTTTTTCAAAGACTAATTTCAACTCGACTCATTCTCACCCCGGGGAGTGGAATGGAGCCAAAGCGCTTGGTTATGTCGATGACACAGATTAGAGACATTCGAGTCATTTGATGACTAGATCGATTGTCTGGTTGGCTCCCTCACTTTGTGAGAGATAGGGCTCAATTGCATGATTGATCGCTGGTTAGAAACTTCGAGTTTCACTTACGAGATATCAAGATTTGATTAACGAAATTGTGAAATTTATTAAATGGAATTCAATTAACAAAGTTGTTTGTTTAGTAAACGTCCACACTATCGTGGCTTGCTAGACGGAAACGGAACTTTGGGTTAATTGAGGCTCGACAGTTATAGGAAATCGTAAAGGGACCGCATGTCAACGTAAACGTCCACACTAACGTGGCTTGCGGTGGGCGTGTAGTTTCCGAGCGGTTAACTTAGTACTGAGAAATGGTATACACTTAGGTACGCTTTACAGTATCCTCCCCATCGGAGTCACTGCTGTAATGATGTACGACCGAAGTAAAAGTCCAGTTATAAAATCGTTTGGACTAGTATACGTCCACATGAACGTGGCATGCTAGTCTGATGGGATTTTAGGATTAATTGGTAAATTTAATGATATTAATTAAGGGAGTTAATATCGAATTAAATTTGACAGTTTGATTTGTCTCTTTTATAGATATGGCACTCAACCCGCTGTCCATTATACTAAAAGAAAACAAACTCACTGGTCCGAACTATGTTGATTGGAAACGAAACTTGGACATTGTCCTAACTGCTGAGGAGTACAAATATGTACTCCATGAGGTTTGTCCTGATGAACCTATTGACACCTCCACTCCTGAGGAAAAGGAAGCTCATCGGAAGTGGGTCAAGGCTGATCAGATGGCGCGGTGCTACATTTTGGCTTCTATGTCAAATGTGCTGCAACATCAGCATGAGGCCATGACCACTGCCTATGATATGATGCTTAACCTCAAGGAGATGTTTGGTAGTCAGGATAGGGCAGCCAGGCAAGATGCTATGAGAAAACTCATGACGGCCACTATGTCCGAAGGAACGCCCGTGAGGGATCACGTTCTTAGGATGATAGGCTATCTGAATGAGATAGAGATTATGGGAGGAGCTATCGATGGGGAAACCCAGATCGATATAGTGCTCCAGTCTCTGCCTAGGAGTTTTGAGCAGTTCCGCCTGAACTATAACATGAACAAGAGGTTATATTCGTTGGCGGAGCTCCTGACTGAACTCCAGGCGGCAGAGGGAATCTTTAAGAAATCTCATGCACTTGTGGCTGTGAAACTTCCTGGCCCTCCGGGGACTAAGAGGAAGAAGAAGCAAGGACGGAAACCCAGTGGACCCAGCAATGGTGGACCACGGAATGGAGTGAACAAGCCCAAGGGCAAGTGTTTCCGTTGCAAGCAGTCTGGACATTGGAAGTCTAATTGTCCTCTCAGACAAGGAGGTATGAACTCTTCCTTAGTCACTGAAACATGTTTAGCGGTGTTATCCACCGGTACCTGGTGTGTGGATACGGGAGCCACTGATCATGTCTGCAATTCTTTGCAGGGGTTCCAGGAAACCCGGCGGCTTAGAGAGGGAGAGATCACTATCTACATGGGCAACGCTACGAGAGTGGCGGCGGTTGCAGTGGGAGATATTCATTTATCTTTTAATAATAAAGTTTTGGTATTGAATAATTGCCTTTATGTACCGAATTTTAGAAAGAACCTTGTTTCGGTTTCTAAATTGGTTTTGAATAAATATTCTGTTTCTTTTGATAGTTCTGTTATTATCAAAAAGAATGGTGAGTATATCTGTTCTGGTACATTGATAGGCAACTTATATATACTGAATCCTGATTATTCCACGATGCAACGAGTAGAGTCAAATAACACATCTAGTACCAATAAGAGAAAGGAGCCTTCTAGGATGAATCAAAAGTACTTATGGCATCTTAGGCTAGGTCATATTAACTTGGGTAGGATTCAAAGGTTGATAACTGATGGAATACTCAGTGGTGTGAAAGATGAGGACTTTCCAACCTGCGAATCATGCCTGGAAGAAAAAATGACCAAGCGACCCTTTAGTGATAAGGGGTATAGATCCAAGGAAGTACTGGAATTGATTCACTCTGATTTGTGCGGGCCTTTATCTGTCCAAGCGAGAGGAGGTTATGAGTATTTCGTGACCTTCACTGATGATTACTCAAGGTATGGTTTTATATACCTGATGCGCCGCAAGAGCGAGTGCTTTGACAAGTTCAAGGAGTACAAAGATCTTGTGGAGAACCTTCATGGTAAAACCATAAAGACTCTACGATCTGATCGTGGAGGAGAGTACCTCTCGGGAGAGTTTAAGGCGTACTTATTAGAGAATGGGATTGACTCCCAAATGACTGCACCATACACGCCCCAGCAGAATGGTGTAGCAGAAAGAAGGAATAGGACTCTTATGGAAATGGTAAGATCTATGATGAGTTATTCAGAACTACCAGTTTCGTTCTGGGGATATGCCTTGGAAACAGCGGCGTATATCCTGAACTTAGTTCCTTCTAAATCAGTCCCTAAGACGCCCTCGGAATTGTGGACCGGGCGAAAGCCAAATTTGAAACACATTCGGGTCTGGGGTTGTCCAGCACATGTGCTGAAGCATGGGGCTGATAAGTTGGAATCTCGTTCAGATATTCGGTTGTTTATAGGATATCCTAGAGGAACGAAAGGTGGTCTATTTTATAGTCCTCAGGACCAGAAGATCGTTGTTAGCACCAACGCTCGGTTCTTGGAAGAGGATTATATAATGGACCACAAGCCCAAGAGTGAGATAATACTGAATGAACTGAGAGGGGACGATCAAGGCTTAGATCCAACCGAACCGGGTGATACGCCACCACAGTCTGCAACTGTAGTTACTGAGGTTACACCAGAGCCTCGTCGTAGTGGGAGGGTTGTTCGACAACCCGATAGGTTCATGTTTATAGGTGAGTCTTCGGACTTGTTACCTGGAGAACATGAAGCCGATCCCTGGACCTATGGCGAGGCGCTTAAAGATCAAGATGCTCATTCTTGGCAAAAGGCGATGAAATCTGAGATTGAATCAATGGATTCAAATCAGGTCTGGAATCTTGTAGCACCGCCCCAAGGTGTAAAAGCCATTGGTTGCAAGTGGGTGTACAAGAGGAAAAGAGGGTCTGACGGGAAGGTTGAAACCTTCAAGGCTAGGCTTGTTGCGAAGGGGTATACTCAGAAAGAAGGGATCGATTATGAGGAAACCTTTTCGCCGGTAGCTATGCTGAAGTCGATCCGGATTCTTTTGTCTATAGCAGCTCATATGGATTATGAGGTGTGGCAAATGGACGTCAAGACAGCATTCTTGAATGGGAATCTTGACGAGACCATTTACATGAGACAGCCAGAGGGTTTCATTAAGAAAGGCCAAGAGCATCTAGTGTGTAAGCTAAACCGATCCATTTATGGATTGAAGCAAGCTTCTAGATCTTGGAACATGCGGTTTGATGAGGTTATCCAGTCTTATGGATTCATTCAAAGCATGGACGAGTCGTGTGTATACCGGAGATGTAACGGAAACAGTGTGGCGTTTCTCGTGCTTTATGTAGACGACATCCTTCTAATTGGCAACAATGTGAAGATGTTGTCGGACATAAAGGGATGGTTGTCCAAGCAATTCGATATGAAAGACTTAGGACAAGTTGGGCATGTTCTTGGGATCAAGGTTATAAGGGATCGCCGGAAAAGAACATTAAGCTTGTCCCAGGCTTCATATATTGATACGATTCTGGCTCGTTTCAACATGCAGAATTCCAAGAGAGGTGCTCAACCTTTCTGCCATGGAATTCATCTATCTAAAGACATGTGTCCCAAAACACAAAAGGAGATAGATTACATGAAGAAGGTTCCTTATGCTTCGGCAATAGGAAGTCTAATGTATGCCATGTTGTGCACGAGACCTGATATCTGCTATGCCGTGGGCATGGTAGCTAGATATCAGAGTAACCCTGGACAGGGTCACTGGACTGCTGTAAAGAACATACTTAAGTACCTGCGAAGGACTAGGAATTATGTTCTGAGTTACAAAGCGTCCGAGTTGATTCCTATTGGTTACACAGACTCGGATTTCCAATCTGATAAGGATCAGCGAAAGTCTACATCAGGCTATGTGTTCACATTGGGAGGTGGGGCAGTCTCATGGAAGAGTGTTAAGCAGAAATGCATTTCGGACTCTACCATGGAAGCCGAATATGTAGCAGCCTCTGAGGCAGCTAAAGAATCGGTGTGGCTCCGGAACTTCCTTATAGACTTGGATGTGGTTCCTAAAATGCCTAGAGCTATCACAATTTATTGTGACAATAGCGGTGCAGTGGCTAATGCAAAGGAACCACGAGCCCACAATGCGAGTAAACACATAGATCGCAAGTACCACCTGATTAGAGACATCGTCAGGAGGGGCGATGCGGTTGTCACCAAGATTGCATCAGCGGATAACCTGGCTGACCCCTTTACGAAGGCACTTCCAGCGGAAGCGTTCAAGAGACACGTGAAGGGGATGGGTATCGGATGTATGGTAGAGGGCAACTAGAGATTTAGTATAAGTGGGAGATTGATGGAGTTATATTCTAAATGTCTAGTTTAGTGACAATATGGAACTCCTTATCTGTGTTTTACATTATCTATTAATCAAACTGTCGGCGTCTTGTCTATCTTGTACTTGAATGCAATAGTCCTAGATATATACGTTGTAGACAGTATGGCGTGAGGAGACACGCGGAAGATCATATTGTCGGTTACTCGTATACTATCGAACAGGAGCTCACGACTTAGATGGACAGGGACAATCCATCGGTACGTCGTAGTGTGACTGGGTAATAGTTGGTCTTGACTATTATGTTACACTTGTACACTTGGTGTATTGAGCAGGACCACGGGAGGGCGTTCGATTTATACTAATCGACGTAATCGAACCAGACCTCAGGATTACGGATATACGAATTCTTAATCCCTATATAATTATAGGTGCGTATGTCCAATTCTCGGTTCTTTAACTTGCCAATGAGTGAGACTATTTGATTAGTCGAGATACTCGGTAAATTGGGAATCGGAATTGTACACACGGCATGCTATAGATTATAGACAGGAAACCGTGTCCCGTTTATCGGGTTGATAACGTCCCCGAGATGAGCTCATAAAGTTTATCATGTAAACCCTGCAGGTGGATTTGTTCCACATGATAAAAAGGATGAGTGGTACTAGTCTCGGATAATAAGAAACGAATTAATTTAATTATTAGTAATTAAATAAATTCGTGGACGTTCGGTATCTTAAACACGGGGAAAGTCGTATATGTAATTTCGGCGGATTTATTATTGTTGAAATAATATTAAAATTAATTTCGGGAATTCAATTATTATTTTATAGTGGAGTTAATAATAATTAAAATTGAAATCGATTAATTAAGGAATTGCGTTTACGTATTCCAAGTTAATTAATATTTCAATTTAGCCCTTAATTAATTTCCCTTAGGTCCCTAACGTAGCTCTATTTAAACCCCCCCTTGCCCTCTCCTAAAACCTACAGTTCGCCGCAACTATTATTTTTCTGAAAAAAATTATTGCGTTAGCGCAAAAACATTTTTCTCTGTTAAAATAATTAAGTTAACGCAATTATTATTCTCTCAGAGAGAATAATTAAATCATTGCGCTGGTTTGAGAAAGGAGAGAGCGGACAAGGAATTTCCAGCGGATCGTTGCCCACACAACGGCTGGAATCGGGAAGAGAATACGTTAGAAGCTCTAAGGTCTCAACAATCGACCGAGAAGGTATGAGATCGGATCTCTAAATTCCGCATTTATTCGATCTAATTTTCTCGTTGAACATACATGAACGTGGATCGGGTTCCGGGGTCGTGGATCGTGTTCCTCGACTACTGGGGGTTCTAGGACCTCCGGAACGGTAGTCGGATGAGGAAAAACGACCCGGAAACGAGCCCTGAACAGCAACATCACGTTGCTGTTCGCGGACAAAACGGCGGTCGCCAAAGGGCAAACGGCGGTCGCCGTTTGCAGTTCCTTTCAGCGACCGCTGGACTGCTTTCGGCGGTCGCCGAATCGATGCAGTCCAGTTCCGTTTCGTGCGGTTGTCCTTCGGGGCGATGGCTGGGCATGATTCGGGATAAGGGCTGTTAAGCGAACGAAGTAGTGACTTCGGAGGTCGACTGGGATGGTTCGGATGTTCGAGCTATCGGACGAACGCATCCCGGGTAGTCGATTTCCAACACTTACTCCTCAAAGAGGTCTGCATATATCAGAGCGAATCAGCTCTAGTACTTTCTTGGATCTTTTCCCTTTAACCGTAAAGGGTTGCTCGGTCATTAAAACTTCCAAGTATGATTCGAAGGTTGGAAGGTCCTTTCCTTCAACCTGGCTGAGTGGTCCATCAGCTTTCACCCTTTGAATCGTACTCAAGTTAAAATGATCTAGCCTAAGATTCCATAAGTACATTTGATTTATCCTAGAAGGATCTTTACTCTTATTGGGGTTCGGCATTGTGTTATTAGCTCTGGTCTGTTGCATCGTGGAAGAATACGGATTTAGTATTAAATTGTCTATCAATATACCAGAATAGATAATATCCCCATTTCCTAAAGAAACGGAATATCTATTCTAAGCCAACTTAGAAATCCGAAATGAAATTTCTTTCTAAATGCCGGCACATAAAGACAATTTATTAGAACTAAAATCCTACCGTTAAAACATTTAAAATCTCCCACTGCAACGGCTGTTACCTTAACATTATTGCCCATGTAGGTTACTACTTCTTCCTTTCTAAGTCTCCGGGCTTCCTGGAACCCCCGCATTTAAATGCAGACATGATTAGTGGTTTCCGTATCCACACACCAGGTACTGGTAGATAACACCACTAAACATGTTTCGGTGACTAAGGAGAAGTTAACTTCTAGTTGCTTTGAGAGGACAATCAAACTCTCAGTATCCAAACTGCTTACAACGGAAGCACTTGCCCCTTGGCTTGCTTGTCCCATTCCGTGGTCCAGATATATTAGGGCCACTGGGTTTCCGTATTGCTTCTTCTTCCTTTTGCCGCCCGAAGGCCTAGGAAGAGTCAATTTCTCAGCCACAAGTGCTTTGAGAACCCTTAAAGATTCTCTCAGCCGCTTGAAGTTCAATCAGGAGCTCCGCCAATGAATAAGACCTCTTATCCATATTATAGTTTAGGCGGAACTGCTCAAAACTTCTCGGCAGAGACTGGAGCACAAAATCAACCTGGGTTACCCCATTGATAATTGTACCCAGAATCTCTATCTCATTAAGATAGCCCATCATTCTAAGAACGTGATCCCTCACGGGCGTTCTTTCCGACATGATGGCCGTCATGAGTTACCTCATTTCACTTTGTCCGGCTGTCCTGTCCTGATAACCAAAAACTCCTTGAGGTTAAGCATCATATCATAGGTAATGGTCATGGCATGATCGTGATGTCGCAGCACATTTGACATGAAAGTCATAATGTTGCTCCGCATCATCTCATAGCCCTGATCCATTTCCAATGAGCTTCCTTTCCTCAGTAGTGGAAGCATCATTTGGTTCAGCAGGTCAATTGACTTGGAGTACATATTTGTACTCCTCTGCAGTTAGGACAATGTCCAAGTTTCTTTTCAAATCTATAAAATCAGGTTCAGTGAGTTTGTTGACTTTTAATGGGAATAATACCATATAAAACAAACAATGAGTTTAATTCGATATCATTTCCCTCAAGTGATATCATTAAACTACCAATCATTTCCAAAATCCCATCAGACATAGCAAGCCACGTTCTTGTGGACGTTTACCAGTCCAAATGATTTTATGATTGGATTTCACTTCGGTCGTACATCATCATAGCAGTGACTCCGATGGGGAGGATACTATAAAGCGTACCTAAGTGTATACCATTTCTCAGTACTAAGTCCACCGCTCGGGAACTACATGTCCACCGCAAGCCACGTTCTTGTGGACGTTTACGTTGACATGCGGTCCTCCACGACTTTCTATAACTGTCGAGCCTCAATTAATCCCAAAGTTCCGTTTCCATTTAGCAAGCCACGTTCTTGTGGACGTTTACTAAAACAAACAACTTTATTAATTGAATCTCACTTATCTAAATTTCATAGAATCTTAATTAACCCAAAGTACCGTTTACATTTAGCAAGCCACGATAGTGTGGACGTTTACTAAAACAAACAACTTTGTTAATTGACTCTTACATTTATTAAATTTCACAATTTTATTAATCAAAGCTTGATATCTCATAAGTGAAACTCGAAGTTTCTAACCAGCGATCAATCATGCAATTGAGCCCTATCTCTCACAAAGTGAGGGATCCAATCAGACAATCGATCTAGTCATCGAATGACTCGAAAGTCTCTAATCTGTGTCATCGACATAACCAAGCGCTTTGGCTCCATTCCACTCCCCGGGGTGAGAATGAGTCGAGTTGAAATTAGTCTTTGAATGACAGATTAGGTGTTGGAATTCGATATCCCGGAATTAATAAATTAATTAAAATTAATTATCTAATTAATTCCGACCGAAATCCTTCGAATATCCGGATTGTCTAAATTGCGGAACCGACAATCCAATCGAAAAACCTTTCGCCGGAGATCACATGAACACCATCGCACGCGCCGGAGCAAGACCGAACGCACGACATGGCCGAAGTCATGCACGCGCGCCCAGCCGAGCCCCCGCGGCTAGGGTTTCATGCGATCGCATCTTGCGATCGCTAGGTTGCATCACAGCAACCCTACGGCGAGTCCGGCGACTCGCCGTTCGCACAGGAGGGGGCGGCTCGTCCCACGAGCCGCGGCGGCGCCAGCCCGCCACCCCAGCGATCGAACCCTTGGTTCGATCGCACCCCCAGCCGTGGGCTGGGGTCCTTCGATGCGCACGCCCCCGGTTCAGCCGGGGCGTGTTTGGTTCGATCCCCACGGGGATCCTTGAACCGGCGGCGGTCCGGTGGTTCGTCCACTACCGCCCGGTTCGATCCTCGTCCGGGGTTCGTCCTCGGATGTTGGTTCTACGGTATTTTCAATAATAATCGATTAAAATCATAAAGGGTGTTTACGATTTTACCTTCGATTCGTTGTTCGGAGAAACGAGATCAATCGATGACCTTGAGATCTTCCGACGTATTCCTTGCACTAGCCCGGACGTCGTGTGGCGACGATCTACCGAACTCCATGGATCTCCTTCACGAACTCTCTAGACTAATCAAGTATGATTATCTTGTCTTGTCTAATTGTGAAAACCATGTAGTGCTTTTATAGGCTACGTAGGGGATCTTAAGGAGGTGGAATATTGGGCTTCCAATAATAGTGATTAAATTGAGCCCAAGCCCAAATCTATTAATCCTTACTATTATTAATTAATTCTATTTTCCACTATATAAAATTAATTGCACTCCCAATATTAAACCATATTATATCAAATAATATTTCTCCGGTAGTATTATTTATTCCGTGTATTTAAGATATAAATATCCATGAATAAAATTAATTTATTGCTAATTAATTTATTCATCTCTTGTATCCGAGACTAGTACCATTCAACCTTAATTATTATGCGGAATGAATCCACCTGCAGGGTTTACATAATAATTCCTTATGAACTCATCTCGGGGATATTATCAACCCTTACGGGATACACTTTCCCGTCAAGTATTCACTGTTGGAGTTGTGTACTTAATGTCTAGATTTAAGTAACGGAAACTCACGATCCATTGCCATTAATCTATTTAATTAAATAAACAATTATTTGCATTTAATTATTTATAATTAAATATATGCAAATCATAGTCCTGGATTTTATACGTTGTAGTTAGTATGGTGTTGCATGGGCGCACAGAAGATCATACTATCGGTTACTCGTATTTAATCGAACAGTTGCTCACGACCTAGATGGACACGGACCAATTCATCGGTATAGTCGTTGTGTGAGAGAGAAAATAATCTATCTTGATTATTTTATCACACTTGTACACTTAGTGTATTGAGCGGATCGTTTGAGATTTATCGATTAGGATTGCCGGCGATAATCGATTTAAGTCTCAGTGTATTTTATTCTTAATCCCCGAAATTATTGCGGGTGTGTATATTTAATATAAGTTACTTTGATTTACCAAAGGAATTAACCGATTTAATTATTGGGTTAATTACCGGTTAAGTTGGGTCACTATATTTTATATATGGCATGCCGTGAATACTTGACGGGAAAGTGTATCCCGGAAGGGTTGATAATATCCCCGAGATGAGTTCATAAGGAATTATTATGTAAACCCTGCATGTGGATTCGTTCCGCATAATAATTAAGGTTGAATGGTACTAGTCTCGGATATAAGAGATGAATAAATTAATTAGCAATAAATTAATTTTATTCATGGATATTTATATCTTAAATACACGGAATAAATAATACTACCGGAGAAATATTATTTGATATAATATGGTGAATATTGGGAGTGCAATTATATTTATATAGTGGAGTTAATCATATAATTAATAATAGTAAGGATTAATAGATTTGGGCTTGGTGGGCTCAATTTAATCACTATTATTGGAAGCCCAATATTCCACCTCCTTTAGATCCCCTACGTAGCCTATAAAAGCACTACATGGTCTTCTCTATTCTCATAACTTGAAGATCACAATTCTAGAGAGAGAAAGTAGAGAGGAGGATCCATGGAGTTCGGTAGATCGTCGCCCACACGACGTCCGGGCTAGTGCAAGGAATACGTGGGAAGATCTCAAGGTCATCATAAGATCTCGTTTCACCGCACAACGAATCGAAAGGTGAATTAAATAATTGCTATTTAATTCTTGTTTTATTGAATCAATTATAGAAGAACAAAGATCCAAAAGGTCGAACCCGGAGTAGACGGACGATCGCGTGGTGGTGGCGAAGCCACCGGACCACGCCAATCGCCCGCTAGGGTTTCGGCGGGGGCGAGAGGGTCGAACCCTCGGCTGGAGCCGAGGGGATGCGATCGATCGCTTGGATCGATCGCGGAGGGCGCGGGCTGGTGCCGCCCCTCCCCACCGTGAAGGTGGCTGACCTCCAGGCGGCCGCGAGTCGCCGGACTCGCCGCGGGGGCTGCACGGGCAGCCCCACCCGATCGATCACATGAGCCCCGCGGACGGGGGCTCGGGCTGGGGGTGCGCGCGGCTTCGGCCGTGTCGTGCGTTCGGCTCGTGCTCCGGCTCGTACGCGGCGTTCGTGTTATCTCCGGCGAAGGGTTCGTTCGGGTTATTGGTTTCCGCAAATTTAAATAACACGGGATATCGAATTCCAACAATTGGTATCAGAGCGTACGGTTACGTTTTTCGTTAATTGTTTCGATAATCGATTATCGTTGTTTATAGCCATAGATTAATTTAATTGTTAAATTATTGTGCTATATTGTTCTACGTACTTGTTTTTCTCTCTTGTATGAATTGTGTTTGTCGGAAAAATTAATTATTAAAATCGAGGGTTTTCGGAGAAACGAACCGAGATTGATCAAAGGAGGGCGTGCCTTTGCGCGGGCTGTGCGGGCTGCTGGAAGCGAGCTGAACGCAGCTGGGCGTGTCGGCGTATGCCACCAGTGGTGGTGGTTCGCCGGCAGCCGGCGGCGGCGTTCGAAGGTCACGATTGGCGGCATCGGCTTCGGTTCGCGGCTTCGGCTTCGGATCGTGGGCTGCTGGTGCGCCAAGGCTCGGAGGTCTCGATGTCATGAGAACTACTGCTGGAGCGTAGTCGATGGCGTGACGTCGGTGGCGGCGTCATACCGGGAGTCGGCTGCTCCGGCGAGGGTCCACGCGAGCGCCGACGCAATCGATCGTACGACTTGATCGCGGGCTGCTCTTGTGTGGTTGCACAGCGGGTCGATGGCATGTGTCGTCAGTGGAGACGCCGTGCCGGAGATCGACCAGACCGCTAGCTGCTAAAGATGACGATCGGGGGGGGCTGCTATGTCGGCTGAATGAATTAATTCATTCACGATCTCGTATACCTACACATGCAAATTCATGGTGCTGTACATGCAATTTGCATGGCTTGGTGCGCACATGCATATCCTTGGTCAGCCCGTTGATGCACATCCCATGTGCTGTTCATGGTTCGACCGGATATGGACCGGGAAAATTCGAGCGGGTCTCGTTTTTGGGTTCGTCCCGGTAAATCCGATCTTTCCGGAAATAATTTAATCTTTCTAATATTATTTAATTTAATTTTGGAATTAATTCAAATTCTATTTGGATTAGATTTCTTAATTATGGAATTAAATAATGGAGTTAGATGGAGAGTTAAATTAGGAAAGAAAATCCTAGTTTCTCTAGATATCCTATACCTACTTGGATTAGAAGTCTTGAGAAGAATCAAAATTCGATTTTGATTAGGATTCTTGAGATCTAATTTAAATAGGATTGAGAAATTATTAAAATATTGATTTTATTTAATTTAAGTATTTTATTTAAAATCATTAGATTAATTCAAAATTTATTTTGGATTGGATAATCTTGGATTTTATTTAGAATAGAATTAAATATGGAAATCAATGGATTTTAATAATATTGATTTTATTTAATTTAAGTATTTTATTTAAAATCATTAGATTAATTCAAAATTTATTTTGGATTGGAAAATCTTGGATTTTATTTAAAATAGAATTAAATATGGAAATCAATGGAATTGATTTTATTTAATTGGAGTAAAATTAAATATGAGAATCAAAGAATTTTTCCGTCGCTCGGCAAAGTATTCAAGACGTAGAATGAAGACTCAAGGCAAGCATGCTGGAATTCATCAAGGTACGAATAGTCGAGAAATAATTTTGCTTGAGTAATTATTTGATTATTTGTGAACGTACTTGCATGAAATGTATGTTTGTTATTATGCTTATGTGTATTTAATTATGCATTAGATAGCGTATCCCTTTATTGTAAAAAGCTAAGTGGGAGAGGGTATGGAAACATATCCATGGTCTCCATTGCTGTTCTCTTGGTGACTTTTATGGACTTTTGAAGTTCGTATAGACAAGTCATTGGAGGAGAATTCTTGTAATTCCTCTTACGAGAAACATTGATTAAGTTTATCAAACAATGCCTAATTTGTCTTTCCAAAGCTGATTTCAAGTCGACTCATTATCACCCCGGGGAGTGGAATGGAGCCAGAGCCACTTGGTCATGTAGAGGACACAAATTAGAGACTTTCGTGCCATTCTTTGATAGATGGGTCGCTTGTCTGCTCGGCTCCCTCATTTATGAGAGATAGGGTCGTTCGCATGGCGAATCACTGGTTAGAAACTTCGAGTTTCACTTATGATTCTCCACGTCTTGATTTACAAGATTAAATGGATCAAGTAATTGGGAGTCAATTATAAAAGTCTCTTAGTATAGTAAACGTCCACACCACGTGGCTTGCTATGCTGACGGACTTTGGATTAATTGATGTAGACAGTTGTAAGTAATTATGAAGAGTTGTGAAGTTATCGTAAACGTCCACACCACGTGGCTTGCGGTGATGTAGCAATTCCAAGTAATTCACTTTGGTACTGAGTAATGGTTTACACTTAGATACGCATTATAGTATTCCTCCCCACGAGGTTCCGCTATAAGTGATGTATGACCGAAGCAAATCTAATTGCTAAATCATTTGGGTGGGTAAACGTCCACACCACGTGGCTTGCCTTACCTGATGGGATTTTAGATGTGATTAGTGGTTTAATGATATTATTTGAGGGAGATAATATCGGAGATTAAATCGATTGTTTGTTGTTATATGTGCTCATAGATTAGGATATGGCTTTGAACCCACTTTATGTGATACGTAAGGATTTTAAACTCATTGGTCCCTAAATGTAATGATTGGAATAGAGATCTAGACATTACCCAAACTGTTGAAGAGTACAAGGTTGTACTCAATGAGCTTTGTCCTCCCGAGCCTATTGACATAGGCGGCTAGACAAGAAGCGATGAGGATACTCATAAAGTCCAGTCACTTCGAGGAAACGCTTAAACACGTTTTTGAGATGATTGACCTTTTAGACGAGTTGAAACGGAAATCGCAAGCTCTTGTAGCCAATGCCAAAGGTTTCGAACCTAAAGGCATGAATCGGGGGAAAGGAAAAGAAAGCAAAGAAACCCAGTGGTTCTAAGATTACTTGAACCACAAGATGGGAAGAGAAAGCCAAGAGGCAAGAGTTCTCGAAGCAAACAGTCTGGGTACTGGAAGTCTGATTATCCTCTCAAAGAAAGTACGAAATTTTCTTTAGTCGTAAAACATAGTCAGTGGTATTATCTACCGGAACCTGGTGTGTAGATATGGAACCACTGACGGTATGTGCAAGGTTCCAGGAAACCCGACGACTTAGAAAAGAAAAGATCGTAGTCTATGTGGGCAATGCTGTAGAGGAGGCAGCAGTTGCAGTGGAGGACATTTTATAGGATTTTATTTTGGGTTATTGCTTTTATGTACCTTTCAAATTAGAAAGAACTTTGTTCTGGATTTCTAATAAATGGATATTTTATTTCTTTTAATCATTTGATGGTGATAAGAAGAAATAATGATAGTATCTATTTTGGTACATTAGCTAGCAATATATAAATGATGAATCCTGAGTCCACCACGATGCAACGAACCGTTTTATATATATAACTCGTTTTACTAATAAGAGATTTCTTTATTTAATCATTTATACTTGTGGATTCTTATGCTAAGTCATATTTATTCAAATGAGAAGTTCAAAGGTCGAAAATTGATTGTAAGATCAATTAAGTTGAAGGAGTGGACCTTCCGACCTAAGAATCTAATTTGGAAGATAATACGACTAAGCAATCCTTTATGGATATAAGATATAAGATCCGGACAAGTATTAGAATTGATTGACTCTGATTTATGATCAGAGCTTGGGATTGAATCCCAAGTGACAACACCATACAGTCCTCTGTAAGATTGGTGTGTCGGAAATAAGAAATGGAACTCTTATAGAAATAGTAAAAGCGCGAGTTAAACGGAACTACCTATGTTCTATGGATATGTCTTGGAAACAACGGCACATTCAAATGTGGTTGTAGAATATCCTAGAAGAACAAAAGGTGTGTGTTCGATAGTACTATGAACCAGAAGGACGTTATAAGTTCTAACGCCCGGTTCTTAGAGGAAGACTATTAGATGAACCACAAAGCCCAAAATGACATGATACTTTTGTAAGAGAGAAAACGATTAAGACTTAGAACCAGCCGAACCGAGTAGCGGTACACCACTAACTGCACCTACTGTTATTACTGTTTATACACTGGAATGCCGTTGTAGTGGGAGGTTGTTTGACAACCGGAGATATTCATAAGACTAGGAGAATTTTGAACTCTGGACCTAGTATACATGAAATCAATCCCTGGATCTACATGAAGGCGGTACTAGATCTAAATGTGCCTTCTTGGAAAGCAATAAGGATTATTGCTAAAAAGGCAAGATCATTTAGAGTACAAGCTTAGTTGATCCATTTATGGATTGGAACAAAGCATTGAGTTCGTGGTACTTGCAAATTGATGAGATAGTCCATTTTATGGATTTATCAAAGCATAGACGAATCGAGTGTATGGGAAACATGATTTAAACAAGGTGGTGTTTCTCGGAGGTTTTATGTAGATAGCATTTTATCATTGGTAACAATGTAAAGATGTTGTCAGACATAAAATGATGGTTGTCTAGAAAAATCGATATATAAGATAAAGAAGAAGTTAGAGCATGTTCTTAAGATCTAGGATCTCAAGAAAAGAACATTGTACTTCTCTAGATATCTTATACGATTATGGTTCGTTTTAACATGCAAGATTCCGAGAAAGGTTCGTTACCTTTCAAAGACGGAATGCATCTATCTAAGGATATGTGTTTTGGAACACAAAAGGAGATAGAAGCAATGAAAGCGGTTTCCTACACTTCAAGTGTGGAAAGCTTGATAAATGCATTGTTGAAAACAAGAACCTGATATCGGCTATGCGGTTAGCATAGTGGGAGGATATCAAGGTAATCCTGGAAAGGAATATTCGACTGCCGTAAAAGTACTTTCGAAGTACTGTTCTAGGCTACGAAGCAGACGAGTTTTTCCTTTGGATTACATTCTCTTAGATTTCTAATCGAATAAGGACCGGTGTAAGTCGATCAGGCTATGTGTTTCACTATTAAAGGAGAAGGAGTTTTAACATGGAAGAGTGATAAGCACGATGCTTTTCGGACTCTGCCATGGGTAACCAAATAGCGGCCTCAGAGGCAGCGGAAGTTTTGGTATAACTCCGGGATAATCTCTGGGACTTAGATGTGATTCTTAATTTGCCAAAGGCTATGTAAATAGCGGTGCAATGGCAAATGGTAAGAAATCACTAGTCCATAAAGTGTAAGATAACACATAGTGCAAGTACCACCTGATACGAGTCATCGTCAAGGGAGACGACGCTGTAGTCACCAAGATAACTTCAGAGCGGCAACCTAGAGTGCTCATTCACATAGTACTTCTTGGAAGTACAACTTAAGCACGTGATGAGTATGGGAGTCGGGAGTTTGGAGGAAATGACTAGACCTTAGTACAAGTGGGAGATTGTTGGAGTTGTGTACTTAATGTCTAGATTTAAGTAACGGAAACTCACGATCCATTGCCATTAATCTATTTAATTAAATAAACAATTATTTGCATTTAATTATTTATAATTAAATATATGCAAATCATAGTCCTGGATTTTATACGTTGTAGTTAGTATGGTGTTGCATGGGCGCACAGAAGATCATACTATCGGTTACTCGTATTTAATCGAACAGTTGCTCACGACCTAGATGGACACGGACCAATTCATCGGTATAGTCGTTGTGTGAGAGAGAAAATAATCTATCTTGATTATTTTATCACACTTGTACACTTAGTGTATTGAGCGGATCGTTTGAGATTTATCGATTAGGATTGCCGGCGATAATCGATTTAAGTCTCAGTGTATTTTATTCTTAATCCCCGAAATTATTGCGGGTGTGTATATTTAATATAAGTTACTTTGATTTACCAAAGGAATTAACCGATTTAATCATTGGGTTAATTACCGGTTAAGTTGGGTCACTATATTTTATATATGGCATGCCGTGAATACTTGACGGGAAAGTGTATCCCGGAAGGGTTGATAATATCCCCGAGATGAGTTCATAAGGAATTATTATGTAAACCCTGCAGGTGGATTCGTTCCGCATAATAATTAAGGTTGAATGGTACTAGTCTCGGATATAAGAGATGAATAAATTAATTAGCAATAAATTAATTTTATTCATGGATATTTATATCTTAAATACACGGAATAAATAATACTACCGGAGAAATATTATTTGATATAATATGGTGAATATTGGGAGTGCAATTATATTTATATAGTGGAGTTAATCATATAATTAATAATAGTAAGGATTAATAGATTTGGGCTTGGTGGGCTCAATTTAATCACTATTATTGGAAGCCCAATATTCCACCTCCTTTAGATCCCTTACGTAGCCTATAAAAGCACTACATGGTCTTCTCTATTCTCATAACTTGAAGATCACAATTCTAGAGAGAGAAAGTAGAGAGGAGGATCCATGGAGTTCGGTAGATCGTCGCCCACACGACGTCCGGGCTAGTGCAAGGAATACGTGGGAAGATCTCAAGGTCATCATAAGATCTCGTTTCTCCGCACAACGAATCGAAAGGTGAATTAAATAATTGCTATTTAATTCTTGTTTTATTGAATCAATTATCGAAGAACAAAGATCCAAAAGGTCGAACCCGGAGTAGACGGACGATCGCGTGGTGGTGGCGAAGCCACCGGACCACGCCAATCGCACGCTAGGGTTTCGGCGGGGGCGAGAGGGTCGAACCCTCGGCTGGAGCCGAGGGGATGCGATCGATCGCTTGGATCGATCGCGGAGGGCGCGGGCTGGTGCCGCCCCTCCCCACCGTGAAGGTGGCTGACCTCCAGGCGGCCGCGAGTCGCCGGACTCGCCGCGGGGGCTGCACGGGCAGCCCCACCCGATCGATCACATGAGCCCCGCGGACGGGGGCTCGGGCTGGGGGTGCGCGCGGCTTCGGCCGTGTCGTGCGTTCGGCTCGTGCTCCGGCTCGTACGCGGCGTTCGTGTTATCTCCGGCGAAGGGTTCGTTCGGTTTATTGGTTTCCGCAAATTTAAATAACCCGGGATATCGAATTCCAACATTCACGGCATGCCATATATAAAATATAGTGACCCAACTTAACCGGTAATTAACCCAATAATTAAATCGGTTAATTCCTTTGGTAAATCAAAGTCACTTATATTAAATATACACACCCGCAATAGTTTCGGGAATTAAGAATAAAATACACTGAGACTCGAATCGATTATCGCCGACAATCCTAATCGATGAATCTCAACGATCCGCTCAATACACCAAGTGTACAAGTGTGATAAAATAATTAAGACAAATTATTTTCTCTCTCACACAACGACTATACCGATGGATTGGTCCGTGTCCATCTAGGTCGTGAGCAACTGTTCGATTAAATACGAGTAACCGATAGTATGATCTTCTGTGTGGGCCCGACACACCATACTAACTACAACGTATAGAATCCAGGACTATAATTTGCATATATTTAATTATAAATAATTAAATGCAAATAATTGTTCATTTAATTAAATAGATTAATGGCAATGGATCGTGAGTTTCCTTTACTTAAATCTAGACATTAAGTACACAACTCCAACAATCTCCCACTTGTACTAAGGTCTAGTCATTTCCTCCAAACTCCCGACTCCCATACTCATCACGTGCTTAAGTTGTACTTCCAAGAAGTACTATGTGAATGAGCACTCTAGGTTGCCGCTCTGAAGTTATCTTGGTGACTACAGCGTCGTCTCCCTCGACGATGACTCGTATCAGGTGGTACTTTCACTATGTGTTATCTTACACTTATGGACTAGTGATTTCTTACCATTTGCCATTGCACCGCTATTTACATAGCCTTTGGCAAATTAAGAATCACATCTAAGTCCCAGAGATTATCCCGGAGTTATACCAAAACTTCCGCTGCCTCTGAGGCCGCTATTTGGTTACCTATGGAAGAGTCCGAAAAGCATCGTGCTTATCACTCTTCCATGTTAAACTCCTTCTCCTTCAATAGTGAAACACATATCCTGATATCGACTTACACCGGTCCTCATTCGATTAGAAATCTAAGAGAATGTAATCCAAAGGAAAAACTCGTCTGCTTCGTAGTCTAGAACAGTACTTCGAAAGTACTTTTACGGCAGTCGAATATTCCTTTCCAGGATTACCTTGATATCCTCCCACTATGCTAACCGCATAGCCGATATCAGGTTCTTGTTTTCAACATTGCATTTATTAAGCTTTCCACACTCAAAGTGTAGGAAACTGCTTTCATTGCTTCTATCTCCTTTTGTGTTCCAAAACACATATCCTTAGATAGATGCATTCCGTCTCTGAAAGGTAACGAACCTTTCTCGGAATCTTGCATGTTTAAAACGAACCATAATCATTTATGTAAGATGTCCAGGAGAAGTACAATGTTCTTTCTATAGATCCAAGATCTCAAGAACATGTCCAACTTCTTCTTTTATCTTTCATACTGATTCATCTAGACAACCATCATTTTATGTCTGATAACATCTTTACATTATTGCCAATGATAAGAGTGTCATCTACATAAAACCTCCGAGAAACACCACCTTGTTTTCCATCACGTTTCCAATACACACAATTCGTCTATGCCTTGGATGAATCCATAAAATGGACTATCTCATCAATTTGCAAGTACCACGAACTCAATGCTTTGTTTCAATCCATAAATGGATCAACTAAGCTTGTACTCTAAATGATCTCGCCTCTTAGCAATAATCCTTATTGCTCTCCAAGAAGGCACATTTAGATCTAGTACGGCCTTCATGTAGATCTAGGGATCGATTTCATGTATACTAGGTCCAGAGTCCGAAGACTCTCCTAGTCTTATGAATATCTCCGGTTGTCCCACAACCTCCCACTACAATGGCATTCCGGTGTATAAACAGTGATAACAGTAGGTGCAGTTAGTGGTGTACAGCTACTCGGTTCGGCTGGTTCTAAGTCTTAATCTTTCTCTCTCATTTCAAAGTATTACGTCACCTTGGGCTTGTGGTTCATTATATAGTCTTTCTCTAAGAACCGGGCGTTAGAACTTATAACGTCCTTCTGGTTCATAGTACTATTGAACACACATCTTTTGTTCTTCTAGGATATTCTACAACCGCATTTGAATGCGCCGTTGTTTCCAGACATATCCATAGAACATAGGTAGTTCCGTATAACTCATCTTTTACTATCTCTATAAGAGTTCCATTTCTTGTTTACGACACACCATTTCTACACAAGAGTGTATGGTGTAGTCATTCGGGATCAAATCCCAATCTCTGATCAGTATGTTATGCATTCCTCAGACAGGTACTTGCCTCCGCGATCAAATCGCAGGCTAGAAATGGATATACCTTGATGGTTCTCCACAATTGCTTAGTGTCCATTGACTTGTCAAAACACTTGCTTTTGTGGCACATCAGGTATTCTAATCCATTTCTCGAGTAATCATCAAATGAAGTACTCGTACCTTATTGTCTGAGTAGACATAGGTCTGCATACATCAGAGTCAATCAATTCTTATACTTGTCCGGATCTTATATCTTATATCCATAAAGGATTGCTTAGTCATGTTATCCTCCAAATTAGATTCATAGGTCGGAAGGTCCACTCCTTCAACTTAATTGATCAAAATATCAATTTTCGACCTTTGAACTTCTTATTTGAATAAAAATGACTTAGCATAAGAATCCACTAGTATAATTGATAAAGAAATCTCTTATTTGTAAACGAGTTTCATACTACGGTTCGTTGCATCGTGGTGGACTCAGGATTCATCATTTATATATTGCTAGCTAATGTACCAGAATAGATAATAACTTTATTTCTTCTTATAACCATTAAATGATTAAAAGAAATAAAATATCTATTCATTTGAAATCCAGAACAAAGTTATTTCTAAATGAAAGGTACATAAAAGCAATAACTCAAAATGAAATCCTATAAAATGTCCTCCACTGCAACTGCTGCCTCCTCTACAGCATTGCCCATGTAGACTACGATTTCTTCTTTTCCAAGTCGTCGGGTTTCCTGGAACCCTTGCATTTAAAATGCACATACCGTCAGTGGTTCCATATCTACACACCAGGTTCCGGTAGATAATACCACTGACTATGTTTTACGACTAAAGAAAATTTCGTACTTTCTTTGAGAGGATAATCAGACTTCCAGTACCCAGACTGTTTGCATCGAGAACACTTGCCTATTGGCTTTCTCGTCCCATCTCGTGGTTCAAGTAACTTATGACCACTGGGTTTCTTTGCTTGCTTTTCCTTTCCCCCGATTTTGCCCTTAGGTTCAAAACCTTTGGCATTGGCTACAAGAGCTTGCGATTTCCGTCTCAACTCGTCTAAAAGGTCAATCATCTCAAAAACGTTTTTAAGCGTTTCCTCGAAGTGACTGGCCTTTATGAGTATCCTCATCGCTTCTTGTCTAGCCGCCTATGTCAATAGGCTCGGGAGGACAAAGCTCACTGAGTACTAACTACCACTCTTTAACAGTTTGGGTAATGTCTAGATCTCTATTCCAATCATTACATTTAGGGACCAATGAGTTTAAAATCCTTACGTATCACAGGAAGTGGGTTCAAAGCCATATCCTAATCTATGAGCACATATAACAACAAACAATCGATTTAATCTCCGATATTATCTCCCTCAAATAATATCATTAAACCACTAATCACATCTAAAATCCCATCAGGTAAGGCAAGCCACGTTCGTGTGGACGTTTACCCACCCAAATGATTTAGCAATTAGATTTGCTTCGGTCGTACATCATTATAGCGTTACTTCGTTGGGAAGAATACTATAAAGCGTACCTAAGTGTAAACCATTACTCAGTATCTAAGAAGATTGTTTGGGACACGTATATTCACCGCAAGCCACGTTCGTGTGGACGTTTACGTTAACATACGCTCCTTTACTCCCTTCTATAACTGTCTACATCAATCGTTCCAAAATCCCATTCAATGTAGCAAGCCACGATAGTGTGGACGTTTACTACACCAAAAGACTTTTACAATTGACTCCCAATTACTTGATTCATTTAATCTTGTAAATCAAGACGCGGAGAATCATAAGTGAAACTCGAAGTTTCTAACCAGTGATTCACCATGCGAACGACCCTATCTCTCATAAATGAGGGAGCCAAGCAGACAATCGATCTAGTCATCAAATGACACGAAAGTCTCTAATTTGTGTCCTCGACATGACCAAGTGGCTTTGGCTCCATTCCACTCCCCGGGGTGAGAATGAGTCGACTTGAAATCAGTTTTGGAAAGACAAATTAGGCATTGTTTGATAAACTTAATCAATGTTTCTCGTAAAAGGAATTACAAGAATTCTCCTCCAATGACTTGTCTATACGAACTTCAAAAGTCCATAAAAGTCACCAAGAGAACAACAATGGAGACCATGGATATGTTTCCATACCCTCTCCCACTTAGCTTTTTACGATAAAGGGATACGCTATCTAATGCATAATTAAATACACATAAGCATGCATACATGAAATAAAGCACATAGAATATTATCACATAATCAAAATAATACTAGAATATTATTTTCCGATTATTATGGCTTTATCGCATCCCCGTATGCGTCTTCTAGTCTTTAGTCTTCGTTCTTGAATGCTCCATGTGACGGGAATATTAATTCCAATATTTAAATCTATTTATTTTCAATTAATCCAAAAGTTACTTAATTCGAAAATTAAGTCAATCGAATATATCAAAAATAAAATTAAATATTATTAATATTTTTATTATTTTTATTTTCCTTTTCTACTTCATTAAATCTCTAGAATAATGTATCCAAGACCCACTTGGAATATTCTAGAAGACTTCCATAATGAAATAAGGAAATAAAATAATTTATTTTATTTTCTCTTTCTACTTCATTAAATCTCTAGAATAATCTATCCAAGACCCACTTGGAATATTCTAGATGATTTCCATAATGAAATAAGGAAATAAAATAATTTAGGACTCTTAATCCTTCCAAATTAATTCCTTTCCTAATCCATTAAAAATTCCATAAAGGAATAATTAAATAGGAAAAATTAATTAAGGACTCTTCTACTTTCCAAAATTAATTAATTTCCATGTCCATGAAAATTCCCATAAAATAGGAATAATCAATTAGGAAATAAATTAATTTAATAATTAATTATTTTCCTTTCCAATTCTATTAAATCTCTAGAATCCTATTCCAAGTAGAACTTAGAATATTCTAGAAGACTTCCATAATAGAATAAGGAAATAAATTAATTCCAATTAATTCTTTTTCTATTTCCATGAGAATTCCCAAAACTAGGAATACTCAAAATAGGAAAACCGAATCAATTAGGAAAGTTGGATCTTGGTAGGAATAGCATGGGTTGGGGATCCCCACGCCATCCCCACCATCGACCGCCACTACCACCGCCGGCCAAGGCTCACGCGCCACCACCCTTGGTGGCCGGCGTGGCCGAGAGCCCTAGGGCAGCCCGGGCGATCGATCCTCATGGGATCGATCCTTGAACTAGAATGTAAAGGGTAGAGTACAAACACTTAACACAATTTGGAGATTCTAAATGAAAAACTCTTTTATATATCTTGTAAAGGGTGGAACCACTTAGAAACACATCTACAGAATTCTAGCGAATCTTGTAGAAAGGTCAACACGACCAAAAACTAAGTCTATGTAGAACTAATCTAGCGATGCGTACTACAAAGACTAAACTGAGGGTAGAGCCGGAGCTTTCTAGCGAAGTCTCTCGGTCTACAAAATTTCTCTCACTAGAAAATGTCAAATCAATGCGTGAATAGTGAATTCCAACAACCCGGTATTTATAGGAGTCGAGAATTAGGGTTTCCGGAATTCACGCTTAATGGGCCGAGCCCAAAGCATCTCCATGGAATATTCGAGATTCCATTTTTCCGTACTTGACTAACCCAGCTCTACGCACTGCCACACTAGCGTGTTCTTCGTGCTTCGAGCTAGTGGTGGGCATAGCTGGAATACTTGGTATTTTCCATTGGACTATCATCCTTCTAGCGAAGTCTTCTAGTCGCACCCGCAGCTGGCTTCATTCCTTAGCAGTCATTCGTCCAGCTCTTGTGTGTAGCTATGCTTGCACTGCGTCCGTCAAGGTGTTAGCTCTGATTCAAGGTCTTCACGGTAAGCCTTGAACTCTCTGATTGGTAGTGCGTTGGTGAACTCGCATTTCACTCTGATCCACGTAGACCCACGTTGATGAAATAGCTCGTTCAACGCTGACGCACTGATGTAACTCCATGATGCTTGTAGAGCCTAAGTCTGCTTGTTCCACGCTGATGAACCGTGGTCACGCGTTGAGCCACTTGTTAATTCCACAGTTCATACAGCTCGTTCTACGTTGACCTAGCAGACTTGTATGTATTAATGAATATAAAACATACAAACATAAAACATGAAGTTACTACAAAACAAAGTGTATAGTTCAACGTAGCTCAAACAAGAACAACGTGGTTCTATGTTGAACTAGGAAGAACTACACACTAACAATCTCCCCCTTTTTGAGTCAACTTCATAAGTGGGGGTTCGTAAAGAAACTCCCCCTCAAATTAGTATCATACTCAAAAAGTTCAACGTTGAGCACGGATGAAAATAAAAACTATCAAACGTAATATAAAGCATAGGAGTTAAGCATGCATACGTAGAACAAGAAAAGATAGCATATTAATTACATAACTCAAACTGAGTAAAGCAACATTGTAGCATGCGTTAAGCAGAGTTATGAAAAACAGCATGAAAAATAAAAAAAAAGTTTAACGAGGAGCAGGGATAGAGAACACTTGAATTGAATTTCATTCACTGGCTTCAGCGTCAGACTGTTCAGGTGTAGTGTGGTGGCGCAAATCTTCCTCGTCAGACGCTTCATCAACCACCTTGAGGTTTGATTGGTATGGCTTGCGTCTAGGCTTGTTCGCGAACTGCTTCCTGCGTTTCCCCATGGCCACTTCGCTTTTGGCTAGTCCAGCGCGGTGCGCTTTCACCTTCGCCAGTGCCTGCGGGCTGCCTAAAGCATTTAAACCTTTACCTGCAGTGGTTGAACGTTGGGCAGGCTCCTTTGCTCCAGTGTTTTTGAAAGTGATCTTGGGGAGTTTGGACGACACGTGCGTGCCATCACTTGATTTTGGCTTCTCAACTGCACTGCTGCCCGAAGAGCCCGCGCCCTTAGCTTTTTCCGCCTTTTTCACCACCTCCACTTCGTTCACCGTGCCATCAGCGTTCTTCACCAAATCACTGTGCGCATCACCCGCATCCTTCCTGCTCTTCTTCAGCGTAGCACGCAAGACTTGATCCTCATCAACCTCTTCTTCCTCCTCGTCCTCTTCGTCCACCTCTTCAATTTTTCTTTTGCCACTCTTCGATGTGGACTTCTCTGTGGGACGGTCAGCCGCATTCCTTGACGCCTCCATCTGTTCAGCCACCAAATGAACCATACCGGATAAGCGTGCGTGAACCAACCTCAACGGTCCCAGATCAGCGTAGGACGACCCATCTCCCCCTAGACGGGCCGCTCGACGTGACTTCCTATGCATATACGCGGCGTACTGCGACGCAGCATCCAATTGAAAGCGCAAATAAGAAAAGTCACTTAAGAGCGTGGTCGGCTCACACAGGTATAAGTCGTCCGACGAGTCCTCTCCCGATTCCTCGGACGTAGAATCAAGTGCTGTAGAAGGCTTGCGGCGCGATGAGCTAGAGGACTTGTTCCTTTTCTTTCTTGGGCCATCTGCAATGAGCAGTGGTTCAACGATGGGCCCTTCAGCGTAGCGCCGCCTGTCCTCTTCTTCGTTCCCCAAACGGCGCCACGGTAGATCAACAACTTTGTGCGGCGCAACATATTTGGAGTCAAATCGAAACTGAATGATTGACTCCATTTCATCTTCTTTGTCATACGTGAAGCCCTGACTGACAAGGATTGCACTGATTAGATGGGGACACGGTAGTTTGGCCTGAGAGAGCTCCGAGTCAGTCATTAGACCGTAGGACGCGATCTTGTTGAACACCACCTGACCCAGATCTACCTGGATTCCACGACTCAATTTATACATTAAGTGCAGTGCATCCGCATGCACCACTGATGAGTTCGACGTCGGAATCCAATTGTTGGCAATAATTTTGTTGAGATGGGTGAAAAATTGGGTCAACGAAGTGCAGGCAGGGGCCTCAGCCGGAGAGATGCCTCCTGTAACGATGAACCCCATCATCTTGCTATCTGGGTGATGTTTGGGTGGCACGTCCCACGAGGCTTGAATGCGGGAGCGCTTGAACATTGCGTTGATCGTACCAGGAGAAAGGTCATATTCATGTTCTCTGATGATGACTTTCCCGTAGGACGCAGAGCCGGGTTGGCTGAACGCAGAGTCAATGTGGCCAAACACCAGTTTGTGAACGTACGGGCTGTAGTCCACGTCGAAGTTCACAGCATCAGAAAGATGCATCTCATGCATAAAGGCCTGGAGGCCACGTTGAACCCACTTCTTGGTGCCGTACCAACGTTCGGCGTTGATTTTCTGATCAACCAGGGTGTCAAAACGGTCACTGGCCCATTCGTAAAAGAAATCGGCAGAGTAGCCCTCCCCGACGTGACGCGCGGCCACAATCCTATTTTCAGGCACCTTGGCCTCCTCTGCGATGGGCTCAACGTTGAGCGGGGGCGGTGGGGCGAGAGCAACAACAGTGTGGGACGCACCACCGGCGTCCTTAGATGGTGCAATGGGAGAAGTAGTGGTGGCAGCAATAGATGGGGTAGAACGGTCCACCACATTGGTGGTACTGGCGGTTCTACGGTCAGCCATTGCTTGTCGTGCCACGTTGGCAATGCGGTCGGCCTCTGCCTTCTCCTTTTTCTTCTGTTTCTCCTCGGCGGCTATACGTGCCGCCTCGTCGTCCTTCTGCCTCTGTAAAGTGGCTAAACGGTCAGCCTCATCTTGTTCTTTCTTCTTCCTTTCCTCTTCGGCTACACGTGCAGCCTCATCAGCAAGACGCTTGCGTTCCAACGCAGCCACACGTTCATCCTCCTCCTGTTTCTGTCTTTCTTCTTCGGCCCTACGTGCCGCTTCTTCTTCGTCTTTCCTTCTCTTTTCTTCTGCCTCCTTGATAGCTTTTTCAGCAAAGTGTTTGAGGCGACGTTGATCAATAATGGCTGAACGTACAACCCCAATCCTTGCTTCCAAGTCAGTGATTTTGTCAAAGTCCTCTTCGACGGCCTGTTCGGCTTCAAGGGCAGTCTGTTGGGCGTTGAGTTCAACAATCTTGGCGGCGTAGACGGCAGGAGTTTCATATGAAGTCATTTTGCTGAGCGTCGAGTGAGATAACACTGCGTAAAGCAAAGAACAAAATGGCAGGTAGAAGATATGAGATAGCACGTAGAAGATATGAACAGAATTTTTGCAAGGGTTTCTCTCTCTAAAACACACAGTGTAAGGTGCACTATGTGTTTGACCCGAGGGGGTATTTATAGTGGTGCTGTAGCGGTTCGAATTCTGTGGCGTAGAGAGAGCCACGTGTCCACCAGGCGGTCAAGCGTAGAGGTAGGCTAGCAGATGTAAGTAGTACAGCGTAATGGTACATCGTAGAGGGGCTCATGCGCATTGATTTCAGCAATTGAATTGCAACGTGTCTGCAAAAACGTAAACGAAACAAACCAACGCGCCACAGGCAAAATGAAACGTATAACCAAGAGACTTGAGGAAAACGAGTAAATATAAGCCAATTGAGATAACAGGTAGATCAACGGTGCAGAAATCGGCAGATTCACATGGTCGAGCGCATCAGCAGAGAAGAAAGGGCTGCCGGAGTGTGTCCACGGGCCAGGTAGCACAACGCAGTACCAGCAACCTAGATCAAAGAGTAACACGCACTGCAAAAAGGGTTATGGGTAGGACAACCATACTTATAATGTAAAATCAGCAAGCAGCACAACAATCAAAGAGTAACACGGTAGACAGGAACGACTATCATGAGAACTCAAAGTAGCACACGTAGAGCAGGAGTAAATACACATAAACACACGTCGAATTACCCAGATTTCAAATTCACTAAAAATTTTGTCTTGTCCAACGAAGCCTAAAAAAGCACTTCAAGGGTAGAACATCTATGCTTCGTCGAACAGGAGTCCTCTGCAAAATTTAATAACACGAAATACAGTTAAAGGCATAACAAGCACACACAAAGTGGACGTACGTACCACCACATAGTGAATCAAAATCGCTGGAAAGAACATTAAGTAGAGATATTGGAGGTAGAGTGACAGTGCTTTATGGACGGTATTGCTATCTTGGCCAGTTCAGCGTGTAATCACCACCATATCTCTGGCTTTCTCAAGCGGAGAACAGGCTTATTAGTACCCAGAGGGGTGTTATAAATGATGTTTCCATATATATATATTTTTTTTGTTTTCATCATTATATGTATAAGGCCATGTCTTTTGCATTTGCCCGAAGACCAAGTCAATCAAGACCCGATCCATCGAGGAAATCTTTTAGGCCGACTTTTCCTGCTAGACATAGGGCAAACAAGTTCACCCCAATGAATTGCTTATATCAATATTTAAAGAATAGTATGTCCAAGTACTACGTCACTTTGCAACTGTCAACAACTAACCTCACCTTGCTCTACCTCATGGTTCCATTGAGAAAATAAACAGCTATGGGTGGTGGTAGCCAAATTGCGGCATACTACCCTTCAAGATGTGCTCATGCAGAGTGATTTCCGTAGGCTCAAAAATCTTTCCGAAGCAAGTGGTTTTGTGAAGAAGTCTGAGAGTTGTTTCTCCGTAGGCACATGTTCCATTACAACCTTACCCCGTTCTACCAAGTCTCGAATGAAGTGGTGTCGTATGTCGATATGCTTGGTCTTTGAGTGTTGTACCGGATTCTGACTTATCTTTATAGCACTTTGGTTGTCGCATTTTAAAGTGAGTGGCGTGCTCTCAATTTGATAGTCGGCGAGCATTTGTTGAAGCCATAACATTTGGGTGCAACAACTCCCGGCAGCCACATACTCGGATTCATCGGTAGATAGAGCAATGCAATTTTGCTTCTTGCTATGCCATGAAACAAGATTGTTTCCTAAGAAACAACACCCTCCACTAGTACTCTTTCGTTCATCATTGTCACCGGCCCAATCTGCATCTGCAAAACCAACCAGATAAGAAGAAGTATCTTTAGTGTACCATAGACCAAGGTTGGTAGACCCGGCCACATATCGAAGGATACGTTTCACAGCAGCTAGATGTTCTTCCTTTGGTTTGGCTTGGTAGCGGGCGCAAAGGCACACACTATACATGATGTCCGGGCGAGTGGCAGTGAGGTATAGCAAGCTTCCTATAAGAGATCTGTAGGTAGAGATATCAACATCTTTGCCCTGTTCTGCCCTGCACAGCTTGTCCGTGGTAGCCATTGGTGTCTTCATATGTTTGGCATCCGCCATGTCAAACTTTTTGAGCATGTTAATGGCATACTTGGTCTGAGAGACAAACATACCATTGTGACGTTGTGTGATTTGGAGCCCAAGAAAATGACTTAACTCCCCCTCCAAGCTCATTTGAAAGGAGGAAGCCATGGCGTTCGTGAATTCTTTGACCAAGTGGTTGTGGGTAGCACCAAACACAATGTCGTCGACGTAAATTTGTGCAATGAGCATTTCGTTCCCAACAATTTTGATGAAAAGAGTAGTGTCGGCATTCCCACGAGTGAACCCAAACTTCAAGAGAAAATCCGTAAGGCAGCTGTACCATGCACGAGGTGCTTGTTTCAAGCCGTAGAGGGCCTTATGGAGGAGGTAGACATGATCCGGCTTGTGAGGGTCTACAAAACCCTTGGGTTGTTCGACATACGCCTCTTCGTCTAACACGCCATTAAGGAAGGCCGCCTTCACATCCATTTGTCTCAACGGAATATTTTTGTGACATGCCACCGCAATGAGCAAGCGAATGGACTCTATGCGTGCTACCGGGGCAAACGTCTCTTCAAAATCTATTCCCTCTACCTGGGTATACCCTTGGGCAACCAGACGTGCCTTGTTACGCACTATTTGATTGAATTCGTTTGTTTTATTCTTGTAGATCCACTTGGTGCCAATGACATTCACTCCTCTTGGTCTTGGAACCAAGGACCACACCTTATTTCGTTCAAACTCATGTAGTTCTTCCTGCATTGCCGCAATCCAAAACTCATCTAGAATGGCTTCCTTTATATTTTTGGGCTCAATTTCGGAGACGAAGCTCATCATGCCCACATCCGGAGATAGGAGAGCCAAATTTGAGAGAGTGGAAGGGTCGCTTGCAAGAAAGGTGTCCGTATGGCGGGTAGATCGGGTAACTCTTTGATTCAGATCGCCGATCATTTGTTGGTTTGGATGCCTCTTGCGGATGTATGCAGGTGGTCCAGAGTTCGGCACTCCGGTGGAGGTAGAAGCGCCCGTGATGCCCGTAGCAGGGTTGGAGGTACCCTGATTTGGACCTTCATCATCACTCTCTGAGGGGGTAGAGTCACCAGAGTTGTGAGATGTGGAAATTCCATTGAGTTGAACACATGGTCCTTTTCCGTGATCTACCTCCCCCTCAACCAACACTTCCGTAGTGGGTAGTACAGGGGCAAAATCGTTTCGTTGCAAGGTAGGCTTAGACGGATTTTCATGAAAATGATGCTCGTCAAACTTAATATTTGTGGATTCTTGTACCGTCTTAGTCTGTAGGTTGAACACTCGGTAAGCATGGCTGTTAAGGGCATAGCCAACAAAGATAGCCTTGTCTGACCTAGAATCAAATTTCTTCAACGGATCTCTGTCATTCAAGATGTAACAAAGGCACCCATAGACACGAAGATGTGCGACATTCGGTTTCTTGGAAGTTAATAGTTCATATGCCGTACATTGGGTACCGGCCCGAATACTAATGCGATTCACCACATAGCAAGCTGCACTCAAAGCCTCTGCCCAAAACCCCTTTGCCATGCCCGCGGCCACCAACATAACTCTTGCCATTTCTTGTAGAGTTCGGTTCTTCCTCTCTACAATTCCGTTTTGTTGTGGTGTCTTTGGAGCAGAGAATTCATGGTGAATCCCTTTGCGAGTGCAATATTCCACGAACATCCCGTTTTGAAATTCACCACCATGATCACTTCTTATACGTTGAACCCTTTTGGCATAGGTGGTGCGAATTCTGCGGGCTAGAGATCGAAAGGCTTCAAACGCCTCATCCTTTGTGCCAAGAAAATTTACCCAGGTATACCTTGAAAAATCATCAACGATGACAAGGGTATACCACTTATTTCCCAAACTTTGCACTTCCATGGGTCCCATGAGGTCCATATGAAGTAGCTCAAAGCACTCAGTTGTGCGGTTGTGGGTAGAGATAGCTGGGTGAGGAGATCGAGTTTGCTTTCCCATTTGACAATCTCCACACACTCTCTTGTCAATCTTGGGTAGACTCTCTATGCCTCTGACTGCTTTAATTTGAACTAACTTCTCAAGATTACGAAGGCTGGTATGGCCAAGCCTTTGATGCCAAATGTCAATCTCGTCATGGGTAGAGGCACTTAGGCAAGACTCAGTGATGGCGTAGCAATTGTTCTTTGCACGAGCCGCAGTGAGAATGCACTCTCCTTTGCTATTATAAACTTCACAATTTTCTTTGTTAAACTTAACATTTAGTTCATCATCACATAGTTGACTTATGCTTATAAGATTAGCACACAACCCGTCGACCAAAAGTACATTCTTGAGTGCGGGTAGACCCTTCACATTCAACGTTCCACTACCAACAATACTTCCTTTTGCCCCACCTCCATAAGTGACAGGACCACCGGAATGAGGAACGAAGTCGATCAGGGAGTCTTTGGTGCCGGTCATGTGTCGTGAGCACCCACTGTCAAAATACCAAGTCTCCTTTGTCGTACCCTTAGCAACTGTGAATGCCACATTGCATTTCACTTCTTCCTTTTTCCTCCAAACTAGTTTTGGTTTACCGAACTTGGCTGCGGGTAGAGCAGCTTTAATTCTCCAGCTCTGTTTCGTCCTGTTGTACGTATACTTGGCCATGGGTCTCCATACTTGCCGCACAACAGCTCCGTGAGAGTTCAAGTTATCAATACGCTTATAGCAAAACGGTTTGATGTGCCCCTTCTTCCCGCAGTAATGACACACATAAGTACGCTTGTAATGGGTAGAAGGAGTCCTCCTTTTCTGAGTGGTCATGCCCGCAACAGGATTTACCAAGGGAGTAGATCCAGACAATCGATCCTGTTGAGTGGATTTAGTAGTAGAGTTGTATGCCTTGGATCGATTCGAGACATTTCGTGTAAAATTTGTCTTGTCATGGGTAGACTCGAGTTTAGTCACGGGTGGAGCAGCGTTTGATATCGGTGTCACTAAGGACAATGAAGCAATTTTTGGTTGAGAAACAGTATTTGCACGTTTGAGAATAATAACTTTAGAGGTAGAAGTCACATTGCCTTTGGATGCACGAGCATCCTCCGGCTTGACCCCATTCGTTTCAGTAATAGATTTGTCTTTAGCATGCACAAACTTAGAAAGCGTATAAGGAGAGCCAGAGTAAACGGAATCAAAAGTTTCCTTAAACCCAAGCCCAAAATGCTTGGTGTTAACACAACCCAACATATTATCAAGTTTAGAAGTGCCAGTATTTAGTTTCTTGAAAAGACAATCAGCAACATCAAGTTTATCTTTCACTTGGTAGAGTTCCTTGGTGCGCATAGCATAGCCTTCCTCCATCTTGGCAAGGGAATCCCTCAGGAAATCTTTCTCCGCATCATCCTTCTTTACAATAGCCTCCAGCTCACTTGCCTTCTTCAACGCTCTCTCCAACTCCAACTTCACAATCTCAAATTCTCTCTTGCTCACCCTCTCAGCATCAAGGGTAGGGTCAGCTTTCTTCTTGGTCATGCCTCCAGCCAGACAGTTGGAGGTAGAACTAGCACCATTTTCAGTTATGCCTGCAACCACAGAGGTATAACAAAAGATATTTTCATGAGTAGCCAAGTCAGCTTGATCTACCTCGAACTCTTCATCACTCTCATCATCAATAGCACTTAAGAGTGCGTTAACTTCATTGGGCTCTACCATCTTTCCCTTGTCGTCTTCAGAGGAGTACAAGGCATCATCACCATCAAACACCAAGTAACTCACATCCATATTGTTATTCCGATGCAAGTTAGGGCATTCATTCTTCACATGCCCCATCCCCTTGCACTCAAAGCATTTAATTCGAGACATGTCCTTGCTGGGGGCGCCACTAACAAATTTCCGACTAGGGGTATACCCACTGCGGTTGGTGGCGGGTGGAGTGGAGAAGGAATTTCCAGAGCTCCTCTGGTTCCGGAATTGCTTGAACCTCCTCTTCCTCTTGATGTCTTGACGAACAAGGTAGCTCACGGCATCTTGAATGGCGACGAACTTGTCTGGATTTGGAGAGTCAAGAAGAGAGAGGGCCTCACTTTCATCATCGGAGTCTTCGGCAAGAAAAGCATTACTCTCGGTAGAGTGAGGAGAGTGGGTAGAGCTGGCCTTGTTGGAGGTAGAGCTAGATGCATTCTGAGAGATTGCAAGGGCCTTCATGGAATTTTCAAATGGAGCCATAGAGTAAGACTTGTCCTTCAACTTCAAGTTCAACTCGTAGTTCTTCAAGTGACTCATGATTTCATTGTAGTCTCCCGATTGACCAAGCTTCGTGTCTTCCATTGTAGTAACCTTGACACTAAACTTCTCTGTTACACCTCGCAGAACTTTGGTGCAAATGAGTGGTGGAGGTATAGGATCTCCAAGTTCCTGGCATTCACTTGCAATAGCCATGATTTTGTTGAAGAAAGAGTCAAGGTCTTCATCTTCCCTCATTTCAAGCCTGTGGAAGGTAGTGTTGAGACCTCTAATTTTGGACCTCTTGATACTTTCACTTCCTTCACACATGCGTTCCAACGTGTCCCACACTTGCTTAGCCGAAGTGAGGTGCCTAACGACAGAGAACATGTGGACATCAATGAGATCAGTGATAATGTGGATGGCCTTCGAATTGAAAGTGGCAGCTTCATGTTCGGCCGTGGTCCATGTAGACTCGTCTTTCGGAACCGTGTCATTATCCCTGTCAACGTGGGTTGGTGGAGTCCAACCGTTCAACACAGCACCCCACACACGTGAGTCCACATTCTTCAACTTCAGCCTTGTCTTGCTCTTCCAGTAGGAGTAGTTGGAGGAATTGAGGATGACGGGCTTAACAACAGTGAATGACTCCATTGTAGAATCTCTTCCTAGGATCACACCAAAGATGATGCACTTGCTCTGATACCAAATGAAATTGTGTACTTTGTACTTGGTTCTACCTTGAACTAGAATGTAAAGGGTAGAGTACAAACACTTAACACAATTTGGAGATTCTAAAAGAAAAACTCTTTTATATATCTTGTAAAGGGTGGAACCACTTACAAACACATCTACAGAATTCTAGCGAATCTTGTAGAAAGGTCAACACGACCAAAAACTAAGTCTATGTAGAACTAATCTAGCGATGCGTACTACAAAGACTAAACTGAGGGTAGAGCCGGAGCTTTCTAGCGAAGTCTCTCGGTCTACAAAATTTCTCTCACTAGAAAATGTCAAATCAATGCGTGAATAGTGAATTCCAACAACCCGGTATTTATAGGAGTCGAGAATTAGGGTTTCCGGAATTCACGCTTAATGGGCCGAGCCCAAAGCATCTCCATGGAATATTCGAGATTCCATTTTTCCGTACTTGACTAACCCAGCTCTACGCACTGCCACACTAGCGTGTTCTTCGTGCTTCGAGCTAGTGGTGGGCATAGCTGGAATACTTGGTATTTTCCATTGGACTATCATCCTTCTAGCGAAGTCTTCTAGTCGCACCCGCAGCTGGCTTCATTCCTTAGCAGTCATTCGTCCAGCTCTTGTGTGTAGCTATGCTTGCACCGCGTCCGTCAAGGTGTTAGCTCTGATTCAAGGTCTTCACGGTAAGCCTTGAACTCTCTGATTGGTAGTGCGTTGGTGAACTCGCATTTCACTCTGATCCACGTAGACCCACGTTGATGAAATAGCTCGTTCAACGCTGACGCACTGATGTAACTCCATGATGCTTGTAGAGCCTAAGTCTGCTTGTTCCACGCTGATGAACCGTGGTCACGCGTTGAGCCACTTGTTAATTCCACAGTTCATACAGCTCGTTCTACGTTGACCTAGCAGACTTGTATGTATTAATGAATATAAAACATACAAACATAAAACATGAAGTTACTACAAAACAAAGTGTATAGTTTAACGTAGTTCAAACAAGAACAACGTGGTTCTATGTTGAACTAGGAAGAACTACACACTAACACCTTATTCTATTATGGAAGTCTTCTAGAATATTCTAAGTTCTACTTGGAATAGGATTCTAGAGATTTAATAGAATTGGAAAGGAAAATAATTAATTATTAAATTAATTTATTTCCTAATTGATTATTCCTATTTTATGGGAATTTTCATGGACATGGAAATTAATTAATTTGGGAAAGTAGAAGAGTCCTTAATTAATTTTTCCTATTTAATTATTCATTTATGGAATTTTTAATGGATTAGGAAAGGAATTAATTTGGAAGGACTAGGAGTCCTAAATTATTTTATTTCCTTATTTCATTATGGAAATCTTCTAGAATATTCCAAGTGGGTCTTGGATAGGATTCTAGAGATTTAATGGAATTAGAAAGGAAAATAAAAATAAATAAAAATATTAATAATATTTAATTTTATTTTTGATTTATTCGATTGACTTAATTTTCGAATTAAGTAACTTTTGGATTTATTAAAAATAAATAGATTTAAATATTGGAATTAATATTCCCGTCACATGGAGCATTCAAGAACGAAGACGAAAGACTAGAAGACGCATACGGGGATGCGATAAAGCCATAATAGTCGGAAAAATAATATTCTAGTATTATTTTGATTATGTGATAATATTCTATGTGCTTTATTTCATGTATGCATGCTTATGTGTATTTAATTATGCACGAGATAGCGTATCCCTTTATTGTAAAAAGCTAAGTGGGAGAGGGTATGGAAACATATCCATGGTCTCCATTGCTGTTCTCTTGGTGACTTTTATGGACTTTTGAAGTTCGTATAGACAAGTCATTGGAGGAGAATTCTTGTAATTCCTTTTACGAGAAACATTGATTAAGTTTATCAAACAATGCCTAATTTGTCTTTCCAAAACTGATTTCAAGTCGACTCATTCTCACCCCGGGAAGTGGAATGGAGCCAAAGCCACTTGGTCATGTCGAGGACACAAATTAGAGACTTTCGTGTCATTTGATGACTAGATCGATTGTCTGCTCGGCTCCCTCATTTATGAGAGATAGGGTCGTTCGCATGGTGAATCACTGGTTAGAAACTTTGAGTTTCACTTATGATTCTCCGCGTCTTGATTTACAAGATTAAATGAATCAAGTAATTGGGAGTCAATTATAAAAGTCTCTTGGTGTAGTAAACGTCCACACAACGTGGCTTGCTATACTGACGGATTTTGGATTAATTGATGTAGACAGTTGTAAGAAATTGTGAAGAGTTGTGAAGTTATCGTAAACGTCCACACAACGTGGCTTGCGGTGATGTAGCAATTCCAAACGATTTACTTTGGTGCTGATTAATGGTTTACACTTAGATACGCCTTATAGTATTCCTCCCACCGAGGTTCCGCTATAAGTGATGTATGACCGAAGGAAATCTAATTGCTAAGTCGTTTGGGTGGGTAAACGTCCACACACCGTGGCTTGCCTTACCTGATGGGATTTTAGATGTGATTAGTGATTTAATGATACTATTTAAGGGAGATAATATCGGATATTAAATAGATTGTTTGTTGTTATATGTGCTCATAGATTAGGATATGGCTTTGAACCCACTTTATGTGATACGTAAGGATTATAAACTCACTGGTCCCTGAATGTAATGATTGGAATAGAGATCTAGACATTACCCAAACTGTTAAAGAGTACAAGTTTGTACTCAGTGAGCTTTTTCCTCCCGAGCCTACAAATGTCTTAACTTATGAGGAAAGGACTGATTTTAAGAAGTGGGAAAATGCTTTTGCAATAAGCACTGATTATGGTATCATGTTCAAACTCAAGGTGTTTAGACATGACATAGGCGGCTTGACAAGAAGCGATGAGGATACTCATAAAGGCCAGTCACTTCGAGGAAACGCTTAAAAACGTTTTTGAGATGATTGGCCTTTTAGACGAGTTGAGACGGAAATCGCAAGTTCTTGTAGCCAATGCCAAAGGTTTCGAACCTAAAGGCATGAATCGGGGGAAAGGAAAAGCAAGCAAAGAAGCCCAGTGGTTCTAAGTTGCTTAGACCACGAGATGGGACGAGAAAGCGTGTTCTCGATGCAAACAGTCTGGGTACTGGAAGTCTGATTATCCTCTCAAAGAAAGTACGAAATTTTCTTTAGTCGTAAAACATAGTCAATGGTATTATCTACCGGAACCTGGTGTGTAGATATGGAACCACTGACGGTATGTGCATTTTAAATGCAAGGGTTCCAGGAAACCCGACGACTTAGAAAAGAAAATTCGTAGTCTACATGGGCAATGCTGTAGAGGAGGCAGCAGTTGCAATGGTGGACATTTTATAGGATTTCATTTTGAGTTATTGCTTTTATGTACCTTTCATATTAGAAAGAACTTTGTTCTGGATTTCTAATAAATGGATATTTTATTTCTTTTAATCATTTGATGGTTATAAGAAGAAATAATGATATTATCTATTCTGGTACATTGGCTAGCAATATATAAATGATGAATCCTGAGTCCACCACGATGCAACGACCGTAGTATGAAACTCGTTTTACTAATAAGAGATTTCTTTATCAATTATACTTGTGGATTCTTATGCTGAGTCATGTTTATTCAAATAAGAAGTTCAAGGGTCGAAAATTGATATTTTGATCAATTAAGTTGAAGGAGTGGACCTTCCGACCTAAGAATCTAATTTGGAAGATAATATGACTAAGCAATCCTTTATGGATATAAGATGTAAGATCCGGACAAGTATGAGAATTGATTGACTCTGATGTATGCAGACCTATGCCTACTCAGACGATAAGGTACGAGTACTTCATTTTATGATTACTCGAAAAATGGATTAGAATACCTGATGTGTCACAAAAGCAAGTGTTTTGACAAGTCAATGGACACTAAGCAATTGTGGAGAACCATCAAGGTATATCCATTTGTAGCCTGCGATTTGATCGCGGAGGCAAGTACCTGTCTGAGGAATGCATGGCATACTGATCAGAGATTGGGATTTGATCCCAAATGACTACACCATACACTTTTATGTAAGAAATGGTGTGTCGTAAATAAGAAATGGAACTCTTATAGAGATAGTAAAAGATGAGTTATACGGAACTACCTGTGTTCTATGGATATGTCTGGAAACAACGACACATTCAAATGCGGTTGTAGAATATCCTAGAAGAACAAAAGATGTGTGTTCAATAGTACTATGAACCAGAAGGACGTTACAAGTTCTAACGCCCGGTTCTTAGAGAAAAACTATATAATGAACCACAAGCCCAAGGAGACGTAATACTTTGAATTGAGAGGGAAAGATTAAGACTTAAAACCAGCCGAACTGAGTAGCGGTACACCACTAACTGCACCTACTGTTATCACTGTTTATACACCGGAATGCCATTGTAGTGGGAGGTTATGGGACAACCGGAGATATTCATAAGACTAGGAGAGTCTTCGAACTCTGGACCTAGTATACATGAAATCGATCCCTAGATCTACATGAAGGCCGTACTAGATCTAAATGTGCCTTCTTGGAGAGCAATAAGGATTATTGCTAAGAGGCGAGATCATTTAGAGTACAAGCTTAATTGATCCATTTATGGATTGAAACAAAGCATTGAGTTCGTGGTACTTGCAAATTGATGAGATAGTCCATTTTATGGATTCATCAAAAGCATAGACGAATCGTGTGTATGGGAAACGTGATGGAAACAAGGTGGTGTTTCTCGGAGGTTTTATGTAGATGACATTTTATCATTGGTAACAATGTAAAGATGTTGTCAGACATAAAATGATGGTTGTCTAGAAAAATCGATATATGAGATGAAGAAGAAGTTAGAGCATGTTCTTAAGATCTAGGATCTCAAGAAAAGAACATTGTACTTCTCCTGGACATCTAACATATATATGATTATGGTTCGTTTTAACATGCAAGATTCCGAGAAAGGTTCGTTACCTTTCAGATAAGGAATGCGTCTATCTAAGGTATGTGTTTTGTAACACATAAAGGTGATAGAAGCAATGAAAGCAGTTTCCTACACTTTGAGTGTGGAAAGCTTAATAAATGCAATTTTGAAAACGAGAACCTGATATCGGCTATGCAGTGAGCATAGTGGGAGGATATCAAGCTAATCCTGGAAAGGAATATTCGACTGCCGTAAAAGTACTTTCGAAGTACTGTTCTAGACTACGAAGCAGACGAATTTTTCCTTTGGATTACATTCTCTTAGATTTCTAATCAAATGAGGACCGGTGTAAGTCGATATCAGGCTATGTGTTTCACTATTGAAGGAGAAGGAGTTTTAACATGGAAGAGTGATAAGCACGATGCTTTTCGGACTCTGCCATAGGTAACCAAATAGCGGCCTCAGAGGCAGCGGAAGTTTTGGTATAACTCCGGGATAATCTCTGGGACTTAGATGTGATTCTTAATTTGCCAAAGGCTATGTAAATAGCGGTGCAATGGCAAATGGTAAGAAATCACTAGTCCATAAGTGTAAGATAACACATAGTGCAAGTACCACCTGATACGAGTCATCGTTGAGTGAGACGACGCTGTAGTCACCAAGATAACTTCAGAGCGGCAACCTAGAGTGCTCATTCACATAGTACTTCTTGGAAGTACAACTTAAGCACGTGATGAGTATGGGAGTCGGGAGTTTGGAGGAAATGACTAGACCTTAGTACAAGTGGGAGATTGTTGGAGTTGTGTACTTAATGTCTAGATTTAAGTAACGGAAACTCACGATCCATTGCCATTAATCTATTTAATTAAATAAACAATTATTTGCGTTTAATTATTTATAATTAAATATATGCAAATCATAGTCCTGGATTTTATACGTTGTAGTTAGTATGGTGTTGCATGGGCGCACAGAAGATCATACTATCGGTTACTCGTATTTAATCGAACAGTTGCTCACGACCTAGATGGACACGGACCAATCCATCGGTATAGTCGTTGTGTGAGAGAGAAAATATTTTATCTTAATTATTTTATCACACTTGTACACTTGGTGTATTGAGCGGATCGTTGAGATTCATCGATTAGGATTGCCGGCGATAATCGATTCGAGTCTCAGTGTATTTTATTCTTAATCCCCGAAACTATTGCGGGTGTGTATATTTAATATAAGTGACTTTGATTTACCAAAGGAATTAACCGATTTAATTATTGGGTTAATTACCGGTTAAGTTGGGTCACTATATTTTATATATGGCATGCCGTGAATACTTGACGGGAAAGTGTATCCCGGAAGGGTTGATAATATCCCCGAGATGAGTTCATAAGGAATTATTATGTAAACCCTGCAGGTGGATTTAATCCGCATAATAATTAAGGTTGAATGGTACTAGTCTCGGATATAAGAGATGAATAAATTAATTAGCAATAAATTAATTTTATTCATGGATATTTATATCTTAAATACACGGAATAAATAATACTACCGGAGAAATATTATTTGATATAATATGGTTTAATATTGGGAGTGCAATTAATTTTATATAGTGGAAAATAGAATTAATTAATATTGATAAGGATTAATGGACTTGAGCATTGGGCTCAATTTCATCTTCAATATTGGAAGCCCAATATTCCACCTCCTTAAGATCCCCTACGTAGCCTATAAAAGCACTACATGGTCTTCTCTATTCTCATAACTTGAAGATCACAATTCTAGAGAGAGAAAGTAGAGAGGAGGATCCATGGAGTTCGGTAGATCGTCGCCCACCCGACGTCCGAGCTAGTGCAAGGAATACGTGGGAAGATCTCAAGGTGTTCAAATTGAGTTCTTCGTTTTTCCGAACAACGAGAACGAGGTAAATCGTAAAACCCTCTTTATGATTTTATCGTTTTAATTATCGTGAAAATATCATGAACAAGATCCGAGAGACGAACTCTAAGGCGAGGACAAACCGGTCGGTGGTGGTTTGACCACCGGACCGCCGGCGGTTTGTGGATCCCCGCCCAAGAGGGGCTGCCGGGCGTGAGCCTCGGCTGGAGCCGAGGGCTCGATCGAGCTAGGCTCGACCCCCCCCCCCCCCCCCCCCCCCCGTACGGCGTCGCCGCGAGCTACGGGAGTTCCCGTAGCGGGCACGCGGGCGACGCGAGTCGCGCGTACGGGGCGTGCCCAGCGGGCTGCTGGGAGCAGCCCGTGCGTTCGTACGGGGACCCCATCCCCGTGAGCAGCGAGTCGAGGACTCGCTGCGGGGCTGCTACGAGCAGCCCCAGCGGTTGCCGTGAGCAACCGCGAGCCCCTCGTGGGGGCTCGGCTGGACACACGCGGGCTTGCTCGCGTGTGGTGTTCGGTTGAGCCCGGCTCCTCGTGGCGTGCTCGTGGTTTCTCCGGCGGTCGGGATTTCGATTGGGTTGTCGGTTCCGCAATTTAGACAATCCGGATATTCGATCTCCGTAGGATTTCGGTCGGAATTAATTAGATAATTTATTTATTTAAATTTATTAATTCCGGGATATCGATTTCCAACAAGGGGGCGGCTCGTCCCACGAGCCGCGGCGGCGCCAGCCCGCCACCCCAGCGATCGAACCCTTAGTTCGATCGCACCCCCAGCCGTGGGCTGGGGTCCTTCGATGCGCACGCCCCCGGTTCAGCCGGGGCGTGTTTGGTTCGATCCCCACGGGGATCCTTGAACCGCCGGCGGTCCGGTGGTTCGTCCACCACCGCCCGGTTCGATCCTCGTCCGGGGTTCGTCCTCGGATCTTGGTTCTACGGTATTTTCAATAATAATCGATTAAAATCATAAAGGGTGTTTACGATTTTACCTTCGATTCGTTGTTCGGAGAAACGAGATCAATCGATGACCTTGAGATCTTCCGACGTATTCCTTGCACTAGCCCGGACGTCGTGTGGGCGACGATCTACCGAACTCCATGGATCTCCTTCACGAACTCTCTAGACTAATCAAGTATGATTATCTTGTCTTGTCTAATTGTGAAGACCATGTAGTGCTTTTATAGGCAACGTAGGGGATCTTAAGGAGGTGGAATATTGGGCTTCCAATAATAGTGATTAAATTGAGCCCAAGCCCAAATCTATTAATCCTTACTATTATTAATTAATTCTATTTTCCACTATATAAATTTAATTACACTCCCAATATTAAACCATATTATATCAAATAATATTTCTCCGTTAGTATTATTTATTCCGTGTATTTAAGATATAAATATCCATGAATAAAATTAATTTATTGCTAATTAATTTATTCATCTCTTGTATCCGAGACTAGTACCATTCAACCTTAATTATTATGCGGAATGAATCCACCTGCAGGGTTTACATAATAATTCCTTATGAACTCATCTCGGGGATATTATCAACCCTTACGGGATACACTTTCCCGTCAAGTATTCACGGCATGACATACATAAAATATAGTGACCCAACTTAACCGGTAATTAACCCAATAATTAAATCGGTTAATTCCTTTGGTAAATCAAAGTCACTTATATTAAATATACACACCCGCAATAGTTTCGGGGATTAAGAATAAAATACACTGAGACTCGAATCGATTATCGCCGGCAATCCTAATCGATGAATCTCAATGATCCGCTCAATACACCAAGTGTACAAGTGTAATAAAATAATTAAGACAAATTATTTTCTCTCTCACACAACGACTATACCGATGGATTGGTCCGTGTCCATCTAGGTCGTGAGCAACTGTTCGATTAAATACGAGTAACCGATTGCATGATCTTCTGTGTGGGCCCGACACACCATACTAACTACAACGTATAGAATCCAGGACTATAATTTGCATATATTTAATTATAAATAATTAAATGCAAATAATTGTTCATTTAATTAAATAGATTAATGGCAATGGATCGTGAGTTTCCTTTACTTAAATCTAGACATTAAGTACACAACTCCAACATTAGGCATTGCTTTTGAGAAATATAATTGTTCAATTTTATAAGTGGATTTTAAATTCGAATTTTTATCCAGTGATATCCGTGTATCGACTTTATCCGATAGGGAGGATGACACTAAAGCCAACTCGTAAGTCAATACACATCACATTCAAAACAGAGAATGGAGACCGCGGGATTGTTTACAATCCCTCTCTCACTTAGTATTTTACGATAAGGGATAACATGCATAAATAATTTAAGCATAATAATAAACACGTAAATCACATAAAAAGCAATTAACGTGGCCCCGATTATTATGGCCTTAAATATTTTCCAATGCACGTCTCTTGGAACTTCATCTCGTTGCTCGTCTCGATCTCGGTCCACCACCGACTCGCTCGAGGGTCAAGAGACAAACTCGTCCCACTGGAGCCTCGTCTCGAGCCTCGTTGAGTCGTCCGTGGGGTCCAACGAACCCCAGCCCCGCTGCTGCCCGTCGCGAACACGGGGTGTGTTCGATGGCTGCCCGTTGCCGGTTCGCTCTCCTCGATCCTCGTTTCTCCGGGTTTTGATCTCGTCTCGATCCACCAAAATTAGTAAGAAAAATTACAAGAATAAACTTACTAAATCCGGCATCGATCCTATACAAGGTGATCGACCCTATACATGTCCCGGATACAACGAAAAATAAATAAACCTAACGACTCAACCCGTCGTTTTTATCTATTACAAACAAGCATCGTTTTTCCAAAACAAAAACAATCTCGACAAGCCCGAGAGATTAATCAAAACCACAAATTAAAGCACAACATACAATCACAACGTTGGCCATAATAACCGGGTTCGAACCTGCAAAACAAATCTCGCAAAAATACAACGAATCGACAAAACCGGCTCTGATACCAATTGTTGGAAATCGACTACCCGGGACGAGTCCGTTCGACTACTCGAACATACGGACACGCCCAGTCGACCTCCATGTCCGTTACTTCGTTCACACGACAGCTCATGACCCGATTCACGCCCAGCCATCGCCCCGAAGGACAACCGCGCGAAGCGGGGCTGGTCTGCACTCAAACGGCGACCGCCGAATGCAGACCAGCGGTCGCTGGAGGAACTGCAAACGGCGACCGCCGTTTTCCCTCTGGCGACCGCCGTTTGTCCGCGAACAGCAACGCGACGTTGCTGTTCCGGGCTCGTTTCCGGTCCGTTTTTCCTCTTCCGACCACCGTTCCGGAGGTCCTTGACCCCCCAGTAGTCGAGGAACACGTACCACGACTCCCGGAACCCGATCGTTCGTTCGATATATTTTTAACGAATTTAGAGATCGATAATTGCGGAATTAGGGATCGATCTCATACCTTTGTCGCGTGATTCGGAGAAGCCGAATTGTTGAAACCTTAGACGTTTCTAGCGTATGCCTCTACCCCGATTCCAGCCGTTGTGTGGGCAACGATCTGCTGGATTCTCCTTTTCTGCTCTCTCTTCTCAAAACCAGCGCAAGAATAATTTTTCTTTCTCAGAAATATAATTGCGCTAAGCAATTAATTTCATCAGAAAAAAATAACTGCGTTAACTCTTTTATTTAAACAGAGAAAAATATAATTGCGCTAAACAATTTAATTTCTCTGCTGAAATAATAGTTGCGGCGTTTCTTAGGTTAAAGAGAGGGCAAGGGGGGGTTTAAATAGAGTTACACTAGGGACCTCTTAGGTAAATAAATCCCGGGCTAAATTGCAATTTAATTAAACCAGTGTCCTTAAAAGAAAACCTTTAATTAAATTCCACAATTTTAATTATAATTAATTCCACTATAAAATTATAATTGAATTCCCGAAATTAATTTAATATTATATCAACAATAATATTTCCGCCGAAATTACATATATGATTTTCCCCGTGTTTAAGATATCGCATGTCCATGAATTAATTAATCACTAATAATTAAATTAATTCATTTCTTATTATCCGAGACTAGTACCACTCATCCTTATTATCATGTGGAACGAATCCATCTGCAGGGTTTACATGATAAACTTTATGAGCTCATCTCGGGGACATCATCAACCCAATAAATGGGACACGGTTTCCTGTCTATAATCTATAGCATGCCGTGTGTACAATTCCGATTCCCAATATACCGAGGATCTCGACTAATCAATTAGTCTCACTCATTGGCACATTAAAGAATCGAGCATTGGACACACGCACCTATAATTATATAGGGATTAGGAACTCATATATCCGTAATATCTGAGGTCTAGTTCGATTACTCCGATTAGTATAAATCGAACGCCCTCCCGTGGTCCTGCTCAATACACCAAGTGTACGAGTGTAACATGATAGTCAAGACCGACTATCTACCAGTCACACTACGACGTACCGATGGATTGTCCCTGTCCATCTAAGTCGTGAGCTACTGTTCGATAGTATACGAGTAACCGACAGTATGATCTTCCGCGTGTCTCCTCACGCCATACTGTCTACAACGTATACATCAAGGACTATTGCATTAAATGCAACCATGCTTGAACCATATCTCGAATTAAGGTATAGATAAGGAGTTCCGTATTTGCACTAAACTAGACATTTAGAATACAACTCCATCAATCTCCCACTTATACTAAAAGTCTAGTCGCCCTCTCCCAAACATCAGATTCCCATAACCTCATCACGCCTACCCAACGCTTTCGCTGGAAGTGCCTCTCTGAACGGGTTTACCAGGCAATCTTCTCGATGCTATCTAGGTGACAATTGCATCGTCTTACTAGACGATCTCTCGAATCAGGTGGTACTTGCGCTCTACGTGTTATCTCCCACTGTGGACTCGTGGCATTTCAAGTTTGCCAATACCGTTATTCAAAATAGCTTTGGGTAAACTAGATACCACATCTAAGTCCCTTAGGAAGTTCTGGAGCCACACTGACCTTTTAACTGCCTCAGAGGCCATTATCCTTTCAGTTTCCATGGTAGAGTCCGTAATGCATCGCTGCTTTACATTCTTCCATGTGACTGCTCCACTTCACAGTGAGAACACATAGCCTGACTTCGACTTTCGACTGTCCCTGTTTGATTGGAAATTCAATTCTATGTAATCCAAAGGAAACAACTTGACTGCTTTGTAACTCAGAACATAATTCCTGGTCCTCTGCAGGAGCCTAAACATGTTCTTTACATCAGTCAAGTGATCCTTTCCAGGATTACTATGATATCTCACCACCATGCCCACGGCATAGTATATATCAGTCTCGTGCATAGCATTATATACATTAAGCTTCCCACCATTAAGGTGCAGGGAACTGCTTACTCTTCATCTATCTCCTTTATTGTGTCGGACACAAAAACTTTAGATAGATAAATTCCACATCTAAAAGGTGAAGACCTTTCTTGGAATTCTGTATGCTGCAACGAGTAAGAATTGTATTTATGTATGAGACCTGAGATAAGTTCTATGTTCTTTTCTGGCGATCATCTATTACTTTGATCCCAAGAACATTCCCGACTTCTCCTAAGTCTCTTATATTGAATTACTCGGACAACCATCCCTTTATGTCCGATAACATCTTTCATATTGTTGCCAATTTAGAAGGATGTCGTCTACATAAAGAATGAGAAAACACCACATCTTTTCTGTCACTTCTTTATTACACTCAGGACCTAAACATGCCTTGAATGAATCCATGAAATGGATTTTCTCATAGGTACGCATGTGTCCAAGATCTTGAAGCTTCCTTCAATCCTAAGATTGATTAAGCTTGCTTACCGAATGCTCTTGGCTCTTTTCTAACCTTCTCGTTGTCTCTAAATATAAGCTTGAGTTTCAGCATGATATCATGATTGGTGGTTAATGCAAAAGCACTGTTCCACTTCTCAAAATCAGCTATTTCCTCAATAGTTGAGACACGTGTCGGTTCAGGAGGACAAAGTTCACTGAGTACTAACTTGTACTCAGCAACAGTCTGGGAAATGTCTAACTCTTTATTTCATCCAACACAGTATGGAACTAGTGCGTTGAATTCCTTGAGTATCACAGAAAGTGGGTTCATAGCTATTCTCTAACTCTATAAGCACATTTAAACAAACAATCAATTTAATATCCGATATTATCTCCCTCAAATAATATCATTAAATTACTAATTACATCTAAAATCCCATCAGGTAAGGCAAGCCACGTTGTGTGGACGTTTACCCACACAAATGATTTAGCAATTAGATTTTCTTTGGTCATACATCACTTATAGCGTAACCTCGTTGGGAGGAATACTATAATGCGTATCTAAGTGTAAACCATTACTCAGCACCAAAGTAAATCGTTTAGAATTGCTACATTACCGCAAGCCACGTTGTGTGGACGTTTACGATAACTTCACAACTCTTCACAATTCCTCACAATTGTCTACATCAATTAATCCAAAATCCGTCAGTATAGCAAGCCAGGTTGTGTGGACGTTTACTACACCAAGAGACTTTTATAATTGACTCCCAGTTACAAGATCCATTCGATTTTCGTAAATCAAGACGCGGAGAATCATAAGTGAAACTCGAAGTTTCTAACCAGTGATTCACCATGCGAACAACCCTATCTCTCATAAATGAGGGAGCCGAGCAGACAAACGATCCATCTTCAAAAGAATGGTACGAATGTCTCTAATTTGTGTCATCCACATGACCAAGTGGCTCTGGCTCCATTCCACTCCCCGGGGTGAGAATGAGTCGACTTGAAGTCAGTTTCAGAAAGACAAATTAGGCATTGTTTGATAGACTTAATCAATGTTTCTCGTAAAAGGAATTACAAGAATTCACCTCCAATGACATATCTATATGAACTTCGAAAGCTCATAAATGTCACCAAGAGAACAGTAATGGAGACCATGGGAATGTTTCCATCCCCTCTCCCACTTAGCTTTTTACAACAAAGGGATACGCTATCTAATGCATAATTAAACACATAAGCATGCATACAAGTAATAAAGCACATATCACATAGTCAAAATAATGTTAGAAAATTATTTTCCGACTATCATGGCTTTATTCCATCTCCGTATGCGTCTTCTAGTCTTCAGTCTTCGTTCTTGAATGCTCCATGTGACGAGAATATTAATCCCAATATTTAAATCTATTTATTTTCAATAAATCCAAAAGATACTTAATTCGAAAATTAAGTCAATCGAATAAATCAAAAATAAAATTAAATATTATTAATATTTTTATTTATTTATTTTCCTATCTAATTCTATTAAATCTCTAGAATAATCCATCCAAGTAAAACTTGGAATATTCTATAAGACTTCTATAATAGAATAAGGAAATAAAATAAATTAGGGCTCTTCTACTTTTCAAAATTAATTAATTTCCATGTCCATGAAAATTCCCATAAAATAGGAATAATCAAATAGGAAATAAATCAATTTATTAATTAATTATTTTCATATCTAATTCTATCAAATCTCTAGAATCCTATTTCAAGTAGGACTTGGAATATTCTAGAAGACTTCCATAATAGAATAAGGAAATAAATTAATATTAATTAATTCTTTTCCTATTTCCATGAGAATTCCCAAAAATAGGAAAACTCAAAATAGGAAAACCGAATCAATTAGGAAAGTAGGATCTAGGTAGGAATAGCACGGGATGGGGTACCCCGCGCCACCCCCACCTTCGACCACCACCACCGCCGCCGATCAAGGCCCACGCGCCACCTCCCTTGGTGGCCGTCGTGGCCGAGAACCCTAGGGCAGCCCCGGGGTCGATCGATCTTCATGGGATCGATCTCATGATCGATCCCGAGCCTAGTTCTCCCTCTCATCATCTCATTCGTCACACGAGTTCTCCGGCGGTCGTCTCGGCATCGATCCAACGTAAATAAATTACAAGAAATAAATTTACAATTCCGGTATCGATTCTATACAAGAAATCGACCCTATACACTTTCCGGAAAACATAGAACAATAATAATAAATATAAATTCGGTCAACCCCTGAATTTTTACTATTACAAGCATTCATCCACACAAAACGAATCTCGACATGTCCGAGAGTTTAATAACGAATAATCATGGTAAAATTAAATAACAATTAATTAAATAAATAATTAACAATTAATTAACCATGATAGTCGGAATCCCTGCAAGGTAGAACGATAATTGAACACATACATGAACACGAAACCAAACGCTCTGATACCAATTGTTGGAAATCGATATCCCGGGGTATAAAAAAAAAACCGGAACCGATAACCCTGACCGAAATCCCGTCGCCGGAAACCGATCACGAACGTCGCGTCGCCGGAGTCCGACGAGAGAATCGCCGCGAGGGCGAACCCTAGCCGAACCCCACGCGGGGTTCGCGATCGCCGTGCATGGCGATCGCATGGGCTGCATGGGCAGCCCCCGGCGGTGAGTCCAGCGACTCACCGCCACCGCCAGGATGGGCGGTCAGCTTCCAGCTGACCACCGCGGCAACAGCCGCGGTTCGCCCCGGCGATCGATCGCCCGATCGATCGCCTGCCCCGGCTCCAGCCGGGGCTCCTCCTTTGCACGCCGCCGGGCGAGGCGGCTGGGGGGGTTCACCCGCCGTGGCACCAGCCCACGGCGAACCTCCCCGCGATCGACTTCGCGTCGATCGCATGCCCCGGCGGTCCAGCCGGGGCTCCCTCGTCCGCGCGGTACCGGCGGTCGAACCCTTGGGTTCGGCCGCCCCTTGTTCGATCCCGACAGGGATCTCGAATCCCCGTATCCCGGTCTCGACGTTTTCCCGGATCATGCGTTCATGTATATGCCACAATTATTTTCACATAAAATCATAGAAAGGAGTATATGATTTTACCTTTCGATTCGTTGTGCGGAGAAACGAAATCAAGATGACCTTACGATCTTCCCACGTATTCCGTGCACTAGCTTGAACGTCGGGTGGGCGACGATCTTCCAAGCTTATGGATCCTCTTCAACTCTCTAGAATATCAAGTATGATAATCTTGTCTTATTGTTATGAGAAAGTGAAGACCATGTAGTGCTTTTATAGGCTACGTAGGGGATCTAAAGGAGGAGGAATATTGGGCTTCCAATATTAATGATTAAATTGAGCCCAAGCCCAAATCTATTAATCTCCCATTAATATTAATTAATTTATTTTCCACTATATAAATTAATTGCACTCCCAATATTAAACCATATTATATCAAATAATATTTCTCCGGTAGTATTATTTATTCCGTGTATTTAAGATTTAAATATCCATGAATAAAATTAATTTATTGCTAATTAATTTATTCATCTCTTGAATCCGAGACTAGTACCATTCAACCTTAATTATTGTGCGGAACGAATCCACTCATGAGGTTTACACAATAATTCCTTATGAACTCATCTCGGGGATATTATCAACCCTTCCGGGATACACTTTCCCGTCAAGTATTCACGGCATGCCATATATAAAATATAGTGACCCAACTTAACCGGTAATTAACCCAATAATTAAATCGGTTAATTCCTTTGGTAAATCAAAGTTACTTATATTAAATATACACACCCGCAATAGTATCGGGGATTAAGAATAAAATACACTAAGACTTGAATCGATTATCGCCGGCAATCCTAATCGATAAATCTCAAACGATCCGCCCAATACACCAAGTGTACAAGTGTGATAAAATAATTAAGATAAATTATTTTCTCTCTCACACAACGACTATACCGATGGATTGGTCCGTGTCCATCTAGGTCGTGAGCAACTGTTTGATTAAATACGAGTAACCGATAGTATGATCTTCTGTGTTTCCATACACACCATACTAACTACAACGTATAAAATCTAGGACTATGATTTGCATATATTTAATTAATAATAATTAAACGCACACAATTGTTTATTAATTTAATAGATTAAATGCTATGACCGGGAGTTTACCGTTACTTAAATCTAGACATTAAGTACATAACTCCAACAGTTCCCCCCCAGCCTTGATTTTTTTTTTTTTTACTTTTGTCTTGAGTTTGGTAAGTCATGTTGGAATTTGATATCCCGGGCTATTAAAATTTGCGGAATCCATAGCCCGATCAAAAACCCTTCGCCGGAGATCACACGAACGCCGAAGAACGCGCCGGAGTCCAGCCGAGGAAACCATGCCCCCGAAGGCACACGACTGCCCCCAGCCGAACCCTCGCCGTCGCGGGGTTGTGCAATCGCACGCCGATCGCATCCAGCGATCGGTCGGGGCTGCCTAGCAGCCCCCCCGCGGTGAGTCCGGCGACTCTCCGCCGTCTGGAGGAGCCCCACCGTCGCGGTGGGGTCGGGCACGACACCAGCCCGTGCCCAGCGATCGATCATCATGATCGATCGCATGCCCTCGGTCCAGCCGAGGGTCGATCCCCCGCGTGCCGCGAAACCCTAGCCGGGCGATCCAACGCGGTCCGGTGGTTTCACCACCACCGCGTGATCGTCCGTCTAATCCGGGGTTCGATCTTCGGATCTTCGTTCTACGGTATTTCACGATAATCCAAATCAAATAAAATCAAGGGCGTTTAGATTTTATACCTTCGATTCGTTGTTCGGAGAAACGAAATCAAGATGAACTTTGAATCTTCCCACGTATTCCTTGCACTAGATTGAACTTCGGGTGGGCGACGATCCTCCAAGCTTATGGATCTCCTTCACGAACTCTCTAGACTAATCAAGTATGATTATCTTGTCTTTTTTTAATTGTGAAGATCATGTAGTGCTTTTATAGGCTACGTAGGGGATCTAAAGGAGGTGGAATATTGGACATCCAATATTAATGATTAAATTGAGCCCAAGCCCAAATCTATTAATCCCATTAATATTAATTAATTTATTTTCCACTATATAAATTAATTGCACTCCCAATATTAAACCGTATTATATCCAATAATATTTCTCCGATAGTATTTATTTATTATGTGTATTTAAGATTTAAATATCCATGAATAAAATTTATTTATTGCTTAATAAATTTATTCATCTCTTTTATCCGAAACTAGTACCACTCAACCTTATTTATTATGCGGGAACAAATCCACACGCAAGGTTTACATAATAAATCCTTATGAGCTCATCTCGGGGATATTATCAACCCTTCCGGGATACACTGTCCCGTCAAGAATTCACGGCATGCCATATATAAAATATAGTGACCCAACTTAACCGGTAATTGACCCAATAATTAAACCGGTCAATTCCTTTGGAAAATCAAAGTCACTTATATTAAATATACACACCCGCAATTGTATCGGGGATTAAGAATATAATACACTGAGACTTAAATCAATTATCACAGAGCAATCCTAATTGATAAGTCTCAATCGATCCGCTCAATACACCAAGTGTACAAGTGTGATAAAATAATCAAGATAGATTATTTTCTCTCTCACACAACGACTATACCGATGGATTGGTCCGTGTCCATCTAGGTCGTGAGCAACTGTTTGATTAAATACGAGTAACCGATAGTATGATCTTCTGTGTGGGCCCGCACACCATACTAACTACAACGTATATAATTTAGGACTATAATTTGCATATATTTAATTAACAATAATTAAAAGCAAATGAATGTTCATTATTAATAGGTAAATGAAAGTGCACAAGGAGTTCAGAATACTCAAATCTAGACATTAAGTATACTACTCCAACAATCTCCCACTTATATTAAGGTCTAGTCTTATCTTCCAAACTTCTGACTCCCAAACCCTCCAAGTGCTTGAAATATACTTCCTTAGTAAGTATCTTGGTGAAAGGGTCCGCTAGGTTGTCCTCTGAAGCTATCTTGGTGACTATCGCATCGCCTCTCCTGACGATGTCTCGAATCAGGTGGTACTTGCGCTCTATGTGTTTCGTAGCAATATGGGACCGTGGTTCCTTGCTGTTTGCCACTGCACCGCTATTATCAAAATAAATTGTCATAGCTTTGGGCAAACTCGGAATCACATCTATGTCCTGGAGGAAATTAAGGAACCAAACTGACTCTTTCGCTGCCTCTGAGGCTGCAACATATTCAGCTTCCATGGTAGAGTCCGAAATGCACTTTTGCTTAACACTCTTCCATGATACGGCTCCACCTCCCAAAGTGTACACATAGCCTGATGTCGATGTTGGAAATCGATATCCCGGAATTAATAAATTTAAATAAATAAATTATCTAATTAATTCCGACCGAAATCCTTTGGAGATCGAATATCCGGATTGTCTAAATTGCGGAACCGACAATCCAATCGACTCCCGGTTGCCGGAACATCACGCCACGAACCACCACGAAGCCGGACTCAACCAAAACCTCAACCACGGGCGAACCCGGGCTGTTCGGTCGAGCCCTCGCAAGGGTTCGCGGCTGTTCAAGGCAGCCGCCTAGGGCTGCCCTTGGCAGCCCGCCGGGCATGCTAGAACCCCCGCGGATCATCCCCTCATCGAACCCTCGCCACGGCCAAGCCGCGGCTGCCCGATGGAGGCGTGCGCTCGCATCGTGCGAGCGCTAGGGTTCAGCCCTGCTGGGCACGCCCCAGCTGCACCCCGGCTGACCTAGCCACGTCCCGGTGATCGCACGCTCAGCCACGGTCGAACCGTGGCTAGCGATCACCGCCAGCACCGCCGCCGCGCGAGCGGCTGCCCCTCCGCGTGAGCGGAGGCAGCCCCGCGCAAGCGGTGCTCGACGTCCAGCCGGGCTTCATGCCCTTCGACCCATCCGATCGAGCCGACAATCCGACAGCGGTCCGGTGGTCTTCAACCACCACCGCCCGGTTCGTCCTCGTCATGGGTCGCGTGTTTCGGATCTTGGTTCATGATAATTTTACGATAAATAAACAATAAAATCATAAAGAGGGGTTTCATGATTTACCTCGTTATCGTTGTTCGGAAAAACGAAGAACTCAATTTGACGACCTTGAGATCTTCCCGCGTATTCCTTGCACTAGCTCGGACGTCGTGTGGGCAACGATCTACCGAACTCCATGGATCTTCCTCTCTACTTTCTCTCTCTCTCTAGAATTGTGATCTTCAAGTTATGAGAATAGAGAAGACCATGTAGTGCTTTTATAGGCTACGTAGGGGATCTTAAGGAGGTGGAATATTGGGCTTCCAATATTAATGATTAAATTGAGCCCAAGCCCAAATCTACTAATCCATTAATATTAATTAATTCTATTTTCCACTATATAAAATTAATTGCACTCCCAATATTAAACCATATTATATCAAATAATATTTCTCCGGTAGTATTATTTATTCCGTGTATTTAAGATATAAATATCCATGAATAAAATTAATTTATTGCTAATTAATTTATTCATCTCTTATATCCGAGACTAGTACCATTCATCCTTAATTATTATGCGGAACAAATCCACCTGCAGGGTTTACATAATAATTCCTTATGAACTCATCTCGGGGATATTATCAACCCTTACGGGATACACTTTCCCGTCAAGTATTCACGGCATGCCATATATAAAATATAGTGACCCAACTTAACCGGTAATTAACCCAATAATTAAATCGGTTAATTCCTTTGGTAAATCAAAGCCACTTATATTAAATATACACACCCGCAATAGTATCGGGGATTAAGAATAAAATACTCAGAGATTTAAATCGATTATCGCCGGCAATCCTAATCGATAAATCTCAAACGATCCGCTCAATACACCAAGTGTACAAGTGTGATAAAATAATCAAGATAGATTATTTTCTCTCTCACACAACGACTATACCGATGGATTGGTCCGTGTCCATCTAGGTCGTGAGCAACTGTTCGATTAAATACGAGTAACCGATAGTATGATCTTCTGTGCGCCCATGCAACACCATACTAACTACAACGTATAAAATCCAGGACTATGATTTGCATATATTTAATTATAAATATTTAAATGCAAATAATCGTTCATTTAATTAAATAGATTGATGGCAATGGATCGTGAGTTTCCGTTACTTAAATCTAGACATTAAGTACACAACTCCAACAATCTCCCACTTGTACTAAGGTATAGTCATTTCCTCCAAACTCCCGACTCCCATACTCATCACGTGCTTAAGTTGTACCTCCAAGAAGTACTATGTGAATGAGCACTCTAGGTTGCCGCTCTGAAGTTATCTTGGTGACTACAGCGTCGTCTCCCTCGACGATGACTCGTATCAGGTGGTACTTGCACTATGTGTTATCTTACACTTATGGACTAGTGATTTCTTACCATTTGCCATTGCACCGCTATTTACATAGCCTTTGGCAAATTAAGAATCACATCTAAGTCCCAGAGATTATCCCGGAGTTATACCAAAACTTTCGCTGCCTCTGAGGCCGCTATTTGGTTACCTATGGCAGAGTCCGAAAAGCATCGTGCTTATCACTCTTCCATGTTAAAACTCCTTCTCCTTCAATAGTGAAACACATAGCCTGATATCGACTTACACTGGTCCTCGTTCGATTAGAAATATAAGAGAATGTAATCCAAAGGAAATGCTCGTCTGCTCCGTAATCCAGAACATAGTTTCTAATACTTTGAAAGTACTTAAAATGTTCATTACAGTAGTCGAGTATTCCTTTCCAGGAATACCATGATATCCTCCCACTATGCTAACCGCATAGCCGATATCAGGTTCTCGTTTTGAACATCGCATTTATCAAGCTTTCCACACTCAAAGTGTAGGAATCCGCTTTCATTGCTTCTATCTCCTTTTGTGTTCCAAAACACATATCCTTAGATAGATGCATTCCGTCTCTGAAAGGTAACGAACCTTTCTCGGAATCTTGCATGTTAAAACGAACCATAATCATATATATGTAAGATGTCCAGGAGAAGCACAATGTTCTTTCCTAGAGATCCAAGATCTCAAGAACATGTCCAACTTCTTCCTTTATCTTTCATATTGATATATCTAGACAACCATCATTTTATGTCTGATAACATCTTTACATTGTTGCCAATGATAAGAGTGTCATCTACATAAAACCTCCGAGAAACACCACCTTGTTTTCCATCACGTTTCCAATACACACAATTCGTCTATGCTTTTGATGAATCCATAAAATGGACTATCTCATCAATTTGCAAGTACCACGAACTCAATGCTTTGTTTCAATCCATAAATGGATCAACTAAGCTTGTACTCTAAATGATCTCGCCTCTTAGCAATAATCCTTATTGCTCTCCAAGAAGGCACATTTAGATCTAGTACGGCCTTCATGTAGATCTAGGGATCGATTTCATGTATACTAGGTCCAGAGTCCGAAGACTCTCCTAGTCTTATGAATATCTCCGGTTGTCCCACAACCTCCCACTACAATGGCATTCCGGTGTATAAACAGTGATAACAGTAGGTGCAGTTAGTGGTGTACCGCTACTCGGTTCGGCTGGTTCTAAGTCTTAATCTTTCTCTCTCATTTCAAAGTATTACGTCACCTTGGGCTTGTGGTTCATTATATAGTCTTCCTCTAAGAACCGGGCGTTAGAACTTATAACGTCCTTCTGGTTCATAGTACTATTGAACACACATCTTTTGTTCTTCTAGGATATTCTACAACCGCATTTGAATGCGCCGTTGTTTCCAGACATATCCATAGAACATAGGTAGTTCCGTGTAACTCATCTTCTACTATCTCTATAAGAGTTCCATTTCTTATTATCGACACACCATCTCTACACAACAGTGTATGGTGTAGTCATTTGGGATCAAATCCCAATCTCTGATCAGTATGCCATGCATTCCTCAGACAGGTACTTGCCTCCGCGATCAAATCGCAGGCTACAAATGGATATACCTTGATGGTTCTCCACAATTGCTTAGTGTCCATTGACTTGTCAAAACACTTGCTTTTGTGGCACATCAGGTATTCTAATCCATTTCTCGAGTAATCATCAAATGAAGTACTCGTACCTTATTGTCTGAGTAGACATAGGTCTGCATACATCAGAGTCAATCAATTCTTATACTTGTCCGGATCTTACATCTTATATCCATAAAGGATTGCTTAGTCATATTATCTTCCAAATTAGATTCTTAGGTCGGAAGGTCGATTCCTTCAACTTAATTGATCAAATATCAATTTTCGACCTTTGAACTTCTTATTTGAATAAACATGACTCAGCATAAGAATCCATAACTATAATTGATAAAGAAATCTCTTATTAGTAAAACGAGTTTCATACTACGGTTCGTTGCATCGTGGTGGACTCAGGATTCATCATTTATATATTGCTAGCCAATGTACCAAAATAGATAATATCATTATTTCTTCTTATAACCATCAAATGATTAAAAGAAATAAAATATCTATTAATTAGAAATCCAGAACAAAGTTCTTTCTAAAATGAAAGGTACATAAAAGCAATAACTCAAAATGTAATCCTATAAAATGTCCTCCACTGCAACTGCTGCCTCCTTTACAGCATTGCCCATGTAGACAACGATTTCTTCTTTTTCAAGTCGTCGGGTTTCCTGGAACCCTTGCATTTAAAATGCACATACCGTCAGTGGTTCCATATCTACACACCAGGTTCCGGTAGATAATACCACTGACTATGTTTTACGACTAAAGAAAAATTTCGTACTTTGTTTTGAGAGGATAATCAGACTTCCAGTACCCAGACTGTTTGTATCGAGAACACTTGCCTCTTGGATTTCTCGTCCCATCTCGTGGTCCAAGAAACCTAGGACCACTGGGCTTCTTTGCTTGCTTTTACTTTCCCCCGATTTTGCCCTTAGGTTCGAAACCTTTGGCATTGGCTTACAAGAGCTTGCGATTTCTGTCTCAACTCGCCTAAAAGGTCAATCATCTCAAAAACGTGTTTAAGCGTTTCCTCGAAGGAATGGCCTTTATGAGTATCCTCATCGCTTCTTGTCTAGCCGCCTATGTCAATAGGCTCGGGAGGACAAAGCTCACTGAGTACAAACTCGTACTCTTTAACAGTCTGGGCAATGTCTAGATCTCTATTCCAATCATTACATTTAGGGACCAATGAGTTTAAAATCCTTACGTATCACAGAAAGTGGGTTCAAAGCCATTTCATAATCTATGAGCACATATAATAACAAACAATCGATTTAATCTCCGATATTATCTCCCTTAAATAATATCATTAAACCACTAATCACATCTAAAATCCCATCAGATATGGCAAGCCACGTGGTGTGGACGTTTACCAATCCAAATGATTTAGCAATTAGATTTGCTTCGGTCATACATCACTTATAGCGGAACCTCGTGGGGAGGAATACTATAATGCGTATCTAAGTGTAAACCATTACTCAGTACCAAAGTAAATCGTTTGGAATTGCTACATCACCGCAAGCCACGTGGTGTGGACGTTTACGACAACTTCACAACTCTTCACAATTTCTTACAACTGTCTACATCAATTAATCCAAAATCCATCAGCATAGCAAGCCACGTGGTGTGGACGTTTACTACACCAAGAGACTTTTATAATTGACTCCCAATTACTTGATCCATTCACTCTTGTAAATCAAGACGCGGAGAATCATAAGTGAAACTTGAAGTTTCTTACCAGTGATTCACCATGCGAACGACCCTATCTCTCATAAAATGAGGGAGCCGAGCAGACAATCGATCCACCTTCAAAAGATGGTACGACTGCCTCTAATTTGTGTCCTCGACATGACCAAGTGGCTTTGGCTCCATTCAATTCCCGGGGGTGAGAATGAGTCGACTTGAAATCAGTTTTGGAAAGACAAATTAGGCATTGTTTGATAAACTTAATCAATGTTTCTCGTAAGAGGAATTACAAGAATTCTCCTCCAATGGCTTATCTATACGAACTTCAAAAGTCCATAAAAGTCACCAAGAGAACAGCAATGGAGACCATGGATATGTTTCCATACCCTCTCCCACTTAGCTTTTTACAATAAAGGGATACGCTATCTAATGCATAATTAAATACACATAAGCATGCATACATGAAACAAAGCACATAGAATATTATCACCTAATCAAAATAATACTAGAATATTATTTTCCGACTATTATGGCTTTATCGCATCCCCGTATGCGTCTTCTAGTCTTTAGTCTTCGTTCTTGAATGCTCCATGTGACGGGAATATTAATTCCAATATTTAAATCTATTTATTTTCAATTAATCCAAAAGTTACTTAATTCGAAAATTAAGTCAATCGAATATATCAAAAATAAAATTAAATATTATTAATATTTTTATTATTTTTATTTTCCTTTTCTATTTCATTAAATCTCTAGAATAATCTATCCAAGACCCACTTGGAATATTCTAGAAGACTTCCATAATGAAATAAGGAAATAAAATAATTTATTTTATTTTCCCTTTCTACTTCATTAAATCTCTAGAATAATCTATCCAAGACCCACTTGGAATATTCTAGATGATTTCCATAATGAAATAAGGAAATAAAATAATTTAGGACTCTTAATCCTTCCAAATTAATTCCTTTCCTAATCCATTAAAAATTCCATAAAGGAATAATTAAATAGGAAAAATTAATTAAGGACTCTTCTACTTTCCAAAATTAATTAATTTCCATGTCCATGAAAATTTCCATAAAATAGGAATAATCAATTAGGAAATAAATTAATTTAATAATTAATTATTTTCCTTTCCAATTCTATTAAATCTCTAGAATCCTATTCCAAGTAAAACTTAGAATATTCTAGAAGACTTCCATAATAGAATAAGGAAATAAATTAATTCCAATTAATTCTTTTCTTATTTCCATGAGAATTCCCAAAACTAGGAATACTCAAAATAGGAAAACCGAATCAATTAGGAAAGTTGGATCTTGGTAGGAATAGCATGGGTTGGGGATCCCCACGCCATCCCCACCATCGACCGCCACTACCATCGCCGGCCAAGGCTCACGCGCCACCACCCTTGGTGGCCGGCGTGGCCGAGAGCCCTAGGGCAGCCCGGGCGATCGATCCTCATGGGATCGATCCTCGTGATCGATCCCCGGTCCTCCCTCTCTTCGTCTCCTCCGTCACACTTTTCCGGCGGTCGTTTCGTCATCGATCCAACGTAAATAAATTACAAATTTATTACTACGTTCTCCGGTATCGATTCTCTACATGAAATCGACCTCATACAATTTCCGGAAAAATAAGAACAAGCATTCACCACACAAGAACAAATATTGACATAACCGAGAGTTTAATAATCAAGAACATTATTATGACATTAATTAACAAAAATTAAATCTAGCCATAATAATCGGAAACCCTGCAAGGTAGAACAATTTATCGAAAAATACCATGAACTAAAACCAACGCTCTGATACCAATTGTTGGAAATCGATATCCCGGAATTAATAAATTTAAATAAATAAATTATCTAATTAATTCCGACCGAAATCCTTTGGAGATCGAATATCCGGATTGTCTAAATTGCGGAACCGACAATCCAATCGACTCCCGGTTGCCGGAACATCACGCCACGAACCACCACGAAGCCGGACTCAACCAAAACCTCAACCACGGGCGAACCCGGGCTGTTCGGTCGAGCCCTCGCAAGGGTTCGCGGCTGTTCAAGGCAGCCGTCTAGGGCTGCCCTTGGCAGCCCGCCGGGCATGCTAGAACCCCCGCGGATCAGCCCCTCATCGAACCCTCGCCACGGCCAAGCCGCGGCTGCCCGATGGAGGCGTGCGCTCGCATCGTGCGAGCGCTAGGGTTCAGCCCTGCTGGGCACGCCCCAGCTGCACCCCGGCTGACCTAGCCACGTCCCGGTGATCGCACGCTCAGCCACGGTCGAACCGTGGCTAGCGATCACCGCCAGCACCGCCGCCGCGCGAGCGGCTGCCCCTCCGCGTGAGCGGAGGCAGCCCCGCGCAAGCGGTGCTCGACGTCCAGCCGGGCTTCATGCCATTCGACCCATCCGATCGAGCCGACAATCCGACGGCGGTCCGGTGGTCTTCAACCACCACCGCCTGGTTCGTCCTCGTCATGGGTCGCGTGTTTCGGATCTTGGTTCATGATAATTTTACGATAAATAAACGATAAAATCATAAAGAGGGTTTTATGATTTACCTCGTTCTCGTTGTTCGGAAAAACGAAGAACTCAATTTGACGACCTTGAGATATTCCCGCGTATTCCATGCACTAGCTCGGACGTCGTGTGGGCGACGATCTACCGAACTCCATGGATCTTCCTCTCTACTTTCTCTCTCTCTCTAGAATTGTGATCTTCAAGTTATGAGAATAGAGAAGACCATGTAGTGCTTTTATAGGCTACGTAGGGGATCTTAAGGAGGTGGAATATTGGGCTTCCAATATTAATGATTAAATTGAGCCCAAGCCCAAATCTATTAATCCATTAATATTAATTAATTCTATTTTCCACTATATAAAATTAATTGCACTCCCAATATTAAACCATATTATATCAAATAATATTTCTCCGGTAGTATTATTTATTCCGTGTATTTAAGATATAAATATCCATGAATAAAATTAATTTATTGCTAATTAATTTATTCATCTCTTATATCCGAGACTAGTACCATTCATCCTTAATTATTATGCGGAACAAATCCACCTGCAGGGTTTACATAATAATTCCTTATGAACTCATCTCGGGGATATTATCAACCCTTACGGGATACACTTTCCCGTCAAGTATTCACGGCATGCCATATATAAAATATAGTGACCCAACTTAACCGGTAATTAACCCAATAATTAAATCGGTTAATTCCTTTGGTAAATCAAAGCCACTTATATTAAATATACACACCCGCAATAGTATCGGGGATTAAGAATAAAATACTCAGAGATTTAAATCGATTATCGCCGGCAATCCTAATCGATAAATCTCAAACGATCCGCTCAATACACCAAGTGTACAAGTGTGATAAAATAATCAAGATAGATTATTTTCTCTCTCACACAACGACTATACCGATGGATTGGTCCGTGTCCATCTAGGTCGTGAGCAACTGTTCGATTAAATACGAGTAACCGATAGTATGATCTTCTGTGCGCCCATGCAACACCATACTAACTACAACGTATAAAATCCAGGACTATGATTTGCATATATTTAATTATAAATATTTAAATGCAAATAATTGTTCATTTAATTAAATAGATTAATGGCAATGGATCGTGAGTTTCCGTTACTTAAATCTAGACATTAAGTACACAACTCCAACAGTCGACTTACGCCGGTCCTTATCAGCTTGGAAATCCGAATCCGTGTAACCCAAAGGAATCAGATTTTCTGCCCCGTAACTTAGAACATAATCCTTAGTATTTCGCAAATACTTGAAAATGCTCTTTACGGCAGTCCAATAAGCCTTTCCAGGATTACTCTGATATCTCGCTACTATGCCAACTGCATAGCAGATATCAAGCCTCGTGCATAACATTGCATACATCAAGCTTCCCACAGCCGAAGCGTAGGGAACTGCTTTCATTTCATCTTTCTCCTTTTGTGTTTTAGGACACATCTCCTTAGAAAGATAAGTTCCTTTACTGAAGGGTAGTTCACCCTTCTTGGAATCTTGCATGTTAAAGCGAGCCAGAATCGTGTCTATGTAAGATTGCTGGGAAAGGTACAATGTTCTATTCCGGCGATCCCTTATAACCTTGATCCCTAGAACATGTCCAACTTCTCCCAAATCTTTCATATCGAATTGTCTAGACAACCATCCCTTTATGTCTGAAAACATTTTCACACTGTTGCCAATTAGAAGAATGTCGTCTACATAAAGCACGAGAAACACCACCTTCTTTCCATCACGTTTCCAATACACACACGATTCGTCCATGCTTTGAATGAATCCAAAAGATTGGACTACTTCATCAAACCGCAGGTTCCACGATCTCGAGGCTTGTTTCAATCCATAAATGGATCGATTAAGCTTGCACACTAGATGATCTCGCCCCTTAGCAATGAAACCTTCTGGTTGTTTCATATAAATCGTCTCGTCAAGACTTCCATTCAGGAAAGCTGTCTTGACATCCATTTGCCACACCTCATAATCCATATGAGCTGCTATGGATAAGAGAATCCGGATCGACTTTATCTTGGCTACTGGCGAAAAGGTCTCCTCATAATCGATTCCCTCATTCTGAGTATAGCCTTTCGCAACAAGCCGAGCTTTAAAGGTTTCAACCTTTCCGTCAGATCCTCTCTTTCTCTTGTAGACCCATTTACACCCAATTGGCTTTACGCCGCTTGGTGGTTCTACAAGATCCCAGAGTTTATTAGAATCCATAGATTCAATTTCGGATTTCATTGCTTTCTTCCAAGAAGGCACATCTATATCTTGTACCGCCTCATCATAGGTCCAGGGATCGATTTCATGAACTCCAGGTCCAGAGTCCGAAGACTCACCCAGTCCAATCCATATTTCTGGTTGTTTAACAACCCTCCCACTACGACGGCGTTCCGGTGTATTAACAGTGATAGTAGGTGCAGGTTCTAGTGGTGTATCACTACTCGGTTCGGCTGTATCTAAGTCTTTCTCGTTACCTCTCAACTCATCAAGTATTATGTCACTTTTTGGCTTGTGGTCCATGACATAGTCTTCTTGTTGGAGTTGTGTACTTAATGTCTAGATTTAAGTAACGGAAACTCCCGATCCATTGCCACTAATCTATTTAATTAAATAAACAATTATTTGCGTTTAATTATTTATAATTAAATATATGCAAATTATAGTCCTGGATTCTATACGTTGTAGTTAGTATGGTGTGTCGGGCCCACACAGAAGATCATACTATCGGTTACTCGTATTTAATCGAACAGTTGCTCACGACCTAGATGGACACAGACCAATCCATCGGTATAGTCGTTGTGTGAGAGAGAAAATGATCTGTCTTGATTATTTTATCACACTTGTACACTTGGTGTATTTAGCGGATCGTTTGAGATTTATCGATTAGGATTGCCGGCGATAATCGATTTAAGTCTCAGTGTATTTTATTCTTAATCCCCGATACTATTGCGGGTGTGTATATTTAATATAAGTGACTTTGATTTTCCAAAGGAATTGACCGGTTTAATTATTGGGTCAATTACCGGTTAAGTTGGGTCACTATATTTTATATATGGCATGCCGTGAATACTTGACGGGAAAGTGTATCCCGTAAGGGTTGATAATATCCCCGAGATGAGTTCATAAGGAATTATTATGTAAACTCTGCAGGTGGATTCGTTCCGCATAATAATTAAGGTTGAATGGTACTAGTCTCGGTTATAAGAGATGAATAAATTAATTAGCAATAAATTAATTTTATTCATGGATATTTATATCTTAAATACACGGAATAAATAATACTACCGCAGAAATATTATTTGATATAATATGGTTTAATATTGGGAGTGCAATTAATTTATATAGTGGAAAATAAATTAATTAATAATAGTAAGGATTAATAGATTTGGGCTTGGGCTCAATTTAATCACTATTATTGGAAGCCCAATATTCCACCTCCTTAAGATCCCCTACGTAGCCTATAAAAGCACTACATGGTCTTCTCTATTCTCATAACTTGAAGATCACAATTCTAGAGAGAGAAAGTAGAGAGGGAGATCCATGGAGTTCGGAAGTGTTGGAGTTGTGTACTTAATGTCTAGATTTAAGCAACGGAAACTCACGATCCATTGCCACTAATCTATTTAATTAAATAAACAATTATTTGCGTTTAATTATTTATAATTAAATATATGCAAATCATAGTCCTGGATTTTATACGTTGTAGTTAGTATGGTGTTGCATGGGCGCACAGAAGATCATACTATCGGTTACTCATATTTAATCGAACAGTTGCTCACGACCTAGATGGACACGGACCAATCCATCGGTATAGTCGTTGTGTGAGAGAGAAAATAATTTATCTTAATTATTTTATCACACTTGTACACTTGGTGTATTGAGCGGATCGTTGAGATTCATCGATTAGAATTGCCGGCGATAATCGATTCGAGTCTCAGTGTATTTTATTCTTAATCCCCGAAACTATTGCGGGTGTGTATATTTAATATAAGTGACTTTGATTTACCAAAGGAATTAACCGATTTAATTATTGGGTTAATTACCGGTTAAGTTGGGTCACTATATTTTATATATGGCATGCCGTGAATACTTGACGGGAAAGTGTATCCCGTAAGGGTTGATAATATCCCCGAGATGAGTTCATAAGGAATTATTATGTAAACCCTGCAGGTGGATTTGTTCCGCATAATAATTAAGGATGAATGGTACTAGTCTCGGTTACAAGAGATGAATAAATTAATTAGCAAAAAATTAATTTTATTCATGGATATTTATATCTTAAATACACGGAATAAATAATACTACCGGAGAAATATTATTTGATATAATATGGTTTAATATTGGGAGTGCAATTAATTTTATATAGTGGAAAATAGAATTAATTAATAATAGTAAGGATTAATAGATTTGGGCTTGGGCTCAATTTAATCACTATTATTGGAATCCCAATATTCCACCTCCTTAAGATCCCCTACGTAGCCTATAAAAGCACTACATGGTCTTCACAATTAGACAAGACAAGATAATCATACTTGATTAGTCTAGAGAGTTCGTGAAGGAGATCCATGGAGTTCGGTAGATCGTCGCCCACACGACGTCCGGGCTAGTGCAAGGAATACGTGGGAAGATCTCAAGGTCATCAAATTGAGTTCTACGTTTTTCCGAACAACGAGAACGAGGTAAATCGTAAAACCCTCTTTATGATTTTATCGTTTAATTATCGTAAAAATATCGTGAACCAAGATCCGAAAGACGCGACCCATGACGAGGACGAACCGGGCGGTGGTGGTCGAAGACCACCGGACCGCCGGCGGATTGTCGGCTCGATCGGATGGGTCGAAGGGCATGAAGCCCGTCTGGACGTCGAGCACCGCTTGCGCGGGGCTGCCTCCGCTCACGCGGAGGGGCAGCCGCTCGCGCGGCTGGACCACCGCTCGCGCGGCGGCGGTGCTGGCGGTGATCGCTAGCCACGGTTCGACCGTGGCTGAGCGTGCGATCACCGGGACGTGGCTAGGTCAGCCGGGATGCAGCTGGGGCGTGCCCAGCGGGCTGAACCCTAGCGCTCGCACGATGCGAGCGCACGCCTCCATCGGGCAGCCGCGGCTTGGCCGTGGCGAGGGTTCGATGAGGGGCTGATCCGTGGGGGTTCTAGCATGCCCGGCGGGCTGCCATGGGCAGCCCTAGGCGGCTGCCAAGGACAGCCGCGAGCCCATGCGAGGGCTCGACCGAACAAGCCGTGGATTTATCCGCGGTTAGGGTTTGGTTGAGTCCGGCTTCGCGTGGTGGTTCGTGGCGGATTTCCGGCAACCGGGATTTCGATTGGAGTTGTCGTTCCGCACTTTGACAACCCCGGATATTCGATCTCCAAAGGATTTCGGTCGGAATTAATTAGATAATTAATTTTAATTAATTTATTAATTCCGGGATATCGATTTCCAACAGGAAGATCGTCGCCCACTCGACGTTCTAGCTAGTGCAAGGAATACGTGGGAAGATCTCAAGGTCATCATAAGATCTCGTTTATCCGCACAACGAATCGAAAGGTGAATTAAATATTTCCGCTATTTAATTCATATTGAAATCAATTATCGAAAAACAAGATCCGATAAACGGGGATCCAAAACGGGACGAGTTGGGAGGTGGCGGTCTTGGACCGCCGGACCACCGGCGACTCGAGGACCCGGCGGGATGGATCGCCGGCGTGGAGCCCTCGGCTGGGCAGCCCACAGCCCGCCATGGCGGCGGGCGATCGCACCGCGGGTAGCGTCGAGCGGTCGCGGCTTTGCCGCGGCTAGGGCTCGATTGAGCGCTCCTCGGGCGGTTGCTACGGGCTGTAGAGTCGTGGTTTCCGGGACGTCGATCGGAGTCAGTTTTACGACGACTCCGGGTGATCGATTTCCAACAATTGGTATCAGAGCGTATGGTTACGTTTTTCGTTAATTGTTTCGATAATCGATTGTCGTTGTTTATAGCCATGGATTAATTTAATTTATTAAATTATTGTGCTATATATATTGTTCTACATCTATGATTTTCTCTCTCGTATGAATTGTGTTTGTCGGAAAAATTAATTATTAAAAACGAGGGTTTTCGGAATATCGAACCTTGTCGATCGACCGTGGGCTCGGGAGAGGGTTGTGTGTTGAGTGTGGAGGCTGAATTCACGCCGAGAAGACGAAGAAGACGATCCAAGAAAACGGCGACCGCCGTTTATGAACCAGCGGTCGCTGGAGGCAAGCAGCGGGCGCTGCTGAGGGTTCAGCGGTCGCTGAATCCGGGAGATAACGAGGATCGACTTCTGCATGTATTGGGCCCTTTCGGCGGGTGCCAAAAGGGAAACGGCGGGCGCCGTTTCTGTTCAGCGGGCGCTGCCCTGTAAACAGCGGTCGCTGTTTACAGATTTCTGGCAGCGCGGAATTACTTGCCCCCCATGTTTTGTCCCTCCTATATAAACCCTATGTGCGTGAATAATAGGGTTAACACCTCCAGAACTAGAATTGAGATTATAGCTATTACGAGTCTTGTAATTACGTTCTATAATTGTTCTAATAAATTATTGCAGCGGCAAAAAGTGGACGTAGCCCTCGTTAACGGGTGAACCACTATAAATCTCGTGTCTCTTTTATTCCGTATATTTCGTTCTTGTTTGTTCGTATTGCTTTTCAAGCGGGGACTTCGGACGCGAATTACCCAACAACTGGTATCAGAGCGCTAGGGTTATAGCGATCGGGGAAAAGCGATGACGGACTCCACCACTTCGTTCGGGGTTACGAAATTTGATGGGAATAACTATGGGCACTGGAAGATGCAGATCGAGGACTACCTTTACGGGAAGAAGTTCGGAATTCCTTTGAAGGGTAGACCGGAGAAGATCAAGGATGACGAGGAATGGGAAAGCCTCGACAGGCAGGTGTTGGGATTGATACGTTTGTCCTTGGCTTCAAACGTGTCATTCAACGTGCGCTCAATTAGCACAACCAAGGATTTGATGGCTGCCCTATCAAACATGTACGAGCAACCTTCAGCGAACAACAAGGTGTATCTCATGAAGCAGTTGTTCAACCTGAAGATGTCGGACAATGCAAACGCAGCCAACCACATCAACGAGCTGAATTCCATCTTGGATAAATTTAAAGGAGTCGGGGTGAATTTCGATGATGAAATTTACGCTTTGATCCTACTTGCGTCTTTGCCGGATAGTTGGGAGCCCATGCGGGCAGCTGTTAGCAACTCTATGGGGAAGGAGAATCTGCAGTTCTCCGAAGTTAGAGATAAGATCCTAGCCGAGGAAATCCGGAGAAAGGATTTCAAGGGAAAGTCTTCCTGTTCGGCCTTGAGTGTGGAGAACCGGGGGAGAAACTCGGGTAGGAATGCTAACAGGAACAGAGGGAGATCCAAGTCTAGGAGTGGAAGAGATAGCTCGAAGTCCGAGGATAATGAGTGTTGGAATTGTGGGAAGACTGGGCACTTCAAGAGGGATTGTCGCTCTCGGGGGAAGAGTGACAACAAGAAGAAGGGAACCGCCAATGCGGTAACACAAGAGGATGACGACGATGGGGACGTCCTTCTCTTATCGGTCGACTCACCGATCGATTCCTGGGTGCTGGACTCAGGAGCTTCTTTCCATACTACTGCACAGCGAGAGGTAATGCTGAATTACGTCTCGGGTGATTATGGAAAGGTATTTCTTGCAGATGACGAGCCACTCGATGTAGTCGGGATGGGAGATATCAACCTAAAGATGTCAAATGGGCAAACTTGGAGGATTTCCAAGGTCAGACATGTGCCGGGGTTGAAGAGGAACCTAATTTCGGTGGGCTAGCTTGATAGTGATGGTCACCGGGTGTCATTTGGAGATGGGTCGTGGAAAGTTTTGAGGAACGCCATGACTATAGCTCGAGGTCATAAGACGGGCACACTTTACATGACGACGAGCGTGAGGGACTCGACTGGTGTTGTTGATAACACCAAGAAGACCGAGCTGTGGCATTGCAGGCTGGGGCACATGAGTGAGAAGGGAATGAAGATCATGGCAAAGAACGGGCTGCTGCCCGAACTCAAGGCGATTGAGTCTCACGTGTGCGAGAGCTGCATTCTTGGAAAGCAGAAACGAGTGAGTTTTTCCAAAGATGGAAGGGAGCCCAAGGCGGAGAAGCTGGAACTAGTACACACGGATGTTTGGGGTCCAGCTCCCGTCGCCTCACTCGGAGGATCACTCTACTATGTTACCTTCATCGATGACTCCACAAGGAAGGTATGGGTGTACTTCATGAAAAATAAGAGTGACGTGTTCTCTGTTTTCAGGAAATGGAAAGCCGAGGTTGAGAATGAAACAAATCTCAAGGTGAAGTGTTTGAGGTCCGACAACGGAGGTGAGTACGTTGACGCCGACTTCAAACAATTTTGTGTCGAGAGTGGGATCAAGATGGTGAAGACTATTCCGGGGACCCCACAACAGAACGGAATAGCGGAGCGAATGAACAGGACGCTAAATGAGAAGGCCCGGAGTATGCGGTTACATTCGGGAATGCCTAAGATGTTTTGGGCATATGCCATTGACATGGCAGCTCATTTAATCAACAGAGCACCGTCGGTTCCTCTGGAATATCGGATTCCTGAGGAGGTTTGGAGTGGGAAGAAGCTGAATCTGTCCTACTTAAGGGTGTTCGGGTGTCTGGCGTATGTCCATATCGACGAAGCTGCTCGTAGCAAGCTTGATCCTAAATCCAAGAAGTGCTTCTTTCTTGGGTATGGCGGCACGGAGTTCGGATACCGATTTTCGGATGCCGAAAATCATAAGGTGATCCGAAGCAAAAATGTGATCTTCAACGAGGCGGTCTTGTACAAGGGTAAAGACGAGGTTGTTGAAGAAGGCGTTGATCCCGTGGGAGAAACGGAGGAGGTTCCGGTGAAGGTCGTGGAGACCAAGGAGATCGAGGAGGGAAACACGAGCAGCGAGGATGAGCAAGATGAGAATGATCATCCCAACATCGATCCAGTCACACCGAAGCCGTGGAGGTCGACAAGGGTAAGAAGACCTCCCCATAAATTTTCACCTTCCCTTAACTATATCTTGCTGACTGATAGGGGTGAGCCGGAGAGCTACACCGAGGCTATACAAGCGAGGGATTCGATCAAGTGGGAGTCTGCCATGAAAGAGGAGATGAGCTCATTGATGTCGAATCAGACTTGGGAACTAGCCGAGCTTCCGAAGGAGAAGAAGGCCTTGCACAATAAATGGGTCTTCCGGGCAAAGGAAGAACACGATGGAAGCGTTCGGTACAAGGAGAGATTAGTGGTGAAAGGATTCCAGCAGAAGGAAGGGATTGACTACACGGAGATCTTCGCTTCGGTAGTCAAGATGGTAACCATCCGGGTGGTGCTTAGCTTGGTGGCGAAGGAGAACTTACATCTTCAGCAAATGGATGTAAAGACCGCATTTCTTCACGGGGATCTAGATGAAGAAATTTATATGAAGCAACCGGAGGGGTTCGAAGTCCGAGGCAAGGAGAAGCTGGTGTGTAAGCTTCAAAAGAGCTTGTATGGGTTGAAGCAAGCTCCTAGGCAGTGGTACAAGAAGTTCGACATGTTCATGAAGCGAGTCGAGTTCACGCGGTGCGAGGCGGACCACTGCTGCTATTTCAAGAGCCTTGGAAGAGGTACCTACATAATATTGCTCCTTTATGTAGATGATATGCTGATAGTCGGGGCGAGCTTGGCAGAGATCGACAAGCTCAAGAAGAGTCAATCGAGGGAGTTCTCTATGAAGGATTTGGGTGCTGCCAAACAAATCCTGGGGATGAGAATTACGAGGAGCAAGGATGGTCTTGAGTTGTCTCAAGAAGAGTACCTGAAGAAGGTATTGGCGAGGTTTAGCATGGAGGATGCGAAACCCGTGAGCACTCCTTTGGCTAGTCACTTCCGTTTGTCAAAGGAGGACTCGCCGACGAGCGAGAAGGAAATGGAGCATATGGATAAGGTCCCTTACGCCTCTGCGATTGGGAGCCTTATGTATGCCATGGTGTGCACGAGGCCTGACATTGCCCATGCAGTGGGAGTTGTCAGTCGGTTTATGAGTAATCCGGGGAAGCAACATTGGGAAGCCGTCAAGTGGATCTTCCGATACTTGAAAGGGACTTCTAATTTTGCTTTGAGGTTCCGAAAATCAGATGTGGGGTTACTCGGGTTCGTGGACGCGGATAATGGAGGTGACGTGGATAGTAGGAAGAGCACTACTGGGTACGTGTACACTTTCGGGGGTACCGCGATTAGCTGGGTGTCGAGGTTGCAGAAGATCGTAGCACTATCAAGTTGCGAGGCGGAGTACGTCGCTGTGACGGAAGCCGCGAAGGAGATGATGTGGCTACAAGCTTTCTTGCTAGAATTGAGACAAGACCACTCGGGGAGTGTCTTGTATTGCGACAGTCAGAGCGCCATTCACTTGGCAAAGAATCCGGTGTACCATGCTCGAATGAAGCATATCCAGCTGAGATATCACTTCATTCGATCGGCCTTGGAGGAAGGCGTTTTGGTGTTGGAGAAGATTCTTGGGAGTAAGAATTCGGCCGACATGTTTACGAAGGTAGTGCCGTGCGAGAAGTTGAGGTTGTGTTCAACCTCGGTTGGTCTTCTGGGATGAGGACCGGGGACGCCGCTGCAATGGGAAGAGAAGATAGGGGGTCGTGAATTAACTCCAAGTGGGAGATTGTTGAGTGTGGAAGCTGAATTCACGCCGAGAAGACGAAGAAGACGATCCAAGAAAACGGCGACCGCCGTTTATGAACCAGCGGTCGCTGGAGGCAAGCAGCGGGCGCTGCTGAGGGTTCAGCGGTCGCTGAATCCGGGAGATAACGGGGATCGACTTCTGCATGTTTTGGGCCCTTTCGGCGGGCGCCAAAAGGGAAACGGCGGGCGCCGTTTCTGTTCAGCGGGCGCTGCCCTGTAAACAACGCTCGCTGTTTACAGATTTCTGGCAGCGCGGAATTACTTGCCCCCCAAGTTTTGTCCCTCCTATATAAACCCTATGTGCGTGAATAATAGGGTTAACACCTCCAGAACTAGAATTGAGATTATAGCTATTACGAGTCTTGTAATTACGTTCTATAATTGTTCTAGTAAATTATTGCAGCGGCAAAAAGTGGACGTAGCCCTCGTTAACGGGTGAACCACTATAAATCTCGTGTCTCTTTTATTCCGTATATTTCGTTCTTGTTTGTTCGTATTGCTTTTCAAGCGGGGACTTCGGACGCGAATTACCCAACATTGTGTGTGTTGCTGGACGTGAGCAGGGACATGGCTGGGCGCGCCGGTGTGTGCCACCAGTGGTGGTGGTTCGCCGGCAGCCGGCGGTTGTGCTCGGCAGTCATGTTGGCGGCGATTATGCACGCGGCTTCGAATTCGAGCTCGGACGGATCGCGGGCTGCTGGTACGCCTTGGAGCGGGCTGTACCTGATGTGCGGACGTCGACTGAGCATAGCTGGGCATGTCGGCGTGTGCCACCAGTGGGGGTGGTTCGCCGGCAGCCGGCGGTTGTGCTCGGAGGTCGCGCTGGCGGCTTCGCTGCGATCTCGGACGGTTTGTGCATGGCAGCAGCTGGGGAAAGGCGGTGGCTGGACGTCTGGGCTCGTCAACTTGGCGTTCACCATCGTGGGATGGTTCGCCGGAAGTCGACGGATGTCCGGTGAGTCGCGGCTGATCCGGCGAAGCTCCAAACGGGCGCCGGCGCGATCGATCGAACAACCCGTTTCGTTCGGCTCGATCGCGGGCTGCTCGTGCATCGCTGCACCATGGGTCGATGGCATGGGTCGTCAGTGGAGACGTCGTGCCAGAAATTGACCAGGGCTGGTGCACAGAATCGCCGGAGAAGACAATCGAATATTTTGCATACGCTGAAATGTTACAAAGATGTCGGCCGACACTTTTTCTTAAGTGGGCCGACACCAATGTTTTTTTTTTGGTGTTTTTGCATGTGCGATTGCATGCTGTGCATGTCTTCATGCATGGCTAGCCCCTCATGCATGGTTTCATGTGGGTTCGATTTTGGGATTGGGTCGGCCGGAATCGTAGTTTCGGTTCATCCCGGTAAATCCGATCTTTCCGGAAATAATTTGATCTTTCTAATATTATTTAATTTAATTTTGGAATTAATTCAAATTCTATTTGGATTAGATTTCTTAATTATGGAATTAAATAATGGAATTACATGGAGAGTTAAATTAGGATAGAAAGTCCTAGTTTCTCTAGATATCCTTACCTACTTGGATTAGAAGTCTTAAGAAGAATCAAAATTCGATTTTGATTAGGATTCTTGAGATCTAATCTAAATAGGATTGAGAAATTATTAAAATATTGATTTTATTTAATTTAAGTATTTTATTTAAAATCAATATATTAATTCAAAATTTATTTTGAATTGGAATCTTGGATTTTATTTTGAATAGAATTAAATATGGAAATCAATGGATTTTAATAAAATTGATTTTATTTAATTTAAGTATTTTATTTAAAATCAATAGATTAATTCAAAATTTATTTTGAATTGGAAAATCTTGGATTTTATTTAGAATAGAATTAAATATGGAAATCAATGGATTTTAATAAAATTGATTTTATTTAATTTAAGTATTTTATTTAAGATCATTGGATTAATTCAAATTTAATTTGAATTGGAAATCTTGGATTTTATTTAAAATAGAATTAAATATGGAAATCAATGGAATTAATTTTATTTAGTTGGAGTATTTTATTTAAAATCATTAGATTGATTCAAATTTATTTTGAATTGGAATCTTGGATTTTATTTAAAATAAAATTAAATATGAGAATCAAAGAATTTTTCCGTCACTCGACAAAGTATTCAAGACGTAGAATGAAGACTCAAGACAAGCATGCAGGAATTCATCAAGGTACGAGTAGTCGAGAAATAATTTTACTTGAGTAATTATTTGATTATTTGTGAACGTACTTTCATGAAATGTATGTTTGTTATTATGCTTATGTGTATTTAAATATGCATTAGATAGCGTATCCCATTTGTTATAAAAAGCTAAGTGGGAGAGGGATTGGAAACAATGCCATGGTCTCCATTGCTGTTCTCTTGGTGACTTTTATGGACTTTTGAAGTTCGTATAGACAAGTCATTGGAGGAGAATTCTTGTAATTCCTCTTACAAGAAACATTGATTGAGTTTATCAAACAATGCCTAATTTGTCTTTCTGAAACTGATTTCAAGTCTACTCATTCTCACCCCGGGGAGTGGAATGGAGCCAAAGCCACTTGGTCATGTCGAGGACACAAATTAGAGACTTTCGTGTCATTTGATGACTAGATCGATTGTCTGCTCGGCTCCCTCATTCTATGAGAGATAGGGTTGTTCGCATGGTGAATCACTGGTAAGAAACTTCTAGTTTCACTTATGATTCTCCGCGTCTTGATTTACAAGATCGAATGGATCAAGTAATTGGATGTCAATTGTAAAAGTCTTTTGGTGTAGTAAACGTCCACACTATCGTGGCTTGCTACATTGAATGGGATTTTGGAACGATTGATGTAGAAAGTTATAGAAAGGAGTAAAGGAGCGTATGTTAACGTAAACGTCCACACAAACGTGGCTTGCGGTGAATATACGTATCCCAAACAATCTTCTTAGATACTGAGTAATGGTTTACACTTAGGTACGCTTTATAGTATTCTTCCCAACGAAGTAACGCTATAATTGATGTACGACCGAAGCAAATCTAATTGCTAAATCATTTGGATAGGTAAACGTCCACACAAACGTGGTTGCCTTATCTGATGGGATTTTAGAGGTGATTAGTGGTTTAATGATATTATTTGAGGGAGATAATATCGGAAATTAAATCGATTGTTTGTTGTTATATGTGCTCATAGATTAGGAAATGGCTTTGAACCCACTTTCTGTGATACCTAAGGATTTTTAAACTCACTGGTCCCTAAATGTAATGATTGGAATAGAGATCTAGACATTACCCAAACTGTTAAAGAGTGCAAGGTTGTACTCAGTGAGCTTTGTCCTCCCGAGCCTATTGACATAGGCGGCTAGACAAGAAGCGATGATGATACTCATAAAGGCCAATCCTTCGAGGAAACGCTTAAACACGTTTTTGAGATGATTGACCTTTTGGACGAGATGAGACGCAAATCGCAAGCTCTTGTAGTTAATGCCAAAGGTTTCAAACCTAAGGGCAAGATCGGGGAAAAAGGAAAAGCAAGCAAAGAAACCCAGTGGTCCTAAGCTACTTGGACCACGAGATGGGACGAGAAAGCCATGAGGCAAGTGTTCTCGATGCAAACAGTCTGGGTACTGGAAGTCTGATTATCCTCTCAAAGAAAGTACGAAATTTTCTTTAGTCGTGAAACATAGTCAGTGGTATTATCTACCGGAACCTGGTGTGTAGATATGGAACCACTGACGGTATGTGCATTTTAAATGCAAGGGTTCCAGGAAACCCGACGACTTAGAAAAGAAGAAATCGTAGTCTACATGGGCAATGTTGTAGAGGAGGCACCAGTTGCAGTGGAGGACATTTTATAGGATTTCATTTTGAGTTATTGCTTTTATGTACCTTTCATATTAGAAAGAACTTTGTTCTGGATTTCTAATGAATGGATATTTTATTTCTTTTAATCATTTGATGGTTATAATAAGAAATAAAGATATTATCTATTCTGGTACATTAGCTAGCAATATATAAATGATGAATCCTGAGTCCACCACGATGCAACGAACCGTTTTATATAACTCGTTTTACTAATAAGAGATTTCTTTATTAAATCATTTATGCTTGTGGATTCTTATGCTAAGTCATATTTATTCAAATAAGAGTTCAAAGGTCGAAAATTGATAGTATGGTCAATTAAGTTGAAGGAGTGGACCTTCCGACCTAAGAATCTAATTTGGAGGATAATACGAATAAGCAATCCTTTATGGATATAAGATATAAGATCCGGACAAGTATTAGAATTGATTAACTCTGATGTTTGATCAGAGCTTGGGATTGGATCCCAAGAGACTACACCATACAGTTCTCTGTAGAAATGGTGTGTCGGAAACAAGAAATGGAACTCTTATAGAAATAGTAAAAGCATGAGTTAAACGGAACTACCTATGTTCTATGGATATGTCTTGGAAACAACGGCGCATTCAAATGTGGTTGTAGAATATCCTAGAAGAACAAAAGATGTGTGTTCAATAGTACTATGAACCAGAAGGATGTTATAAGTTCTAACGCCCGGTTCCTAGAGGAAGACTATTAGATGAACCACAAGCCCAAAATGACGTGATACTTTTGGAATGAGAGAAAATGATAAAAAGGACTAAGAACCAGCCGAACCGAGTAGCGGTACACCACTAACTGCACCTACTGTTATTACTGTTTATACACCGGAATGCCGTTGTAGTGGGAGGTTGTGTGACAACCAGAGATATTCATAACACTAAGAGAGTCTTCGGACTCTGGACCTAGTATACATGAAATCGATCCCTTGATCTACATGAAGGCAGTACTAGATCTAAATGTGCCTTCTTAGAGAACAATAAGGATTATTTTTAAGAGGCGAGATCATTTAGAGTGCAAGCTTAGTTGATCCATTTATGGATTGTAACAAAGCTAGAGTTCGTGGAACTTGCGCATTGATGAGATAGTCCATTTGATGAATTCATCAAAAGGCATTGACGAATCGTGTGTATGGGAAACGTGATGGAAACAAGGTGGTGTTTCTCGGAGGTTTTATGTAGATAACATTTTATCATTGGTAACAATGTAAAGATGTTGTCAGACATAAAATGATGGTTGTCTAGAAAAATCGATATATGAGATAAAGAAGAAGTTAGAGCATGTTCTTAAGATCTAGGATCTCAAGAAAAGAACATTGTACTTCTCTAGATATCTTGTACGATTATGGTTCATTTTTAACATGCATAGTTCCGAGAAAGATTCGCTACCTTTCAAACACGGAATGCATCTATCTAAGGGTATGTGTTTTGGAACACATAAAGGTGATAGAAGCAGTGAAAGCAGTTTCCTACACTTGGAGTGTGGAAAGCTTGATAAATGCAATGTTGAAAAACGAGAACCTGATATCGGCTATGCGGTTAGCATAGTGGGAGGATATCAAGGTAATCCTGGAAAGGAATATTCGACTGCTGTAAAAGTACTTTCGAAGTACTGTTCTAGACTACGAAGCAGACGAGCATTTCCTTTGGATTACATTCTCTTAGATTTCTAATCAAATGAGGACCGGTGTAAGTCGATATCAGGCTATGTGTTTCACTATTGAAGGAGAAGGAGTTTTACCATGGAAGAGTGATAAGCACGATGCTTTTCGGACTCTGCCATGGGTAACCAAATAGCGGCCTCAGAGGCAGCGGAAGTTTTGGTATAACTCCGGGATAATCTCTGGGACTTAGATGTGATTCTTAATTTGCCAAAGTCTATGTAAATAGCGGTGCGATGGCAAATGGTAAGAAATCACAAGTCCATAAGTGTAAAATAACACATAGTGCAAGTACCACCTGATACGAGTCATCGTCGAGGGAGACGACGCTGTAGTCACCAAGATAACATCAGAGCGGCAACCTAGAGTGCTCATTCACATAGTACTTTTTGGAAGTACAACTTAAGCACGTGATGAGTATGGGAGTTAGAAGTTTGGAGGAAATGACTAGACCTTAGTACAAGTGGGAGATTGTTGGAGTTGTGTACTTAATGTCTAGATTTAAGTAACGGAAACTCCCGATCCATTGCCACTAATCTATTTAATTAAATAAACAATTATTTGCGTTTAATTATTTATAATTAAATATATGCAAATTATAGTCCTGGATTCTATACGTTGTAGTTAGTATGGTGTGTCGGGCCCACACAGAAGATCATACTATCGGTTACTCGTATTTAATCGAACAGTTGCTCACGACCTAGATGGACACGGACCAATCCATCGGTATAGTCGTTGTGTGAGAGAGAAAATGATCTGTCTTGATTATTTTATCACACTTGTACACTTGGTGTATTGAGCGGACCGTTTGAGATTTATCGATTAGGATTGCCGGCGATAATCGATTTAAGTCTCAGTGTATTTTATTCTTAATCCCCGATACTATTGCGGGTGTGTATACTTAATATAAGTGACTTTGATTTTCCAAAGGAATTGACCGGTTTACTTATTGGGTCAATTACCGGTTTAATTATTGGGTCAATTACCGGTTAAGTTGGGTCACTATATTTTATATATGGCATGCCGTGAATACTTGACGGGAAAGTGTATCCCGTAAGGGTTGATAATATCCCCGAGATGAGTTCATAAGGAATTATTATGTAGACCCTGCAGGTGGATTCGTTCCGCATAATAATTAAGGTTGAATGGTACTAGTCTCGGTTATAAGAGATGAATAAATTAATTAGCAATAAATTAATTTTATTCATGGATATTTATATCTTAAATACACGGAATAAATAATACTACCGGAGAAATATTATTTGATATAATATGGTTTAATATTGGGAGTGCAATTAATTTATATAGTGGAAAATAAATTAATTAATAATATTAAGGATTAATAGATTTGGGCTTGGGCTCAATTTAATCACTATTATTGGAAGCCCAATATTCCACCTCCTTAAGATCCCCTACGTAGCCTATAAAAGCACTACATGGTCTTCTCTATTCTCATAACTTGAAGATCACAATTCTAGAGAGAGAAAGTAGAGAGGGAGATCCATGGAGTTCGGAAGATCGTCGCCCATTCGACGTTCGAGCTAGTGCAAGGAATACGTGGGAAGATCTCAAGGTCATCATAAGATCTCGTTTCTCCGCACAACGAATCGAAAGGTGAATTAAATATTTTCGCTATTTAATTCATATTGAAATCAATTATCGAAAAACAAGATCCGATAAACGGGGATCCAAACCGGGACGAGTCGGGAGGTGGCGGTCTTGGACCGCCGGACCACCGGCGAATCGAGGACCCGGCGGGATGGATCGCCGGCGTGGAGCCCTCGGCTGGGGAGCCCACAGCCCGCCATGGCGTCGGGCGATCGCACCGCGGGGAGCGTCGAGCGGTCGCGGCTTTTCCCGCGGCTAGGGCTCGATTGAGCGCTCCTGGGGCGGTTGCTACGGGCTGTAGAGTCGTGGTTTCCGGGACGTCGATCGGAGTCGGTTTTACGACGACTCCGGGTCATCGATTTCCAACACTTCTTCTAAGAACCGAGCGTTAGTACTTATAACGATCTTCTGGTCCGTAGGACTATAGAACATGCCACCTTTAGTTCCTTTCGGGTATCCTACAAACAGCCGTAATTCTGATCTAGGTTCTAACTTATAGGCCCCTTGTCTCAACACATGTGCTGGACATCCCCAGATCCGAATGTTTTTTAAGTTAGGCTTGCGCCCACTCCACAATTCCATGGGTGTAGTTGGTACCGTTTTGGTTGGAACCCTGTTCAAAATATACGCCGCTGTTTCCAAGGCATGTCCCCAGAACATAATAGGTAAATCCGAGTAACTCATCATTGATCGCACCATCTCCATAAGAGTCCTATTCCTTCTTTCTGACACACCATTCTGCTGGGGAGTATATGGTGAAGTCAGTTGGGATTCAATCCCATTCTCTGCCAAGTATGCCTTGAATTCTCCAGACAGGTACTCGCCTCCGCGATCAGATCGCAGGCATTTTATGGATTTACCACGAAGGTTCTCCACAATAGCCTTGAATTCTTTGAACTTGTCAAAAGATTCGCTCTTGCGGCACATCAGGTATATATATCCATATCTTGAGTAATCATCAGTGAAAGTGATGAAATACTCGTACCCTCCCCTTGCCTGAGTAGACATAGGTCCGCATACATCAGAGTGAATCAAATCCAATACTTGTTCAGCTCTACGTCCTTTACCAGAAAAAGGACGCTTGGTCATTTTACCCTCCAAACAGGATTCACAGGTTGGAAGGTCCACTCGTTCAACATCGCTGATTAAACCATTAGCTTTCAACCTTTGAAGCCTATTTGAGTTTATATGACCTAGCCTTAGTGTTGGAAATCGATATCCCGGAATTAATAAATTTAAATAAATAAATTATCTAATTAATTCCGACCGAAATCCTTTGGAGATCGAATATCCGGATTGTCAAAATTGCGGAACCGACAACCCAATCGAAATCCCGGTCGCCGGAAACCCGCCACGAACCACCACACGAAGCCGGACTCAACCAAACCCTAACCACGGGGATAGCCCGGGCTGTTCGGTCGAGCCCTCGCGTGGGGTCGCGGCTGTTCATGGCAGCCGCCTAAGGCTGCTCGTAGCAGCCCCTTAGCCGTGCCCTAAACCCATGCGGAACAGCCCGCATCGAGCCCTAGCCGCGGACAAGCCGCTGCTGCCCGATGGAGGCGTGCGCTCGCACCATGCGAGCGCTAGGGTTCCTCGGCACAGCCCTCGTGTGCGATCCGTGAAGCCCCGCGGATCTGCTGCGAGAAATCCCGCAGCCCGCTGCGACACCGCACGAGGCGGGCGCCTGGCAGCCGTGCGATCGCGCACGACATGGACCAGGCGGGCGCCTGGTCCCCAGGCGAGCGCTTCGCTGCCCAGTGAAGCTCCCTCGTTCGATCCACGCCGCCGGGTCGCTCCAGCCGCGGCGGTCCGATGATCCACGATCACCACCGCCCGGCTCGACCCCGGTGAGGATCCCAAACCTCGGATCTTGGTTCACGATATTTTTACGATAATTAAACGATAAAATCATAAAGAGGGTTTTACGATTTACCTCGTTCTCGTTGTTCGGAACAACGAAGAACTCAATTTGACGACCTTGAGATCTTCCCACGTATTCCTTGCACTAGCTCGGACTTCGTGTGGGCGACGATCTACCGAACTCCATGGATCTCCCTCTCTACTTTCTTTCTCTAGAATTGTGATCTTCAAGTTATGAGAATAGAGAAGACAATGTAGTGCTTTTATAGGCTACGTAGGGGATCTTAAGGAGGTGGAATATTGGGCTTCCAATAATAGTGATTAAATTGAGCCCAAGCCCAAATCTATTAATCCTTACTATTATTAATTAATTTATTTTCCACTATATAAATTAATTGCACTCCCAATATTAAACCATATTATATCAAATAATATTTCTCCGGTAGTATTATTTATTCCGTGTATTTAAGATATAAATATCCATGAATAAAATTAATTTATTGCTAATTAATTTATTCATCTCTTGTATCCGAGACTAGTACCATTCAACCTTAATTATTACGCGGAACAAATCCACCTGCAGGGTTTACATAATAATTCCTTATGAACTCATCTCGGGGATATTATCAACCCTTACGGGATACACTTTCCCGTCAAGTATTCACGACATGTCATATATAAAATATAGTGACCCAACTTAACCGGTAATTAACCCAATAATTAAATCGATTAATTCCTTTGGTAAATCAAAGTCACTTATATTAAATATACACACCCGCAATAGTATCGGGGATTAAGAATAAAATACTCTAAGACTTGAATCAATTATCAAAGGCAATCCTAATTGATAAGTCTCAAGCGATCCGCTCAATACACCAAGTGTACAAGTGTGATAAAATAATCAAGACAGATTATTTTCTCTCTCACACAACGACTATACCGATGGATTGGTCCGTGTCCATCTAGGTCGTGAGCAAATGTTCGATTAAATACGAGTAACCGATAGTATGATCTTCTGTGTGGGCCCGACACACCATACTAACTACAACGTATAGAATCCAGGACTATAATTTGCATATATTTAATTATAAATAATTAAACGCAAATAATTGTTTATTCCATTAAATAGATTAGTGGCAATGGATCGTGAGTTTCCGTTACTTAAATCTAGACATTAAGTACACAACTCCAACAATCTCCCACTTGTACTAAGGTCTAGTCATTTCCTCCAAACTCCCGACTCCCATACTCTTCACGTGCTTAATATGTACATCCAAGAACTACTATGTGAATGAGCAATCTAGGTTGCCGCTCTGAAGTTATCTTGGTGACTACAGCGTCGTCTCCCTCGAAGATGACTCGTATCAGGTGGTACTTATGGACTTGTGTTTTCTTACCATTTGCCATCGCACCGCTATACACATAGCCTTTTGGCAAATTAAGAATCACTTCTAAGTCCCATAGATTATCCCGGAGTTATACCAAAACTTCCGCTGCCTCTGAGGCCGCTATTTGGTTACCCATGGCAGAGTCCGAAAAGCATCGTGCTTATTGTTCTTCCATGTTAAAACTCCTTCTCCTTCAATAGTGAAACACATAGCCTGATATCGACTTACACCGGTCGTCATTCGATTAGAAATCTAAGAGAATGTAATCCAAAGGAAAAGCTTGTTTGCTCCGTAATCCAGAACATAGTTTCCAGTACTTAAAAAGTACTTAAAATGTTCATTACAGCAGTCAAGTATTCCTTTCCAGGATTACCTTGATATCCTCCCACTATAGTGTTGGAGTTGTGTACTTAATGTCTAGATTTAAGTGACGAAAACTCACGATCCATTGCCACTAATCTATTTAATTAAATAAACAATTATTTGCATTTAATTATTTATAATTAAATATATGCAAATTATAGTCCTGGATTTTATACGTTGTAGTTAGTATGGTGTTGCATGGGCGCACAGAAGATCATACTATCGGTTACTCGTATTTAATCGAACAGTTGCTCACGACCTAGATGGACACGGACCAATCCATCGGTATAGTCGTTGTGTGAGAGAGAAAATAATTTATCTTAATTATTTTATCACACTTGTACACTTGGTGTATTGAGCGGATCGTTGAGATTCATCGATTAGGATTGTCGGCGATAATCGATTCGAGTCTCAGTGTATTTTATTCTTAATCCCCGATATTGTTGCGGGTGTGTATATTTAATATAAGTGACTTTGGTTTACCAAAGGAATTAACCGATTTAATTATTGGGTTAATTACCGGTTAAGTTGGGTCACTATATTTCATATATGGCATGCCGTGAATGATTGACCGGACAGTGTATCCCGGAAGGGTTGATAATATCCCCGAGATGAGTTCATAAGGAATTATTATGTAAATCCTGCAGGTGGATTCGTTCCGCATAATAATCAAGGTTGAATGGTACTAGTCTCGGATATAAGAGATGAATAAATTAATTAGCAATAAATTAATTTTATTCATGGATATTTATATCTTAAATACACGGAATAAATAATACTACCGGAGAAATATTATTTGATATAATAAGGTTTAATATTGGGAGTGCAATTAATTTTATATAGTGGAAAATAAAATTAATTAATATTGATAAGGATTAATGGACTTGAGCATTGGGCTCAATTTAATCTTCAATATTGGAAGCCCAATATTCCACCTCCTTTAGATCCCTTACGTAGCCTATAAAAGCACTACATGGTCTTCTCTATTCTCATAACTTGAAGATCACAATTCTAGAGAGAGAAAGTAGAGAGGAGGATCCATGGAGTTCGGTAGATCGTCGCCCACACGACGTCCGGGCTAGTGCAAGGAATACGTGGGAAGATCTCAAGGTCTTCATAAGATCTCGTTTCTCCGCACAACGAATCGAAAGGTGAATTAAATAATTGCTATTTAATTCTTGTTTTATTGAATCAATTATCGAAAAACAAGATCCAAAGATCGAACCCCGGATTAGACGGACGATCGCGTGGTGGTGGCGAAGCCACCGGACCACGCCAATCGCCCGCTAGGGTTTCGGCGGGGGCGAGAGGATCGAACCCTCGGCTGGGCCGAGGGCTTGCGATCGATCCAAGGATCGATCGCCGGGGGCACGGGCTGGTGCCGTCCCCCTCCCCACCTCGACGGTGGGGATCCTCCAAGCGGCGGCGAGTCGCCGGATTTGCCGCGGGGGCTGCGGGCAGCAGCCCCACCCATCGATCGCCAAGGCGCGATCGGGATCGCGTGAACCCCGTCTCGCGGGGGTTCGGCTGGGGGCGGGCTGCGTGCCTTCAGGTGCGTTGTCTCCAAAGGCTGGACTCCGGCGGATGAGTCGGCGTTCATGTGATCTCCGGCGAAGGGTTTGATCGGAGTTGTCATGTTCCGCAATTCCGGCAACTCCGGGATATCGAATTCCAACAACTGGTATCAGAGCGTACGGTTACGTTTTTCGTTAATTGTTTCGATAATCGATTCTCGATATATATGGCCATAGATTAATTTAATTTGTTAAATTATTGTGCTATATTTGTTCTACGTACTTGTTTTCTCTCTTATATGAATTGTGTTCGTCGGAAAAATTAAATATTAAAAATCGAGGGTTTTCGGAATAATCGAATCAAACCGAGATCGATCGACCGCGGCATACCTGGGATCGAAGGGGCTGTGCGGGCTGCTGGGCGTGACCTAAACGTGGCTGGGCATGCCGGCGTGTGCCACCAGTGGTGGTGGTTCGCCGGCAGCCGGCGGCTGCGTTCGATGGTTGCGTTGGCGGCTTCGCGGACGGCTTCACGATCGGGCGGGCTGCCGGGGAAGAAACTGGAGGCAGCGGCTGGACGTCTGGCTCGTCGACTTGGCGTTCACCATCGTGGGATGGTTCGCCGGAAGTCGACGGATGTCCGGTGAGTCGCGGCTGATCCGGTGAAGATCCGGCTGGACACGCTTTGAGCGGGCTGCTGGTACGCCTTTGAGCGGGCTGCTGGTACGCCAAGGTTCGAAGCGGGCTGCTGGGGCAGCGGCTGATGGCGGGGCGTCGTCAGGCCGGGAGTCGGTTGCTCCGGCGAAGGTTCGCCGGAGAAGACGAGTGCGGGCTGCTGTGCGGGCGTCGTTGGGTGCTCGTGCGGTGGGACCACATGGCGGCAGCGGGTCGATGGCATGGGTGACGACGTCGTTGGGTGCTCGTCCGCTGCTGGTGCGCCGCTCGTCGAAGAAGACCATCGATCAAGATGCGGCTGCTGGTAAATTGCAGAGGGTTTCGGGCCGACATGGTATGTTTTATTAATTACTCATTCGCTGCTAATTATATGGAGCCATGCATTGCATGGTCTTATGACGCATGCTGAACATGCATGAGCTATTGGATTCATAATCTCGTGGGTAATTGATGGTGCATACGCATGTGCATGGCCGGGCTCGATTGGGTTCGATTTTGGGATGACCGGAATTGTTTCGGTTCGTCCTGGTAAATCCGATCTTTCCGGAAATAATTTAATCTTTCTAATTTTATTTAATTTAATTTTGGAATTAATTCAAATTTTATTTGGATTAAATTTCTTAATTATGAAATTAAATAATGGAATTAGATGGAGAGTTAAATTAGGAAAGAAAATCCTAGTTTCTCTAGATATCCTATACCTACTTGGATTAGAAGTCTTAAGAAGAATCAAAATTCGATTTTGATTAGGATTCTTGAGATCTAATTTAAATAGGATTGAGAAATTATTAAATATTGATTTTATTTAATTCAAGTATTTTATTTAAAATCATTAGATTAATTCAAAATTTATTTTGGATTGGAAAATCTTGGATTTTATTTAGAATAGAATTAAATATGGAAATCAATGGATTTTAATAATATTGATTTTATTTAATTCAAGTATTTTATTTAAAATCATTAGATTAATTCAAAATTTATTTTGGATTGGAAAATCTTGGATTTTATTTAGAATAGAATTAAATATGGAAATCAATGGATTTTAATAATATTGATTTTATTTAATTTAAGTATTTTATTTAAAATCATTAGATTAATTCAAAATTTATTTTGGATTGGAAAATCTTGGATTTTATTTAAAATAGAATTAAATATGGAAATCAATGGAATTGATTTTATTTAATTGAAGTAAAATTAAATATGAGAATCAAAGAATTTTTCCGTCGCTCGGCAAAGTATTCAAGACGTAGAATGGAGGCTCAAGACAAGCATGCTGGAATTCATCAAGGTACGAATAGTCGAGAAATAATTTTACTTGAGTAATTATTTGATTATTTGTGAACATACTTGCATGAAATGTATGTTTGTTATTATGCTTATGTGTATTTATTTATGCATTAGATAGCGTATCCCTTTGTTATAAAAAGCTAAGTGGGAGAGGGTATGGAAACATATCCATGGTCTCCATTGTTGTTCTCTTGGTGACTTTTATGGACTTTTGAAGTTCGTATAGACAAATCATTGGAGGAGAATTCTTGTAATTCCTCTTACGAGAAACATTGATTAAGTTTATCAAACAATGCCTAATTTGTCTTTCCAAAACTGATTTCAAGTCGACTCATTCTCACCCCGGGGAGTGGAATGGAGCCAAAGCCACTTGGTCATGTCGAGGACACAAATTAGAGACTTTCGTGTCATTTGATGACTAGATCGATTTTCTGCTCGGCTCCCTCATTCTATGAGAGATAGGGTCGTTCGCATGGTGAATCACTGGTTAGAAACTTCGAGTTTCACTTATGATTCTCCGCGTCTTGATTTACAAGATTGAATGAATCAAGTAATTGGGAGTCAATTATAAAAGTCTCTTAGTGTAGTAAACGTCCACACAACGTGGCTTGCTATGCTGACGAATTTTGGATTAATTGATGTAGACAGTTGTAAGAAATTGTGAAGAGTTGTGAAGTTGTCGTAAACGTCCACACAACGTGGCTTGCGGTGATGTAGCAATTCCAAACGATTTACTTTGGTACTGAGTAATGGTTTACACTTAGATACGCCTTATAGTATTCCTCACACCGAGGTTCCGCTATAAGTGATGTATGACCAAAGGAAATCTAATTGCTAAATCATTTGTATAGGTAAACGTCCACACAACGTGGCTTGCCATATCTGATGGGATTTTAGATGTGATTAGTGGTTTAATGATATTATTTGAGGGAGATAATATCGGAGATTAAATCGATTGTTTGTTGTTATATGTGCTCATAGATTAGGAAATGGCTTTGAACCCACTTTATGTGATACGTAAGGATTTTAAACTCACTGGTCCCTAAATGTAATGATTGGAATAGAGATCTAGACATTACCCAAACTGTTAAAGAGTGCAAGGTTGTACTCAGTGAGCTTTGTCCTCCCGAGCCTACAAATGTCTTAACTTATGAGGAAAGGACTGATTTTAAGAAGTGGGAAAATGCGTTTGCAATAACCACTGATTATGGTATCATGTTCAAACTCAAGGTGTTTAGACATGACATAGGCGGCTAGACAAGAAGCGATGAGGATACTCATAAAGGCCAGTCGCTTCGAGGAAACGCTTAAAAACGTTTTTGAGATGATTGACCTTTTAGACGAGTTGAGTCGGAAATCGCAAGTTCTTGTAGCAAATGCCAAAGGTTTCGAACCTAAAGGCATGAATCGGGGGAAAGGAAAAGCAAGCAAAGAAACCCAGTGGTCCTAAGTTTCTTGGACCACGAGATGGGACGAGAAAAGCGTGTTCTCGATGCAAACAGTCTGGGTACTAGAAGTCTGATTATCCTCTCAAAGAAAGTACGAAATTTTCTTTAGTCGTAAAACATAGTCAGTGGTATTATCTACCGGAACCTGGTATGTAGATATGGAACCACTGACGGTATGTGCATTCTAAATGCAAGGGTTCCAGGAAACCCGACGACTTAGAAAAGAAAAGATCGTAGTCTACATGGGCAATGCTGTAAGGAGGCAGCTGTTGCAGTGGAGGACATTTTATAGGATTTCATTTTGAGTTATTGCTTTTATGTACCTTTCATATTAGAAAGAACTTTGTTCTGGATTTCTAATGAATGGATATTTTATTTCTTTTAATCATTTGATGGTTATAAGAAGAAATAATGATATTATCTATTTTGGTACATTAGCTAGCAATATATAAATGATGAATCCTGAGTCTACCACGATGCGACGAACCGTTTTATACAACTCGTTTTACTAATAAGAGATTTCTTTATTAAATCATTTATACTTGTGGAATCTTATGCTAAGTCATATTTATTCAAATAAGAAGTTCAAAGGTCGAAAATTGATTGTAAGATCAATTAAGTTGAAGGAGTGGACCTTCCGACCTAAGAATCTAATTTGGAAGATAATACGACTAAGAAATCCTTTATGGATATAAGATATAAGATCCGGACAAGTATTAGAATTGATTGACTCTGATTTATGATCAGAGCTTGGATTTGAATCCCAAGTGACAACACCATACAGTCCTCTGTAAGATTGGTGTGTCGGAAATAAGAAATGGAACTCTTATAGAAATAGTAAAAGCATGAGTTAAACGGAACTACCTATGTTCTATGGATATGTCTTGGTAACAACGACGCATTCAAATGTGGTTGTAGAATATCCTAGAAGAACAAAAGATGTGTGTTCGATAGTACTATGAACCAGAAGGACGTTATAAGTTCTAACGCCCGGTTCTTAGAGGAAGACTATTAGATGAACCACAAGCCCAAGGTGACGTAATACTTTGAAATGAGAGAGAAAGATTAAGACTTAGAACCAGCCGAACCGAGTAGCGGTACACCACTAACTGCACCTACTGTTATCACTGTTTATACACCGGAATGCCATTGTAGTGGGAGGTTGTTTGTCAACCGGAGATATTCATAAGACTAGGAGAGTTTCGAACTCTGGACCTAGTATACATGAAATCAATCCCTGGGTCTACATGAAGGCGGTACTAGATCTAAATGTGCCTTCTTAGAGAACAATAAGGATTATTGTTAAGAGGCGAGATCATTTAGAGTACAAGCTTAGTTGATCCATTTATGGATTGTAACAAAGCTAGAGTTCGTGGAACATGCGCATTGATGAGATAGTCCATTTTATGGAGTCATCAAAAGCATAGACGAATCGTGTGTATTGGAAACGTGATGGAAAACAAGGTGGTGTTTCTCGGAGGTTTTATGTAGATGACATTTTATCATTGGCAACAATGTAAAGATGTTGTCAGACATAAAATGATGGTTGTCTAGAAAAATCATTATGAAAGATAAATGAAGAAGTTGGACATGTTCTTGAGATCTTGGATCTCTACAAAGAACATTGTACTTTTCCTGGACATCTTACATATATGATTATGGTTCGTTTTAACATGCAAGATTCCGAGAAAGGTTCGTTACCTTTCAGAGACAGAATGCATCTATCTAAGGATATGTGTTTTGGAACACAAAAGGAGATAGAAGCAATAAAAGCAGTTTCCTACACCTTGAGTGTGGAAAGCTTAATAAATGCATTTTTGAAAAAGAACCTGATATCGGCTATGCGGTTAGCATAGTGGGAGGATATCAAGGTAATCCTGGAAAGGAATATTCGACTGCCGTAAAAGTACTTTCGAAGTACTGTTCTAGACTATGAAGCAGACGAGTTTTTCCTTTGGATTACATTCTCTTAGATTTCTAATCGAATGAGGACCGGTGTAAGTCGATATCAGGCTATGTGTTTCACTATTGAAGGAGAAGGAGTTTAACATGGAAGAGTGATAAGCACGATGCTTTTCGGACTCTGCCATAAGTAACCAAATAGCGGCCTCAGAGGCAGCGGAAGTTTTGGTATAACTCCGGGATAATCTCTGGGACTTAGATGTGATTCTTAATTTGCCAAAGGCTATGTAAATAGCGGTGCAATGGCAAATGGTAAGAAATCACTAGTCCATAAGTGTAAGATAACACATAGTGCAAGTACCACCTGATACGAGTCATCGTCAAGGGAGACGACGCTGTAGTCACCAAGATAACTTCAGAGCGGCAACCTAGAGTGCTCATTCACATAGTACTTCTTGGAAGTACAACTTAAGCACGTGATGAGTATGGGAGTCGGGAGTTTGGAGGAAATGACTAGACCTTAGTACAAGTGGGAGATTGTTGGAGTTGTGTACTTAATGTCTAGATTTAAGTGACGAAAACTCACGATCCATTGCCACTAATCTATTTAATTAAATAAACAATTATTTGCATTTAATTATTTATAATTAAATATATGCAAATTATAGTCCTTGATTTTATACGTTGTAGTTAGTATGGTGTTGCATGGGCGCACAGAAGATCATACTATCGGTTACTCGTATTTAATCGAACAGTTGCTCACGACCTAGATGGACACGGACCAATCCATCGGTATAGTCGTTGTGTGAGAGAGAAAATAATTTATCTTAATTATTTTATCACACTTGTACACTTGGTGTATTGAGCGGATCGTTGAGATTCATCGATTAGGATTGCCGGCGATAATCGATTCGAGTCTCAGTGTATTTTATTCTTAATCCCCGATATTGTTGCGGGTGTGTATATTTAATATAAGTGACTTTGATTTACCAAAGGAATTAACCGATTTAATTATTGGGTTAATTACCGGTTAAGTTGGGTCACTATATTTCATATATGGCATGCCGTGAATGATTGACCGGACAGTGTATCCCGGAAGGGTTTATAATATCCCCGAGATGAGTTCATAAGGAATTATTATGTAAACCCTGCAGGTGGATTCGTTCCGCATAATAATTAAGGTTGAATGGTACTAGTCTCGGATATAAGAGATGAATAAATTAATTAGCAATAAATTAATTTTATTCATGGATATTTATATCTTAAATACACGGAATAAATAATACTACCGGAGAAATATTATTTGATATAATAAGGTTTAATATTGGGAGTGCAATTAATTTTATATAGTGGAAAATAGAATTAATTAATATTGATAAGGATTAATGGACTTGAGCATTGGGCTCAATTTAATCTTCAATATTGGAAGCCCAATATTCCACCTCCTTTAGATCCCCTACGTAGCCTATAAAAGCACTACATGGTCTTCTCTATTCTCATAACTTGAAGATCACAATTCTAGAGAGAGAAAGTAGAGAGGAGGATCCATGGAGTTCGGTAGATCGTCGCCCACACGACGTCCGGGCTAGTGCAAGGAATACGTGGGAAGATCTCAAGGTCTTCATAAGATCTCGTTTCTCCGCACAACGAATCGAAAGGTGAATTAAATAATTGCTATTTAATTCTTGTTTTATTGAATCAATTATCGAAAAACAAGATCCAAAGATCGAACCCCGGATTAGACGGACGATCGCGTGGTGGTGGCGAAGCCACCGGACCACGCCAATCGCCCGCTAGGGTTTCGGCGGGGGCGAGAGGATCGAACCCTCGGCTGGGCCGAGGGCTTGCGATCGATCCAAGGATCGATCGCCGGGGGCACGGGCTGGTGCCGTCCCCCTCCCCACCTCGACGGTGGGGATCCTCCAAGCGGCGGCGAGTCGCTGGATTTGCCGCGGGGGCTGCTGGGAGCAGCCCCACCCATCGATCGCCAAGGCGCGATCGGGATCGCGTGAACCCCGTCTCGCGGGGGTTCGGCTGGGGGCGGGCTGCGTGCCTTCAGGTGCGTTGTCTCCAAAGGCTGGACTCCGGCGGATGAGTCGGCGTTCATGTGATCTCCGGCTAAGGGTTTGATCGGAGTTGTCATGTTCCGCAATTCCGGCAACTCCGGGATATCGAATTCCAACATATAGCCGATATCAGGTTCTTGTTTTCAACAATGCATTTATTAAGCTTTCCACACTCAAAGTGTAGGAAACTGCTTTCATTGCTTCTTTTGTATTCCAAAACACATATCCTTAGATAGATGCATTCCGTCTCTTGAAAGGTAACGAACCTTTCTCGGAATCTTGCATGTTAAAACGAACCATAATCATATATATGTAAGATGTCCAGGAGAAGTACAATGTTCTTTCCTAGAGATCCAAGATCTCAAGAACATGTCCAACTTTTTCCTATATCTTTCATATTGATTTATCTAGACAACCTCCATTTTATGTCTTGATAACATCTTTACATTGTTACCAATGATAAGAATGTTCTCTACATAAAACCCGAGAAACACCACCTTGTTTTCCATCACGTTTCCAATACACACGATTCGTCTATGCTTTTGATGAATCCATAAAATGGACTATCTCATCAATTTGCAAGTACCACGAACTCAATGCTTTGTTTCAATCCATAAATGGATCAACTAAGCTTGTACTCTAAATGATCTTGCCTCTTAGCAATAATCCTTATTGCTTTCCAAGAGAGCACATTTAGATCTAGTACTGCCTCTATGTAGATCCAGGGATCGATTTCATGTATACTAGGTCCAGAGTCCGAAGACTCTCCTAGTCTTATGAATATCTCTGGTTGTCACACAACCTCCCACTACAACGGCATTCCGGTGTATAAACAGTAATAACAGTAGGTGCAGTTAGTGGTGTACCGCTACTCGGTTCAGCTGGTTCTCCGTCCTTATCGTTCTCTCTCTTTTCAAAGTATCATGTCACTTTGGGCTTGTGGTTCATCATATAGTCTTTCTCTAAGAACCGGGCGTTAGAACTTATAACGTCCTTCTGGTTCATAGTACCATTGAACACACATCTTTTGTTCTTCTAGGATATTCTACAACCGCATTTGAATGCGCCGTTGTTTCCAGACATATCCATAGAACACAGGTAGTTCCGTATAACTCATCTTTTACTATTTTTATAAGAGTTCCATTTCTTGTTTACGACACACCATTTCTACACAACAGTGTATGGTGTAGTCATTTGGGATCAAATCCCAATCTCTGATTAGTATGCCATGCATTCCACAGACAGGTACTTGCCTCCGCGATCAAATCGCAGGCTACAAATGGATATACCATGATGGTTCTCCACAATTGCTTAGTGTCCATTGACTTGTCAAAACACTTGCTTTTGTGGCACATCAGGTATTCTAATCCATTTCTCGAGTAATCATCAAATGAAGTACTCGTACCTTATTGTCTGAGTAGACATAGGTCTGCATATATCAGAGTCAATCAATTCTTATACTTGTCCGGATCTTATATCTTATATCCATAAAGGATTGCTTAGTTGTATCATCTTCCAAATTAGATTCTTTGGTCGGAAGGTCCACTCCTTCAACTTAATTGATCTTACAATCAATTTTCGACCTTTGAACTTCTTATTTGAATAATCATGACTTAGAATAAGAATCCACAAGTATAATTGATTTAATAAAGAAATCTCTTATTAGTAAAACGAGTTTCATAAAACGGTTCGTTGCATCGTGGTGGACTCAGGATTCATCATTTATATATTGCTAGCCAATCTACCAGAATAGATAATATCATTATTTCTTCTTATAACCATCAAATGATTAAAAGAAATAAAATATCCATTTATTAGAAATCCAGAACAAAGTTCTTTCTAATATGAAAAGTACATAAAAGCAATAACTCAAAATGAAATCCTATAAAATGTCCTCCACTGCAACTGCTGCCTCCTCTACAGCATTTCCCATGCAGACTTACGATTTCTTCTTTTCTAAGTCGTCGGGTTTCCTGGAACCCTTGCATTTAAAATGCACATACCGTCAGTGGTTCTATATCTAAACACCAGGTTCCGGTAGATAATACCACTGACTATGTTTTACGACTAAAGAAAATTTCGTACTTTCTTTGAGAGGATAATCAGACTTCCAGTACCCATACTGTTTGCATCGAGAACACGCTTTCTCGTCCCATCTCGTGGTCTAAGCAACTTAGAACCACTGGGCTTCTTTGCTCGCTTTTCCTTTCTCCCGATTTTTCCCTTAGGTTCGAAACCTATGGCATTAGCTACAAGAGCTTGCGATTTCCGTCTCAACTCGTCTAAAAGGTCAATCATCTCAAAAACGTGTTTAAGCGTTTCCTCGAAGCGACTGGTCTTTATGAGTATCCTCATCGCTTCTTGTTTAGCCGCCTATGTCATGTCTAAACACTAACTTGAGTTTGAACATGATATCAAAATCAGTCCTTTCCTCATTAGTTGAGACATTAATAGGCTCGGGAGGACAAAGATCATTGAGTACAAACTTGTACTCTTTAACAGTCTGGACAATGTCTAGATCTCTATTCCAATCAATTATATTCAGGGACTAGTGAGTTTAAAATCCTTACGTATCACAGAAAGTGGGTTCAAAGCCATTCCTAATCTATGAGCACATATAACAACAAACAATCGATTTAATCTCCGATATTATCTCCCTCAAATAATATCATTAAACCACTAATCACATCTAAAATCCCATCAGATATGGCAAGCCACGTGGTGTGGACGTTTACCAATCCAAATGATTTAGCAATTAGATTTGCTTCGGTCATACATCACTTATAGCGTAACTTCGTGGGGAAGAATACTATAATGCGTATCTAAGTGTAAACCATTACTCAGTACTAAAGTAAATCGTTTGGAATTGCTCCATCACCGCAAGCCACGTGGTGTGGACGTTTACGACAACTTCACAACTCTTCACAATTCCTTATAACTGTCTACATCAATTAATCCAAAATCCGTTAGTATAGCAAGCCACGTGGTGTGGACGTTTACTACGCCAAGAGACTTTTATAATTGACTCCCAATTACTTGATCCATTCGATCTTGTAAATCAAGAATCGGAGAATCATAAGTGAATATTGACAAGCATAAGAACGAATAAGAACAAGCATTCACCACACAAGAACGAATATTGACATCACCGAGAGTTTAATAATCAAGAACATTATTATGACATTAATTAACAAAATTAAATCTAGCCATAATAATCGGAAACCCTGCAAGGTAGAACAATTTATCGAAAAATACCATGAACTAAAACCTGGCTCTGATACCAATTGTTGGAAATCGATATCCCGGAATTAATAAATTTAAATAAATAAATTATCTAATTAATTCCGACCGAAATCCTTTGGAGATCGAATATCCGGATTGTCAAAATTGCGGAACCGACAACCCAATCGAAATCCCGGTCGCCGAAAACCCACCACGAACCACCACACGAAGCCGGACTCAACCAAACCCTAACCACGGGGATAGCCCGGGCTGTTCGGTCGAGCCCTCGCGTGGGGTCGCGGCTGTTCATGGCAGCCGCCTAAGGCTGCTCGTAGCAGCCCCATAGTCGTGCCCTAAACCCACGCGTAACAGCCCGCATCGAGCCCTAGCCGCGGACAAGCCGCTGCTGCCCGATGGAGGCGTGCGCTCGCACCATGCGAGCGCTAGGGTTCCCCGGCACAGCCCTCGTGTGCGATCCGTGAAGCCCCGCGGATCTGCTGCGAGAAATCCCGCAGCCCGCTGCGACACCGCACGAGGCGGGCGCCTGGCAGCCGTGCGATCGCGCACGACATGGACCAGGCGGGCGCCTGGTCCCCAGGCGAGCGCTTCGCTGCCCAGTGAAGCTCCCTCGTTCGATCCACGCCGCCGGGTTGCTCCAGCCGCGGCGGTCCGATGATCCACGATCACCACCGCCCGGCTCGACCCCGGTGAGGATCCCAAACCTCGGATCTTGGTTCACGATATTTTTACGATAATTAAACGATAAAATCATAAAGAGGGTTTTACGATTTACCTCGTTCTCGTTGTTCGGAAAAACGAAGAACTCAATTTGACGACCTTGAGATCTTCCCACGTATTCCTTGCACTAGCTCGGACGTCGTGTGGGCGACGATCTACCGAACTCCATGGATCTCCCTCTCTACTTTCTTTCTCTAGAATTGTGATCTTCAAGTTATGAGAATAGAGAAGACCATGTAGTGCTTTTATAGGCTACGTAGGGGATCTTAAGGAGGTGGAATATTGGGCTTCCAATAATAGTGATTAAATTGAGCCCAAGCCCAAATCTATTAATCCTTACTATTATTAATTAATTTATTTTCCACTATATAAATT